>CM038142.1:400679762-401879762 GCA_021437245.1 Aegilops speltoides | reverse complement strand
GGGACTTTTGAGGAGCCTCCTACTGGATTGATACCTTGGTTCTCAAAACTGAGGGAAATACTTACGCTACACTTTGCTGCATCACCCTCTCCTCTTCGAGGAAAACCAATGCAAGCTCAAGACGTAGCAGTAGCTGAGTGCTAAAGCTATATCATGTTGTACTCTGATGTATTTTAATTATGAAATCCTGCTTCCTTATTATGGGAATGAAATATATTACTCCCTCCGTTCGGAAATACTTGTCGAAGAAATGCATAAAAATGGATGTATCTAGAACTAAAATATGTCTAGATACATCCATTCCTCCGACAAGTATTTTCGGACAGAGGGAGTATGCGTTTAATATGAATGTCAATTAGATTAATAAATTGATTATTAATAATAGGGCAATTAGCCTGCTAATGGAATTAGCCTGCTAATTGGTTTTTGCTATTGCAAACGATTATTGAGAAAATACCGTGGGCGATGACCTAAGGCAACACACACAGTTTCTAGGAATAAACCGTGTTGGATCGATGAGCAATCACACACGACATTCTCTTCAAAACTGTTTGCGTAGGCCACCTTGCGCAAACGTTTACCGCATAAAAGTTGTGTGTGATGGATAGCCTTTGCCGCACAGTTTCTTCTACGCACCATGTGTGATGCATTCAATAACGTAAACGATAAAATTATGAATATTGTGTGCGATGGGAACGCCATCACAAACGATTTAATGGGGAAAATTGTGTGTGCTGTACCTACGAACGAAAACATTTTCTTTGCAGCGACTGTGTGGGATGTATATACGAACGGAAACATTTACGGGGACTGACTGTGTGGGATGTACTTACGACCGGAAATGATTTCGCCTGTATAATTGTATTTTTTAGCACTACTGTACGTATAACCGTAGCTCACCGGTCGCACACGACCTCATTTTGCCGAGCGTGTGTGCCAGGAGGGCATATCCCCGACGGTTTCTGGGTCATGTGGGAAGGGCTCCCCTATCGCCCACGCTCACTTGGCGACGGTTGATGTCTACTACACAACCTTCTTCTTGTAGACGTTGTTGGGCCTCCAAGTGCAGAGGTTTGTAGGACAGTAGCAAATTTCCCTCAACTGGATGACCTAAGGTTTATCAATCCGTGGGAGGCGTAGGATGAAGATGGTCTCTCTCAAACAACCCTGCAACCAAATAACAAAGAGTCTCTTATGTCCCCAACACACCCAATACAATGGTAAATTGTATAGGTGCACTAGTTCGGCGAAAAGATGGTGATACAAGTGCAATATGGATGGTAGATATGAGTATTTGTAATATGAAATTATAAAAACAGCAAGGTAACTAATGATAAAAGTGAGCGTAAACGATATTGCAATGCTAGGAAACAAGGCCTAGGGTTCATACTTTTACTAGTGCAAGTTCTCTCAACAATAATAACATCACTAGATCATATAACTATCACTCAACATGTAACAAAGAGTCACTCCAAAGTCACTAATAGCGGAGAACAAACGAAGAGATTATTGTAGGGTATGAAACCACCTCAAAGTTATCCTTTCTGATCGATCTATTCAAGAGATTGTAGTAAAATAACATGAAGCTATTCTTTCCGTTCGATCTATCATAGAGTTCGAACTAGAATAACACCTTAAGACACAAATCAACCAAAACCCTAATGTCACCTAGATACTCCAATGTCACCTCAAGTATCCGTGGGCATGATTATATGATATGCATCACACAATCTCATATTCATCTATTCAACCAACACAAAGTACTTCAAAGAGTGCCCCAAAGTTTCTACCGGAGAGTCAAGACGAAAACGTGTGCCAACCCTTATGCATAAGTTCATTGAACCCGCAAGTTGATCACCAAAACATACATCAAGTAGATCACGTGAATATCCCATTGTCACCACAGATAAGCACAGCAAGACATACATCAAGTGTTCTCAATTCCTTAAAGACTCAATCCGACAAGACAACTTCAAGGGGAAAACTCAATTCATCACAAGAGAGTAGAGGGGGAGAAACATCATAAGATCCAACTATAATAGCAAAGCTCGCGATACATCAAGATCGTATCACCTCAAGAACACACAGCTACTTGTACATACCCTCAGCCCCGAGGATGATGGAGATGGCCACCGGTGAGGGATCCCCCCTCCGACAGGGTGCCGGAACGGGCTCCCGAGAGGTTTTTGTTGGCTACATAGGCTTGCGGCGGTGGAACTCCCGATCTATTGTGTTCCCGATGTTTTAGGGTATATGGACATATATAGGCGAAAGAAGTCGGTCAAGGGAGCCACGAGGGGCCCACGAGGATGGGGGCGCGCCCAGGGGGTAGGGCGCGCCTCCCTGCCTCGTGGCTTCCTCGTTGCTTCCCTTACGTACACTCCAAGTCTCCTGGAATGCTTCAGTTCCAAAATAACTCTCCCGAAGGTTTCATTCCGTTTGGACTCTGTTTGATATTCCTTTTCTTTGAAATACTGAAATAGGCAAGAAAACAGCAATTTGGGCTGGGCCTCCAGTTAATAGGTTAGTCCCAAAAATAATATAAAAGTGTATAATAAAGCCCATAAACATCCAAAACAGATAATATAATAGCATGAATGCTTCATAAATTATAGATACGTTGGAGACGTATCAACGGTTCCAAATGTTGTCGCGGAAAGGGGTTTAAAACCGTTTATATAGCACCGACGCGTACCAATGACCAAATAAAACCTAACCTTTTTCCCAATTTTAGTTGTAGGCAGATTTTTAGTAATTCTAGCAAGTCAAGTATCACCCTACACATGCAATTCTAAGAGTGTAGTAGCGGAAAGGGGTTTAAAAAGATCGTCTACTTTTTGCCCTTACAAACTTTTTGGTTCAACTCCACATCATGTCGGAGGCTCCCAAGCGACACCTAACTAATCTAGGAGATGCTACTCTCTAAAAGGTAATAGATGGTGTGTAGTCAAATGATAGTCTCCCCAACGCTCAGCTCTCGCTCACAGATTTGGCTATGGTGGCAGAAGGATTTGAGTGGAAAGCAACTTGGGGAAGGCTAGAAATCAAGATTCAAATGGTAGGAATGGAATCTCTTGATCTCAACACATGAGTAGGTGGTTCTCTCTCAGAAAATGAATGGTGGAAGTGTAGACATGTTTTGATGGCTCTCTTACTAAGTAAGAGGGGGTGGAGGGGTATATATAGCCTGCACACGAAATCCAACCGGTACACACATTTGACCCAACTCAGTGGCACCAATCAGAAATCTCACTGGCGTCGACCTGTGTAAAATATATGAATGTTGGAGGTATCAATGGGACCGAATGGAAACATCTCGGGGTGGACGATGTGCAATGGTGGGGCAAAACCTCGCTTCGGTTGCACTGATTGCATCATGTCGGTAAGACAAAAAAGCAATAAGGCAACAAAAGGTTGGCAAGCCGTCTTGGTGGCACCGATTGCAAAACTAGGTGAGACCAAAATAATTGCAACAAGTGACAGAGAGTTGGCAAGGCCATCTCAGTGGGACCGAGATCTGTATTGGCGGATCCGATTTGTTAGGGTTTGGCTGTGGCAGTGTCCAAATGAACTCGGTGGGTCTATATAGGTAAAATTCAGTGGGACCGAGTTGACTTGAAGGGTTTTGGACGTATTTGGATGGAGATAGTGGTTAAGGATTTTGGAGCAATATTTCTAAGCACTTGAGCAACCAGATCATCATCAAAACCTCATCCCCTTTTAGTAGTATTGGCTTTCCTATGGACTCAATGTGATCTTGGATCACTTAACCAAAAATGTAGAGTCTTGAGCTTTTGCCAATGCATGTCCTTAGCATTTTGAGGGGTCCACATTCACTAGTCCTTGCCATGCCAATCATTGAACTTCCTGAAATCTTTGACTTGATTGGGTATTAGTTCAATGAGATATATGTTGTTATTAATTACCAAAACCACGCGGGGATTAGTTACACTTTCACACCTACATATCGATCATACTTACAAACTAGCATGCTACACATGCTCTCACTCACAAGCTAGTACCACTTATACCATAGAATCATCAAAAACGACATGAAGATCATCAAATCCTAGAAGCAAATCCTAGCATGCTATCAATCCATCACTAATAGCTACCATAATATGACATGCTCATAGATCGATAGTCTACAATGCTGCCACATGCTCAAAGATCTACTCCTACCACGTGCTCAAAAATCTATGCTCGAATGAGTAGGGAAGAGGCAGTGATCGAACTTACTGCCATCAAAACAGGGTAGAGAAGTGGAGGAAGACAAATCGCCTTTTGTCGTCTACCACATGTCGGAGAAGATGCGTCACTTACCTGCTCATCAGAGAAGGATCTGCGCAAGATGGAGAGCTATAAGAGGGGATGGTGGCAGGGGTTTCGGTGGTGAGGCGAATGTGGCTAGGGCGACCGATTCGATGGGAGGTGACCCAATTCCTCCTGCCGCTTTTTTAGGGATGCGCATGAGCTCACGCCATCTCCCTACTCGCATGAGCTTGACCCTGTGTTCCTCTCCCCTACTCGTCGCGAGCCTAGATGAGAGGGAACAACCTATTCGCGCATCCCTAATGGGCCTGGCTAGGAGGTGCTCTAAACATCGCACAAGCCAATATTTGGATTTTTAGGCAACTTTACTATTATTCAACAAGAATGTTTACAGGTACTATGATAGGATCGTATGGGAGACCCAGCCAAACATGACGACCAATACCTAAAATAGAGGCGTGCTTTTGCAAGGGTATGAGCCTCTAGAGTTTTTGCGTTCATACATAAAATGATGACTTTGCATAGATGTCCTCCGCGCCTTAATCTCTTGGAGGATTGCACCATATGATTCACTTGTTCCCTACTCAATATCTTTCACCACCACCCGACAATGAGACACGATCTTAGTGCCTATAAGGTTAAGATTCTTTGGTAGAGCAACTCCTTCCCAACTGGAGCTCCTATTGCCTGACCTGTGGTGACAAATCAAGCTAACACATAACTCATGCTCCCCCATGTGCCAATCTTGGTCGACCCACATGCAGGGAGGGTCTTCCTTGGTTTTTTTCGTTCTTTCTTGCCTTTTGTTTTTGTTTTCTATTTTTGTGCGTCTTCAACAAATCTTCATGATTTCAATGAATTTCAAAATAATGTTCATAAATTTATTTAATTTTTTAAAAGTTACAAATTTAGAAAAATGTTTTGCATTTTAAATAATGTTCAATTTTAAAAAAATTCTTGGTTTTAAAAAAATGTTCACAAATTTGAAAAATATTCCCAGATCATATAATGTTCACAAACTTGGAAAATCTTTTGAATTAAAATAAACACAAATTTTAAAAATGCTCATGAATACAAAAGAAGTTCATTTATTTTAAAAATGTTTAAAATTTTAAAAATGTTCATGAATTTCAAAAATTATTCATCAAATTATAAAAATGTTCACAAGGTCATCTTTAATTTCAAAAATGTTTATCAATTCAAAATGTTCACAAATTTACAAAAGTGTTTGCCGATTCAAACGATATTCATGGATTTCTTGTTTCTAAACTACAAAAAATGCTCAAGAAATTCAATTTGGTTCCAAACTTTAAAATTTCACAAGATTATAAAAATGAATAAAAATGAAAAAATAGAAAATGGAAAAGAAAAAATGAAACAAAAACACAGAAAAAAGAAAGACTAACTCAGGAAAACGATGGAATCAGAGGGAAAAAAACAGAAGAAATGGTGTTTGGTTGACATCCCCCGACCCATGCGGGAAATATAGGATTCCGGCTTCCCCAAAAAAGATTTGGATGCAGACCTGGCTACAAATGGACCAAAACTGCATCTCGCGGGCTTCACGGGGCACGGGCTACCAAACGCACCCCTTTACGTCGCCCCACCGAGGAGATGCTGCTTCGAGTATATCCTCTTAGTATATCCAAAATCACTCCTATATATAGCTTACAAACATCAAGTTGAGTACATCACTACTGATCGTAAAGCGGTGCATGCCTGCGTTCAGTCACTCGTTCACTCCACCGAGGAGCCCGCCAAAACGCGATGACGATGCTAAATTACACACGCCTTTGTCGTACCACAGGCACGCCCCTGTCGACTTGCGTAGACGAGGCCACGGATCCAGTCATCAAGATAAGTACCACGCCGCAAAAAATAAAAAAAGCCATCGAGATGACAAGCAAACCCACAGGCACACAGGCTGTAAAGGTGCAACTGAATGCCACATTATCGTGCATCCATGTGATTGCAACTGAAACAAAGGCCACAGCGACGAGTCCAGAAAATGAGGTAAAGCCGGTCAGTTACAGGTGCGGCCAGTGAACCCTGAGGTGGATTTTTGTCACCGATCGATACAGCCGGTGCGGCGAGGCGAGGGCACCGCCGCTTCCTCGTCGTCGCCGCCGCGTGCGGGGCTGGAAAGGGACGGCCAGCTTTTCCGACGCCCCCCTGACGTGTCAGCCTAGCCCCGAACCACCACACGCGTGACGCGTCCATCCCCATCCGCTGCTCCCCGCAAGCCATCCGCCCGATCCACGTGAGCCCGCCACCCGCTCCCCCAGACGCCCCACCACCCACCGGCCCATGCGCCCGGTCCACGGACGCAGAGCCCCCGCCCCGCGACAAGGACACGCCGCGAGGCCGTGAGGCATGACTGGCAGGTGGTCCCGCCTTAATGTCACTGAGAGCATTTTTAGGGATATAATTATCTCACTGAGGGTTAGCGGGTCCTGCACGACAGCGCGCCGACCTCTTCTTCCATCGGTCTCACGGCGGTGGTGCTTGGGAAGTAAGAAAAGAAAAGCGGTGAAAAAAGTCCAGATTTTCCATTTTGCGGTGGAAAAAAGTCCGGTTAAGCCCGGGGGATTAACTTAGCACACCCGGGGGTAAATGTGATTTGCGCAGGCGGCCCATTATAAACGATAGGTGTCAGAGCGGGATAGTAGCCCGATAAATAAAAAACTCCCTCCCCCCTGCCCCGCCCCGCCTCGCCTCTCCGCTCGCACTCACCGCGCGGCGCACGCCCGTGATCCGCCTCGCCGGCTTCCGCCGCTGCCCCGCCGCCGCCTCCGATCTCAGCAGGTATCCACGACAACAGCTCCCCCCGATCGGCCCGGGGGGTCGGCTGGTTCGATTCGGCCCCTTGCTCGCGCTCGGTTCTCTGTGCTGATTTGATTGGGTCTGTGTGCGTGTGCGTGTAGGAGGGCGCGCGGAGGAGGCAGAGGGAGATGGCGGCGGAGGACGGCGCGAGGTCGCCCACCAGGATGCTGGCGGAGGGGCATCTGCGCATCGCCACAGGCGGGCGGGCGCCGGCGGACGGCGGGATCGCCGTCCGCCACATCCCACACCACCACACCGCTAAGAAAGGTGACTGACTGCTAGCTCGCTGCGGCTATCTTGTATACTCCTCTACGTTGTCTGTACTGCTGAATTATGTTATAGTATTGCTGGATTGTGCTATGCCGTAGGAGTAGGGAGTCGGTTTGGGAATTGGTAGATGGGGCTAGAATCGTAGGGAGTGTAAATGTTCAGTTCTTCTATTGCTGGGGACAGGGGACCTGCTGTCCCCTAGAGGGTGATTTGATGATGCACCTACGTGAATTTTGTTCCTAGGGTTGCCTGTTGCTATGCATGCCTGATGGAGTAGCATGGCTTTTGGGAGTACAATGGTTACAAGTGTGATGATGGTTTGATGTTTTGTCAAGTTTTTCAGTGCACTGTAAGCGGCACAAGACTGTTATCGAGTATAGTTCATGGTGGCGGGAAGCCGGTGCTGTTTGATTATTGTTCGGTTTGATGTCTGTGGAGTCCTGATTGAGTACGTAGGCGACGGTTTCTGGTTAGTTACAGTTGGCCGTTTCTTTTGCCGAAAGGGTTAAAACCCAAAATGTCGTAGCGGTCACCGACAAAGGTGACAGCAACGATACATGCTGCTTATTTTCATTGGAGTTTAGTTCTCAGTTTGGTCATGCAATCGGTAGATGATTTGTCGATTTCGATAGAGTCCTGATTTAGTGTGTAGGCGACGGTTTTTGGTAAGTTATAGGTGTTAATTTTTTTCCCTCCGAAAGGGGTTGAAACCCAATAAGACATATGTCGTATGGGTGGCCGACAAAGTTGGCAGCAACGATACACACTGCTTGTTTGGTCATGCAATTGGTAGTGGATTTGTCGGTTATGATATGTTGATCTAAGTATTGTCTTTGCGCTCCATGGTTGGTCGGTATTATGGTTATCTAAAGTTGACATCAACGATATACGACACCGCTTGTTTTTATTGGACTTCAGTGCTTGCTGCCCAGTTTGGTCATGCAATTGGTATTGGATTTTCCGGTTCTGATATGTTGATCTGTATTGTCTCTGGCCTCCATGGTTGGTCGGTAACTCAGTATTATGGTTATCTAAAGTTGACAGCAACGATATACGACACCGCTTGGTTTTATTGGACTTCAGTGCTTGATGTCCGGTTCAGTCATGCAATTGGTAGTGGATTTGTCGGTTTCGGTATGTTGTTCTGAGTATTGTCTTTGCGCTCCATGGTTGGTCGGTACTATGGTTATCTTCTGGAGGGTTATAAGCTCACGCTTATAACTCCTAAAAGCTTACGTATGTGACAGTTTCTGGTAGTATTTGGTTGCTTGTTCTTGACTGGAAGGCTATAAATTCTTTAGTGCGCAATATCCTCACGGATTCAGCAGAATATGCATTTGTTGGTTTTGATATAGTCTGGTGTAGTTACTGTCCTTTGTTTCTCTTACTGGTTTCTATTTCCCTATATATTTAAGCATGTGGTCAAAGCTTAAAGCTGCTCAAAATTCGATCTCGAATTGAGGGATCTGATTATTATTTTCCATAAATGTCAACTGCGAAATGTTGAGCAGCGCACGCCATATATCCATACTTCATAACTAGAATGCTATGATTATGTTTAGCTTGTTTCTCAAGTCATCAGTTTTTTACTTGATGTTGTTGTTTAGGCAATTATTGTTGTGTATAATAAATTCATTTTTGGAGTGATTTGGTACCATGATAATTTTCCATTTCCATACGTCATGTGTCCGCTTTTGTGATATTAACTGCGGACATCTAAAGATGTAGAAGTTTGCTTGCTTCCACAGTTCAATGAGAGGACAATATTTAGTTCTTTTCTACTGTTACTTCTGCGTAGATTTAGCATTGGGTTATTTTTTTGGAAATATTATCTTATTCTTGATAGTTCCTACGGATGTTGTTGTAACTCTGTCAATGCTGCTTTCAGAAGATGTTGGTGGGAAAATTGAACAAGACAACCTTGGAGATGCAAATCCGTTACCATCCCAAGAGTTGGGCAAATTAGTTAATGGAACTAAAAAGGTTTGAACTATCTACACTCAATGGTATTACCAACATTTCGTTCTCTGTTGATGTGACGTTATAATCTAACAATGCCTCTCTGCAAATGCAGGTTCCTGCTACATTAGATGACTACAGGAAGCTTGTAGTTCCAGTAATTGAGGAGTATTTTAGTACAGGAGATGTGGAACTGTCAGTTTCCGAGCTAAGGAGTCTTGGATCCGATCAGTTTCACAATTACTTTGTGAAGAAGCTCATATCCATGGCAATGGACCGCCATGATAAAGAAAAAGAAATGGCGTCAATTCTGCTGTCTGCCTTGTATGCTGATCTATTGGACTCCTCCAAGATGAGTGAAGGTTTTATGATGCTTCTAGAGTCAACAGAAGATCTGTCTGTGGATATACCAGATGCTATTGATGTCTTGGCTGTTTTTGTGGCACGTGCCATTGTTGATGAAATATTGCCTCCTGTTTTTCTCACTCGAGCCAGAGCATTGCTTCCAGAATCTTCAAAAGGTATTGAAGTTCTGCAGGTTGCTGAGAAGAGCTACTTGTCAGCTCCTCACCATGCAGAGTTAGTTGAACGCAAGTGGGGTGGGAGCACACACTTTACTGTTGAAGAGGCGAAAAAGAGGATCCAGGATATTCTGAGGGAGTACATTGAGAGTGGAGATACAGATGAAGCCTTTAGGTGCATAAGGGAGCTGGGCCTTCCATTCTTCCACCATGAGGTTGTGAAACGTGCTCTCATCCTTGGTATGGAGAATCTGTCCTCACAGCCATTAATCCTGAAGTTGTTGAAGGAATCAACGACGGGTTGTTTGATCAGTTCTAATCAAGTGTCGAAGGGTTTTTCTCGGGTTGCTGACTGTGTTGATGACCTGAGCCTTGATGTTCCTTCAGCCAAAGCACTTTTTGACAAGCTGCTTTCCACAGCCATGTCTGAAGGGTGGCTTGATGCTTCATTCTGTAAATCTGCTGCCCCTGATGAAGATATGTGGAATGCAAGCAGTGAAAAGGTCAAGCGTTTTAAAGAAGAGTCTGGTCACATAATTCAGGAGTACTTCCTCTCAGATGACGTCCCGGAACTCATTAGAAGCCTTGAAGAGCTTTCTGCCCCTGAATACAACGCCATTTTCCTTAAGAAGCTCATCACGCTTGCTATGGACAGGAAGAACAGGGAGAAGGAGATGGCATCTGTACTTCTTTCTTCACTCAGCTTGGAGCTATTTTCCGCAGGTGATATCATGAAGGGATTCATAATGCTCCTGCAGTCAGCAGAAGACACTGCCCTCGACATTGTGGATGCTCCTAGTGAACTCGCCCTCTTCCTGGCCAGGGCAGTGATCGATGAAGTCTTGCTTCCTCTGAATTTGGATGACATCAGTAGCAAGCTGCGGCCAAACAGCAGTGGTAGTCAAACTGTCCAGATGGCCAGCTCTCTGCTTGCGGCCCGCCATTCTGGTGAGAGGATACTGCGCTGCTGGGGCGGGGGCACTGGCTGGGCTGTGGAAGACGCAAAGGACAAGATCTCCAAGCTCCTTGAGGAGTACAACACCGGCGGCGACCTGAAGGAGGCCTGCCAGTGCATCCGCGACCTCGGGATGCCCTTCTTCAACCATGAAGTGGTGAAGAAAGCGCTGGTGATGGCGATGGAGAAGCAGAATGAAGCTAGCATCTTGGCTCTGCTGCAGGAGTGCTCCGGCGAGGGGCTGATAACCATCAACCAGATGACCAACGGCTTCGCCCGCGTCAAGGAAGGCCTGGACGATCTGACCCTCGACATCCCGAACGCGCAGGAGAAGTTCAGAGGCTATGTGGAGCTCGCGACAGAGCGCGGCTGGCTGCTACCTTCCTTCGCCTCCCTGCCCTGAGCTCTTCCCCGACAGACGGCTGAGCTTGAAGAAATATACCTCTGTATATCTTACACCCATGCTGTCTTTACCACCATACCGAACTTCCTTTCCTCCTGTTCCTAGTCTTTTCTGAGCCGAAATGGTATGGTATACCGGAGTGTGATAGGGTTGTTGGTGTATTGGTCTGTGACTTGGGAGAGTTTAAGGAATAACGCCATTTGGCTTCAGGACTAGTGGAGTTGTTTTTAAATTGCTGTCCATGGCTTTCTGCTTTTGAAGTTCCTTGTTGTGGACGTGTAGTAATATGTTTTTGTGGCCTTAGAGCAACTACAGCCGGACCCATCAAATCTCACCAAACGTATCCAGGGGTGTCTGTGGACATCGGCCGATCACCCCTCTATAGCATAGGGATAGTCCGTTCATCATATCTAAATACTAGTGCTATAAAGACTCAAAAATTGACATGCTCTAAATACTACTCCCTCTGTCTCAAAATATAAGAACGTTTTTAACATTACACTAGTGTCAACAACGTTCTTATATTATGGGACAAAGGGAGTAGTAGATCTCTAAAGAAACTTCACCCGTGTCCTGTCCTTGTCCTCTTTGTCGCCGTAGCGCCCGGAACATGTGGGGTGGACCGCCTATAACCTCAATACTCCTCTTCAGCTTCGAAGATGTTGTGAGGCGCCTAGAGCCGCCAACGCCCACTTGCGCGGATGCAATGGATTTTAGATGGAACGACTCAGACAATGGAGCTCGGGCGATTTCCTCCCGGACCGCTGGAGAGACAGTCATGTGGCAAACCCCTCCTCGTCCCTGAACAAGACAAGCTCCCAATTGATGGATCCAGAGTTGCTAGACTCGGATCCACCGCTCGCCATGCCGGAGATCATCGGAGATGAATTGCGGTTGATGGAATCAGAGTGGACCGGCAAGTGACTAGGTTTTGTCCGAATGCGAAAAGGAAGGGTATATTTGTGGGGTTGGGGGTGAAACAGATTAGGTCAGATCCGACGTGATGGACGTGCCCGGACGCGCCCGGGCCTTCTTATATCCGCCCTAGATATGAGCTGGATTTGAGGGGTTCCAGACAAGTATGAGAGTACTTATACATTTCATAACTATGGCACCCAAAGAGCACCATCATCTCTCATTTTAGCCCAATAATATTTCGTGGCATTACACGGTGTATCATCTTGTCAGTTAAAATTCTCATCACAAAAAAAGTATTACAATTTTGGTTGGATGCATCCCGTCAGGCCATGGGTGGGTGTTAGGGCAGACCCACTCATCCTCTCTTTTCCACCGGAAAATACTCGTTCACGTCCGGGCACTTGAGAGGGGGACATAATTTTGTGTGATGGCAAAAATGGGTAATTTCCTTCCACTTTATTGGAGACCCATTGGCTACAACAGCCAGATGTTTTTGGAGAGAACATCACATGAAAATCAAGTTTCAAAGAAAACTTCGTGGAAACCACGTTTGAAAGTTTTAGAAAAATCTGAACAAAATATGATGTTTTGTTGGCATGTGAAATTCCAAATTCAAACACATTATCATTGACAAGCTATTAAAAAAGATTAGCAATGAATAATGACGTTTGTTGTTCGGCACTATTGAATGCTGATTTTGTTTTGTACCTCGTAAATGGTAATGTGTTTGAGCTATCGAATTTTACATGCTAATAGAACATCACACTTTTAATATCCCATGTTTTTTGAGAATTTTTTAAAACTTCAAAACATCGTTTCCACATGATTTTCATCGGTTTTCACCGAACTTAGTTTTCATGCATGTAATGTTCTCTCATGCTTCTGATTTTGTGAAAATCTCTAGCCTATGTCTCTATTTTTAATCTGTATTGTGCTTTTGGTATATAGGAGTATAATATTATTATTATTTTGATAAAATAGAGCTTTTCTCTCCGATTTTTATTAATAGAAATCACCAAGTGAAGTATAATAGATAGATAGATAATAGATGTCCATCATCTTTGTCAGTAAATGTGATGCGCTGTTATCTTGGTCAATGTGTCATCTTTCTCAGTGTGATGTGTTTGTTGTTTTCTTCACTGTTCTCATGTGATGCCAATTTCTGTGATAACGTGATCCATCAGGCAACCTTAGATTTCTGACCAAGTGAGGCGAATAGTCATCCAAGGGAGCGTGACAGGGGTTACTGCCATACGTTTGCTGTTTCTCTTCCTGGGCGGCGGGCGGCGGGCGGCGGCTAAGGCCCGGTTTCCTATCATGTTCCTCTTCCTACACCTTGCCCGGCTATATATCCGTATGTATGCGCTTGTCATATTTTGGAGTATCACGTACTCAGCTGACAACGAACTGACCACTCGCAAATAAGCTAAGCTGCCTGCCATGGAGGGTTGGTTAGCCTTATGTTTCATAGCCCTATCCACGTTACTGGCCCTTTGGTTCTCCGGCGGCAAGGGCAAGCCCAAGAAGCACTTGCCTCCCGGGCCATGGACTCTCCCGATCATCGGCAGCCTCCACCACGTCCTCAGCACCCTCCCTCACCGCACCATCACTGATCTGTGCCGCCGGCATGGGCCACTGATGCTCCTCAAGCTAGGCGAGGTCCCCACGGTGGTGGTCTCCAGCGCCGAGGCGGTGGCGGAGGTAATGAAGACCAACGACGTCGCCTTCTCGGACCGGCAGACCACCGAGCTGCAGGAGATCATGGGCTTCGGCGGCAAGGGCATCATCTTCGCCCCCTACGGCGACCACTGGCGCCAGATGCGCAAGGTCTGCATCGTGGAGCTCCTCAGCTCCAAGCAGGTGAAGCGCATGGAGTGCATCAGGGCCGAGGAGGTCGGCGGCCTCCTCCGCTCCACCATCACGGCCACGGCCGCGGGCGCCGCCGCCAACCTCAGCGAGATGTTTGCGGCGCTTGGCAACAATGTGGTGGCGCGGGCGGCGTTCGGCGGCAAGTTCGCACGGCAGGAGGAGTTCCTCTGCGCCATGGACCAAATCATGGACCTGCTGGGGGGCTTCTGCCTGGTCGACCTCTTCCCGTCGTCCCGGCTGGTGCGGGGGCTCAGCAATGGCGAGCGCCGCATAAAGAGGATCCGGGACCTCATTGAGCACATCATCACCGAGATCCTTGACGAGCGCAAGGCGGCACGAGCAGCCGGTCATGGCGCATGCAGCACCGACGATGAGGACCTGTTGGACGTGCTGCTCAGGCTGCGGGAGGAGGACTCGGCATACCCTCTAACCACAGAGATTATAGTCACTGTCTTGTTGGTGAGTATTTTCCTTTCAGTCATTTTCTAATCGGTTGGATCTACTATGTGACCTCTACGGCATGTAGAGGCAAGTTAGCATCATAGCTAGGTTTCTCACAAAAAAGGTATTGGAGTATATATAGTTTTTGCTGTTACTTTGGGCTTTGACTTGCTGACAGTTGATAAAAAAATACTACTACTTCATATCAAGTTTGTTTTGACAATTTATATAGTATTTAATTATACATATATGTTACAACATTATTATCTCCAGGACATGTTTGCGGCTGCTTCAGAGACTACAGGAACCGCTTTGGAGTGGGCCATGTCAGAACTCATAAGTCATCCTGAAGTTATGGCTAAGGCACAATTAGAGGTTCGAGAGGTACTAGGTCAAGGCCGAGCTATCATTACCAATAGCGATCTTGCAGAACTCCACTACATCCAGATGATCATCAAGGAGGTTCTTAGATTGCATCCACCTGCCGCTTTACTCCCCCGCAAGACTAGAGAGGACTGCAAAATTATGGGTTATGACATCCTTAAAGATACCAATATATACATTAATGTCTTCGCGATTTCCCGGGACCCTCGGTATTGGAGCAATCCAGAAGAATTTAATCCCGAGAGATTTGAGAACAACAATGTGGATTATAACGGGACAAGTTTTGAATTCACTCCTTTCGGAGGTGGGCGACGACAATGCCCTGGAATAGCGTTCGCATCATCGGTTTTGGAGATTACCTTGGTAAACTTTCTCTATCACTTTGACTGGATGCTTCCTGACAATGCCAACTCAGTATCACTAGATATGTCTGAGAAATTCGGGTTCACTGTCCGTAGAAGGACTGACCTACTGCTCAAGGCTATTCCACATGTATGCTCCAAGGCTACACATATATAGATCCAAGAAGTAGATGTTCATATGTGTTGCATTGTACCTTTATGCATACATTAGAATAAGAGCTCATGGAATAGCTTGTTGTGCCAGATTACATGCCAAAATAGTGGAGCCATTGGCAAAAATTAAATTTCAACTGGGAAAGCATGCCAACATCTACTATGTATCTCCCTCTGGCCAATTTTGAAGATGACATCATCAGCGTGATTCTAAGTAAATATTATTGGCTTGTATTTGTTAAGTAGTCGACTTACCTTTTAAAATATCATTTTTTGTTATAACAATTTTAAATTGTTGTCCTTTATCCATTCTCATTGTCTCCGGTACACTGGTTTGTGTTGCAACTGTGTCGAATATGTGTGTTGGTTTCTATTGGGATAAATATGCTACTTTGACATCTATCAAATTTTGGGATATATGCAAAAGAAAGGGACTCAACCGGGCTAGCTAACTATGGCCACCAGATATATGCAGAAGAAATGGACTCCAGGGGCACCAAGAAAATTTGGCATTAGCCACCAGATATTTGGCACTGATACGTTCTAGATCGCCACCAGATATTTGGCACTAATACGTTCTAGATGGCCACCAAATATATGCAGAAGAAAGGGACTCGGGTGTTGTTTTCTGCAAAAAAATTCTTTTCAGAAAAAATAATTTTACGGAGCTAAAAATTTAAGAAAAAATACAGTTTTTGTAGGTCAAAAGCTATTAGGCATCTGGCCCGACTTGAGGGAGTCCTATGAGTCCCACACAGCCAAGTGGTGCAGTTAGGGGGTGGCCACACGGGCACATAGACATCAATGTGCAAGTGAAGGATCGTCAGCCCCTATTGCACCTAACTAATTCAGGTCTTGGTAATGCTTCAAGATGAAACCGCAAGCGAAGGTTGTTTAGAAAAGTCCCCACTATATCTTCATTCCATGGCTAGCCTCCTGACTTTTCACTAGGCGAGAAGTTTGCTTTACCGAAAAGGGCTTTCGCCCCGCTTTATATATAAAGCACCAACCAACCACAATTTGATACAAACACACGCCATCACAATTCACGCACACACCCAAGGCTAGATACATAGGCGCTAGACGCAGCAACACCACACCCAGCCACTACAAGAGCTACCGGGATCCTTAACCGTGAACATGCCACCGCGAAGAGATGTAGCTGCAGACGATGAACCGTGAGCTCCAAGGCGGTGCCTTCAGGAAGCTTACGACACATGAGTGCCGCCACCGCCCGAACCGAGGGTCAGGGTTTTCCCTGGAGCAACACGACAGGCAATGAGGACCGCGACGGCACCTTCAGGAAGGGGACGAACTCGCCGCCGCCGGACTGCCCAAAGACATAGCAGGTTTTCACCCCGGTCCACGCTCACTGCCCCTGGCAAAGGTACGGAAGCCGCATCACCACCACCGATCGTCATCCCCTCGGCCACCACGCCGCCCACACGGCCATGGCCACCGGGCATCACCTGAGCCACGGCCTCCGCCCGCGAGCACCGGGCTTCCACCACCAGAGCCGCCGCCCTGGCATCCAAGACCACCCCACCTCCTTCCACACGGACCACCGGACGCGGCTGTCAGAAAGGCGAGCCCTTTGGACGAGAATGGGACCCAGCCGGCTGAAACAGGGCAGGGGAAAGCCATCGGCGGCTGCCGGGCATGCCGCAGCCACCTCGCCATTTCTCGAACCGGGGCCGGGCCGCCGTCGCCACCCCTGGCAACAGCAAAAACCCGGAGGCATCCTGCCAACCCCCGGAGCGCCCCAACCACCATGGCCAGCCAAAGACGAGGAGCGTCGAGCCACCGTGCTCCACCCTCCGGCCACGCCTCCGACCACAGCTCCAAGCACCCCAAGCATCAGGAGAGGGGTGCCGAACCACCGCTATTGCGCCGCCATCCCACCCAGCCGACATGGCCCCGGTCGAGGCGGCTGCCCGCAGCCCAAGCCTTCCGAGGCCCGCACCGCTAAGAAGTCAGATCTGGCCGAGCCGCCGTCCCCGACCACCAGCACGCACCACCATCCCCACCTCCAACAGGCAGGGAGGACCCGGCAGAGGTGGCCGCCCGCGGCCCTCGCCGCCTCAGGGCCAGATCCGACCGAGGCGCCGCATCCAGACCCCGGGCACGGCCCGCCTCGTCGCAGCCCACCACGCCGCCGGAGAGCCGCGCCACCAGCGAGCAGCTGCCGCGCCGCCACGCCCCGCCAGCAGCCTCTGGTCCGACGCGCGCGGCCCATGCCAGCCCCACCGCACAGGGGTGAGAGTCCCTGCCGGCGCCGGCGCCGGCCGGGCTTCGCCTGGGCGCGCCCTTTGGCGGCGGCGGGAGGGGGAAGAGGGGAGGGGGAGAGAAGAGGCGCCGGCGGCTAGGGTTCCTCCCCTGCCGCCCTCGAGGGCGCCAGATGAGGGGGAGGGAGGGAATGTCGCGATCAGAAGTTTGCTTTATACAACTCAAACGTTGAGTGGTCGGATGGCGTTTTCTTCTCTCGCTCTCCCCTCTCCTGGGGCGTCGCCGCCCCGCGGCTCCCCCCTCGTCGGCGTCCCTGCCTCATGCAGTTCCCCTCTCCCTTCCCCCCAAGGTCTCCTCAGGGCTCCTCGCCGGCGGCGAGCCCCGCCCCCTCCCTCCTTTCGGCTCCCTCTCCCAGCGCTGCGGCCCTGGTTGCGCCCCGGGCAAACAGGTTTTGGGCGCTCGATTCGGATGACTCCGGCTCGGACTCTGAGGCTCTTCCCCCTCCTTCCCATCCGGTTCTGGTGGGAGGGTCATCGGCTACTCTGGCGGTGGGCTGTCGGCGTAAGTTTGCTCCGGGTGGTAGGGGCGGTCGGTTGGGTTGGGCGTGGATGCGGATGGTTGGTGCCGCGTCGCACGTGGTCGCCGACACGCTGCCTCTTGGGCGTCGGATGCTCCACTGGTGGGCCCTGGGGTGGTAGTGGTGGTGTGGCCGGCGTCTTCCCCTCCGGTGGCTGCCTTCCCTGGCTCCTCTTCGGCGGTGGTTCCCGCTTCCTCGGCGGCGGTGGCGCCGGTGCCAACCCTAGATCTGGGATCGGGGTGGTCTTTGGTGTCCCGAGTGGGCATGAGCCCCTTGGGTCTTGTTGGGCGGGTAGGCTGTTTGATCCCTTTGTTGGTTTCTTCTGTTGACTTCCCCCCCTCATGTCTGTGGCTCCTGGGCCGAGGTTGGACCAGTCTCAGCCCATTCCTCCCCCGGCCCCCCTTGGCGAGCTCGGCCTGGCTAGCTCTGGCTATATATGGGTGTGGAAGGGTGCGGTTCCGCCTTTTTTAGGGTTTCCTGCCTCCTCATCTGACTTGCGTCGGCGCCATCTCCCCATCCGCTGTTTCGTCTGATCTACTCCTCCACCCCCCTCCTCCTTCCCTTCGCCACGGTGGCCGCGATGGATCGCTCCCGTGGGTCCTCTAGTGAGGCGGTCTCCGGCCATAAGCGGGGGCGTGACGGCTCTGGCGCCGCCGCCGCGGATCTGGAGTATGAGGCTTTGTTGGGGAACGTAGTAATTTCAAAAAATTTCCTACGCACACGCAAGATCATGGTGATGGCATAGCAACGAGAGGGGAGAGTATTGTCTACGTATCCTCGTAGACCGAAAGCGGAAGCGTTATCACAACGCGGTTGATGTAGTCGTACGTCTTCACGATCCGACCGATCCAAGCACCGAACGTACGGAGCCTCCGAGTTCAGCACACGTTCAGCTCGATGACGATCTCCGGCCCTCCGATCCAGCAAAGGCTCCGGAGATGAGTTCCGTCAGCACGACGGCGTGGTGACGATGATGATGTTCTACCGGCGCAGGGCTTTGCCTAAACTCTGCGACGATATGAACGAGGTGGAATATGGTGGAAGGGGGCACCGCACACGGCTAAGGAACGATCCACAGATCAACTTGTGTGTCTATGGGGTGCCCCCCGCCCCCGTATATAAAGGAGCCAGGGGGGAGGAGGCCTCCGTCCTAAGGGGGCGCACCAAGGGGGGAGTCCTACTCCCACCGGGAGTAGGACTCCCCTTTTCCAAGTTGGAGTAGGAGAGAAGGGGAAAGAGGAGGAAGAGGAGAAGGAAAGGGGGGGGGCGCCGCCCCCCTTCCCTTGTCCTATTCGGACAAGGAGGGGGAGGGGCGCGTGGCCCCCTCCTTGCTCCTTCCTCTTCACCCTCTTTGCCCATGTAGGCCCATTAACCCCCCGGGGGGTTCCGGTAACCTCTCGGTACTCCGGTAAAATGCCGATTTCACCCGGAACCATTCCGATGTCCAAACATAGGCTTCCAATATATCAATATTTATGTCTCGACCATTCCGAGACTCCTCGTCATGTCCGTGATCACATCCGGGACTCCGAACAAACTTCGGTACATCAAAACTTATAAACTCATAATAAAACTGTCATCGAAACGTTAAGCGTGCGGACCCTACGGGTTCGAGAACTATGTAGACATGACCTAAAACCATTCTCGATCAATAACCAATAGCGGGACCTGGATGCCCATATTGGTTCCTACATATTCTACAAAGATCTTTATCCGTCAAACCGCATAACAACATACTTTGTTCCCTTTGTCATCGGTATGTTACTTGCCCGAGATTCGATCGTCGGTATCCAATACCTAGTTCAATCTCGTCACCGGCAAGTCTCTTTACTCATTCTGTAATGCATCATCCCGTAACCAACTCATTGGTCACATTGCTTGCAAGGCTTATAATGATGTGCATTACCGAGAGGGCCCAGAGATACCTCTCCGACAATCGGAGTGACAAAACCTAATCTCGAAATACGCCAACTCAACATGTACCTTCGGAGACACCTGTAGTACTCCTTTATAATCACCCAGTTACATTGTGACGTTTGGTAGTACCCAAAGTGTTCCTCCGTGTCGGGAGTTGCATAATCTCATAGTTACGAGGAACATGTATAAGTCATGAAGAAAGCAATAGCAACATACTAAGCGATCAAGTGCTAAGCTAACGGAATGGGTCAAATCAATCACATCATTCTCCTAATGATGTGATCCCGTTAATCAAATGACAACTCTTTTGTCCATGGCTAGGAAACATAACCATCTCGATAAGCGAGCTAGTCAAGTAGAGGCATACTAGTGACACTATGTTTGTCTATGTATTCACACATGTATTATGTTTCCGGTTAATACAATTCTAGCATGAATAATAAACATTTATCATGAAATAAGGAAATAAATAATAACTTTATTATTGCCTCTAGGGCATATTTCCTTCAGTCTCCCACTTGCACTAGAGTCAATAATGTAGTTCACATCGCCATGTGATTTAACACCAATATTCATATCTGTATATGATTAACACCCATAGTTCACATCATCATGTGACCAACATCCAAAGGGTTTACTAGAGTCAATAATCTAGTTCACATGCTATGTGATTAACACCCAAAGAGTACTAAGGTGTGATCATGTTTTGCTCGTGAGAGAAGCTTAGTCAGCGGATCTCATCACATTCAGAGCCGTATGTATTTTGCAAATATTTTATGTCCACAATGCTCTTGCGGAGCTACTCTAGCTAATTGCTCCAACTTTCAATATGTATCCAAGGTTGAGACTTAGAGTCATCGGATCGGTGTAAAAGTTTGCACCGATGTAACTTTTACAACAAACTCTTTTATCACCTCCATAATCGAGAAACATCTCCTTAGTCCTTACTAAGGATATTCTTGACCAATGTCGATGATCTACTCCTAGATCACTATTGTACTCCTTTGCCAAATTCAGAGCAAGGTATACAATAGGTGCAGCACGTAGCATAGTATACTTTATAGAACCTATGGTGAGGCATAGGGAATGACTTTTCATTCTCTTTCTATTTTCTGTTGTGGTCGGGATTTGAGTCTTACTCAATTTCATACCTTTGCAACACAGAAAGAACTCTTTCTTTGACTGTTCCATTTTGAACTATTTCAAAATCTTGCCAAGGTATGTACTCATTGAAAATCTTATCAAGCGTCTTGATCTATCTCAATAGATCTTGATGCTCAATATGTAAGTAGCTTTTCTTGAGGTCTTTTCTTTTAAAGAACTCCTTTAAAACACTCCTTTATGCTTTGAGAAAAATTCTACATCATTTTGATCAACAATATGTCACTCACATATACTAATCGAGAAAATTTGTAGTGCTCCCACTCACTTTATTGTAAATCTGAGGCTTCATCGTAAGTCCATATAAAACTATATGCTTTGATCAACTTATCAAAGTGTATATTCCAACTCGAGATACTTGCACCAGTCCATAGATGGATCATTGGAGCTTGCACATTTTGTTAGCACCTTTAAGATTGACAAAACCTTACGGTTGCATCATATACAACTCTTCTTTAATAAATCCATTAAGGAATGCAGTTTTGACATCCATTTGCCGATTTCATAAAATGTGGCAATTGCTAACATGATTCGAGACAGACTTAAGCATCGATACGAGTGAGAAAATCTCATCGTATTCAACACCTTGAACTTGTTGAAAACCTTTCGCAACAAGTCGAGCTTGGTAGATAGTAATACTACTATCAGTGTCCGTCTTCCTCTTGAAGATCCATTCATTTAACATGGCTTGCTGATCATCGAGCAAGTCAATCAAAGTCCATACTTTGTTCTCATATATGGATCATATCTCAGATTTTATGGCCTCAAGCCATTTCACGGAATCTGGGCTCATCATAGCTTGCTCATAGTTCGTAGGTTCATCATGGTCTAGTAACATGACTTCCAGAACAGTATTACCGTACTACTCTGGTGCGGACTGTACTTTGGAATACCTACGAGATTTTGTAGTAACTTGATCTAAAGTTTCATGATCATCATCATTAGCTTCCTCACTAATTGGTGTAGGAATCACTGGAACTGATTTCCGTGATGAACTACTTTCCAATTTGGGAGAAGGTACAAATTACCTTATCAAGCTCTACTTTCCTCCCACTCACTTCTTTCGAGAGAAACTCCTTCTCTAGAAAGGATCCATTTTTAGCAACGAATATCTTGCCTTCGGATCTGTGATAGAAGGTGTACTATGAAGACGCACTTCTCCGATTTGGGTTCGAGCTTATCAGGATGAAACTTTTTCACATAAGCATCGCAGCCCCAAACTTTAAGAAACGACAACCTGGGTTTCTTGCTAAACCACAGTTCATATGTTGTCATCTCAATGGATTTAGATGGTGCCCTTTTAATGTGAATGCAGCTGTCTCTAATGCATAACCCCAAAACAATATTGGTAAATCAGTAAGAGACATCATAGATCGCACCATATCCAATAAAGTGCGGTTACGACGTTCGGACACACCATAACGTTGTGGTGTTCCAGGTGGCGTGAGCTTTGAAACTATTCCACATTGTTTTAATTGAAGACAAAACTCGTAACTCAAATATTCGTCTCCGCGATCAAATCGCAGAAACTTTATTTTTTTATTACGATGATTTTTCCACTTCACTCTAAAATTCTTTGAACCTTTCAACTATTTCAGACTTATGTTTCATCAAGTAGATATACCAATATCTGCTCAAATCATCTTGTGAAGGTCAGAAAATAACGATACTTGCCATGAGCCTTCATACTCATTGGTCTACATACATCAGTATGTATTATTTCCAATAAGTCAGTAGCTCGTTCCATTGTTCCGAAGAACGGAGTTTTAGTCATCTTGCCCAAAAGGCACGGTTCGCAAACATCAAATGATTCATAACCAAGTGATTCCGAAAATCCATCTTTATGGAGTTTCTTCATGCGCTTTACACCGATATGACCTAAATGGCAGTGCCACAAAAAAGTTGCACTATCATTATTAACTTTGCATCTTTTGGCCTCAATATTATGAATATGTGTATCACTACGATCGAGATCCAACAAACTATTTTCATTGGGTGTATGACCATTGAAGATTTTATTCATGTAAACAGAACAACAATTATTCTCGATTTTAAATGAATAACCGTATTGCAATAAACACGATCAAATCATATTCATGCTCAAGCATAACGCCAAATAACATTTATTTAGGTTTAACACTAATCCCGAAAGTATAGGAGTGTGTGATGATGATCATATCAATCTTGGAATTACTTCCAACACTCATCGTCACTTTCCTTCAACTAGTCTCTATTTATTACGTAACTCCTGTTTGAGTTACTAATCTTAGCAACCGAACAAGTATCAAATACTCGGGGCTACTATAAACACTAGTAAGGCACACATCAATAATCGTATATCAAATATACCCTTGTTCACTTTGCCATCCTTCTTATCCACCAAATACTCAGGGCATTTCCGCTTCGGTGACCATTCCTTTGCGATGTAAGCACTCGGTTTAGTGCTTTGGTCCAGCTTTGGTCTTCTTCACGGAGTGACAACTTGTTTGCCATTCTACTTGAAGTTTCCCTTTCTTTCCCTTGGCCCTTCTCTTGAAACTAGTGGTCTTGTCAATCATCAACACTTGATGGTCTTTTCTTGATTTCTACCTTCGTCGATTTCAACATCACGAAGAGCTCGGGAATCGTTTTCGTCATCCCTTGCATACTATAGTTCATCACGAAGTTCTAGTAACTTAGTGATGGTGACTAGAGAATTCATCAATCACTATCTTATCTCGGAAGATTAACTCCCACTTGATTCAAGCGATTGAAGTATCCGGACAATCGAGCACATGCTCACTAGTTGAGCGATTCTCCTCCATCTTTTAGCTATAGAACTTGTTGGAGACTTCATATCTCTCAACTCGGGTATTTGCTTGAAATATTAACTTCAATTCTGGAACATCTCATATGGTCCATGATGTTCAAAACATCTTTGAAGCCCGATTCTAAGCCATAAAGCATGGTGCACAAAACTATCAAGTAGTCATCATATTGAGCTAGCCAAGCGTTCATAACGTCGCATACGCTTCTCTGCAATAGGTCCGTCACCTAGCGGTGCATTAAGGACATAATTCTTCTGTGCAGCAATGAGGATAAACCTCAGATCGCGGATCCAATCCGCATCATGCTACTAACATTTTTCAACACAATTTTCTCTAGGAACATATCAAAATAATCATATGAAAGCAACAACGCAAGCTATTGATATTACAACATAATTTGCAAAATACTACCAGGACTAAGTTCATGATAAATTTAAGTTCAATTAATCATATTATTTAAGAACTCCCACTTAGACAGACATCTCTCTAGTCATCTAAGTGATCACGTGATCCAAATCAACTAAACCATAACCGATCATCACGTGAGATGGAGTAATTTCAATGGTGAACATCACTATGTTGATCATATCTACTATATGATTCACGCTCGACCTTTCGGTCTCCGTGCTCCGAGGCCATATCTGCATATGCTAGGCTCGTCAAGTTTAACCTGAGTATTCCGCGTGTGCAAAACTGGCTTGCACCCATTATAGATGGACGTAGAGCTTATCACACCCGATCATCACGTGGTGTCTGGGCACGACGAACTTTGGCAACAGTGCATACTCAGGGAGAACACTTCTTGATAATTTAGTGAGAGATCATCTTAAAATGCTATCGTCAATCAAAGCAAGAATAAGATGTATAATAGATAAACATCATATGCAATCAAAATATGTGACATGATATGGCCATGATCATCTTGCGCCTTTGATCTCCATCTCCAAAGTACTGTCATGATCTCTATCGTCACCGGCACGACACCATGATATTTATCATCTCGATCTATATCAATGTGTCATCACATGGTCGTCTCGCCAACTATTGCTCTTGCAACTATTGCTATCGCATAGCGATAAAGTAAAGCAATTATTTGGCACTTGCATCTTTATGCAACAAAGAGACAACCATAGGGCTTACGCGATTGCCGATAACTTCAACAAAACATGATCATCTCATACAACAACTTATATCTCATCACGTCTTGACCATATCACATCACAACATGCCCTGCAAAAACAAGTTAGACGTCCTCTACTTTGTTGTTGCAAATTTTACGTGGCTGCTACGGGCTGAGCAAGAACCGTTCTTACCTACGCATCAAAACAACAACGATAGTTTGTCAAATAGACTCCGTTTTAACCTTCGCAAGGACCGGGCGTAGCCACACTTGGTTCAACTAAAGTGAGAGAGACAGACACCCGCCAGCCACCTTTAAGCACGAGTGCTCGTAGCAGTGAAACCAATCTCGCGTAAGCGTCTGGCGTAATGTCGGTCGGGCGCTTCATCTCACAATACCGCTGAACCAAAGTATGACATCTTTGGTAGGCGGTATGACTTATATCGTCCACAACTCACTTGTGTTCTACTCGTGCATATAACATCAACGCATAAAACCTAGGCTCGGATGCCCTTGTTGGGGAACATAGTAATTTCAAAAATTTCTACGCACACGCAAGATCATGGTGATGGCATAGCAACGAGGGGAGAGTATTGTCTACGTACCCTCGTAGACCGAAAGCGGAAGCGTTATCACAACGCGGTTGATGTAGTCGTACGTCTTCACGATCCGACCGATCCAAGCACCGAACGTACGGAGCCTCCGAGTTCAGCACACGTTCAGCTCGATGACGATCTCCGGCCCTCCGATCCAGCAAAGGCTCCGGAGATGAGTTCCGTCAGCACGACGGCGTGGTGACGATGATGATGTTCTACCGGCGCAGGGCTTTGCCTAAACTCTACGATGATATGACCGAGGTGGAATATGGTGGAATGGGGCACCGCACACGGCTAAGGAACGATCCGTAGATCAACTTGTGTGTCTATGGGGTGCCCCCCGCCCCCGTATATAAAGGAGCCAGGGGGAGGAGGCCGCCGTCCTAAGGGGGCGCGCCAAGGGGGGAGTCCTACTCCCACCGGGAGTAGGACTCCCCTTTTCCAAGTTGGAGTAGGAGAGAAGGGGAAAGAGGAGGAAGAGGAGAAGGAAAGGGGGGGCGCCGCCCCCCTTCCCTTGTCCTATTCGGACTAGGAGAGGGAGGGGCGCGCGGCCCCCTCCTTGCTCCTTCCTCTTCTCCCTCTTGGCCCATGTAGGCCCATTAACCCCCCCCCCCGGGGGGTTCCGGTAACCTCCCGGTACTCCGGTAAAATGTCGATTTCACCCGGAACCATTCCGATGTCCAAACATAGGCTTCCAATATATCAATCTTTATGTCTCGACCATTTCGAGACTGCTCGTCATGTCCGTGATCACATCCGGGACTCCGAACAAACTTCGGTACATCAAAACTTATAAACTCATAATAAAACTGTCATCGAAACGTTAAGCGTGCAGACCCTACGGGTTTGAGAACTATGTAGACATGACCTAAAACCATTCTCGGTCAATAACCAATAGCGGGACCTGGATGCCCATATTGGTTCCTACATATTCTACGAAGATCTTTATCGGTCAAACCGCATAACAACATACTTTGTTCCCTTTGTCATTGGTATGTTACTTGCCCGAGATTCGATCGTCGGTATCAATACCTAGTTCAATCTCGTCACCGCAAGTCTCTTTACTCGCTCGTAATGCATCATCCGTAACCAACTCATTGGTCACATTGCTTGCAAGGCTTATAATGATGTGCATTACCGAGAGGACCGAGATACCTCTCCGACAATCGGAGTGACAAAACCTAATCTCGAAATCGCCAACTCAACATGTACCTTCGGAGACACCTGTAGTACTCCTTTATAATCACCCGATTCGTTGTGGCGTTTGGTAGTACCAAAGTGTTCCTCCGTAAGCGGAGTTGCATAATCTCATAGTTACAGGAACATGTATAAGTCATGAAGAAAGCAATAGCAACATACTAAGCGATCAAGTGCTAAGCTAACGGAATGGGTCAAGTCAATCACATCATTCTCCTAATGATGTGATCCCGTTAATCAAATGACAACTCTTTTGTCCATGGCTAGGAAACATAACCATCTCTCGATAAGCAGAGCTAGTCAAGTAGAGGCATACTAGTGACACTATGTTTGTCTATGTATTCACACATGTATTATGTTTCCGGTTAATACAATTCTAGCATGAATAATAAACATTTATCATGAAATAAGGAAATAAATAATAACTTTATTATTGCCTCTAGGGCATATTTCCTTCAGGCTTCGCTCCGTGCCAAGCTCCATGCCTTGCTCACTCCGGGTGCGGGGGCTTCGACGGAGATGGCCGGTGCGTCCCTCGTGCCTCTGGATCTGGGCCGGCGGTCCCTCCGCCTCCTGTCTCTAGTGCTCCGGTGGCTGCGGTCGATCCCTGGGAGCAGGCAGCGCTGGGAAGTCGGGCGGGCTCCTCGGGGCCTTCCTCGTCTCCCCCCTCGCTTGTCCCCGGGGTGGCGGGCGCCTTGTGGCGCCGCGGTGGTGGTGGTGGTGGGCGTCGCGCCGTTCCCGTGGCGTGTCGGGGGCCCCGGCCCGTCGCCCTTTCGGCTCTGCTGCGGGGCGTGGCGCCGGTGCTGCTGCTGGTATCCCTGGTGATGGTATACTCCCTCCTCCTCCCCCTCGAGGCCCTGGCCGCAACCCCCCTCACTCCCAGGTCTCCAACCCTATCCTCACTTGCTTTGCGTGTCACCGTCCTGGCCATTTCCAGTCCCGCTGCGAAAATCCCCCATTTTGCCTCATCTGTAGGAAGGACGGCCACCTCACGATGGACTGTCATAGTCGTGTCAAACCTCCTTCCTTCGTTCAGTATGGGATCGGCCTCCCTGGCTGTTCTTTCTTTGCCCTTGATAAGGAGGTTCCTGTAGTTGCTGCCAATCCCTCGCTTTCCAATGTTGGTGTCATATCCGTTCAGGACAAGCGTATCCCCCCCCCCCAGGCTCTTCTTGATGAACTTCGGCTGTGGGATGATGGCGGGTGGGATTGGCAGATCCGCCAGTTATCTGAATATGAGTTTGCTGCTACTTTTCCCTCTAAGGAGAGCCTCCGCATGATTTCCTCTTGTACCAGTTTCACGCTCCCTCTGAATCAGCTAGTGGTTTCGGTCAAAGCTGCCTCCAATGGGTCAAAGGCCATTGCTTCTCTTTCTGATGTTTGGGTGCTAGTGGATGACGTGCCTCCTAACATGCGCACTTCGACCTTCCTGATGGCTTTTGGGGTGCTCCTAGGGAAACCCATTGAGGTTGATCAAGACTTCCTGTCTGTTCTTGGACCAGCTCGTCTTCGGGTCTAGTGTGTTGACCCTATCTGCATCCGTGGCTATGTTGACGTCTTCCCGGCGGCGGGTGGATTTCGGCTACGGGTCCGGGTGGAGGGTGCTCCTGGACCTGCTTCACCACCTCCTCCCCCTCCCCCCAGCCTCCGGTAACGATGATAAGAGCAAGGATGGTGATGGGTGCCCTGAGGACTCGATGCATGGCAGGAATCCTCGCTTTACTCAGTCTGAATGGGATGGGATGTCCCCTGAAGAGCAAGATCTGATGAAAGATTGCGCTCCGGTGGGCGGTGGGATCCAGGGTTCCTTGCAAGGTTTGGGTGGTGGGGCGGTGGCCTTGGGTGGGGCGAAGGGCACCCCCCTTTCGGTGACGTGCTCTAATCTTCCCGTTCGTTCCACCTCCCCTTTGCTGTCAGGCATTGAAGATCTACCCCCGGCTGGCCCGTTGGCGTCCAAGAAGAGGAAGAAATCATCGGTGAAGAAGTTCTCTGCGAAGAGCAGGGCATCTGGGGATTCCAGGCAGTCCGCGGCTGGGCTTTGCTGCTAGCTGGAGGTGGATCTGGGTGCGGCCTTAGGCCCGTCTTCGGCGGCTGCTTCCCCTGGGCGGGCTCCCCCTATGCCTGTTCGCTTCCCTGCTTCTACTGCTTGCAAGAGTGGTCGGGTCTCCAACAGCGGTGAGCGTGTGGCTGACCGGGCGGCTCGGCGTGCAGCGGCGCGGGATCTCCCTCCTTCAGGTTCGGGCCCTGCTCCGTCTCCTTCCCCTCCTTTGGTTTCGTCTCCTGTTAGATTAGTTTTACCTTCTCAGTCTGATGAGCTGTTGTTTAAGATATTAGATGATGTTGGGATCTGTTTAGACTCTAGTTTGGGTTCCCCTTCCTCCTTACTTGATGTCATTAGAGCTAACGAGCTAGCTCAGGCTGACATTGCGAAAGCCAAGGAGGCTGGGGTTGGTGTGTCCGCCCCTCTGGTTGTGGCCGGGGGGGGGGTAGTGGGGGAGGCTGATAGGTGTCAGGTCTCCCCGGTTCAGAAACGTTGGGCTGGGAAATGCGCTAAACCCTGCAAGGCTCCGTGCAAGTCGAGTCTTAGAATCAAAAACCTTTCCTTCAAATGAAGGCCTTATTTTGGAACATCAGAGATTTCGGCACTAGGGGGCGCAGGGACCAACTCAAAGATCTGGTGTGGTCTAAAAAAGTTGATTTTATTGGCCTTGTTGAGACCCTTAAACCCTCCTTCTCCCCGAGTGAACTTTCGGCTGTTGCTGGGATAGACAGATTCAAGTGGAATTTTGTGCCTTTTGTTGGTCAGTCGGGTGGCTTTCTTCTGGGCACCAATAATGATATATTTGATTTTGTTGCTTTTGATCATGGTATGTACTGGGCTAGTACGGTAGTTTCCCATTGCTCCCTCAATTCTCTTATTGAGTTCATGGTGGTTTACAGTCCGGCAGATCATTCCTTGTCCTACATTTTCTTGGACGAGATTTATAATAAAATTGACTCCTGCCAGCTCCCCCTCTTGATTGGGGGTGATTTTAACCTGTTGAGATATCCTTCTGATAAGAGCTCCGCTAATTTCTCTTGGGCTCTGGCTGAGGCCTTCAATGCTTTCATCAGGGATGCGGCCATTCGTGAAATCCCTAGGGTTGGGGCCCACTTCACTTGGACTAACCGACAAGCTTCTCCCATTTGCTCGGTTCTTGACAGGGTTTTTCTCTGCCCTGGCTGGGATGCCCTTTTCCCTCGGGTTTGCCTGCGTGCCCTGCCCATTGTGGGATCTGACCATGCTCCCCTAATCCTTGACGATGGTTCTTGTCCAATTGGTTGCCAAAGGTTTCAATTCGATGCGTCTTGGCTCTTAGTGGAGGGGTTCCCCACCCTGTTGGCTCGGAAGATCTCGGAATGTCTTTCTTCTCCTCATCGCTCTTTTGGTCCAATGGATGATTGGCATCACGTTTCCTACTGCCTGCGCAAATTCCTCAGAGGTTGGTCTAAGAATCATTTTGCTGAGTTATGGCGTGACAAAGCGAGGCTGGGTGCCCAAATTGGCGATCTTGATAATTGTGTGGACTGTTCTAGTCTCTCTGAGGCCGAATGGCAGATCCACTATGGCTTAGAAAAGGCGCTCTCGGATATTCACCGCCAGGAGGAAGTGTATTGGAAGCAAAGAGGCACGATTAACCGGACCCTTAAGGGTGATGCGCCCACAACTTATTTCTTTGCCATTGCGAATGGTAGACGTCGTAGATGTTTAATTGATAGCCTTCTGATTGATGGTGTTAGGGTCTCTGACCCCTCGGTCATTTTGCGCCATGTGGTCCAATTCTTCTCTACTTTGTTAGCGGCTAAACCTGAGCTGGGCTTTTCGCTTGCTCCGGGCTTCTGGCCTCCCCTTGAGCAGTTGTCGAGCGCTGATAATGATCTCCTGCTTATTCCCCCTTCTGAAGAGGAAATCTTCGATTCTATTCGGACCGCCAACTCTAATGCGGCTTCAGGCCCTGACGACTTCTCCATCCCTTTCTTTCGTCATTTCTGGCCTTAGTTAAAAGGTCTTATTACTGCTATCATCCAAGGATTTTGGTTGGGCACCGTTGAAATTTCGAGGCTCAACTATGCGGTTCTCACCCTTATCCCTAAAATTAAAGGTGCTGACTTGATTTCGCAATTTAGGCCCATTGCTTTAATTAACAACTTTGCTAAGATGCCAGCGAAGGGCATGGCCACTAGGGTGTCCCCGATAGCTCATCGGGTCATTAGCCCATTCCAATCGGCTTTCATTAAAGGGAGATTCATCTTGGACGGGGTGCTGAGCTTGCATGAGATAATCCATGATCTGCGGATTAAGGGGACCAAGGCTGTGGTCCTTAAGCTTGATTTTGAGAAGGCTTACGACTTGGTGAGTTGGAATTTTCTTCGGCAAGTCTTACTGGCTAAGGGCTTTGAGGGTCCAGTGATGCACCGTTTGATGCAACTTGTTTCTGGTGGGCACACGGCTGTGGTTGTGAATGGCCTAACTAGTGATTTTTTTGCTAACGGTAGGGGCCTTAGACAAGGGGACCCGGTGTCCCCTTTGCTTTTCAATTTTGTTGCTGATGCTCTATCTCGTATCCTCTCTCGGGCTGCGTTGGCTGGGCATATCTCCCCGGTGAGTTCTCACCTTATTCCTAATGGCATTACTCATCCTCAGTATGCGGACGACACCATCATTATGGTTGAGCTCAATGAGACCAGTCTCACCAATCTGAAATTCCTTCTGCTTTGCTTCGAAGCTCTTTCGGGTCTTAAAATTAACTTTTCCAAGAGCGAGGTCATTGTGACTGGGGTCTCGGATTTGGAAGCGCAACAGGTGGCTCACCTTCTGAACTGTTCCCTTGGGTCGTACCCTCTCAAATATTTAGGATTACCTATCTCCCCGTTTAAGCTCTTGGCAAAAGATTTTGCCCCGGTGGTTGCTAAAGTTGGCAATAGAGTCCTTCCTTGGAGAGGACGTTATAACACGCAGGCGGGCAAGGTTGCCCTTACCAACTCATGCCTCTCCTCCCTCCCGATGTACCGGATGGGTTTCTACCTTCTGTCCAACGGGATTCACTCTGGTTTCGACAAGCATAGGGGTGCTTTTTACGGGAACTCCGCGGACAATAAACGCAAATATAGATTGGTTAGATGGAACATCATTTGTCGTCCTAAGGACAAGGGTGGTCTTGGAATTATTAATACGAGAGTCATGAACAAATGCCTTTTGATTAAATGGTGGTGGAAGATAATGACAATTGAGGAGCGCCCTATTTGGCTCTCGATTCTTAAGGCTAAATATTTACCTTCCTCGAGCCCTATGTTCGCCTATGCTTATGGCGGGTCTCAATTTTGGCGTCAATTGGTTAAAGTTCGGCCGATTTTTCGGTCCCTTGTCAAATTTGTTGTTAGGAATGGTAAGTCCACTCGTTTTTGGTTAGGCTGGTGGGTGGGGGACACCATGCTTGCGGTTGCCTTCCCGGCCTTGTTTTCCTATTGTGCTGATCCTGAGATCTCTATCTTTGAGCTCTCGGCTCAGGGTTGGGTTTTAGATTTCCGGCGCTCTGTTTCCCCTGTAGAGTTGGAAGACTGGCAGCGCCTTACTGCTTGCTTCCCCATGCTCTCGGAGGAAGATGATTCCGTAGTTTGGCCCCTCTCCTCTTCGGGGCGCTTCTCTGTTAAATCGGCTTATTCTAAGCTTATCTCTGGTGGCCGCTCGTTGAAGTTTAAGGATATTTGGTCAGCCCGAATCCCCCCTAAGATTAAAATCTTTCTCCGGCAAGCTGTTCGCCGTAAGCTTCCGGTGGCTGATCAAATTAAGAAGAGGAACAGGCCGGGCACTAATAGGTGTGTGCTATGTGGGGCACTTGAGAACACTGACCATATTTTCTTCCATTGCTCCTTAGCCAAATTCATGTGGTGTTGCATCAGACTTTGGCTTCATGTTAACTGGACTCCCTCCTCCTTTGAGGACCTAAGGCAATATACTAACTCCTTATCAGGGCAGTCCAAGAGGGTCTTCTTAGTGGGATGGGCTGCGATCGGGTGGTCGCTGTGGACTACTAGGAACAAGTTCTCGATTGAACACATTTTTCCGGCTAACCCTGTCAGCTGCTTATTTAAAGCCAATGTCTTTTTGCAGCAGTGGAGATTATTGACTAAGAATGGGGACCTTCAGGCTTTCGACGACATGCTATCCAAAATGAAATCTACGGCGTTTTCTCTTCTTCGGCTTACTTCGAGGACGGCTTTCTAATCTCCCTGTCGGTGTTTCTGATGTTCTGCTGGCCTGCGTGCCATGTTAGGCTGGAGGCCTTGTAATGATACTTATGCTCCGTGGCCTTTAAACTTGTTCTGGCAGTTGGTTCTGTTGGTGTAACTCTGCTTGGTGGCTTTATTTATAAAGTCGGGCTCTGACCTTTTCTCTAAGAAAAACCTCAAACGTTGAGTTTCCATCGAAGGCGACAACCAGGCGAAAGTCTTGTACACAGCCAGCTATGTGCATACCATAGACAGTCGGCTGCATCGAGCTGAATGTCAACGGACATATGTTGGAGATGACGATTAACATGCTCATAGAAACGGTCTAGGGAACCATGCTCGACGCCATATTGGACCCATGTTGGAACGCCGGGGACGCGCCAAGCACTTTGTCAATCCCGACACTACCTCTTGTGCTTTGTTCCTCCACATGCTCCGAACAACAAGTTTCATGTCTAGGAAGGGGTGCGCTCTTCCTCGACATCGACGTCATCCCCCTGGCCACGTCTGACGTTTCTGTGTGCTCCTATTTGTATCTTTTACCGAAAAAGGCTTTCGCCCCGCTTTATAGATAAAGCATACCGCCACAAAACATACAGCCCCAACAGGTTCACACAAACACCCCCAAGTAGCACAACAAAGTCATAAGGTACTGCTGAGGGCACAGCTCAACAAGCCCAAAGAAACAGAAAAAGAGACCGGGCGAGGCCGGGCTAGAGACCCACGCAGGGGACTAGTCAGGCTCCGGTGGAGGAGGCGGAGGCGGCGGCGACAAGCGGACGGCCATCGAGCGGAGGTCGGTGATGAAGGCGGAGATGGCGTCGCGCTCCAGGAGACGGCTAAGCGGCCGCCAAAGCTGCAGGAAACCCGAGAATTTGTAGAGAGCGTCAGTAGCACGACGAAGCGGAGAGCGCTTGATCACAAGCTTATTACGAACAGTCCAAAGAGTCCAGGCTAGGGTCCCAACCTCCAGCCACCTAATGTGGCGGGGAGGGGGGACGCAGGAGTTCAAAAAAAGGTCGGGAAGTTGGTGTGAGTCAATTTCCGCCGACAAGCTCATGAAAACAACTCCAGAGGAACTGGGCAGAGGTGCAAGAGAAGAAGATGTGGTTAGAGTCCTCGGGGGCGGCAGGGGGGGCGAGACCAGAGCCGGGCCATTACGCTGCGGACCTCCACCCGGAGGGGATCCGTCCCGGATCCTTGCCACATGAAGATCTGGATCTTGAGGGAGGCGGATGGACCAAACCATAGAGAGGGGGAGGGGCGGCGGAGGGGGCAATGGCCACATAGAGCAATTTGGTAGAGAACTGGCCAGACGGCTCCAAATGCCATCGAACCCGGTCTTGGACGCCGTCAACCAGCGGCTCATGAAGAGCGACGCACTCAAGAAGCTCACGCCAGGCGGCGGATTCCGCCGGCCCAAATGGCCGACGGAAAGCGAGGCGCCCTAAGTCAAATAGGGCCCTATCAACAGAGATCATGGGGTCGACAGAGATAGCAAAGAGAATGGGGAAGCGAGCCGCAAAGGGGGCGTCACCGGCCCAACGGTCATACCAGAATAACGTCGAGCGGCCAGATCCTACCGAGATAGAGGAACCAATGTGGAGCACAGGGAGGAGCTGGACAAGGGACTGCCAGAACTGAGAGCCACCCGACTTCTGGCAGAAGGCAAGGGGTTGGCCGCGCAGGTATTTATTCCGGATAATGTCTAGCCAGAGGCCCCCATGACCCTGCGAGATGCGCCACAGCCATCGGGAGAGGAGGGCTATATTCATCCGTTTGGAGCACATGATCCCCAAACCCCCCTACTCCCTCGGCTTGCAGATGTCAGGCCAGCTGACCATGTGATACTTCTGCTTGCCATGCTCCCCAGCCCAATAGAAGCGGGACTGGATTTTGGCGATCTCCTTATGAAGAGATTCGTGAAGGCTGTAGAAACTCATAAGAAATAAGAGGAGACTGGAGAGGGAGGAGTTGATAAGAATAGTCCTGGCCGCCTTGGACAGCCACCTCCCCTGCCAAGGCTCGCATCTAGTCTGGAGCTTGGTCACGGAGGGGCGAAGATCGGCGACCAAGAGGCGCGAGTGACTGATGGGCGTCCCCAGATAGGTTGAAGGGAACGAGCCCAAGCGGCAATTGAGTCTATTGGCAATGGCCCCTGACTCCTCGGGAGAGTACCCCATCACCATAACATCGCTCTTATCAAAGTTGATCTTGAGGCCCGACATCTGCTGAAAGCAAAGGAGGAGGAATTTGAGATTGGCGATGTCCATCTCCGAGCCTTCGACCATGATGATCGTGTCGTCCGCATACTGGAGGATGGAGATCCCCGCGTCCCCGGAGAGATGGGGGGCGATGCCTCGGAGATGGCCCGTAGCTTTCGCCTTATCGAGAATGGAAGCCAAAGCGTCCATGACCATGTTGAAGAGGAACGGGGAGAAGGGGTCGCCTTGGCGCACCCCACAAAGGGTAGGGAAGAAGGGACCAATTTCGCCATTAATATTGACCGCCGTGCGACCGCAAGAGACCATTTGCATGACTCTCGTGATCCACCGGTCGTCAAATCCCTTGCGCAGAAGGACTTCCCGAAGGAAGGGCCAGCTAACCGTATCATAAGCTTTGTGAAAATCGATCTTCAGAAAGACCGCCTTCAGGTGCTTGACCCGGACCTCATGAAGAACCTCGTGCAGGACCAAGACCCCATCAAGGATGAACCGGCCCTTAATGAACGCCGACTGATTAGGGTGAGTGATCCGGTCGGCCAGCAGGGTCACCCTATTGGCGTACCCTTTGGCCAAGATCCGGAAGATCATGTTAATGACCGTAATCGGGCGGAACTGGCGAATGTCAGTCGCCCCCGGGACCTTGGGAATGAGGGAGATGGTCCCAAAGTTGAGGCGGCCCAGGTCGATCGAGCCCACGAAGAATTCCTCGAAAATGGCCATGATCTCGGGTTTGACCACGCTCCAGAAGGTTTGGAAGAAGAGAACCGGGAGGCCGTCCGGGCCCGGCGCCGAGGAGGGATTCATACCCTTGATAGCCTCCCAGACCTCTTGTTCTGAGAAGGGGGCCGTCAAGGCGGCATTGTCTTCGTCAGAGACTAGACGGTCGCCGGTCCAGCAGTCAAAGGCAAGAGAGATGCCGCTCCGAGGAGCGGGGGAGAAGAGGGAGCGATAGAAGCCATCAACATGGGCGCGGATATCTCGGGGGTCCTGAAGGAGATTGTCTCCCTCCCAAAGGCAGGAGATGGTGTTGCGTCTACGGCGCCCATTTGCGATCGCCTGGAAGTAGGCCGTATTCGCACCCCCCTTCAAGACCCAACGCTGGGCGCCCCGAATGTGCCAATAAGCTTCCTCATCAGAGTAAATCACGGAGAGCTGGTCCTCTAGGTCATAACGGGACAACCACTCGTCAGGAGAGAGACCGATCGCATCAGCCCTAAAGTCGAGGGCCTGGATCGCCGACAGGAGAGCCTTCTTCCGCTCCCTGGAGTCTCTGCCCAGGTTGGCACCCCAACCCTTCATAAATTGGCGGGCACGCTTCGCACAGAAGTGCCACGCGTCTATGGCGGAAGGGGGGCGGGGGTGGGGATGGCCACGAGCCTCGATCCAACGAGCACTGACGGCGTCGGAGAATCCGGCCTGGGAGAGCCAGAAAGCCTCAAAACGGAACCGGGGGGGAATCGGGGGGCGCTCATCCGCGGAGGAGAGGAGCAGGGGAACGTGGTCAGACCCAATCCGGGTGATGGCACGAAGAGAGGCTAAGGGGCACCGGAGGTCCCACTCGGGGGAAACTAGGACCCTGTCCAAGACGGAGAGGGTCGGGGAGGCTTGGCGGTTGGTCCAAGTAAAACGAGCCCCAACCCGATCAAGCTCCCTGAGGGCGAGGTCGGCAATGAAGTCGTTAAACATGTCCATCCGGGCAAAATTAACATTGCCATTGTTCTTGTCTTCCGCACAAAGCAACAGGTTGAAGTCCCCCCGACAACTACGGGGAGGGAGGCGGCCGAGATTTTCCGGTGAAGTTCCTCCAGGAAGGAGGCCGACCTACTATGGTCAGCCGGACCATAGACGATGATGATCTCCCATTTGAAATTGAGAGATCTCTCAAAGACCTCCATGCTGACGAAGAATTCGCCCCGGTCCATGCTGCCCACCTCAAAGGTGGCATCCATCACGCCTAGGAGGATGCCACCGAGTGGCTGCACTCCCACTAGAAGGGAGATTGTACACGCAAATAGGTGAGAGCTCGGCCGGTCGAGCTCGGGAGCGCAAAGTCCCGGCGCATGGTCTCTGCTGACGGCCACTAGGTCGATGTGTTCATCTCGCATGTACTCCACTAATCGGGCGGCGTCGGCCATCATGGCCGGCATGCGGATGTTCGTAAAAGGGCACGCATCAAGGAGCCATTGGGGGGCTGCTTGACCCCAAGACACGAGACGCGCTGAGAGCGCGGAGGGCCGCCGTGCGGGAGCGGGTGCGACCCCGGATCACCAGCTCGGCCCCCGAAGGGCGGGGGGCCGTCTGCCGCGTCCGAGGAGGGGGGAGGGGTCTCTAGGAGGCGCCTGGGCTGGGGGAGGGGGAGCCGCAAGGGCCGCTCGGGCCTCTGCCAGTTTCCCATCCAGAATCTCCCGGGCCCGAATGGCCTCAATCTGGGCGAGGGGGGACCCACCTCCCCATGGAAGAGGATCGCGGAATCAGCGGCCACTTGGCGAGATGGCCCAAAGGGACAGACTCAAGAGCAGAAAAGGAGCAAGACGAAGCAGAAGTAGAAGGGGGGGCGGAGGGCGTACCTGGCTCCAAGTTGCGGGCGGCAGCGCGAAGCTCAGCCCGCTCGGAGATGGGGAGCGCCGGGCGGCCCTCGGGGTGAGCGGCGTCCAACCGGGCACTCCTGCGTCCGGCGACCACCGGGGAAGAGGCCGACCGGCCGCAGCGGGAGTAGGCGGCGGACCGAGGAGGGGGAGGCTGGGCCGCCAGGGGGGTGATGATCCGGGCCGCCACCTCCCCAGAGGCCACCAATCCCGGCCCAGCACAGCCGGCGGGGCTCACCGTCGAGGGGGTGGGAGCGACCCGAGGGGGGAGATCGCACCCGAGGCCGCAGAGCAAGGCGGGGCCGAGGGGGCGTCAGGCGGCGAGGAGATGATGGAGGCTGGGGGAGGCGAGGCCGGAGGGGGGGGTGTCCGCAGGGGAAGGCGACCCACCCACAGGGGCCGCCGGCGCGGCGGGGATGGGGCCGGCGGTCGGGACGACAGGAGCCACCTCCGGAGCCGGGGGAGAGACGGGGGAGCGCGGAGAGGAGGCCGGGCAGACCACCAGGCCGACACTGGAGATGTCGCTCCCCTCGGACGACGACCCGTCAGGGATCGGGGGTCATCCGCGAAGGGGCCTGGGGCGGCCTGGCGGCCCTTTCCCCCCGGAGCCGGAGGGGGGCGAGGGAGGAGGAGAGCGGGAGTCCTCGGACTCCCCCTCCTCGTCAGAGCGGTGGGAGCGCGAGTGGTGACGGCCGTGGTAGTCTCCGCCGGCCCCCCGGAAGTCGTCAGGGGGACCGACGTCGAGGGAGCAGGGGCGCCCAACGTGGTTGGGCGGCTCGGGGGCGATCTGAGGTCGAAGCCCGGTCGTTGAAGAAGACCCGGACCGAGGTGCGCAACTGGTGGAGTCGAGACACTTGACCTTGACCCGACCTCCTCCTCCTGCGCGGTGAGAGCTCATCAACCACCACCACCTTGCCCAAAAGGCGAGACATCTGGCGGATGACAAGCTCTGACCGCGCGATGTCAGGGAGACCGGAGATGAGGATCCAAGCGGTGTCGAGGACAGCCACGGCCTGGGCGTCGAGAACAGGCTCGGAGATCTCAACCACCCGGTGGTTGAGGGCGAGGTGATCCGCCACTACGCGCGCCGAGCCGTGGCCGACGGAGTCGGGGAAGACGACGGAGAAGATGTGGCTGGCGGTGGGGTAACCACCAGTCCACCGACACCGGTAGAGGTGGTTGAGCTCGGCCTCGATCATCTCCGGGAGGCCACCCGTCAAGCGACCGTGACGATCGCTGAAGGGAGGCGGCGGCGGGGGCATCCGGGACCTCAAGGTGGAAGAAGCCCAACCCCTCGATGCCGTGGCCATACATCATGAGCTCGGACACCACCGGTCTGTCCGGACACGTAATGGCGGGGTGGCCGGATCCTGCAGAGGTAGCAAGACTGGGGTTGACAGGTAACTGGAGTGCCCTCACCCCACAGATTGAAGCAAGGGGCGAGGAAGGCGGAGACGGGCCCGAGCGGAGGGGCCCCGGACCCGTGAGACGGAGGATGGTCGGAGTGGGTCGGACGCCCCGACCCTTCTTCTTCTTGGCAGGACCGGGGCGGCCGCGGGCGGGAGCGCCCCCCGAGGTCGGACCCGGGGCCGTAGACCCCGAGCCAGCGTGAGGCGAGACGTAGCGGCGGGTGTCGGGTGGGGAGGATGCTGCCACGAACCGCCGGGCGGGGAGGGACCGTCCTCTGGCGGGAGGCGAGGGGAACGCCGTGGCGCCGGTTGCTCGACGACGCCGGGCGAAGCGAGACTGGTCCGGTCATCCCGACGGGAGGGGAGCGGCGGCTGTCCCGGAGCTCCGGAGCTCGCGCTGAGCTCCTCCTCCCGTCGGAGGGAGTCGGGAGGCAGGACGAAGTCATGGCGCCACCCGCTTATGCGTTCGCCGAAGTGCTGGTCCGCTGGTCGCGTGGCATGGCGAAGCTGCAACCGGGGGGGGGGGCGGGCGCGCGGCAACCGTTGGAGAAGCCGCCGGACGGCAGACGAGGAGGGAGGGAGGCGAGTGGTGGATGCGGGCGGGGCGGGAGCAGAATGGGGGGGCGGGATCGGGACAAGACGAGCCCGGCAGGGGAGGCGACGCGCGAGGGATGGGCGAGGAGAGGTTTGGGGAGCTGGAGGCGGCCAAGACCTCCTGGGCCTAGGGCATGGAGGTGGCCCACTGGTGGGCCGCCCCAGGGAGGAGGAGTGGGAGCCGGGGAAGGCGCCACATGGGCCCCCGAGAGGGATGGGCCAGGCCTGTGGGCCTCGAAGGCCACCTGGGGCCGAGGGAGGGAGCGGCTGGGAGGGAAACCCTACCGGACGGAGGAGAGGGCGCCGCCGCCGGTGACGCGACGGCGAGGCAAGCTGCCAGGGGCCGGGCGGAGCGGGAAGTGCGCACGAGGAGCCCCGAGGATCCGACCAGGCGATGAAGGGGCGGAATGGCGACGGCAGACCGGGCCGGAGGAGGGGGGGGGAGAGAGAGGGGAGAGGGGCGGCGGCCGGACCTCCACCGCCCGGGCGCCAGAGAGGCCTTGAGCCCCTGGCCAACAAGGCCAAGAACACCCCACGCAGACGTGTGGGCGGCGGGGGCGCCAAGGCCGGCCTTGGCGTCTGGGGGCGGGCGAGGCTGCTCGCCGGAGAACACGCCGCCGAGGCCGCTGCCGCGCCGAACCCCTCATGTGGGGGTTGAGACGGCCCGGCTGGGCGAGAGCGCCACCGGACGGAGAGAGGAGTGGCGGGGGCAGACGGAGAGGGAGGAGGGGGGAAGGGGGCGTCGTCGGCGTGATATCTCTGCCAAGCAATTGCTCTTTCCAAACGATAAGTGCCGCACGTGTGGTATGGAGCAATCCGGCTTGACTTTTTTTACAACAAAAGTTGCCTTTCGAGAAAAAAAACTAAAACCTGCCATTCAAAACGAAAGTTGACATGCTTGACAACTAAACTTGTCATTCTCGCACCACTGAACTTGCCATAAAAAACATTCGAAGTTGCCATGTATTCATGCCACATGTGTGACACTTATCAAGGTCCTTCCACTTTTGGGCTCCCGCACTCCATACAGATCCACGGTTGATATAACATTCCAAACAAAAAGAAAAGAATGGAGCGATGCACTGCCGTGCAAAGGTGGGGTTTTATCTCATCACTGCGGATTTTAAAGGATTTCTTACCCTGTGACTACCATCCCAACAAGATAGGAGGTTTGTACTTCCAAAAAAAAATAAAAACACGAGAGGGGGTTTGTTAGGATCCACGCAGAGAATCCAGGGCGAGGAGGCCGCATTTGCTGATGTGGCGCCCCCAACCTGCATGCGTATATATATATACGGGGTGGTGGTTTTCCAATTCTCTCTCTCTCTCTCAATTCCCTGGAAACTTTCTCCTCCATCCCCCAAAACCCAACTTCTGCCACATTGCAAGATCACATAAACCCGGGGGGCCGCGGCAGTTCGATCACACAGCCCCGCCTGATCGGGCTTCGCCTTGCCGAAATTCCATGTGATCCCAGCACATCACTCCTGACCTTGTAATCTGTTCAGGTATCTCCGTCCGGGGTCTTTTTGGGGTGGAGTTCGTGGGATCGGGAAGGTTTGGTAGATGGGGTGGTTATCAGATCAGTTTCGGCCCATTGTCTTCGTGTAGGGAAGGGTAGAAAAGGAAGGATCCTCCGTTTTTGTTCATGGAAAATCCGCGTTAGTTTTGTTCATCAGTTCTTGGTTGTAGACTGCGGGCGCAGTGTGGACTTGGGGGTTTTAGGCGATGGATGTCGCTACTGCAGCATAGATGGTGGATGCCTCCACTTTGTGATCTTGACCTTGATCAGGTTGTGATTGACGAACATGTGGATCGTCTGTTTTTTTTTTTTTTTTGCTTGTTCCTTTGCTGGTTGAGTGCGTAGTACAGTATGCTGCTGCTGACTGATCCTTGATCGGGGATGCATCTATATAATTGATTGGTTGACCATAGCCCTGTAAGATCAGAGGTGTGTGTGGGTCCGTCAGCGTCTTAACCAATTTCATCTTCAGAATTGCTCAGACTTAGGATCACATCTCTCCAGTCATGCTCTATGATCATCATGTTATTACCCTTATTATTATGTCTTCAAGATTGAAGTTGCAGCATGAGTTACATTACCGTGTATATAATTGGTTACTGTTTTGTACTCTTAACATAATATACAATGTATGATTTGTCTGATTGCCTTCTCTACAAGAATGTTCATGTTTTGAATTTTTTTTTTAAAAACGCATGGCTTAGTTACTTTCTCTACAAGAATGGGGTTGCCTTGTTTGCAAGGACCCTGGGTTCATACATTTAGAGCCATTTGACAACTCGGTATGTATGATTTACTAAAATTATATATACTTTTTCTCTCAATAGCTGCAGATCATGGAGTGCCCAATGGATACTACAGCAAGCAACGCCACACTAGTTATAGAATTCCACAACATAGTGAATGATGCTGCCCCGCGTTCTCCTTCGCCGGATCCAGAAGCTGAACTTATGAAGCGCCATTTCTCTGGAGAAGAGGCCGTAGGGCAATTCCCCCTAACCGCGAGCCCATCCATTCTCCTCCATGTGCTCTCATCCTCTGACCTGGATCCTAAAGATCTTGCTGCTTTGGAGGCAAGTTGTACAATTGCATTCTTAGTTCTCATGACTTTTGAGTCTTAAAATGCTGGTTAATGAATTATTGCCATGACACAATGATGTGGAGATGTTTTGCTGTTTCAGGCTACATGTAAATTCTTCAGAAACCCCGCAAAATTCCCACCAGACTTGAAATTACCACTTCCGGAACTTGCAGCATTCGACATGTGCCAGCAAAGGGCCATGTTTAAGACGATGAAACCAGAAGAGAAGGAGTGGCTGAAGCAAAGGTGCGGGGGCTCTTGGAAGCTTGTTCTCGGATACATTTTGGTCGGCGAGAAGAATTGCCGCTGCGGGAAATCTCAGGTCACTGCTGGACCAGGCCACAGCATTGTTGTCACAACAAATGGGGCCGTATACTCATTTGGCATGAATTCCTCGGGCCAGCTTGGCCTTGGGGACACAGAAGACAAGTTCAAGCCATGCCTTATCAGGTAAGAGTACATTGATTTGGTTGAATTTTGGGAATCGTGTCTGCCGATGTAACAAACGGTTGCTGCATTTGTAGGTCTCTGCAAGGCATCAGGATCACGCATGCCGCGGTTGGATCGAGTCGAACAATGCTTGTGAGCGACACGGGAAGTGTCTACGTATTTGGAATCGACACCTTTGGGGGGTATAGTTTGAATGGAACACCTGCTACTGACTACGTTAACAGTCCCAAGGTAGTGGAGTCACTGAAGGGCATCTTTGTAGTGCAAGCAACTATAGGAGGCTTCTTCTCGGCGGTTCTGTCCAGAGAGGGTCGGGTTTATACTTTCTCCTGGGGCCACGAGGAGAGGCTAGGCCATAATACAGATCACGCCGATGTCGAGCCTCGTCTTCTCTCTGGGCCCCTTGAGAATGTACTTGTTGCGCAGATTGCTGCCGGCAATTGTTACCTCCTTGTGTTAGCCTACCAGCCCACCGGAATGTAAGCATTTGCTCCTATGGTCTCTATGCTTTTCTTATCCAATTGCATGTCCATTCAAATATAATTGAACAACCATTCTTGATGTCTCTTATATTTGCTATATATGCAGGTCGGTGTACTCTGTGGGCTGTGGTCAAGGAGGCAAGCTTGGGCATGGGAACAAGAACAGCGAGGGCGTCCCTCAGCTGATATCACACTTCGAGGGAATCAACGCAAGGCCAGTGTCAATCTCAGCCGGTGCTTGGCACGCCGCGGTCCTGAGCAGAGACGGGCGCGTGCTCACCTGGGGGTGGGGGTTCCAAGGCTGCCTAGGACATGGATACGACGAAGAATGCGCGACCCTCCCGATGGCGGTGGAAATCTCCAATGCTGTCCACGTTTCAGCTGGCCAGTACTGCACCTTTGTCATGACGGATAATGGTGATGTCTACTCCTTTGGGTGGAAGGGGTACTACAACCTAGGCTTGCAGGTGCGATGAATGAATCATGTCAACTTGTAGCACCCAACTATTCATCTTTGTCAAAGTACTGAAATGTATATGTGATCGCTCTTGGTTTCAGGACGAGGACGAGGAGGAGAATCAGGGTGTCCAGTCTCCCAAGTTGGTCGCCTCACTCACCGGGCTAAACGAAAGGTTTGTGCAGATCAGCCCCACGAATGCCTATGATTGGCACAACAGAAGTACAGGGGTGTCTCATACGGTTGCCCTCACCGAATCCGGCAAGGTGTACGCGTTTGGAGGAGGTGGCTCGGGTCAGCTTGGCATCAAGCTTGCCGAGGGCAAAGAAGCCATGCCCCCTCTCCAGGTTGACGTCGATCTCGCCTAGTTCCTCCTGCATCTGCCTGAAACTTCATACTGTATAGGGAGAGAAAGAAAAAAAAACCTTTTTTATATCGTAAATTTTGTTAGTTCTAGTGTTTGGACCCTTGGTTGGTTACTTTTGAGTAGTGGACAGATATGCGATGATGCCATGAATTATGGGTTTTAAACTGAACCGAAATCTCAACTGCTTAGCTCTTCATTCTTCATACACTTTTTTTTAAAACGAAGGCAAAAAATTTGCCTCATCCATCAATTAAAAGAAGGAAAAGAGTTTGTTATATAGTCTCCCATTACAGTAAAAAGGTCGTTACTCTTCAAATGCCTAATATGCAGTTGGGGCCATTCCTGGATCATATCCCAAAGATGGAGCATGAACCGGCACTTGAAGAAAAGGTGGTCAACGCTTTTGATCTCACGCTTGCAAAGCATACAGAAACCGCAATTTAGCCACCCTTGCTTGGCCAGTCTGTCGCCGGTCCAAATGCGATTTTGGATGGACAAACGAGCAAAAAAATCAGTTAGGGAGCACCCAAGCCTTCCACACCGCATCAGTCATGACAGATCTGATGGCATAAGGAATGCGCCTTATATAAGCGGAGGCCGCCGAGTAATGCCCGGAAGTCGTATGCTTCCAAGTGATGTCATCCTCAGTGTGAGTGTTAAGATGGACGTCAACACAAGATATCCCAAAGAGGAATGACCTAACAAATGTTGTCGAAGGACCAATGCGACGGGAGTTAATTTTTGATAGCCCCCTCATCCTCCATGGCCTCATGCGCCTTGCACTTCCTGGTGGAGGCCTCATAAACAAACAGGGCAATGTTGGTTGGCATTGAGCCAAGGGGAGCCCCAAAACAGAGCCCGAGCCCCATTGCCGATGGTGATGACGGTGGAAGCATAGAATAAATCAAGGTCCGTCTCGTCGCAAGGGTTGCCCGAATTGCCCATGCCCACCCACATTTTTATAGGCTCTTTCCATTCGTATCATGGCAAGGGCCTGCACGTTTCATGGCTAGAGAGACGATTTGACCGTCGTTGTTGTTTGTGTGCCCGGTCAAAGCTAAAGCTTGGGCATCCATGGTTGTTCCCGCCGCTTGGCTCGCATCAGTAGGCGTAGTCAGGCCCCCCCATAGGGTTGTCGGTATCTGCCCGGAAGAGGTGGCCTCCACCGACGATAGTTCTATGGGCATCTCCAATGCTGACCCGCAAATTTGCTCCCGCATCTATCCGCAGATAGTGGGAGGCCAGTCTACGGCCAAAGATGGGTGAGGGGTGAGGGCTTGATCTTGGGAGGGACGACGTGCCTGACGCATCCCCTCCAACAGCTACGGCGGCTCGTGGAGCCGCAAAAACTTGCCGGCGGACAGCGGAAGCTTTCGCTTGGTGGTGACGGCCGAAGAGGCGAAAACCACCACAGGAGCTGCTTCGGTCGTGGCGGCGAGGATGATTTTTGGGTCCAAATGCCCTAAATACGGTTTTTTGAGCAGCTGCCCTATTTTACATCATCTGTTGTTGTTGGAGATGCTCTTACCCGCGGCGTTGTGGCGGTACATCCAGGTTGAGACCCGTCCGCCTGATGCAACTGCCTCACCCATCCAGGATGACCTGCCAAGCGCGAGACACACTGGATGAACCTAAAGGTGTGTTTGTTTGGGTGTTCGTTAGCGCGGTTTTGGGTGACATCAGGTTTTCGCCCCATGATCTGTTGTTCCTGATGACAGGCGCAGATAGTGGGTTTCCTGATGTTGCTCCAAACTCGCTTTTCCTCTTTCTTTCTAGCCTTGCTGGTTTCACTTCCTAGACATTGTATTTCCGTTATGAAAGTAATGGAAAGGGGAAAAGCCCGGTTCGAAAAAAAGGTGTGTTTGTTTTGGCTTGCTCTTCAAATGGTAACTGTTCATTCTTCATGTTACGTCCCTAAAGATATCTTTGACAGGTTGCTTGCTTGAAATATTTATTTTTCAGAAGAAAAAAAGGATAAAAGTGTAGTAAAATAGTACTCCCTCTGTCCGAAAATACTTGTCATCAAAATGGATAAAAAGAGATGTATCTAGAACTAAAATACGTCTAGATACATCCCCTTTTATCCATTTTGATGACAAGTATTTCCGGACGGAGTATCTCAGAAAACCACTGAATTTGAAAAGGCAATTCGCAAGACATTTCAGGTATAGAGTGGCTTGTTTGATGCGCTCGCTTCATTTTCCACTTCTGCTACAAAAGGTGTTCAAATTAAAAAAACTTGGATGTATCATCGGCATGCTGTACAAATCATCACTAGCATTATTTAGTTCTTTCATACAAGAAGTGGAAACAGCCTCTCCAGGTCTCTTATCAAATCTGCTTACCTAAAAAATCTGACTAAATGCAGCCTACAGACAACAAGTTCCATCATTTGTTTTACAAATAACAAGAACTCGCTCGGTGCAAATGCATTTAGACTGAATGCTGTCCACAGACTCTCCTAAAAAATTGCTGCCAAAGGGTTGCGAACTCTCCAGCTTCGGGCAAAATTTTGAGTTCGCAGAATTTATGTGATTGTGGTTCATCTTGTTTGATCACCCATTTCTGCATTCCAAAGGCCACACTCTCAAAAAAAGCTGAATGTAGTAGAACAAAAAAACATATCAAACTATTTTTCCGACGCATTAAAAAAACAAACTCATGCCAATTGTTTGAGCCCTTTATGTGCTTGTAAATTTTCATGTAAAACCAATCAGTTGTGCGCCCTATGAAAGAAAATAAGTTTGGTGCGCAACCTTTTTGCTTTTTAGAGCATGGGAATTTGATTACTATTATTTTTACCAGGACACAAAAGGCTCCTTTTTCATTAAAATGTACAAGCATATTGAGGATATAAGACACTATATGTGCAAGTCAGGGTGTGTGTGTGTGTGGGTGGGTTGGGGGGGTACTGCTCAAACATGTAACATGCTGATATGTGGCCAACAAACAACATGGCCACTAGTAACAGAGCAGCAAGACCTCTAACTGCATGGCCTACTGATGCAGTGATGCTCAAATACAGGGCAATGTACCTGTTAGATTGACTGTTTAGGGCCCTTCCAGCAGAGCAGGTTCGAACCGAACCCAGAAGAAGTCTTGATGGACCTGCAGGAGAAACAATGAGTATGGTGCTGCACTGTAAAATCTGGAGACAGTAATGTTATTGAGTATACAGTTCTCTGACTAAACGTTTCCTGCCGAACATGTACTAATGAAGAAGTAAAGAAAACTGTTAGGAAATGTCAAGGACTTTCAGATAACTTACAAGTCCTCATCTCTTGAACCGTAAGTAGCTCTTGAATTCGATCTTGGACACTGCTCATAGGGCCCATATGTGCAGAAATATGTATCGAATTCTTTCTTAGGTAGGAAACCCATTTTGTTGTGTGGCTGGATCCTGAAACAGATTGTGTGTGCTGCATCCGACGAGAAGAACCTCTTTTGAAGCTTCAATGTTCGTGAGAAGCAATTCGGCTGAAGGTCGGGCTCCTGGATGCTGTCGAAACGACCCTGCTCACTTGCGCCCTTGGAGTAGTTAGCCTCCGACCTACATGTCCTTGTCAGGTCATCAGTCATGGATCTGTTTGATGTCAAGGTGCTCCGGGCATCGTCCTCGGAGCCATGAACTGTTGGCTTAGAATCAACACGTTGCACGATGAATGGCGATGGCTGCTGACTAGAGGAGTAGCCTTTGAGAGGTGTTTCTCTTGCTCCATGTCTCACAGGTTCATCCTCATCTGTCACTGTTGAATCTGACAGCTCTTGCTTTCGTCCCGAGCAGCCGAGCAGACTGAATGAGTGTCTCTTCGACCTTGCATCTTTCCTCGCTGCACACGGGACAAGTTTGAATCTGATCTCCACATTGAACCCGAGAACGTGCTGTAGTACTCCTTGTATCAGGCTCTGCATTTTCTCTGCCCTTGATAGGTGATCCGGGTGACTAAATCCAACTTCAGCTATAGCCACCTCTGCAAATGTTCACATTTAGTGTGTCATAATCAGCACAAACCTATGAGAAGGCCAATTCAAGAAAAACATGGCACGCATGAATTACCTTCGGTAACATGGACTGATGATAGGATTCCTTCTTTCTTGAGAAAACTTCTGGCTGATCTTGATTGACACTTCCCAGTGGCTCTCCTCCAGATGTTTTCAAGCTTCAGCCGTCTACAGTGTCTCTCAGAACAGTTGGACTTGTTGCTGTTACACGCATCGCAGAAATTGGAGCTTGAGTTTACCTTGGATACCCAGTCATCTGCACATGATATCAGAAATATTATATCATTCTGAGCAGGGACCAGTACCCATAATATATTTGTGTGCTTACCTGTATATCCTGTTGCTGAACGTGCATGCATGTCATTTGTTTCTGCTACTATGTCAGATTCAGTGCTGCCAAACTGCAAAAGTGCAACGGTAACCCAAGTTGCCTTATTTCTTGATGTCCTTAATTGTTTTTCAGTTTCTGACAGTATTTTCAGTGCATGTCTTAGTTTCTCTATACCAACATCTGCCACTGCAAGATCATTGGAAAATAGTAAGGGTAAAGAAACTTAGTGGAACAGAAGGTATGTGGACAGCAAACTTTTCATAGTTCAAAATGCGCTGGTTAACAGAACATGGCATAGCATTACTGATTTGACAATATAGACAGTAAAAAATGAGAACACAAAACATTCCATATTAGCATTGATGCGTTGAGCCTGCAGTCGTTAATGATAATATGTGAAAGTAGAGAAATCATTGAAGGAAAGAATACATACATGCATATCTTCCCAAGAAACTTTTGCTGACTTCAGTGACCGTAGATTGACATCGTCCTGAGAGAATGTCCATAATAAGATTTGCCAGCTGAGAGACCAGCTGCAGAGGATCAACTGACGACGCCATAAGTTCCCGAGCTCGTCTAACCGTATTGGTTGTGTCCGATGACAGTGCTAGATCAAGCAACTCAATCAACTCATCATCAGACACCAATCCTACCTGCAAATAACAAATGTAAAAACATTATTATACTGTATAACTGGCAATAGTAATTACTAAAGGTAGTACTACTCACAAGTTCATGCACAAGAGAAATTGTGACCCTCTTCCCAAGCAAACTAAGTTGATCCAGCATTATTTCAGCGTCTCTAAGAGAACCATTAGACTTTGCAGCAATGAAGTGCAACGCATCATGGTCAAATTCTAACCCTTCATCTACGCAGATTCTCTCCAACCTGTTGACAATATCTGCAACCTTTATCTTTGGAAAATGGAACTTCTGGCAATGTGTGACGGAAGTGCGAGGCAAGCTATCTAGATCAGAAGTAATCATAATGTAGACAGCATGCCGGTATGGCTCATCAAGACTCTTCACTATTGCCGACCAGGCATCTTCTAGCAACAGATGGCATTCATCAACTATGAAAACCTTGAAGCGTGACGAGTATGGGACAAGAGATGCGCTCTTGAGAAGTGCCTTTACGCGACCCAAGCGATCCATTTTTGCTGCATCAATTTCTTTTACATCTCTGCTCCTCCCAGAGAAGAGAATGACACATTCTTTACAGAAACCACATGGCCTTTGCTCTTCAAGAGAGAGGCAATTTAGAGCAGCAGCAAAAATGCGTGCCGTAGAAGTCTTGCCAGTACCCCGGGGGCCATGGAACAGGTACATTGGAGCAATCTTTCCTTTGCAAGAGGAATACAAGAGGGACTGAGCAACCACATTGAGGCCAATCAGTTCACTGAAGGATCGAGGGCGAAATTTTTGGCTTAAACACCTTGGTGTCTCAGTGTATGGCACATTTTCTTGGAACGGTACCTCAGTCCCCTCTGGGGATAGGAGAGGTTGCTCTGGACCATCGCTATCGGAATAAAGATCGCGGTACTTTGATGCTCCTGACCAGCAGTAGCTTATACCGCATCCACTGAAGTTTGATCCTACAACATCATTCGACCTCACTCGTGTGTCCTCAGTTCCATGCCCTACTGTGCTTCTTCTGGAGCCAACTGAGCGCGCTTCACTGGCAGACATACAAGGGCTGCCAACGCGGCTCATTGCAGCAGAAGACTTGCCCTTGAATTTGGAACGCCTTTTCACTTCTTCCTCGCTCTTCTCCGGCAACGCGAGATGTGCCCGTTCATAGGAATTCACCTCCTCCTCTTCCTTCTCCTCCACCACGTTGGTTACTATATTGTTTGCCAGCTGCCGGAGAGAGCTATGATTAGAGTGGTTAGAATCCACCGATTTCCTGTGACCATCTCCGCGGACACGATGAACTTGCTTGTTTCTTGGTGGGTTTAAGCCTCTGATCCTGACAACTGAAGATTTCCTGTAAGATGCAGTTCTTGCATTTGGTGCCCGGAAGCTTCGCTCTGACCCCATTGTAGCTTCGGCTTCCAAATCCACATCCTCCTCAATCAAATGATGGTGTGCTGACCTGCTTCCTTCCATCATGGCTCCATTGCTAGAAGCAGTCTCCCAGATCATACTGTCAGAAGGAGATGCATACTTGCTCATAGAGTTTGTTGCTGGATCCCGCAGCGACCTCACTCGCTTGAGCTGCACCAGGGTTCTTGACAGTGGGACATCCACAGAGACAGAGTGGCGCCTCATGTCCGTCATTTTGAATCTGTATTACACAGCAACAATATCTGACTATAGTTCAGTTCTGGCTGTTTCCTTGAATGTGGCTGCTTCCATTATAACGGCGTCGCCGGAACCTGAAGTAATTCAGAAACAAGAACCGTAAAAACGCTGAGATTATAAAGTTTATTTTGATTTCTCCATGCAAAGGTAACAATGAGATGCCTTAATCATTGCTCAACCCTACATTGCAAGCGCATCTTCGAGAAGTAATAAATGGATATTGACATTTTCGTGTTCCCAAAGATAAATCGAGAGACATGTACGAAGCCCTGCAACAGTTAAATCCGGGACCCCAAAGATAGGATGATTGTACAATAGTAACCCTGGAGCATTTATGTACACAAGAAGAAGATTGGAAAATAAACCCGGGCCCCAAAATGCTCCATCTTATTATGAGCATTTCTACGCAGATTAAAGGAAAGAAGGTGGCAACCCGAAAATGCTCTGTTCAGCTACCAAGCGAAATAAAATGGACAGAAGAATCGGCCGTCACTTCTTCTATTCACTGAAAGAACATAAAGTAAAAAAGCAGTACACGAATAATCCACACATCCTCTGCTTTTCTAACAAACATGACAGCAAAAAGAAAGAATGTGGAGAAAACAGAAGCCAAAAAAGGTCAAATCAAATCTTGGCCACCCAACCGTATCTGTATGTACAAGTAGCAATCACGAAAATCAAATCCAGAACAATGGAAGCATGCATCTGGGACTACAAAAATGGGCCAAATCTTGGTCCCATTCGGACCCATTCCCCACCCAGCAAACACCTCCATTTCCAAAAGTAAATAAAATCCAACGAACACCTGGTTAGTTTTGCATCGCACAAATGTCACAGAGCTCATAGTCCTCTCCTGTCATATATACACACAAGATGTAATAAAGGAGGAAAAAAAACTCAAGATGCGAAGAAACCGAGCTCAGAGCCAAGAACACAGACCCTCGGCTGCATTATCCCCTTGGCCATCGACCGCATTGCAAGAACCACAAGATCCGGAAGGAGATGGAAGAACAAAAGGAAGGCACTCACAAGAGCAGGAGCGGCCAGGAACAGGGAGGCGCCCGTGAGGAGCAGGGGTGGCAGGGAAAGAAAGGGATAATGGCTTCTCACCGCAGGGGTCGAAGCCTCGGCGCATGCACGGCTGGGTGGCAGATCACGGATACGGCACGGAGCACGGCGGCGGCGGCGGCGGTGACCGCACCCGCACGGCAAGAAAAAACAGGCAGGGTTCGAGGCGGGTGAGCTCCTCTGGCACGCTGCGAGTACAATTAGCTTTAGCTCCGCAGAGCGCAGCTGTAGGAGAGAGAGGGAGACATGGAGGGCGTGAGCAGCGGGCAGCGTGGTCACGTGCTCAGTGGCAGAATGGCCAAGAAAAGGCTCAGGTTGAGGAATTAAAGAAACGGAGTGTTGCAGCGGTCGCTGTGATGGTGTCCGTGGCCGTGGCCATGGGTGTGGTGTGGGGCACTGGGCCGTCGGGGTCCTGCCCTGCCTGCCTGCCTCGGTGCCGGCGCCGAGGCGATGCCGATGGCGTTTCCGTGGTTTTGCTCCACGGCGGAGGGCGGTGTCGCAGCCTTGCAGTGCAGTTGCGGGGGGAAGGGGGAGAGAGAAAGGCCGATAGCCTTTTTGTTTTGTTTGCTTCTCTTTAATGGCGAGGCTTTTCTGCGCGCTCCGCACCTCTCTGTTACGTGAAATCGCAAATGGCACCGCGGGCACAACCGTGGGCCGAGCCCTTACTTCCAATATGCCGTACTGGCAGGGTCCAGACGTCAAGTTTCCACAGGTCAACGAACTTCTAGTGCTGCTCGCATCACAGCTGCCATGACGAGACAGGACTGCGAGACGAGCGGAGAAACTATCGTTTTGTGTCGTGTCGAGCGTGAGTGCACGGCCCCCGAGATCTCGGCCCGGAGAAAATGCGTGCCGTAAATATAGCAGGAAATTTTCTTCGGCAAGGACGAGAGGAAGTGAAAAATTCTTTGTTTGACGTGCACTGCTGGTGGAGTAGTGCGTGTATAGCTGCTGTCTCGCTTTTTGGACCGTGATGAAAGGCTAGAGAGGACAGAAGACGCTGCGATTGAATCCACAGTGAGTAGGGTGGTAGGGGGGTATCACTGGACGTCCGATCAACATCCGGCCTCATATCATGGATGGAAAGCTCTTGCACTTTCTTGACTGGAAAACAATCCCTCGGTTCTAGTAGTAAAATGCAGTGTATATAAATTTTTTAAATCACACTAGATAACTGCCAGCCGAGGTATAAATACTACTCCCTCCATCCCATAATAGTGTGTAGTATTAAAAACGTTCTTATATTATGGGACGGAGAGAGTAATAGATTAGTCCGTGATTACCCGCTCATGCTAGTTTGATTGTGCCTCCCCCACACACACAAAAAAAAGTCCGAATAACTGCCACACGTGTGGCATGGACGGAAACCCGCCCGCACGCCTCGTGTGGCATGGACGGGAACCGGCCCGCACGACCACGTCTCATACAAGACAAAAGCACGCGCCGCACGTCCGCTTGTGGCAACCCCCGCCTTTGTCTAGTCTAGTCCGGCCACCACCACGCTCAAGACGACCCAGCCTGCTCCCGCCTCCGATCCATCCCTCTCTGCGCCGCCATCGCCCCCACCTCTCGAAGCCCTACCTCCGTCGCCGGCCTTCTCTGGTTGCCATGGCAACTAGAGCAGATCCATAGGTCACTCCCACCGCAAAACCACACCCCAACCCACCCCACACCCAGCCCCACACTCCAACCCAGCCCTCTAGAGACGATCATCTAAAACCAGGTGAAAAATCTCCCGATCTCATCCTTCTCATCCTTAAGGCTGAAAATCTCCCGATCTTGTACTGGGTCCATGCTATAGGGGTAGAACACTGCATGGTTCAGTGTATATTCGTAATTGCCGGGCAGAGTACACCAGATCTGCCATGTACTACGTTTGAGATTAACTTAAGTTCCTAGTTTAATTGACGCAAGTAGTTGGGTATGAAAATGGATGAGTAGGAATCCCTAAAAAAGGACAGGAAGGACAATTTTTGGAATGAAGGGGGGTGAAAAAATTAATTGCCACTTGTGTATAATGAAAGTTGCCACCTTTCGTTGTCAGTAGCTGCCACCTATTTTGACCTGTCGCTTGCCATCCCTATCTTCTATGTGCAAGCAGCAGAAGAATACAATTCTTGTGGATTGTTGATGCCTTCTTGTTCATGCAGAGATTGAGAACACATTGAAAAGAAGCGAGACACGGAAAGAATGAATCACGAAGATGGCGCTGATGCTTGGGGTTCTCAAAGGCCAGAAACGCCCCCTTGGGATGCATCAGAGTACAGCCAACTCATCTCTGCAGGGCCGTTGCTGCCACTACTAGAACAGTATGCAGGCGTAGGTATGACGCGTGATAACAAAAGAAGAGAACAGTTGTCATCTTCGCAACGATGAAGATGACATTCTACTTATGTCGTACACTGTCATTTTTTCGCAGGTTCTTATGACCAAAACACTCTTAGGGGGCCCCCGTGGCAAGTTCAGTCACAAGGCGCTAACACTGACAAATGTACGGGCAGCCAACTTCAACTAGCTTGTATGGCTAATCAAGGTAATGCAAAACGAGAAAAGAGCACATACTGCTGTGGACATGAAAAATGAACATGCAAAAAAAACTGGCAAAAGGACTCACGAACTATCACGGGTGAAAATGTAGAGCCTTCATGCAGCACGTGGCATCAGGCAGCACCCATGTACCTGCCATCAACGTCATACACAGGTGAGTCCATAAAAAAAGTGAAGTTGCGGATGCTCAATTAGCAGAAGGAGCATAATTGACAACTACAATTGCCATGACTCGACATCTACAGCTGCCATGAATTAAAAACTACACTTGACATCCCTCGACAACTCGTTGTTGCCATCCTCGACACCGCAGCTGTTATGGAGGAACAACTGCAGATTGCCATGCCAAGTGCAACTACATTTGCCATGCCATGGCAATTGCGATTGCCATGAAGGAACAATCTGCGGTTGTTATACCGATGCAACTACAGTTGCTATGCCAAGAAAACCGCAGTGCCACATCAAGGGCAATCAGCAGTTGCCGTTAGCACAAACCGCATTTGCCATGAATTGACCAACCACTACTATGCTTACGTGTTATTACGCTGGTGGTAACCCGCAAACGCCTCGTGGCAAGCTTCACAAATTGCGGTGGAGCACGTCATTTTGGTGTCACAGACCACACAAGATTGTCAAATGCAGCACAACAAGGTAAGGAAAAAAACTGAACCACAAAAACAGCACTACATTTGTTATTTGTAGTTATTTGTAGGCAAAACAATAGTTGCCATGTTTGTTGAACAGTAGCTGCCATGACCGGACAGCTACAGTTGCCACACATGTCCACGCGCAGACTCACGGCTTGCTGTTTGAAATGATGTCATGCCAAATCACTCAAAGATGGTGTGATCCGTTGCGATACACATGTTATTCAAACAAAAATCTTACTCTCGTACCTGTTTTTTCTATTACAGGGCCTACAACTACAGTGAACAGCGGCGCGGGGACATCTACTGCTGGGAGCTCTGAGCGCACGGAAGACGCGTTCTCCAGCCAGCAGACAATCATGCCGCAAACAATTTCGAGTTAGAGTCGAGAATGGCAATCATTCCAGCAATGCCGACAAGCACCCCTTTGAACACAATCACTGCCAACACTCAAGTAGATGGAACTGCCGCCGATACTGAAGTGAATGATGAAACTGACGATGAGGCACAAGGGGATGAAGATGGTGGGCAATCAGAGATCGTGGTACCTCAGCCACCGTACATTGGGCAGAGATTTGAATCGTTCGAAGAAGCAAAGGAATACTACCAGACATATGCAAAGTTCCATGGATTTGCGGTCAACACCGAGTACCATAGGAAAATTAAGAAAACTAATGAGTACAACAGAGGTGAGATGAGGTGCCACAAGGCACGGAGGAACAAGAAGGGGAAAGGTGTTGCGCCTGTCGTTCCGGAACGAAAGAGAGGTATCATTCTCAAGACGGGATGCCATGTCCGGTGTAAGCTAAACATAGATGGAACACAGTATGTGGTCACTGAGTATTTTGACGAGCACAACCACAAACTCATAAAGAAGTTCGATCTGGTCAAATTTCTGACCGCCCACAGAGGGTTCACCCCAGTTGAAAGGCAATTTGTAAAGCTGCTACATGATTGTAACGTCGGTCCATCAAGAATGGTCCAGATACTATCACTCATCCACAACAAAAAGGGGAAACTGAGTAGCATGCCAGACATACCACCGACGCCACAAACCTATGTGCCAAGTTCAGAGAGAGAGCAAGTGGTCGACATAGAGGCTACAATGGCCTACTTGATGAGAAAGCGAAGGAAGATCTAGATTTCTTCTACAGGATAAGGTTGGACGATGAGGACCGTGTCAGAACATGTATTGGGTGGATGGTGCCGCAAGGAGAGCCTACAAACATTTTCGAGATTGCATTTCATTTGACGCGACGCACTCACCAATATGTACAAGATGCCATGCGCTCCGCTCATAGGAATAAATAACCACAATCGATCGTTGCAGTTCGGATGCGGGCTCGCTCGAACGAAGACACGGATGGGTACATTTGGCTGTTCAAGACCTTCTTGGAGTGCATGGATGGACTTGTTCGATGAACATAATAATGCATCAGGATTTCAGCATGCGCGCAGCATAGAGGAGGTCTTTCCGTTGGCAGTGCACATGCACTGCAAGTGGCACATTATAAAGAAGGCTAAGGAGACGCTAGGACCGTTCTTTGCTGACCGTCTAGAGCTGCACAAGGCATTCAAGCTGTGCGTGGACCACAGCTTGACGGTAGAGGAGTTTGAAAGGAGCTGGATGGCCATGATTGAAACATATCAAGTCCAAGACAACGAGACGCTTGCTAGCCTGTGGGAGAAGTGAATGTACTGGGTGCCGGCCTACTTCATGCAGTACTTCTTCCCCTTTCTGCAGACTACGCAACGCAGCGAGGGGTTCAATGCTGTTTTGAAGCGGTACGTGAGCCCTGGCAACTCATTGCTACAGTTTGCCAAGCAGTACACAACTTGCAACAAAAAATTCTGGGATCTGAGCTACAGCAAGAAGCTACCACCGCGCTAAAGCAGCCGAAATTGCTAACGTATTTACCGATGGAGAGGCAAATGAGCAAGATATACACAAACAAGATCTTTAACAAGTAAGTCAGTTGTGTTACAATCTTATTTGCACAAAAAGCACTAAGATAGTAGGTGCCTTATAGAGTGCAATGCAGTTGCCATGATATGCAGATGCCATGTTTAATGAAATATTGTTTGCCATGCTTACTCAGCTGCAGTTGCCAAGTTCAATGAAAATTCTATTTTGGCATGTTTAAGGAAATATTGTTTGACATGCTTACTCAACTGCAGTTGCCATGTTCAATGAATTTTTTTTTGTCGTGTTCAATGAAGTGCAGTTGCCATGTTTAATGCACTGTACTGCCATTGGGGCATGTTGGTATGCAAATGCCAATGTCAACCGAAAAACGTTATATTCTAGACACATTTGATGAAATGCAGTTGCCATGTTTACTAAAAAAGCAAACTTCCATGTTTGTTGAAAAATGCAATTGCCATGTTTACTCAACTATAGATGCCATGTTCAATAAAAATTCAGTTGCCATGTTTTATGCAAAGGGCTTCCAGTGAGGAATGTTGGTGTGGAAATGACAATGGTCAGTTGAAAATGCAATGCAGTTGCCTTGTCTAGTTTACTGCAGTTGCCATGTTCAGTGTACTATGTTTGCCATGTTCATTGTACTATGTTTGCCATGTTCAGTATACTATGTTTGCCATGTTCAAACAAAAATCTATTTCTATTTCCATGACAACATAAGGTGCTACAAAAAAGATCGCACGATAGTTTAACAGAAAACACACAAAACTTGCAGATTCCAGAAGAAATAAAGCGTACAAAGATGTTCACGGCTTTCTGTGGACGAACATACGCTCAAGGTGTGTTCTATTTTGGGCATGTCGGATTCGTAACTCAAGACCCGGACAAAGGAAGGAACTACTTCGTGAAAGCCTCGATCGAACAAGGAGAATACTACTGCCAATGCTGCAAGTTTGAACGGGACGGCATTGTGTGCTATCACATACTAAAAGTAATGGACATGAACGCTGTGACACGGATGCCCCGCCATTTCATAAGGCGGCGATGGACTTGGGACGCTGACGACGCTGCTGGCGCTACCGACGACGCTGGCGCCGCAGACAACACGCGGTTCGGCTGTGCATGACGAGAGACCCGAGTCAACCATGGAAGCCGGAGGCACGCTAGCCGACAAAGAACTATGTTGAGCTAATTGATGAAGCGTGCAAGAGTGATGAGACAGTGAGAGTCGCAGAAAAACACAGGAAGGCACTGAAAAGAGAGCTTGATGAGATCAAGAAGAGGAAAGGTGAGGAAGCCTTACACCGGTTCCCCCGCACATCAAGTGTGCCTTCATCCACGGGGCCATCATCTGAAAACTCGGAGATAGGATCTGGAACAGCAAGCACACAAACCTAGGTCAGGAACCCACCCCATTCCATCACAAAGGGTCATCCAAGAGAGATAAGGTACAAGTCAGGATTGGAGATTCAAGCAAAACACAAGAAAACGAAGAAAGGGGCGGGCAATCCATGAGCAAAAATTGGGGCGATGTGACATGGTCCTTGTGGACATTTTGTTTTGTACCCTAGATGATGAGAATTTTTTTTAAATTGGGAGAATGACTCTTGAGGGGCATCAGAAGTGGAAGGAAAATTCATTGAGTGGATAAATGCAGTTGCCATGTTATGGGTACTTAATCTGCCATGTTATGTGTAGTTAATCTGCCATGTTATGTGTAGTTAGTTTGCCATGCTATTTTATACTAAAAATATGCCATGCTATTTTATACTAAATATGCCATGCTAGTTGTACTGGATCTGCCATTTTAGTTGTACTGGATCTGCCATGTTAGTTGTACTGTATCTGCCATGTTAATTATGCTGGATCTGCCATGTTGTTTGTATTTTATCTGCCATGTTAGCTGTACTGAAAATATGCCATGGTATTTGTAATGACTCTGCATGGCATATATTTCCATGACAATACGACGCGGTTTAGAGACACATAGTGTGTTGTGTGCAATGTATGGGAAACAAGTTGGAAAAAGCGTAACGTGCATAAACCGCAGCAAAGGTTGTGGCTACATGATCAACCTACCCATGCTAGCCGGTGCAAGCTTAGCGATGAAAAAGAAGAAGCAAAACAGCCAAAATGAAAAATGACGATGACTTTCACTACCCATGTCTGATGAACTACATTTGCCATCTTTTTTAAAACATCGTAGACGCATTCCAAACAGCAAACCGGTGCTATAAATGATGAAACCATTGTAATAATGATAAACATAAAAACATATGTGTTGTAACGCCTAAAATAGGTTCACGTCCACACATATATTACAGAAACTATTCAAATGTCACTCACACACCACCACTACATAGTAGGCTACGCGGGGTTGCAGTTGTAACATAGCACACAAACATAGTTTTCGACGAGAACAAAGAGATAGTACCTTACATTCCTCAGCAACAGAATGTAAGGTATGCGTCCGGTGTGTAACACCACATGATCACTTGTACTTCTTGTTGATTTTCTTGACAGCTTCCTCCACGAACTCGCGTGTTCGGACCGCTTGTTGAAATCTTCATTCACAACCAGTTCGATGTGTGGATTTTCCGGAGCTCAACGACTGCTGGTACCTGTGATAGCGGGACAATTTTGCCTTTCCACTTTGCAAAGTATTCCAGTAGCGTGAAAGCTACAAATCCGCCTCCGCACGAGAAAAAGTGTCGTGAACACGCAAAAGGATAGACATAGCAAAGATAGACTTCAATTCAGATGTGACAACAAAAAGAGGGGTTGCATTGATGTAAATGGCACATGAAGGACGGGGTTAAGAAATTACGTGTTCCCTTGCTTCACAGTCGCCACATACTCAGTCGGGAAATGCCTGATCTGGACCTTTGAATGTTCATAGTGACGGTTCCATGTCTCTTTGAGGTTGTTGATGAAGAATTTGGCATGCGTAGTAAGGTCTGAATCAGCTTCCGAACGGATTGAATCAAGCACCTCAAAACATTGGTTCTTCAGGTCAAGACAGATCGCATAGTGGTGACCACACTTGTCGTGTGTGTCATGTGGTGCAAGATCCTGGAACATGGGGAACATGACCTGCATTTAAAAGTGAATAAATGAGAAGCAAACTTCACATAAAGAACAGCAGAGGGACAAAAAAATTAGAATCACGTAGAATGTTTGGTTATGGATGGGGGTAATTGAAAGAAAGTTGCCGTCCATGTATGAACAAAATGTGCCGTGTATTTTACTATTAAGTTGCCACATAGTTTGCACGGGATGCAAAAATCAAGATGTCAATGTGCACGGCAGTTGTTGCCACATGAAAACATCTGCCACATAAACACAAGTGCAGATGATGGCAAAAAACCACACCATGTGAAAAAACAGTGCAGACAGGGAAGGAGTACTCACATATTTCTTCAGTGTGAGCTTGAATTCACCGTGTTGAGCAAAATTCTTCCTCAGGATCTTGTGGTGGAAGTCACCATCCCATATTTTGCAGGTCACACTGTAATGCATGATTATCTTGTCGGCACACACATCGATGTGATTGTTGATGTAGTCGATCCCGCATGCAACTACATTCGTCGACATTTTACCGTTTGGCCTCACGGACTCAAAGAAGATCACCTGTGTCGACGACGTCCGCCCGCATTGAATGACTTTGGTTCTGTCCAAACATGAGTTGTATGAAAACGATATAACATGGAAGAATCATGCCTACTAAGTAAAAAATATATGAAAGAACTAAAACGTAAGCGGATCGTGTATAGAAAGTACGAAGAAGATGAATGGTAAAAAAGGAGAAAAGCAAAATGAGAGATTATGGGGTGTGGTCATTTAAGCTTTCAGCTCCTTCATGTGCTTGTTGTTGGCCCTCGCATTTCCAAACCGCTTGACGATATCGTACAGCTGCGTCTGTTCCTTAGTGGCCCTGAATTCGGGCTCGTAGTCTTCCACGGGAGGTGGGTGAACTACCTCTGCGCCTCACGTAACCTGTGGGTGGCACTCCTGATGGTATCCTCAGATGCCGTATCTGCAGGCACGTTGGAACTTGATTGCCCTTGTCCTCGTGAGGTCCTCCTCTGCAATGCTGCCTCCTCGATCTTGCGGTAAGCTTCATCAAGTGACGGTGAAATCACCTCAGGGGTGGATGCAATGATAAAAAAAATAAAAAGTGTGTTAGGATACCTAGAAAATCAAAAACAGATGGATTGTGAGGAGATAGGGTGCATGATGTGAGATGTAGGTAGAAAAAGTGGGGCAGTTGCCATGTGTGGTCCAACTATAGTGGCCATGTCATAGCAACTATAGTTGCCATGTAGTTGCGCTGTAGTTACCATCTAGTTGGACTGTAGTTGCCATGTCACAACAACTATAGTTGCCATGTTGTGTCAACTCCACTTGCCATGTGATTGCCGTATGAAAAAAGCAGCATGGAAACAAAAAATGCAGGTGACATGGTGTGGCAAATCCAGGTGCCATGTGTAATGCACTGTATTTGCCATGTGACAGCAAATACAGTTGCCATGTTGAATCAACTTCAGTTGCCACGTGGTTGCCCAAATGTCAAATGCAGCATGGTAGCAAAAAAATGTAGGTGGCATGGTGCATCAAATCCAGTTGCCATGTCATCACATGTCAGTTGCCATCACAAGTGAGAACCCCCAAAAAATGTGATTGGGACAAAAGTCAAACTACAAAGATGTATACAAGAAAATCATAAGGACATGACAAGTGTACCTTGCACAATCGGCTCTGCGAACTTGACAGCCTTCCTGCCCTCGACCATTGGCTGCGCCATCATTATGGCATGCCTCCTGGGAAAGCAAAGGCAACTGGCAAAGGATCTTGCACCACCGGTTGATCTTGACCGATGCCAAGGCTGAAGCTCGGTGGGGTAAAGGCCATTGGATGCCTCTCGTTCCTACTGGCCAGACCACGAATGACTTACGGGGCAGAATCCAAGGATGAAAGATCAACAAACATATCTGAATCAGCTGCTACGGAATGATCGGGCTTATTTGCAGGGCGGGGCGTGTTGTCAGCGGTATCAGCCGCAGCTTTAATGACAATCTTCTTGTTTGGGCTGTAGGGGACACCAACATTGACTGGGAGCCTGGAAGTGCGCAGATTTATGCTGGGGATTTCCACTGCGGGTAAAGGCGCAGTCTGCTCCGGGCGTTCACCTGCGTCACTCGTGCCCGGCTTGACACCTGCATCAGTTGTGCTCTGGTCTTGCGGTTTCTCCATCACATTGCTTTTGGCAGGTGGTGGGAATAGTGTGGACGCAGGAACATAACCAGACCCGTCTCTCCTGCTCCTAGCTACAACCGGTGCATTGGGTATATCTGTTGGTTGCTTGCGGGGGCTACGACGCCTAGGTGGATGACCAGCACGCGGAACGGTCGCCTTAGCAAGATTTGCACCGGCTGTGAGCTGGAGCTATTGTGCTGTGACTCTCACCAGATGGCATATCCTGTGAATCGCCGCCTCACCGCTTCTATCGTGGACACAGGAGTGCCACCACGCACGCGCTTGGAATCAGTGTCAGATGAGCGGGAATCTTCCTTGCTTAGGTTCGTCTCAGGAGTGTCCACTTCAACGCTTGCTGATGGGGTGGCATGGCTCACGGCATCATCCTTCATTGCCAGAAGAGTTGGCAATATTTCAGCTATCCTGGCAGATACCGCCTCGTCACTCCCTGATGTACGGATGCCTCTTGTTCTAGCCTGGACATCTGCAGCCGGCGAAGATGGTCGGCCACTTGCATCAGAGTTGGTGGGAGCAGTCAACGGTGTAACAGCAATATTGTCGCCTGGTGCCTCATGTACATCTGAGTTGTCCCCTGTTGACAACTTTGAATGTAGGCGCTCGGCGGGTCTCATCGATATGCTTGCCCCACAAGATAGTAGTCTTCTTCACCCTGCAAAACAAATAAAATAAAGCACATGAAAAAGGTATTAAAAAATGAACAAAAATATGTTTGCCATGGTAGAAATCTTAAAAAAATGAAAAACAAGTGAAAAAGCTGGTAGTTGCCATGTAAGGGGAACGTGAGTTGCCATGTGTCATAATTAGCAGTTTGGAAAAACAGCAGTTGCCATGTTAGCCAACTTGAAGAATGATAAAAATTTCTGATCTGTCATGAATGCAATTTCAAACCTAGGTGTGGGACGAGCTCACAAAGCCAACGGTAAAGATGGCAGTTGCCATTAGGTATAGTAAGAGTTGCCATTTGGCCTAGATGCCAGTTGCCATGTAAAAACCAATAGGAGTTGCCATACACTTAAAAATGAAGGAAGAAATCATTTGGAAAAACAGCAGTTGTCGCGTGAGGGACGATGACAGAAGACCATGTGACAAGCTGAACAGTTGCATTGGAAAATCAAGAAAAAATAGCACTATGTCAATGAAAGCACATGGAGAAACCTACTTCTTGACTGGCTTCCTCAGTCCGCAACACGACAGATCCCGGTGTTGGTCGTCCGTCAGACGAGAAGAAGACCCGTGGAAGGGTGTCACCGCAATGGGGGCACCTTTGTTCAAGCGAGCAGAACACGGGTTGGCGTTGGCGCTGTTTCAGAATCGCCGCCCACCACCGGTCGGCTCGCTGCACGTATGAGATGGAGGAAAAAAAAGGTGGCAATTGTCAGACAACAAACTCATTGCCGCGCTTGACAAAAAACAAGTGCAAGAAATGGATGAGACTGTTCCAAGAAAATAAACACAGCAAAAAACTAAAATTAAAGTCGAACCTCCTCCTGGAAGCTACCGGGATCGGTCCTAGACCTCTTGCCAAGAGAACCCTGCCCAACATGCTCTGGAGCCCTCCCCTTCCTTGATGGCAACACCCCCTCACCTCTCGCAGCCGTATGTTCTTTGACTTTTTCCGGTGGGGGGACATCTGTTGCATCCTTACCCTTGTTACCACCTGCGCGAACTTCAGCATGTTCATCATCATCGGTGTCCTGTTGCACATTATCCATGTCATCGTTGTCATCCTTGCTGAGGCCAGCGTCTCCATCTAGATCATCTTGTGTGTCACCGGGCTCTTGGGAACTGTTGTAGTCATACCGGCCACGGCAACCGGTTGGCCGATGTGTATGTTCTGGGACAAATGAAGTGAACTGCCTCGCAACCGCGTCGCTGTTAGAGCCACTGAGGGACGTCCACCCCTCAACCAACTTCCCGAGCAAGCCGGTCATTCCGGATGCAAAATGCCCAATTAGATGCTCAACAGGTGCCCTCGCCTGTGCACGAAAACAAGAAGCATCAACAACCACCCATATTGCAGTCACTTGCGCGACATCAACAAATAATCCACGACAAACCATATATGTAGATATTTTGATTACCTCAGTAGGGCAAGACGGAGCTGAGTGCACGTCCATCCACTTTCCAAAGTTTTGAGGCCCCCCAAACACGTTGTAGTCTATAGCATGCTTGGCCATCAGCTAGAAAAAACAAAAAAATAGCAAGGATGTAAGAGATAGAAGGTAAGTTTCAGCACGAATGAAAAGAGTTCCCATGTGGAGTGAAACATGGATACAATATGCAGACAGCCATGGATAACAAAAGGTAGTCATCCCTTATGAACCACGGACGGTTGCCTCATGTCAAATTTGTAAGCATGTTGTGTGGATAGAGAAACCAAAACTAACCTGCAGTTTTCCATATTTGGTATCAGTTACCCTGTCTGCGGCAAGCATAGCCTTGACAGCATTGATAGTCCACGCAAAAACAGCAAACTTGTGTGTACGCGGCGGGCCTCCTACCCCAGTGAAATCCACGGTGGATAGATCAAGACAGTCGACATACATGAGCTGATTTAAAACAATTTTACAAAGAAAGAAATATCAGTTGCCATCATGGATACTTTGTAGTTAAAAAACATGATAATCTATGTTCCCATGATAATCAAGTTGTTGTGCATGAAAAAAATGGAATAAAAAGAAGAAGTTGCCTTCTGTATGTGCTAGTTGCCATCATATTGTGATGGCAATTGCCATATCGCTAAGATGGCAGTTGCCATCATAGTGTGATAACAGTTGCCATACTAATATGATGGCAGTTGCCATATTGTCATTATGATAGTTGCCATATTGTCATTATGGCAGTTGCCATCTTATTATGATCAGGTTGCCATGCATGAATAAAAGTGTGTTAAAAAACAGTGTTCACAGAAAGAACTGGTAAAAAAATACCATTAAATGCAGTCGACAACCCGTTTGGTACATCTTGCTTGAGAATGCATCGTGGAGGAAGTCGTCAATAAACTTACACCAATTCATGTTCTTCACATTTTTCAGATCTTCCTGCACCATACAAAATTTCAGGGCAAAAAGGTTGCCGCATCAGAAATCAAATGGAAAAAAACATCGAAAACACTAGCAGTCACTAGCTTTACACACGACATCGGAGCCAAACCATTGAAGGAAAATAAAGTAGTAAAGATGGATCATTCACCAGGATGGGGAAGCATTTGTTGCTTGGGCGAAGAGAAGTGGTCGACGCGAAAATAGCTGAGATGAGGTACATGAGTAGCTTCATCTTGAAAACATCTCCATGCGTCGTCATGGCCAGTAGCAAATCTGCCAGTGCAGACGTGTTTGGCATGGATTCCAATCCAGGAAACAAACGGGGGAACAGCGCTTCCTCGATCTCATTATTGACCTTGTACGGGACTTTGATATGGCCACGAGGGACACCCAATGTGCAGAACACGGATTCCTCGTTCAACGGTAGTCTTCCACGTCCTGGAATCACGAATTCCCTGGAGGCGGGGTGGTAGATCTCACCAAGCCGCCGACATGTGGTTGACAAGGTTCATGCAACGGACATCCATCGAGCTCGTGATACCCATCTCAATAGCAGCTCCCTTCGATCGTCGGTGAATTTGTCAGTCAACGCAGTCAGACGTTCTTGGGAGGCTCTGTTGCGAATATGTTTCTTCTTCTGCAAAAAACAGACAAGAAGTGATCAGTTGTTGCCATGTTTTGCAATGTCATGAAATTTTAGTTCATGACAGATGACTATAAGCTCGAGGTGCCAACCAGTAACCTAAAGCATGAGGAGGGGGGCGGGTGTGTGGGCAGTTACCTCATCACCCTCTTTTCTCCGTCCAGTTGCCCGATTACGCTGTGGTGGATCCATGAAATCATCATCATCATTTTGATGATCGCCATGACCCATTCTGCTGAGATAGGAACAGACCAAATTGTCATGGTGGAAATGTAAATGCAAATAGGTAAGCAGTTGCCACCTAGCAGAAAATGTCAACTAGTGAATGCAAAAATATAACATGAACACACGCACCCCTCCTATGATTGTCGAAAACATAAACATGGAAAGTAAGCACGTTGGTTGCATTATCAAGTAAAAAAAGTGTACAGATGGTAAATGCACTTGAAAACAAAAATATTGAAGTTGCCATGTTAGCCCAAGATAGTACGATAGAAAGTCACAAAACCTCCACATCACAGAAACTAAGTTGTGGCAGCTCACACACTGTCCTAAAAATACACCAATCAAATGTCGCCTGTTCAGCGGCAGAAATGTGATAGGGTGAAATTGCCGTGCTTAAATGCAACACATACTACAAAAAAGCAATGAAACCACATCTAATCAATAACCTGAAAATTGCCACACTGTGTTCAGATATCACAAAGTCATTGTGGCAAAACAAAAAAATTGCGTCTGCAGTACAATGAATTTGCCACATTGTACTGACTATAACATGGCAACATACATGATGTGGTCAGCCAAAAACTTGCCACATGCAAAACATATGCATGGCATCTGACACAATTGATATGCAAATTTGGTTGCCATATTATGCAGCCAATTTGCCACACCGTCTCTATCTCGCAGATGGCAATGACAGTGTGTTCACATTCTATTTGCCACATGAATATACTATCCAAGTGGCAACAGGCACACTTGATGTGCACATTAGTTGTCGTCCAATGCAGTTGGCTGCTGAAACTGCATTGACTACCGATTGTGGCAACTATCACAGTGTGGTAACTATCACAAATCATTCAGAAAATTTAGATGCCACAATGAAAAAGCATGTTTGTGGCTACTATCACAGTAATTCAGCAAATTTAGTTGCCACATGGAAGAGCGTGTGTGTGGCAACTATCACAGTCATTCAATAAAAATAGTTGCCCCATGCGAAAGCTTATATGTGGCAACTATCACAGTCATTTCAGTAATTTGTTGCCGCAAGGGAAAACACGTTTGTGGCAACTATCACATTTGTTCAGGGAGTTAGTTGCCACACAATCATGATAGTTAATCAAACTACCAAGTTCGCCTCATACTACAGTTTCAAAACCCAACTAACTAGATCTAGGGTTCAATGGCAACTACCGCGACTTCAAATTCACCCTCAAAGTTCTCCCACAAACTGACTGCAAACACAAATTCGAACCAATGCGCATCAAACAAACCGGGAGACACCTGCCCAATCCATACACAAGACTAGTGCGTGCCTCCGAACAGGCATAACCACACCGACGATGCCGCCGTGGCGGTGGCGACAAAACTGCCCAGTGCCACCAAAAACGACTAGTAGACGACTTCGGCGCCGGCGGGAACGCCGACACATCGCCGAATCGCCTGAATCTCCATGAATCTCGATCGAGGAATCGAACAGGGAGGGAAGGGGGGGAAATGCAAGAAGGGATTGCTAGAGTTGTAGCGAGCATTACCTTCAACCCGCAGGCACTCCGGCGAAGCCGCTCCGTTCCGGCGAGCACCACCGACGGCCGCGAACACGGTCGATTCTTCCGCCTCCGCCGTCGCCTTCTCCCCTCGCCTTCTCCTCCAGTGGTTTGAAATGCGAGTGGGTTGTGGCAGTAACTGCGGTGCGGGTGAGTAAATGGAACCGTGAAGGAGAGGGGGGAGAGGTGTGCGACGTGTTCGACGTCAACCGCGGTCGGAACGTGGCGTGCGGGCGCATGGCAGTTCCACCGCACGCCTCCGAGTGGCAATCGCTGACCGCGGGATGGCAACCAACGTGCGGGCAAACTGACTCACACACCGCACACGCGCCTCGTCCTACGTGGCACAGAAAACCGGCCGGTTTGTTCCAAGATTCGTGCACAAAGTTGCCAACGGAGATGCTTGCGTGTGGTCGGGATGGTGAACGCCCACACGTGTGGGCGTTAACATTTCCGGAAATTTTTTTGGTTGTGTACAAAAATGTAATCCTTATTTGCTAGTACTAAGCATTTATAGGCTTGCTAAAATATCATAATTTTATTGACTTACCAAAAAACTATGTGATTCATGTCATTTGAAATGTGTGATGCACTTCGTGGTATAACATGTGAATATATAAAATTTCACATGGAATTATGACCATGTACTCCCAGAAAAAAAATATGAACGTGTATGGCATACACCAAAAAAAGTAGTTTACTGCAACACTATCCATTTAGCTCTTGCATTTTTTTGTACACATCACATTTGTGGTAGTATGTTTTCTTATGAATTGCCAAGCTCGTGATGTACATGATGCACTATTTTGACCTCGATATGATATGGGAGTGCATTCGCACAAGGTTGATTTATTGGATGGATGAAGTGACATCCAGCTTTTGGAGTTCTTTCTTACAAGAGAGTGCCACAAAAGTTAAAAGACCAGTTCTATAGAACGACGGTTCGACCCGCAATGTTGTATGGCGCTGAGTGTTGTCAACTAAAAGGTGACATGTTCAACAATTAGATGTAGCGGAGATGCGCATGTTTAGATTGATGTATGGCCACACGAGGAAGGACCGGGTCCGAAATAATGATATACAGGAGTTGGGATAGCAACGATTGAATAAAAACTTGTCCAACATCGTCTGAAATGGTTTGACCATATTTCGCGTAGGCATTCAGAAGCTCCAGTGCATAGCGGACAGCTAAAACATGCTGATAATGCCAAGAGAGGTCGGGGTAGACCGAACTTGACATGGGAGGAGTTCTAAAGAGAGACCTAAAGGACTCGGTATCACCAAAGAACTAGCCATGGACAAAGATGCGTCAAAACTTGCTATCCATGTATCAGAACCATAAAATAGTTGCGATATGTTACGGGTTTTCTAGCCTACCCAACTTGTTTGTGACCATACACTTCATTGTTGTTACCGCTGTTAAAGTTATTATAGCGTTAATAGGCGCTCCGATACGTGATATAGAAACACAATTATTCTGTTTTTTTACTAGCTTACTCCTTGACATTAGGATTTTCTTGATCTTCTTAATAGAGTGAGTGGACCGTAAAAAAATACTCCAGATAACTCCAAACAAGCGGTGTTTTAGAAATTAAAATGATATTCAAAACTGAGCTTTATTATTTTTCATAGTTTTGCTAAGAGATAAATACACCGGTGATGCTTGAACTTGGATGTTCACTTTAGTGCCTAAACTTAAAAATACAGCGAACTGGTAACTTGGCATGTGAGTGCAAATATGGTTCAAATCTCATATCTATACGTCCACAACACTACCGAGGTGGTCCAGCATGGCATGGGGCCCGCTGTCAACGATTGGTCGGCAGGAAAGTGGGCGTGTGGCCTAGTCTTTTCACAAAACCCGTTGAAATTATTATTTCTTACCAGTAGGCCTTCGGAGAGAAACATCACACGACCTGCAACCTGCTTTTAGCATGCACGGGTCACTAGCTAGTCGACTGATACATGTTGTCATGAAAGGATTCATATTATTTATATATACACTAGACGAACCGGGATGACGTAATCCCAGATTTTGTTTCTCATTTACTTTTTTTTTGAAAGATCCAGCTTGGCTGGCTTTTCATGTTGATCATAGCAGAAAGCAGTGGAGAAAAGTCAAATACATGGGGTGATCGGAATGATCAAAGGATTAAAACTGGAAACTGGAAACCAGGAACTGAAGAAAAGACATGGCGGCACGTTTCAACGCCAGCTCTACTCACCCTATCCCTTCCGGTGGCAGCGTGAATGGGTACATCAGGCATGTTGCTCCGGCCTGCCTCCATAGCTCGATGCCTCGCCTGATGGCCTGCAAGATTACTATCTCAGATGCCTCCTCCCCCTGAAAGTGCAATCGTTCCTGTGTTTCCAAATTTCCCAGGCTGCTAGCATTGCGAGTGACTTTATGCCCTTCCTGAACACTGGTTCTGAGGTCTGGACAATGCTCATGATCCGCTCGGCGCTGCTTGTGGGCTGTTCATCAGGCTGCAAACGCAAAGCTTCACAGCCCTTCCAAAACAAAATGCCGTTCCAAATTGTGAGAGTGAAGGGGCAGGACCAGAAGATGTGGTCAGCCGTCTCGAGGTTTCTGAAGCAGAACTAACAGAAGTATGCATTAGGCCACCCTCTTCGCTGCAGCCGATCATTGCACCAGATCCTATTTAGCAGCAGCAGCCAAAAGAAAATCTTCAGTTTCCCTGGCACCCAAGTCTTCCAGATTAGCTGCGGGTATGTGGAGTTGAGGTTCGCTTGGAATTGCACCCGGTAAGCCGAAGCAGCAGTGTAGCAGCCGGTGCCCTCCAAGTTCCATCTGATCTCGTCACTCGTGTCAGAAACGAGGCTTACGGGCAGCAGTCGTAGCAGTCTTGCCAGGGCAACACAGTCCCGTACTATTTGATCTGTCTGCCCGTGCGAAAGGTCGAGGATCCATTGATCCTGTATGGCATCTGCCACCGATCTATTCTTACTCCTGGAGTGCTGGTACATCGCTGGAAAGAGGAGGTGCAGCGCGCCGGCCTGGTGCCAGGAGCAGGTCCAAAACCTTGCCGTCTGTCCATTACCAATCGTAACCGAGGTGGCCGCGCTGAAAAACAGCCGATCAGAGGCAGTGCACGGCACCTCCATGCCCACCCATGGCTTTTCTGGGTGCTTCCAGGATTGCCATAGCCAACGTTGCCACAGGGCCCTGCTAAAGCACTCAAGGTTGAGGATGCCAAGTCCATGCTTATCCACCGGTGAGCACACTTTGCTCCAGCTGACTTTACATTTGCCTCCAGAAAGCTCATTCTCTTGTGCCCACAGGAAGCGCCGCCTGACCTTGTCAATTTCTTTGAAGAATTTCTTGGGCATGCAAAGCACTGTCATTGCAAACGCAGGGATTGCAGTTAGGACTGCTCTAACGAGGACTCGTCGGCCCGCAATGGACATAAGGCTGCCCTTCCATCCCGCTAGCCGCACTCTGATTCGGTCCAAAACAAACTGGAGGTGCACAAGTCTCGTTCTTGTCAGAGTTAGCGGGAGCCCCAAGTACTTTAGCGGGAAATTTGTGATGATTCCTCCAAAGCTTTGCAGAATTTGCTGGACATCCAGTTCTTCACATCTAATTGGGGTCGCTGTTGATTTCTGCCTGTTAATCTTCAGACCCGTGGCCTCGCCAAACAGGTTCAGTATGGTGGTTAGCACCTCCATCTCTTCTTTCACTGGGTTCATAAACACCACTGCGTCATCTGCATACAGGCTGACTCGCAGCTTCAGCTCCCTCCTCGGCAGTGGCTGCATCATCTGTTGTTGAACTGCTGCATCGATTAGGCGCTGCAACGGGTCAATGGCCAGAATAAACAGCAGTGGGGACATCGAGTCGCCCTATCGCAGGCCCTTGCGGTGTTTAACCTTCCTCCCTGGCACTCCATTAAGCATGAACTCCGAGTTTAATGTTGCCAACAGCCAGGCGATCCAGTCCCTCCATCTGGCGCTGAACCCCAATTCCTGCAGTAGCTCTAGCAAGTAGTCCCAGGACACGCTGTCAAAGGCTTTTGAGATGTCCAATTTGAGTAACATCACTGGGGTTTTGGATCGATGCAGAGCCCTCACTCCATTTTGGACATAGAGGAAACTGTCCTGTATGCATCTTGTCTTCAGGAAGGCTGACTGAGCAGGGGAGACGATCGTGTTGATAACTTTGGAGAGCCGAATTGACAGCACCTTAGTGACTAGCTTTGCAAAGGAGTGGACTAGACTAATCGGGAGAAAATCTGTCATCCGCACAGCTCCGTCTTTCTTCAACAGCAGGGCAACAAAGGCCGAGTTCAAAACAGCTAGGTTCCCGCCCGCCAGGCGGTAGAATTGGTGGAAAGCTGCCATGAGATCTACACTGATGATCGACCAGCAGGCCCTGAAGAAAGTTCCATTGAAGCCATCAGGGCCTGGCGCCTTCTCCGCTGGTGACTGCATGATTGCTGCCCAGACCTCTCCCTTTGTGAATGAATTGTCCAGCCTTGCTGCTTCAACCCTTGGCAGCTGCAGCTCTCTCCAGTTCAGAGTGACGCGTCGTCCCGCGCCTGCTGCCATCATGCTGCTGAAGTGGTCGTGTATCAGCTGCTCCTTGTCACCATGTGCCGTGGCACAACGATCGTCGCTCTAGATTGAATGGATGAAGTTTTTGCGCCTTCGGGAACAACACTTGGCGTGGAAGAACTTCGTGCTGGCATCGCCTGCTCGCAGCCAAAGAACCCTGGATGCTTGCCTCCTTCTTGCCCGCTCAATTGCCGCCAGCCCCACCAGCCTAAGCTTGAGCAGTTTGCGCAGGTTGAACTCTGCAACTGACAGTGTTCGCGTCTCCTGCGCCACATCAAGTCGAAGGATGACCTCACCGGCTATATGGAATTGGGTCTTGGCGTCGCTAAACAACGATCTGCTCCATATCTTCAGATCGTGCGCCACCCTGCCAGCTTGACGTGCAGACGCGCAAACGCGCAACGCTGCTGAACCGACCTGCTCCAGGCGCGCTCCATGGTAATGTGAAAGCGCGGGAACTGTGGCCAGAAAGATTCAAATCTAAAGCGAGCACGACGGATCAGAGCTTCGCATGGCGCTAAGACCAACGGGCAGTGATCGGAGCACGCCGTGGCTGCAGCCATCAAGCCATAGGCGGGGAAGAGAAGTTCCCAGCTCACAGTGCAGAAGAATTTATCTATACTAACCAGCGTTGGGTTTTGCCGCTCGTTACTCCAGGTGAATCGCCTGTTTTTACATTTGATTTCCCGCAAGCCTGCCACGTCTAGTGCCGCTCTAAACTTTCCCATGATGCGCCAATTAAGGTTGAAATTGTTCTTATCTCTAGCTTCGTAAATTATGTTGAAATCACCAATGAGGAGCCATGGTTCGCAGGGGGGGGGCAGATCTTGCTAGCTCCAGAAGGAAAGCATCCTTCCGACTCTCGTCTGCCGGACCATAGACCGCGGTCAGCCAAAATGTGGTGGCCGATTGCCTGATCGTTACTTTGGTAGTGATGGCAAATTCTCCTATCGCCTGGGACGCGATCGAGACAATCTCGCTATCCCAAAGAATGGCCACCCCGCCTCTGGATCCGATCGCAGGCAGCACTACGCAGTCGGCTAACCTGCTACCTCCTATATCCCTAACTAGAGCTGGCGACCAAGTGTCGATTTTTGTCTCCTGAAGACAAACAATCGCTGGTCGATGCGCCATGACAGCTTCACAGACAGCATCACGCTTGGCTGGCATGTTAAGCCCGCGTACATTCCAACTAACTATCGGACAGTGGTTATCATCCATGGGAACACTTGATCATCCTCCAACGGCTACTAGTTTCATTGATTGAAGATAGAAGTACTGACGACAACAAGAACACTCCCCCAACATTCAGGGAACGTTGCTGCCCACCAATAGGCCCCAAATTACAGCAACGCCAACTACTCGTAACCACTAGCCCTACAAGAGAAACACAGAGCCCTAACTCAACCCCGCTTAAGGCCGGGCGCCGCTGGAGAGACCTAATAGCTTGCACTAACATGATCAGACTACGGCCTCCTCGGCCACTCCATCCGCGCCGGCCATGGAGGCCGCTACGCGCAGCGCCTCCTTGTTGAGGCGAGTCAGCTTGGCGATGCAGGCGATGTCGTCGTCGGTGAGCGGCTCGTCGAATTTCCGGAGCAACTTCTCAGCAGCCTTGGCGGTCATCTTCTCCTTCGGGCCAAGCAGCCCAGCTCGCAGACAATCGCAGAAGGCCCCTCACCGCAAGAATCGGGCACTGCCGATGAATTTGCCGCCTGGCAGGCACTGTGGCGCACCGGGGCAGGCGCGGCCCTGGTCTTTGGCGGGGCCGACGAGCGTCGCACCGGTGCGTCCGGCACTAGCGGCGGCTTGGTGGCTTGGAAGAGGCGCAGCGGGGCCGCGTGCAGGTCTGAATCTTCGCCCTCTGCACCTAGCTGGAGGCAGCATACCTGTTGCGTTACGACTCCGAGCTGCACCTCCACCGCTGCGGTGCGGGCCGGCTCCTTGCGACTGCGGAGGCCCACCGCAACAGCTGGGCCCGCCAAGGTTGGGCCGAAGGCGTCTGGCAGGCCCGCGTCCGCCTCGTTGACGCAGTTGACTTGGTCGTTGAACTCCAGTGGGGTCGCGACGGCGGAAGACACGTGAGCCTCCAGCTCAGCAGCCATGCAGTCGAAAGGTGTTGGCTGCGGGAGCTGGATCTTGGCGCCGGCGAAGAAATCGGCAATCGGGTCTTGGTCCGTGGCAGCCGCAGCCGCAGCCAGCGGGGGTAGGGGGCGCGGGGCATGTAGGACAGCACCCCCGGTGGCCGCAGCTTGACGACGGGCGGAGCTGCGACGGCCGCGCGAGCTCTCCGAGCGGCGCTGCCCCGGCGGTGAGCGGCTACGGCGCCTGGAGGAACTCTCCTGCTCCCCCACCTTCTCCTTGCCGGCGCGGCTCTGGCCTAGCAGGGTGTCCTTCCATGATCTGCGACCGCCCTGGTCTTCTCCATCGTCGTCCTTGCGGCCACCGCCACGGGGCGCACTGCGGCAGCCCACATCGGCGAGCAGGACGAGCTAGCGTCGGTGCTGAGGGTCGCGCTGACCGTCCTCTACTCCTTTCTTCCTGGAGGCGACGGGAATGATCCGCGGCATGGGCCTGTCATCATCATCAGACTCCGAGGAATGCAGGTTGCTCTGCGCCGAGCGCGGCGACCGCGGCTCATAGGGCGACCAGTCTTCGATGCGGTCCACGTGGATGAGGACGTCGTGCCGGCTCGCAGATGATGGTGCAGCAACGACGCGTCCCGGCGGAGAGAAACCGAGCATCTCCTCCACGTGGTCCGCCCCTCGCTCCATCCGCCAGAAGGTGTGCTTGGTCAGGATGAGCCCAACATCCCACACCCACACCCAGCAGGCGAAGCTCTTGGTGTGGCTCCGCTCAAAGGTGCGGCTGTCGAGGCGGTCGACGCGGCAGCCCAGGGCCTCCTCCGCCCCCTCGATGGACCAGAACTGCTGCGACATCTTCTCAATGACCACCCGGACGTGGTAGTTGAAGGTTTGCACCACCGTGTGGTCATCCTCGTGCCAGCACTTGATGAAGAACTTGGCGCCATCGACTGTCAGCGAGCCGAGCTTGACAACTTGGTCTTGATGGATCGGCAGGTCGAAGATGATGAGGTAGTCCTCCGGGTCGTGGCTGGTGATCCGCAGCTGGTGCGGCGGGATGCGCAGCCGCGCCTCGAGCTCCAGCCCGACCGCCATGGCACTGGAGGGCCAGCGCGCATCCGCCACCGTGACCAGCACCGCCTGGCGCTTGAGGACGAAGGTGGCGTGCTCCAGCGCAGGGGTGGACATCACCACCTTGCAGCTGTGCCGCGGGCGGCGCGCAGGGTCGGCAACGTGGGCACCTTCCATGGTGAGGAGCGGCGGCGCGGCGGTAGCTGGTGGAGATGCGGGGGCAAAGCAGAGCCTATCCCTCGCCGGCACCCTAGCGGTGGCCGCGGGAGGGTTGCGCCTAGGATTTTGCGGGCACTCGCGGCCAAAGTGACCAGACTGGCTACAGATGATGCAACAGATTGGGTCACGGCAATCCTTCCTACGATGCTTCTTGCTCAGGCATCGAAAGCATTTGCCGTGGAACTGGCTTAAGAAGGCAGCCCGTCCGGCAGCCGCATTGAAATCGCGACGACGCCCATGCCGGACCAAAGACGAGCGCAGCCTATTGCCCGCCGTGCCAGAGCTTGGGCGCCTGCTTTTCCGGTATGAGACCTCGGTCCATCCCCCATCCAGCCCCGCAGGGGGGGAGTTAACACCAGCAGCCGGGGCGACTACAGTGGATTGAAGGCGCGGTCGCTCCGAAAGAGGAAAGGAGAGCGGATCCGCGGCTAGATCCGCCGGGCAGAGCCGCGGAGCCGCGGTGGAGCATTCACCGCGCAGCAGGATCCGGGGCGGAGAGCCGGGATCTCGCGCATTGACTCCGCGGGATGGCTGCGAATCCGGCACCAAGGACGGACCAGAGGACGCAGGGGAGGCCGGCGACGGTGCACGCAGGCTACCGCTAGAGCCAGATCTACGAGAACGCGGCCGCCCCATGAGCTCCAGCGGACAGGAGCTGGCAGGTCCCGCAAGGTGGCCGCTGTGGCCGGAGTGGCCCGCGGCGCAGGAGGGGGGTGGCCGCCGCGGCCGGAGTGGCCAACGGCGCTGCTAGGAGCGGGGAGCGACGCTAGATGGGAGCACAAAACCGATCTCTCATTTACTTGTAAACGACATGACCATCATATGAGAAATAAAGTCTATTTGCTGTAAAAAAAACATAAATTAAAGAAATTTATTCTAGCAAAAATAGTGCCAGGTATGTGATTCAAACATCCGACCAAAGGTTATATAGTAGCCTCGGATACCACTCCGGCCAAAAAGGTCTCATATTTCTAAAGTATAATTAGTATCTATGATTGTATAACAAACATAATTTGATAGTTTACATGTCACTTTAAAAAGAGTTCACATGTTATTTTAAAACATATTCATACAATTTATAATATTTATAATATTTATGAATTGTATTTTTTTATAAGATTCAAATATTTATTCATGTGAGGATCTACGATCTGGGGGCACACTAGGCTCATTTAAAAAAACACAACTTTTTAATACTATGAAACAACACAAAAGAATTCTTAGAGCATGAACATTTTAATGTACTACAAGAATATTTTATTAAAAGGTGGAAAATTATAAACTTATATGAGAATTATTTAAATATACAAAACTTTCTAAAACTACTTTAATATTTTTAATGCGAGCACTTTTTTAAAATGTTCAATATTTTCATAATTGGTAATTTAACAATGTTTCTTTTTGTTAAATTATTGCATAGATATTTTATTTTATTTTATCTATGTTGTTTATAACACACGACTATAATTTTCGGATTTTTTACAAATATTTAAAATGGAAAAAAATAACACGTTAAAAATTGGCCGCACTGTAGGTCCGTTTTACCTACACGAGTACACCATGTTATAAACAGATATTTATCCTTTGTAGTTTTACATGTCGTGAGTTGGACTGGTATCTGTGGCCGCTACATGCCCCTAAAAAAATTATAGCCATTTCATTTCTTTTGTTCCTAATGCACGTGAAGAGCGTTTTATATGATTTTACAGATTGTGACGGTTGTGAGCAAACACAAAATTGCCACAATATGTTCTGCATAACCTTTTTTTGTTGCATCAACTTAACAATCACACACACGATTTGAGAGATTAAAATACTAATTGAAGATAACATTGCGTAACAAAGTGTTATATGGGGTGTATTGTCAAAAGAAGTTGTTACATGGGATTGAAAAGTCAATTGACAATGGATGCTCCCATCACGGCCATGGTGAATGTTGTGTACGGGGCAGATGCATATGTGACGATTTCACTTGTCTTCTACGTACGGCGGTGTGACAGTCAGCGATGTTGTCATCATTCCATTCCCACCCGCCATTGTCGAGCCAGGGGAGGGTGGGGGGGGGGGGGCAATATGGTGTGGTTCGTCTCGATGAATATCACCATGTTCATGTCGAATTTGTACCATCTATGTGTTCCCTCTCCACCGCTAAATTCACATGTTTCTCCTTGTAATGGAGCCACATGATACGATTCCTCTCCACTGCCGACGTCTGCCCAACGACGATCTTCTTGAAGATTTCGCTGGGCGGATGAACGACGTGTAGGCATCGTAGCGCTCATCCCATGTCTTCTTGACAGAGAGGCAACGGGGAGCACATGGTGGCCGATATGAGCTGCATGAGGAAAAATTGTGACCAGTTGCTCAAAGGAAATGAGAGATAAACCGACTCTTGTTTCACCCCAACCCTAGCCACCACATCCTACATGTGACCTCTTGCATTCACTACAAAAAAAAGACACATCCGTGACATTTTGAGCCGAACGAATTTTTCTCTGTCATGCTTATGACACTTCTATGATGATAATTGTGACAAAACCCGGTATCATCATAGATGTGGTGGGATCCTACTTGTAGGATCGAAAGTATGTCTAGAGGGGGGGTGATTAGACTACTTGACAATATAAAAATTCAGCCTTTTGATAAAGACAAGTTTTTGGCAGATTCACGATGATGATCAAGTCAAGTATCACCCTACACATGCAATTCTAGAGTATTGGCAGCGGAAAGTAAATTGCACATGTAGTAAAGAGAGGTGGAGAAGATCAAACGCAATTTGGAGACACGAAGATTTTTCTCGTGGTTCCGATAGGTGGTGCAATCGTCAATCCACGTTGATGGAGACTTCAACCCACGGAGGGTAACGGCTGCGAGAGTCCACGGAGGGCTCCACCCACGAAGGGTCCACGAAGAAGCAACCTTGTCTATGCCATCATGGCATACGCCCACGGAGGACTAGCCTTACTCGGGGTAGATCTTCACGAAGTAGGCGATCTCCTTGCCCTTACAAACTTCTTGGTTCAACTCCACATCTTGACGGAGGCTCCCAAGCGACACCTAACCAATCTAGGAGGCACCACCCTCCAAAAGGTAATAGATGGTGTTGATGATGATGAACTCCTTGCTCTTGTGCTTCAAATGATAATCTCCCCAACACTCAACTCTCCTCACTGATTTGGCTGTGGTGGAAGAAAGGATTGAGTGGAAAGCAACTTGGGAAGGCTAGAGATCAAGTTTCATATGGTGGGAGTGGAGCAACTTGATCTCAACACAAGGGTAGGTAGTTTTCTTCTCGAAATGTAAGGTAGGAGTGGTAGTTCTTTCGATGGCTCTCTCCACGAATGAAGAGGGGTGGAGGGTATTTATAGCCTCCACACAAAATCCAACTGTTACACACATTTGACCAATCTCGGTCGGACCGAAGTTGACAACTCGGTGAGACCGAAAGTTCAAATCTTGTGAACGTTGGGATTTTCGAGTGGGACCGAAAATACAATCTCGGTGAGTCCGATTCTTCCAAAGACTAGGGTTTGCCAATCTCGGTGGGACCGACTTCATCATCTCGGTGACACCGATTTGATGATGTATGTTCTGAAGCTTGGCAACACTAGTTTCGTGAGACCGAGTTCGTAATCGGAAAATCCAAATTTCTAGGGTTTGGCTATATGGTGAGGTGGTTCATCTCGGTGTGACTGAAGTTTATGGAATCGGTGGGACCGAGATTACTTATGAGTGTATATTTGAAGTGAGAGTTCTTGATGGTTTAGGAGATATGTCACTAAGCACTTTGAGCAACGGATCATTAACATAACGCTCATCCCCTTTAATAGTATTGGCTTTCCTATGGACTCAATGTGATCTTGGATCACTAAACCAAAAATGGAGTCTTGAGCTTTTGCCAATGCTTGCCTTAGCATTTTGAGGGTCCACTTCTTTAGTCATAGCCATACCCATATCATTGAACTTTCTGAAATGATTCTCAAGAAGCTATTAGTTCAATGATATATATGTTGTTATTAATTACCAAAACCACCCGGGGATTAGTTGCACTTTCAATCTCCCCCTTTTTGGTAATTGATGACAACATATAGATCAAAGCTTCGACATAGGATATAATCAATGAATAATATCGTCGCTTTGAGAAGTATGTGATAAGCAAGAGCTCCCCCTAAATTTGTGCATTATTTAAGATTTGTGTTTGAATGCAAATGCACAATCAATTAGGATCATGGGTCACTCTTTCATGTCACATACATCTTGATGGAGCGCACAAAATGATAAGAATGAATAGCATGCACCCAATCACCAAGACATGAGTAAATGGTCATACAAGATATGAATAGCATATGATAAGCATTAAGCACACATTAAGGCATAGAACGACCAAGCACTCATCAAAGTAGAGCAAACGTAGTATCAAACACACTGAATGTCTCGAAAATCTCAAAAGTATCTCAAAAAGACCGCAAATAAACGAAAGAGCAAAAGCGCAAAGACAAAGCACTCTCTCTCTCGAAGTCCTATGATCTATACATTTATCCCCTTTGGCAACAAGTTACCAAAAGTTCGAAAGGTATAGAGCTAAACGTCACTCGGGGACTCTGTGGCGGCTCTATGCAGGTTGATGGAGTTGAGATGGCTGCATCCGCAAAGGCTTGGTGATGTCGTGGAGCCTGGAGGAGTGGTCTTTGGAATAGCAATGATCGGGTCTTGTGGGAACCGGAGCAGCTGTTCATAATCATCTGGACTAGGTCATCCTGCATCTCACGCATGAGCTCTTCCTTCTCCTCTTTGCATCCTCGATATCCGCCTCAAGCTTGTTGACAAGGACTTGCACTTGATCGACTTGACATCCGAGCATGGATCTTGTCTTCAACAATCCTCTCAAGACTCTCCCGAGATCGCATAATGCTGGCCAGCGTTGTTCAATCCTCCGGTAGCTTCAAGGAGCTGCTCTCCAACACTCTTGGGTTTAGCTGCTGCTGCTATTCTTCTTCTTGCTTCCTTCTCGACTTAGCTTTCTTGGCAGCTTCAGTCTTTGCTTGACCTTCAACCGACGTTGGGTCCTCCTCATCCATCACAACTTCATTGTCCTCATGCTCAGCTGCGTGGCAAGTGTGGTCTATCCAACAAGTAGGTGCCCGTGCCAAACTTGGCATTGATAAGCATCTGAATGTGCGGGGCAAATCCACACGACCTCTTCTGGTCTGCTGCAGTCCTCTTGATAGTCTCAACTATCAGGTCCATCACCTTGAAAGGTGCCTTCTGATCAAGTATGTGCAGCATGTTGATAGAATACCCTCTGATCATGCGATGATCTCCAGACTTGGGCATCAAGGTATGCCTCAGAATTGTGTTTGTGGTAGGTAGACCTGCCTGGAGATGATACACTGAGCCGAGCTTCCAGATCTCCACATCCTTAGCTGGTACCTCATTGTACATATTCTTCATAGATTCATGGTTCTTCTTGGGAATACCATAGACATCAACTTCATCCTCTCTCTGCACTGGAGCATTCAGCAGTGCTGCCCATTCTTCAATAGTTGAAGAGAATCTTTGGCCTTCAGTCATCCATGTGATCTTTCCATCTGGGTAGAAATGAGCTGTGGCATAGAATTGCATGATCATCTCATCATTCCAATCTGTCAGCTTTTGACCAACGAAATCTGCAACACCACATGCAAGAAAGCTCTCATGCACATGTGGAAAGAAGTCTCTGTGCTTTCACTTTGTCAATGTATGCCCATCAACATATCTAGTATCTGCAATAATGGGCTTCTTGTCCATCAAGACTGAGCCTCATAGAAGTCCTTTGCTCTCTCGGTGTGGAACCTTGGATCTACAGCAGTTCTTCTCCTCACAAAGATATGGATCAGCTTGTCTCCATAGCCCGAGACCTCTATCCTTTCTTTCCTTCATGTTCTCAGCTCGAGGATGAGCATCATTGTGAATTGGCAATTTCGGCGAAGTTTCAAGAATACAGTGCCTCATCATCGACTCATTGGTGGCACATTATCTTTCTTCTTCTCTGAAGCTGGGATGTTCTCGACAGTCTTCTTGGGCTTGGCAAGAGGCTTGGCTTGAGCTGCCTTTCTTTGGAGCAGATGGCTTGGCTTTGAAGGTGCTCCCGCCTCGATGGCATCACCCATGAACTTAGACTTCGAGGAGGAGGTGGGGTGCTTCCTCATCATCATCATCATCCGCCGCTTCATCATGCACAATCCTCTTCCTCTTGGAAGTTTTGTTCACCTTGCTTGAAGTTTCCTCTTCCATACTCAGCTTCTTAGCAACAAGTGGACTTCTTCACTTTATTGGTGCCTTTCTTGGTTTGTCGCCCTTGATGCTCTTTGGCAACCACTTTCCTCTTTGGCTTGGGGAGTTTTCTTCCTCAAGAATGAAATCGAATCTTCTTCATCGAATTCCTCTTCTTCTCGCCCTGGTGGCTGCAGGAGGCAAACCACTTGGTGTGCTCCTCTCACCATCATCTGAAAAGCTGCTGGCCTCGGGACTAGTGCCCGCTCGAATTTCAGCAATTGGTGACTCAGACTGTTCTCGCTGTCACCGGCATCCGACATGGCCGACAACCCGTGAATAGATTAGGTGTAGGCGAGTAGAAGAGTTATCACAAACTACGTAAGATTTTGCAAAAAATGAGTTCAAATTTCAGTTTTAGGTTTTCACAGAATGCATTTCGGTCGATCGAGTCTAAAATTCGTGAATCCGAAGTGTTCAAACAGATCCATTCACACCACTTTCGGTTGGACCGAAATGGGTTTCGGTCTTGCCGAAAACACTAGGGTTTCACTAAATCCTCATTTCGGTCGCACCGATTTGCACAACTCGGTTGGACCGAAAGGTGCAGTGCAATGGCCAGAGGCCAAATCGGTCATACCGAGAATGTAGAATCGGTCTCACCGAGATGTGTTCGGTGGAAACCTAACCCTAAAACTTTTACTCGAATTACGTTCAAAGAACTAATCTGCTGGATAGGAAGATCTCAAACGTGGCAAGATGCTAGGCAAACCAATCGTGCATAGAATCGGAGGTTGAAGCACGAGTGGGATCGAAACTCACCCTATCTTGGTGGAGTTCCTCTACGGCGGCAACGGCGCGGAGAGAATGACCGTTGACGGCGACGGATACCTGCGGCGAGGGCGCACAGGCGACGACGGAGACGATCCGGAGACCACGGCGATGGCAGCAAGGGGTGTGGGGGCGAGGCATTTTGAAGTAGGAATCAATGCGCGCGACCCACGGAGTATTTATACCCCTCTGCTGTCGGTGTGACCGAGTTGTAAAACTTCGGTGGCACCGAGATGGATAATCGCAGATTACACACTTGATCGTCACGAAAAGTACAACTCGGTTTCACCGAGGTGAAAACCTAGATCAATCCAAGTGCTTTCGGTCCGACCGAGTTTGAGTGGGTTGGTCTCGACCGAAATCACTTAGAAGGTTTTGGAAGTTTAGCCTTTGACGGATCGGTGGCTCGAAAGTGCTCCTCACTCGGTGGGTCCGAAAATGACTTGTTCAAAGTTTGTGATATAAGCATGAATAGAATTTGAGACAAGAAAGCATAGATAGCTAGGGAGGTACTTAGGCATTCTTGTCCATCCATTTGGTCGAAAAATCAAAACGACCAAAGCAACAAATGGATGTCCTTGAATGGATAAAATCATGCATCCAACATGCTCACACAATAAGATAGCAAATGAAATATGTGTCAAACATGCACAAACAAAACTCTAGCTACTATCACACAATTTGTCGATGACTAGGTCATCTTTATATGAGTATATTGACTTAGGAGTCAAATGAGAACATTTGATCATAGGTCATACTCATCGCTTAAGCACAAGTGGGGTTACCACTTTTACATAAAGCATTAATGTGTTCACATCATTTGAAGATGCTTTAGCTCAATTCTTTAGAGCAAAGCTCCCCTAGATGTGAGAACCCTTTTAAAGGGTCAAACTAACCTTGGGTTGTGGTAGAAGACTTCATGTAGATGTTGAAGATGTGGATGCTCAATGTTGATGAAGATCATCAAGAGTTGGGAGCAATCCTTTGGATTGGGCACTTTCAATACCTACATGGGTTAGTCCCACAAGGAACAAACAAGGATATCCATGGACATAGATTGAAGTTCACAATTGATGATGTCCATGAAAGCAATGATTACCTTGTCCCTTGACTTACCAACAAGAGGGTTTGTGACTCCATGAACTAGTGCAAGATGTGGAAGTTGATTGCACAAGTTCTCGCCAAAATGAATGTGAGTGAAGTATGTTATGAGTCACCCTCAAGAACTCTCTAGTTCTTCTTCTTGGGATCCACATCATCTTGATGGGAATCCTTGGGGTTGTAGTTGAGCTTGACGAAGTAGAACTTGACGTTTCCTTGGGAACCCACTTGACCATGGCTTTAGGTGCTTCAATGAATGCATCAATCTCCTCTTGAAGCTTGTCCTTTCCTTTTAGCTTGTGGTCTTGTGGTGGAAGGTCATCTTGAGCTTGTTCCACATTGGAAGAAGTAGGATCATACTTCTCCTTTTGAGAAACAAACTTTGGAGTGGGATATTGTCCTTCTTCCCATTCAACACCCTCGGCGTTGAACTTTCGCTCAAAACCAATTCCTTGATTCTTCGGTGCCTTCCTTGCTTAAGAACAATTTCCTCAAAGTTCTTGCTTCCGCAAGGCTCTTGTAGACACCTTCTCTATAATCCCTTTCAATAAACTATTTTCTTGCTCAAGTGTAACTTGGCTTGAAACATTGTTAGTGGAATCAAGAGAACTACTAGAGGTAACAACATTAGATTTAGCATGGTTATTGTTACTACTAGATGAAGAATTTTTCTTATGCTTGTCATGCTTAGTTTTAATAGGTGGCAAGAAATTTGACAAGAGAAGTCGTTTGGCAAGATATGAAGAACTCTTCTTTCAAGATCGTCATTGATTGCTTTTAGAAACTCATGTTCTTGCTCTAGATTGAGCTTCTCGAGCGTAGCTTCTCATGAGATCTTAGGAGCTCTCTATGATCTTCTTGAGTTGTTTCATGAGCTAACTTAAGAGTGTTTAGTTCTTTAGTTAGACGCTCAATCTCCTTCATAGCATTGTCATTCGACTCTTCTCGACTATAAAGACTACTAGCATGTTCATCATTACTAGGCTCACTAGATTTGTCATGTAAAGCTCATCTTCACCAAGCAAGTCATCCTCATCACTATCAAAGTCAATGAATTCAGGGTGTGATACCTTGGGGCCTTTAGCCATGAAGCATCTTCCAATTCCCTCATTTGGTGAATCAAATAAGTCATAGGAGTTGGAGTTGGAGGACACGAGAGCAAGACCGCAACACCTTCATCTTGATCAGTAGTCGGAGTTGGAGTGATAGCTTCTTTCGAGTGATTGCGGAGTCGAGCCGAGACCCATTCACCTACATGAGCTTGATGTTTTCTTCTTGTGTAGCTCCTTGATGACTTGTCTTTCCTCTCCGAATCCTTGCTTCTCCGAGAGGATCTTCGTTCATAACGATCATCTCTACTCCTTCTCTCTTTCCAAGGTGACTCTTCTCTTGAGCTTCTTCTTCTTGGAGATTCTTCTCTTCTCTTGTGGGGAGCCGAACATTCATTTGAGTAGTGTCCGGGTCTTCCACAATTGTAGCAGTTTCGATCACGACTAGAAGATCTCTTTTCATCATATGATCTAGACTTTGAGCTTCTTTCCTTGCTTCTATTCTTGTAGAATTTGTTGAAGTTCTTCACCATTAGGCTTATCTCTTCATTGGAAACTAGCTTGTCACTTGAGGTTGTGGGAGCATCAATTGTAGCTTTGTAAGCACCACTTGACTTGTTGTGAAGCTCTTCCTTATCTTTAAGTGTCATCTCATGAGCAACAATTCTTCCAATGACTTCGGTTGGCTTGAGATTCTTGTAATTTGGCATCATTTGGATCAAAGTGCACACGGTGTCATACTTTCCATCCAAATCTCTGAGAATCTTCTTGATGATGAATCGGTCGGTCATTTCTTCGCTTCCTAAGCCGGCAATCTCATTTGTGATGAGAGCAAGCCTAGAGTACATTTCAGCGACTCCTTCACCTTCCTTCATCTTGAACTTGTCAAGTTGACCTTGAAGAACATCTAGCTTTGATTCCTTCACGGACTCGGTACCTTCGTGCATTTCGACCAAAGTATCCCAAATCTCTTTTGCATTCTCAAGACGGCTGATTTTGTTGAACTCCTCGGGACACAAAGCATTGAAGAGAATGTCACAAGCTTGAGCATTGTTTTGCAACATCCACAATTCATCCGCTGTAGCTTCACGATCCGAACTTTTCCTTCCTCAAGAACTCACCTTGCAAGCCAACACAAATAATGCCCCATGCGTGGTTATGTCCAAGAATATGCATTTTCATTTTATGCTTCCAACTAGCAAAATTTGAACCATCAAAGTAAGGACCTCTACGAAAATTACCCTCACTAGACGCCATACTCTCCTAGGTTGTGAAACCAAGCTTATGGAGTCCAATGCAATGGAAACCAATACAATGGAGACCAAAGCTCTGATACCACTTGTAGGATCGAAAGTATGTCTAGAGGGGGGGTGATTAGACTACTTGACAATATAAAAATTCAGCCTTTTGATAAAGACAAGTTTTTGGCAGATTCACGATGATGATCAAGTCAAGTATCACCCTACACATGCAATTCTAGAGTATTGGCAGCGGAAAGTAAATTGCACATGTAGTAAAGAGAGGTGGAGAAGATCAAACGCAATTTGGAGACACGAAGATTTTTCTCGTGGTTCCGATAGGTGGTGCAATCGTCAATCCACGTTGATGGAGACTTCAACCCACGGAGGGTAACGGCTGCGAGAGTCCACGGAGGGCTCCACCCACGAAGGGTCCACGAAGAAGCAACCTTGTCTATGCCATCATGGCATACGCCCACGGAGGACTAGCCTTACTCGGGGTAGATCTTCACGAAGTAGGCGATCTCCTTGCCCTTACAAACTTCTTGGTTCAACTCCACATCTTGACGGAGGCTCCCAAGCGACACCTAACCAATCTAGGAGGCACCACCTCCAAAAGGTAATAGATGGTGTTGATGATGATGAACTCCTTGCTCTTGTGCTTCAAATGATAATCTCCCCAACACTCAACTCTCCTCACCGATTTGGCTGTGGTGGAAGAAAGGATTGAGTGGAAAGCAACTTGGGAAGGCTAGAGATCAAGTTTCATATGGTGGGAGTGGAGCAACTTGATCTCAACACAAGGGTAGGTAGTTTTCTTCTCGTAAATGTAAGGTAGGAGTGGTAGTTCTTTCGATGGCTCTCTCCACGAATGAAGAGGGGTGGAGGGTATTTATAGCCTCCACACAAAATCCAACCGCTACACACATTTGACCAATCTCGGTCGGACCGAAGTTGACAACTCGGTGAGACCGAAAGTTCAAATCTTGTGAACGTTGGGATTTTCGTGGACCGAAAATACAATCTCGGTGACTCGATTCTTCCAAAGACTAGGGTTTGCCAATCTCGGTGGGACCGACTTCATCATCTCGGTGACACCGATTTGATGAAGTATTCTGAAGCTTGGCAACACTAGTTTCGTGAGACCGAGTTTAGAATCGGAAAATCCGAAATTTCTAGGGTTTGGCTATATGGCTGAGGTGGTTCATCTCGGTGTGACTGAGTTCATGGAATCGGTGGGACCGAGATTACTTATGAGTGTATATTTGAAGTGAGAGTTGCTGATGGTTTAGGAGATATGTCACTAAGCACTTTGAGCAACCAGATCATTAACATAACCTCATCCCCTTTTAATAGTATTGGATTTCCTATGGACTCAATGTGATCTTGGATCACTAAACCAAAAATGGAGTCTTGAGCTTTTGCCAATGCTTGCCTTAGCATTTTGAGGGGTCCACTTCTTTAGTCGTAGCCATACCCATATCACTGAACTTTCTGAAATGATTCTCAAGAAGCTATTAGTTCAATGATATATATGTTGTTATTAATTACCAAAACCACCCGGGGATTAGTTGCACTTTCACTACTTCTATGACAAAAAAATCATGATAGAAAAGGGGCTTTTCGTCCTGGGCGGGCCGGAGACGCAACTGCATGACATTCTTTGGGTCGTCCATGACGGAAAAAACCGTGGTAGAAGCGAGGGCGAGGAAAATATCAGGGAGTTCCCGGTTACGGTGGGTGGTTGAGCTGAGCGCGCTGCGTTTCTCGTACATGTACGCTGCTGGTGCGAGTGCGGCGTTGGGCTCTAATCGAACCCGAGCGAGGCGTTTCGCCATCGGCCGAAAGCGACAGACCGCAAGTTACGCTACTCAACCCAAGCGATCGATCGATCCCTGGCTGTTAACTGAACCTGATCGAGCAATTCTTTCGCTACTGCTGCTAACTGAATCCGATCGAACCCTGCTGCCCCCTTCCCTTGATGAACAGTGAGCGTTGTTGGGGGGTTTGGATGAACATTTCCCGGTGGGGGGTTGGATGAACAGGACCCCGTGGTAGGAGGGACCGTTATCGCTGGATGAACAGGACCCCGATCGAGCTGGTTGGGGGTGGATGAACAGGACCCCGTGGAGGGCTGGATGAACATGACCCCGTGGAGGGCTGGTTGAAAAGTAGCCGGTGGAGGGCTGGATGAACAGTAGCCCGTGGAGGAGTGTGTGAACAGGACCCCGTGGAGAGGGCTAATTGAACAATAGCCGATGGTGGAGCGGTGGAGACTGGATGAACAGGAGCCCATGGATGAATAGTCGCAGGTGGAGGCTGGAGGAGGTCGATGGTGGATGAACAGTAGCCCGTGGTGGCTGGAGGAGGTCGACGGTGGAGATGAACAGTGTCCCGTGGAGTCCCATTTTGTGATACGCCACACCCCTCCCGATGAACATGACCCCTATTTCGACCGTAGCGCTCCAACACAAGTCTGTTTCCTCCGTTTTGCGGTACGCCACACCCCTCCCGATCAACAGGACCCCGTTTCGACCATAGGAGGTCCAAGAGAAGTCTGCTTCCTCCGTTTTGCGGTACGCCAGACCCCTTCCGATGAACAGGATCCCATTTCGACCGTGGCCGGTCGAACACAAGGCCGTTTCCTCCGTTCTGCGGTACGCCAGGTCTCGTTTTGATCAAATGTTTCGTCCAAGCCGGTTGGCTCCCGACGAACACGATGACGACACAGTTTCTCCGTTCCGGCCCAGCCATGTACACGAGCCCTGGCCGTAGGTATGCGCGAGTGGGCGTTCGTGACCCCGCCCGTATGTATGTACGTGGCCGTATTTACTTTCTTGCACCCTGACCGCTATACGTACATGTACACGATATTATGGGACTGCGTGACATGCTACGTGCGTGCCTCTACTATGACACGTGCGTGCCTCTAATATGATATGTGCGCGCCTCTACTACGACAGGTGCCCTTCCTTACACGGCCACGGTTCATCACTATAGCCTGCAGACAAACCGATCAACCAGTATGTACGTACACGTTCGCGACCAAAATGACAATGCTACGTACGCTTCGACCAGGTGGGTCCCGACTGTCAGGCACTTCCTTGCGTGCGAAGAAGTAGCTGGTGGGTCCCAGCAGTCAGGGGGCGAATCATTTTTTGCCCGTAATATGGACGCACTTCCTTGCGTGTGAAGATATAGCTGGTGGGTCCCAGCAGTGAGGGGGAAACGGTTTTTTTCGCGAAATACGATGGCCCGTCCGGTGGGTCCCTGCTGTCAGGTGGAGAAATCATTATTTTCCACGTAATAAGGAGGCACTTCCTTGCTGCGGCCGTGGACCCAGCTGTCAGCCTCTCCATGTACAGTACTCTTTCGATGGAAGTCGTTTCTTGACCACATTGACCACGCCGCGCCGAGAGCACCAAGGCGGTTGACGACGGCCTAGGAATGGGACAACGCGAAGCCAGGAAAGACGCGGTAGTGGATGCCCACGCGGAGAGGAGTATGAGGGTTCACTGTTTCGGCTTCGATGTGAGGCTGTCGTCGCCGCAGAATAACAGGGGGTGTGGGTGAGTGGAGGGATGGTCTGGCCAGCGGTGGGAGTAGTAGGGGGCGGTGAGGCCTCCGCGGTAGCACAACCGGCCACGAAAGGCAGGAGCAGGCGGCACGACCGGCGCTGCTTTGAGCGGCTGGAGCAAGAAGACCAAAGGTTGAAGAAGCACTACGGCCGTTGGATGGACATCGTACGGTCACTGGAGCTAGAATCGTTCATATTGACTAAGTTGACAAAGCCCTCCGTCTCCATCAACTTAGCAGGCCCACAAGTGAGCCTCCCACTTGAAGGAAATATGCACTAGAGACAATAATAAAGTTATTATTTATTTTCTTATTTCATGATAAATGTTTATTATTCATGCTAGAATTGTATCAATCGGAAACATAATATATGTGTGAATACATAGACAAAATAGTGTCACTAGTATGCCTCTACTTGACTAGCTCGTTAATCAAAGATGGTTAAGGATTCCTAACCATAGACATGAGTTGTCATTTGATAACCGGGATCACATCATTAGGAGAATGATGTGATTGACTTGACCCATTCTGTTAGCTTAGCACTTGATCATTTTAGTTTACTGCTATTGCTTTCTTCATGACTTATACATGTTCCTATGACTATGAGATTATGCAACTCCAGATTACCGGAGGAACACTTTGTGTGCTACCAAACGTCACAACGTAACTGGGTGATTATAAAGGTGCTCTACAGGTGTTTCCGATGGTACTTGTTGAGTTGGCATTGATCAAGATTAGGATTTGTCACTCCGATTATCGGAGAGGTGTCTCTAGGCCCTGTCGGTAATGCACATCACTATAAGCCTTGCAAGCAATGTGGCTAATGAGTTAGTTGCGGGACGATGTATTATAGAACGAGTAAAGAGACTTGCCGGTAACGAGATTGAGCTAGGTATTGAGATACCGACGATCAAATCTCGGGCAAGTAACATACCGATGACAAAAGGGAACAACCTATGTTGTTATGCGGTTTTGACCGATAAAGATCTTCGTAGAATATGTAGCAGCCTATATGAGCATCCAGGTTCTGCTATTGGTTATTGACCGGAGACGTGTCTCGGTCATGTCTACATAGTTCTTGAACCCGTAGGGTCCGCACACTTAACGTTCGGTGACGATCAGTATTATGAGTTTATGTGTTTTGATGCACCGAAGGTAGTTAGGAGTCCCGGATATGATCACGGACATGACGAGGAGTCTTGAAATGGTCGATACATAAAGATCGATATATTGGATGACTATGTTTGGACTTATCAAAGGTACAAGTTGATGATGGCCATATCATATCACTTATATTGATTGCATGTGATGTTTATCTTTTATGCATCTTATTCTGCTTTGATTGATGGTAGAATTATAAGATGATCTCTCACTAAATTTGAAGGTATAAGTGTTCTCCCTGAGTATGCACCGTTGCGAAAGTTCTTCATGCCGAGACACCATGTGATGATCGGGTGTGATAAGCTCTACGTTCAAATACAACGGGTGTAAGACAGTTTTGCACACGCAGAATACTCAGGTTAAACTTGACGAGCCTAGCATATGCAGATATGGCCTCAAAACACTGAGACCGAAAGGTCGAGCGTGAATCATATAGTAGATATGATCAACATAGTGATGTTCACCATTGAAAACTACTCCATCTCACGTGATGATTGGACATGGTTTAGTTGATTTGGATCACGTGACCGCTTAGATGATTAGAGGGATGTCTATCTAAGTGGGAGTTCTTAAGTAATATGATTAATTAAACTTTAATTTATCAAGAACTTAGTACCTAATAGTATTTTTGCTTGTCTATGTTGTTGTAGATAGATAGCCCGTGCTGTTGTTCCGTTGAATTTTAATGCGTTTCTTGAGAAAGCAAAGTTGAAAGATGATGGTAGCAATTACACGGACTGGGTCCGTAACTTGAGGATTATCCTCATTGCTGCACAAAAGAATTACGTACTGGAAGCACCACTGGGTGCCAGGCCTACTGCAGATGCAACTGCAGACGTTGTGAACGTCTGGCAGAGCAAAGCTGATGACTACTCGATAGTTCAGCGTGCCATGCTTTACGGCTTAGAACCAAGACTTCAACGACGTTTTGAACGTCATGGAGCATATGAGATGTTCCAGGAGATGAAGTTAATATTTCAAGCAAATGCCCGGATTGAGAGATTTGAAGTCTCCAATAAGTTCTATAGCTGCAAGATGGAGGAGAATAGTTCTGTCAGTGAACATATACTCAAAATGTCTGGGTATGATAATCACTTGATTCAACTGGGAGTTAATCTTCCTGATGATAGTGTCATTGACAGAATTCTTCAATCACTGCCACCAAGCTACAAGAGCTTCGTGATGAACTCTTCACGATGCAGCTACAAGAGCCTAGCATATGCAAGGGATGGAAAAGACTATTCCTGAGCTCTTCACGATGCTAAAGGCTGCGGAGGTAGAAATCAAGAAGGAGCATCAAGTGTTGATGGTCAACAAGACCACCAGTTTCAAGAAAAAGGGTAAAGGGAAGAAGAAGGGGAACTTCAAGAAGAACGGCAAACAAGTTGCCGCTTAGGAGAAGAAACCCAAGTCTGGACCTAAAGCGAGACTGGTGCTTCTCTCGCAAAGCAGATCGCTTCATCGAAGCGAACTGCCCCAAGTATTTGGCGGATAAGAAGGATGGCAAGGTGAACAAATGTATATGTGATATACATGTTATTGATGTGTACCTTATTAATGCTCGCAGAGCACTGGTATTTGATATCGGTTCATTGCTAATATTTGCAACTCGAAACAGGGACTACGGGTTAAGTGAAGATTGGCTAAGGATGAGGTGACGATGCACGTGGGAAATGGTTCCAAAGTCGATGTGATCGCGGTCGACACGCTACCTCTACATCTACCTTCAAGATTAGTTTTAGACCTGAATAAATGTTATTTGGTGCCAGCGTTGAGCATGAACATTATATCTGGATCTTGTTTGATGCGAGACGGTTATTCATTTAAATCAGAGAATAATGGTTGTTCTATTTATATGAGTAATATCTTTTATGGTCATGCACCCTTGAAGAGTGGTCTATTTATATTAAATCTCGATAGTAGATATTCATAATATTGAAACCAAAAGATGCAGAGTTGATAATGATAGTGCAACTTATTTGTGGCACTGCCGTTTAGGTCATATTGGTGTAAAGCACATGAAGAAGCTCCATACTGATGGACTTTTGAAATCACTTGATTATGAATCACTTGGTACTTGCGAACCATGCCTCATGGTCAAGATGACTAAAACGCCGTTTTCCGGAACAATGGAGCGAACAACTGATTTTTGTTGGAGATCATACATACTGATGTATGTGGTCTGATGAATGTTAAGGCTCGCAGCGGGTATCGTTATTTTCTCACCTTCATAGATGATTTGAGCAGATATGGGTATATCTACTTAATGAATCATAAGTCTGAAACATTTGAAAAGTTCAAAGAATTTCAGAGTGAAGTGGAAAATCATCATAACAAGAAAATAAAGTTTCTACGATCTGATCGTGGAGGAGAATATTTGAGTTATGAGTTTGGTCTTCATTTGAAACAATGCGGAATAGTTTCGCAACTCACGCCACCTAGAACACCCCAGCGTAATGGTGTGTCTGAACGTCGTAATCGTACTTTACTAGATATGGTGTGATCTATGATGTCTCTTACCAATTTACCGCTATCTTTTTGGGGTTATGCTTTAGAGACGGTTGCATTCACGTTAAATAGGGCACCATCGAAATCCGTTGAGACGACGCCTTATGAACTGTGGTTTGGCAAGAAACCAAAGTTGTCGTTTCTTAAAGTTTGGGGTTGCGATGCTTATGTGAAAAAGCTTCAACCTGATAAGCTCGAACCCAAATCGGAGAAATGTGTCTTCATAGGATACCCAAAGGAGACTATTGGGTACACCTTGTATCACAGATCAGAAGGCAAGACATTTGCTGCTAAATTTGGATCCTTTCTAGAGAAGGAGTTTCTCTCGAAAGAAGTGAGTGGGAGGAAAGTAAAACTTGATGAGGTATTCAGACTGCTCCCTTATTGAAAGTAGTTCATCACGTAAACATGTTCTGTGGACGCCTACACCAATTAGTGAGGAAGCTAATGATATTGATCATGAAACTTCAGATCAAGTTACTACCGAACCTCGTAGGTCAACCAGAGTAAGATCCGCACCAGAGTGGTACAGTAATCCTATTCTGGAGGTCATATTACTTGACCATGGCGAACCTACGAACTATGAGGAAGCGATGATGAGCCCAGATTCCGCAAAATGGCTTGAGGCCATGAAATCTGAGATGGGATCCATGTATGAGAACAAAGTGTGGACTTTGGTTGACTTGCCCGATGATCGGCAGGCCATCGAGAATAAATGGATCTTCAAGAAGAAGACTGACGCTGACGGTAATGTTACTGTCTACAAAGCTCGACTTGTTGCCAAAGGTTTTCAACAAGTTCAAGGGGTTGACTACGATGAGACTTTCTCACCCGTAGCGATGCTTAAGTCTGTCCGAATCATGTTAGCAATTGCCGCATTTTATGATTATGAAATTTGGCAAATAGATGTCAAAACTGCATTCCTGAATGGATTTTTGGAAGAAGAGTTGTATCTGATGCAACCAGAAGGTTTTGCCGATCCGAAAAGTGCTAACAAACTGTGCAAGCTCCAATGATCCATTTATGGACTGGTGCAAGCCTCTCGGAGTTGGAATAAACGCTTTGATAGTGTGATCAATGCATATGGTTTTATACACACTTTTGGAGAAGCCTGTATTTACAAGAAAGTGAGTGGGAGCTCTTTAGCATTTCTAATACTATATGCGGATGACATATTGTTGATTGGAAATGATATAGAATTTCTGGATAGCATAAAAGGATACTTGAATAAGAGTTTTTCAATGAAAGACCTCGGTGAAGCTGCTTACATATTGGGCATCAAGATCTATAGAGATAGATCAAGATGTTTAATTGGAATTTCACAAAGCACATACCTTGACAAAGTTTTGAAAAAGTTCAAAATGGATCAAGCAAAGAAAGGGTTCTTGCCTGTGTTACAAGGTGTGAAGTTGAGTCGGTGAATGCTTAACCAAGCGTAAGATAGAGAGAAAATGAAAAATGTTCCCTATGCTTCAGCCATAGGCTCTATCATGTATGCAATGCTGTGTACCAGACCTGATGTGTGCCTTGCTATTAGTTTAGCAGGAAGGTACCAAAGTAATCCAGGAGTGGATCACTGGACAACGGTCAAGAACATCTTAAAGTACCTGAAAAGGACTAAGGATATGTTTCTCGTTTATGGAGGTGACAAAGAGCTCGTCGTAAATGGTTACGTCGATGCAAGCTTTGACACTGATCCGAACGATTCTAAATCGTAAACCGAATACGTGTTTATATTGAACAGTGGAGCTGTCAATTGGTGCAGTTCTGAACAAAGCATCATGGCGGGATCTACGTGTGAAGCAGAGTACATAGCTGCTTCGGAAGTAGCAAATGAAGGAGTTCATATCCGATCTAGGTGTCATACCTAGTGCATCGGGTCCAATGAAAATCTTTTGTGACAATACTAGTGCAATTGCCTTGGCAAAGGGATCCAGATTTCACAAGAGAACCAAGCACATCAAGAGACGCTTCAATTCCATCCGTGACCAAGTCCAGGTGGGAGACATAGAGATTTGCAAGATACATATGGATCTGAATGTTGCAGACCCGTTGACTAAGCCTCTCTCACGAGCAAAACATGATCAGCACCAAGACTCCATGGGTGTTAGAATCATTACTGTGTAATCTAGATTACTGACTCTAGTGCAAGTGGGAAACTAAAGGAAATATGCCCTAGAGGCAATAATAAAGTTATTATTTATTTTCTTATTTCTTGATAAATGTTTACTATTCATGCTATAATTGTATTAACTGGAAACATAATACATGTGTGAATACATAGACAAAATAGTGTCACTAGTATGCCTCTACTTGACTTGCTCGTTAATCAAAGATTGTTAAGGTTTCCTAACCATAGACATGAGTTGTCATTTGATAAACGGGATCACATCATTAGGAGAATGATGTTATTGACTTGACCCATTCTGTTAGCTTAGCACTTGATCGCTTTAGTTTACTACTATTGCTTTCTTCATGACTTGTACATGTTCCTATGACTATGATATTATGCAACTCCCGATTACCGGAGGAACACTTTGTGTGCTACCAAACGTCACAACGTAACTGGGTGATTATAAAGGTGCTCTACAGGTGTTTCCGATGGTACTTGTTGAGTTGGCATAGATCGAGATTAGGATTTGTCACTCCGATTATTGGAGAGGTATCTCTGGGCCCTCTCGGTAATGCACATCACTATAAGACTTGCAAGCAATGTGACTAATGAGTTAGTTGCAGGATGATGTATTACAGAACGAGTAAAGAGACTTTCTGGTAACGAGATTGAGCTAGGTATTGAGATACCGATGATCAAATCTCGGGCAAGTAACATATCGATGACAAAAGGGAACAACGTATGTTGTTATGCGGTTTGGCCGATAAAGATCTTCGCAGAATATGTAGGAGCCAATATGAGCATCCAATTTCCACTATTGGTTATTGACCGGAGACGTGTCTCGGTCATGTCTACATAGTTCTCGAACCCGTAGGGTCCGCACGCTTAACGTTTGGTGACGATCGGTATTATGAGTTTATGTGTTTTGATGTACCGAAGGTAGCTCGGAGTCCCGGATATGATCACGGACGAGGAGTCTCGAAATGGTCGAGACATAAAGATGAATATATTGGATGACTATGTTTGGACTTCGGAAGTGTTCCGGGCAAGTTCGGGTATATACCGGAGTACCGGGGGGGTTACCGGAACCCCCCGGGGAGTATAATGGGCCTATTGGGCCCTAGTGGAGAAGAGGAGGGGCGGCCAAGGCAGGGCCACGCGCCCCCTCCCCCTCTAGTCCGAATTGGACAAGGAGGGGGGGCGGCGCCCCCCTTTCCTTCCCCCCTCTCTCCTCCTTCCCCCTTCTCCTACTCCTACTAGGAAAGGAGGAGTCCTACTCCCGATGGGAGTAGGACTCCCCCTTGGCGCGCCCTCCTCCTGGCCGTCTGCCTCTCCCCTAACTCTTTTATATATGGGGGTGGGGGGCACCCCATGACACACAAGTTGATCATTGATCTTTAGCCGTTTGCGGCGCCCCCCTCCACCATAATCCACCTCGGTCATATCGTAGCGGTGCTTAGGCGAAGCCCTGCATCGGTAGCTTCATCAACACCGTCATCACGCCGTTGTGCTGACGGAACTCACCCTCGAAGCTCTACTGGATCGTGAGTTCGTGGGACGTCACCGAGCTGAACGTGTGCAGATCACGGAGGTGTCGTACGTTCGGTACTTGGATCGGTCGATCGTGAAGACGTACGACTACATCAACCGCATTGTCATAACGCTTCCGCTTACGGTCTACGAGGGTACGTGGACGACACTCTCCCCTCATGTTGCTATGCATCACCATGATCTTGCATGTGCGTTGGAAAAAATTTAAAATTACTACGTTCCCCAACACCACTATGGTGGGTCCCAGCCAGCAGGGGGTGTATTCATTTTTTATGCGTAATAAGGAGGCACTTCCTTGCGTGCGAAGATATAGCTAGTGGGTCCGACCTGTCAGTGGTGGGAACATTTTTTTTTCATGAAATACAGAGGCCCTTCCGGTGGGTCCCAGCTGTCAGGTGGAGGAATCATTATTTTGCGCGTAATAAGGAGGCATTTCCTTGTGTGCAAGCGTGGACCCAGCTGTCAGCCTCTCCATGTACAGTCCACTTCCGATGGATGTCGTTTGTTGACCACGTTGACCTTGCCGTGCCGAGAGCACCAGGGCGGTGGATAATGGCGAGGCCTAGGAAGGGAACGACACGGTGCCAGGGAGACTCGGCAGTTGTTTCCCACGCGGAGGGGAGTACGAGGGTTTACTGGTTCGTCTGCCATCGCTGGAGAATAACAGCAGGTGCGGGTGAGTAGAGGGATGGCTAGGCCAGCAATGGGAGTATGGTGGGGCGGTGAGGCCTGCGCGGCAGCACAGCTGGCCGCGGGAGGAGGGAGCAGGCAGTCTTGCCGGCGCTTGTTTGAGCGGCAGGAGCAGGAAGAGCAGAGATTGAAGAAGCACGATGACCGTTGGATGGACATCCAACAGTCACTGCTTGTGCGTCAACCTTTTTTTAGGAAAGCTTGAAATCTGTGGAAAACAACATACAACCCATCTGCCATTATTTCTAATAATTTACATCCCATTTGCTAATTCTTAAGGTTTTTTTGAAGCCCATATTCTTTTTCTTAGCATTACAGCCCATATAGTGGCCACGGTTAAAAAATTATATGAAATTTTGCATATTTCGGTGCGGTCCTGTAACGCCCCGGATTCGATCCGCCAGGTGTCCGCCAGTTATTCGCCTTCGTTGCCATGTAATTTGCTTGTGTGTTTCATTTTATCATGTCATCATGTGCATTTCTTTTTGCATACGTGTTCGTCTCATGCATCCGAGCATTTTCCCCGTTGTCCGTTTTGCAATCCGGCTCTCCTATGTCCTCCGGCGTCCCCCTTTTTGTCTCTCATTGTGAGCGGGTATTAAACGTTCTCGGAATGGACCGAGGTTTGCCAAGTGGCCTTGGTATAGCACCGGTAGACCGCCTGTCAAGTTTCGTGCCATTTGGAGGTCGTTTGATACTCCAACGGTTAACCGGGTAACCGCAGAGGCCTCTTTTGTTACAGCCCAACACCCCTTCCAAAGTGACCCAAAACCCAGCAAACTCCCCTCCATGCTCTCCGCCGTTCTATCACGATCGCGTGGCCGAAAACCGCTCCTCATTTGGACTCTCCTAGCTCCCTCTACCTATAAATAGGCCCTCCCCTTCCATTTTCGCGGATGAAACCCTAGCCCTTTCTCCACCGCGCCGCCGGACATGTCCATCCGTGCCGGACATGTCCGCCGGACATGTCCGCCGGACACGTCGCTCCAGCCAATCGCCGTCCGCCACCTCAGCCGCGCCGCCACCCGCGCCCAATCGCCTTCCGCCACGTCCGCCACCCTCCTCAGGCCATGGGCCCGCAAGCCAGATCCGGACCGCGGGCTCGAACCATCGCAGCCGCCGACCGTGGGAGCCCAGCGCCCGAGCCCCCGTGGCTCCTCCTGCCCGCCGCCGAAGTCGCCATCACCGCCGGCGAGTGCCGCTGCCGTCTCCGTCCCGGCCGCGGCCGCCTTTCCTTCACTCGGCGCGCTCCTCGGCCGGCGCTCGAGGTCGCCGCCTCGCCCGCGCCGCCGGAGCTCCTCGTGCCCTGCCGGCGTCGCCTCTGCGCCGTCCCTCCGTCGCCCTCGCGCAGGGATCCGGCGAGGCCGCCGCCCCTCGCCCGGATCCGGCGACTGCGCCGCCGCCGCCGTGCGGGATTGGGAGGAGCCCGATCCGCGCACCCTCGTCCGGCCTCCAAAGCCCAGCCCAGCCGGCCCCTTCCCGCGACCTGGGCCGAAGCCCAGTGGTGAGCCGCCTCAATCCCGCGCCCTGTGCGTCGTTTAGCATCATAGCGTTCACTCTGTTTTTTTCCCCTAAAAATGACCAAGTCCCGAAATATTTTGCATAATCATGCCATGTTCATCGCATCATAACTCCATGCATACTTGTCCGTTTCGTGCGTGTAATATGTCAAATTGTTCGACCCGATGAGTGCTTCATTTCTTTACATTGCATCATTTTCATTTGAGCTCATCTTGATGCCCGAAATGCTGTTGGAAGAGTGCATGTTGATGTTAATCTGCTGAAACTGTTATAACATGCTCATTTGTCATTTTTGCCATGTTTGATGTGTGCATCCTATGAGGTTGAGCTCTGCATGTGTTTTGATCTATGCCATGCCATCTTTCCAGGGGTGCTATCCATGTATTTTTGTGAGTTGTGTGCTGAGTGCATCGTGCTTGTTAAGTAGGGTACTTGCTGTTGCTGTTTTGCTAGACAGATTCTGTTATATTTTGTTGCTATGTAAACATGCTTCTACTAGTCATTTCGTGCATTATTCTGGAAATGTTCACTAAGGATGTTTTGTTATACATGTCTTGATCTATCCATTCATGCCCCTGGTTGCATTTATAGACTACTGTAGCTTGTTGGAATCTTGCTCCAAAGTTGCTAAATAATGTTGCTGTCAACCTGTTAACATTAAGTTCTGTTTTGGTCATGTTATTTTCTTGTGATCCATGCACCCTATGAACTTGTTCTTGCCATGCTTAGCTTCACAAACATTTCTTCTTACTGTTGGTTGCCTTGCCATGTCATGTATTTCTCTGTGGTGAGTGGTTCAAGGTCACCAACATGCCTACTTATTGTTGTTCCTGCCATGTATGAATCTGTAATATAACTTGCCATGTTTACATGGGTGCCATCATATTTTATATGCCTTTTGGCTCATGGTCGAGAAGGGACTTTTGATCTATGCAATTAGTATATTCATTCCATGCCTTTGTTTGCCATGATATGGTCCTGTAACATGTTGATTGATAGCTCTAAACATTGCAACCTGATGTTATTTCCTGATAAGTCTGAAACTGTTATTATTTGCAATCTTACTATGTCCTTTTGAGCACGTTCTAGTTGTTTCTGGACATAGCTTAGTGTTCATGTTTTTTTATGCTTTACGTGTACTTTATGCCCATGCCTTTTGTTATTATGTTGAGGTGCTGTAGCATATTGTTTTGATGCTTGCAATATGCCTAGTTGCTGTTTTGGACAGATTGTTGCTATAACTTGTATAGAGTGTATGTGTTGAACCGTTGCTCCATTTTGAGTGTGCTCTATATGAAACTTGCTTGATTTTGCATGTAGTTTCATATTATCATGTTGCATCCTTGCTTTGAGGTGTTTGCTTGATGTTTCGATGCATTTTGCATCAATGCTATGTTTAACTTGTTTTGCTCATATCTTCTAGGCCGTAGCTCCGAACTAAATGAACTTTATATGTAACTTGACTAGAATTTCGTGTAGATTCTCTTGGTGCATCTTAACTTGCTGTTTAATAACTTGAACATAAGGTTTATTCAGTTCTGGACCAATTTCTAAACTTGCATATGAGGACTTACCGGAATTGTTATATGTTGTTTCCGGCCTCATTTAAACTTGCCTTGATGTGTTGTTCTTGTTTGCATCGTCTCTTTCCATGAGTAGCTTCATGTAGCTTCGTCATGCATCATGCTTGTTGTGCATCATGTCTTGTCTATGTGTGGTGTGTTTACCATGTTGTGTGCTTCTTCTCGATAGTTCCCGTTTCATTGCGATCGTGAGGATTCATTCGTCTCCACTTGGTTCGTCTTCGTGGCTTCATCTTCTTCATGGACTCGTTCTTCTTCCTTGCGGGATTTCAGGCAAGATGACCGTCACCCTGGATCTCACTACTATCATTGCTATGCTAGTTGCTTCGTTCTATCGCTATGCTGCGTTACCTATTATTTGCTCTTCAAGCCTCCCAAATTGCCATGAACCTCTAACCTTTGACACCATTCCTAGCAAACCATTGATTGGCTATGTTACCGCTTTGCTCAGCCCTCTTATAGCGTTGCTAGTTGCAGGTGAAGTTGAAGATTGCTCCACGGTGGACAGGATTTTGTTGGGATATCACAATATCTCTTACATTATTAATGCATCTATATATTTGGTAAAGGGTGGAAGGCTCGGCCTTATGCCTGGTGTTTTGTTCCACTCTTGCCGCCCTAGTTTCCGTCATACCGGTGTTATGTTCCCGGATTTTTGCATTCCTAACGCGGTCGGGTGATTTATGGGACCCCCCTGACAGTTCGCTTTGAATAAAACTTGTCCAAAGAAGGCCCAACCTTGGTTTTACCATTTGCCTCACCACCACCTATACCCTTCCTTGGGTCAGCCAACCCGAGGGTCATCTTTATTTTAGACCCCGGGCGGTGCTTCTCTAAGTGTTGATCTGAACCGGCAGATCATGGGCCCCTCGGGCAACTCGAGGTCTGGTTTTACTCAGAGGGTCGACCTATCCGGTGTTGCCCTGAGAACGAGATATGTGCAGCTCCTTTCAGGATTGTCGGTGCATCGGGCGGCTTTGCAGGTCTTGTTTTACCATTGTCAAAATGTCTTGTAAACCGGGATTACGAGACTGATCGAGTCTTCCTGGGAGAAGGAATATCCTTCGTTGATCGCGAGAGCTTATCATGGGCTAAGTTGGGACACCCTTGCAGGGTATAAACTTTCGAGAGCCGTGCCCGCGGTTATGTGGAAGATGGGAATTTGTTAATGTCCGGTTGTAGATAACTTGACACCAGATCCGAATTAAAATGCATCAACCGCGTGTGTAGCCGTGATGGTCTCTTCTCGGCGGAGTCCGGGAAGTGAACACAGTTTCTGTGTTATGTTTGACGTAAGTAGGTGTTCAGGATCACCTCTTGATCATTGCTAGCTTCACGACCGTTCCGTTTGTTCTCTTCTCGCTCTCATTTGCGTATGTTAGCCACCATATTATGCTTAGTCGCTGCTGCAACCTCACCACTTTACCCCTTCCTTTCCCTTTAAGCTTTGCTAGTCTTGATACCCATGGTAATGGGATTCTTTGAGTCCTCGTGGCTCACTGATTACTACAACAACAATTGCAGGTACAGGTTATGCGATGATCTTGATGCGAGAGCGATGTTTGCTTGTTTGGAGTTCTTCTTCCGCTTCTTCTTCGATCGGGGATAGGTTCGGTCGGCAGCCTGGGCTAGCAGTGGTGGATGTCGTTTGAGCTTTGTTTGTGTTTCATCCGTAGTCGGATGTTGGTCTTATGTATGATGTATTGTTGTATTCATGTGGCATTGTATGCCTCTTGTATGTATCCCTATCTATTATGTAATGTTGATGTAATGATATCCACCTTGCAAAAGCGTCTTCAAGATGCGCTTCTATCCTTGGTGGGACCTTCGAGTTCCTTTAGGATAGGGTCGCATCTTGGGCGTGACAAGTTGGTATCAGAGCCTCGACCGACCTTAGGAGCCCCCTTGATTGATCGTGTAGTTTGGCCGTTGTTGAGTTTAGAAGAAAACTGTTTTCAGAGTCTAGTTATATCGGAGAGTAGGAATTCTTTTTACTCCTCGGCCCCTTTGTTGCTCTGGTGAGGAACCTTGACGTAGGTGTTTTGAATTACTCCTCTTCCCGTTCAAATTTTTCTTTAGGATCACGTGGTTAGTTTCGTGAGTTGTCCATCCTCTTTTATCCGGTGCATCTCTCGTCAAGCTGATCCGAACCTCTTTGTCTTTGGGAAATCAATCCTCAGCTCTTTTTGATCGATGTTGCTTCTCTGTCCGAAGTTGTCTTTGTTTTTCCCACCCGCCCTCCCTTCTTCTTCTCGAAACCGGAGTCCGTAATCGAGTATCCATCCTACTCGTGCGAAGTCTTTGCTTTCTTTCCTCAATTACTTCAACCGGTGTTTTCTCTTCAAGATATTCGTAGATTACCCTTTCCAGTTTCCTGTGTTTTTCCCGCCCTCCCACCCTCTTATTCCGGAGTTTGAGTCTGTTTCGACCATAAATTTCATTCGTGTGGAGCCTCTTCAGTCTTCCCTCAATTATTTCAACCGGTGAATTCTCGTCTCGTTTGTCATTTTTCAACTCTTTTTCTTCTGCGGTGGTTTCAATTCAAGTTATTCGTTGTCGGTCGTATTCTTTTTCCTCGGCTCAAGTGTTTTTCCCTGCTCGTTCGCCTCGCGCCAGTTTATCCCTCCGGAGTGCTCAAGACATCTCAGGAGATTTGCATGTGTTCCAATTAATTCAAGGTTGTTACCTCATTCGAATATTTCAATTGTTCCGGTGCACCATCTATCTGTTCAACAATCCTTTTCAACGGTGTTTTCTTTTAGTGGGACCTAACCCACAGGTCATTTCCCAGGATCTTACCTGACTCTTCTAATTCCCCCGGAGTTATTCTAAATTCTTTTCAAGTGTGACGTAAGAATGGATTTCATCAGTCAGATGCCTTTCCAAGATCGATTTCAAATCATTTCATTGTTGGCTTAACCTCTTCATTTTTCAATCTCCCGGAGTATCTCAGTAATTTTGGTGGTGTTTCTCGTCATCATTTGAAGACCAAAGAAGAAGTTTTCTCTTAAATCTTGTCCGTTCTCCCAGAGATTCGCGTTGCTAGCTCGATGTTATCCTATCAAATTGTTTCAAATCATGCAAATTCTTTTCATCCATCCGGAGCATTTCAGGAGTTTCTTTCTCTCTCGATCATCCGGAGGCCATCTTTTCGGAAGATTTCTTCGTTCTAAGTTTTTCAAATTCGTTCTCCAATTATTCTATATCCGTGCCCCTTCGTTCATCTCAGTATTCTTCCGATGCTTCGTTCAAGTGTTCTTTAATCAGCTCATGATCTCTTCATTCTTTTGCATCTAAATTCCCTCTAGCATATTGGTTCTTCGAATTCTTCCCGGTGATGCATTCTCTTTCATCAGTCATTTTCCAATTCTTACGGTGGTTCGTTCAAGATTCTTTTTCCTTGATTATCATTTTAATTCAGTCGTTCTTTTCAATCCTACCGGTGGTTCATGAAGACCTTCTCAAGTTTGCGATATGTCACTTCTCAATCCTTTTCAAGAAGAATAAGTAGTATGCAAAATCCATTGCTTTTCATCAATTTAATTTGATGAAGGATAAGCATAAAATAAATCTTATTCTTATTTCCTCAAGTGAGTAATCCCTTCCTTCGGAGTTTGTTCTTGATGAATAAATTCTAGTTCCAAGTGTTTTCATCTTTTCTCTTCCCGAGTTCAAATTTCCTCGACCATCTTGTTGGAACCTCCATCTAAATCATCGCAGGGCCTTAATCTTATTCTTTCCATCCTTGAACTCTATCTCATCATCTTTTGTCACCGGAGTTCTTCATGGCGTTCTTCAGGATTTAATTCACTCCTCAAGTGTTCATCAAGGTTCTTCTCGGAGGAGCTCAAGTATCTTTCTTCTTGCATATCAAAGTGCAATTGATTCTCCATATCCTTTTTAAGTGGAGTTTTGCATTTCTTCATTCTTCTCAGCTATCCAATCTTTTCCGTTTGTGGCCGGTTATCACCTTATAATTTTGAGATGTTATCTATAAGTCCACAACAAGCTTATTCTTTTCGTTGTTGATTTTCTCAACAACTCCGTTCAATATTTCCTTCTAAAGATGCTTTCAATTTCATTCATGGCACAAGTTGTCATTTTATTATCCGTTATTTTCATTCAACTCTTTTAATTCTTTCCGGAGGTTTTGTGTCATGTCTTCATCAAGTATCATTCCATCCTCTCTAGCTCGCGTTCTATCCTTTCCTTGTTCAACCGGAGTGCTGCCTAAATCCTTCCAGTCTTATTCGTTTCTTATCTCGTTCTAACCGAAGTGGTTTCATAGTATATTTGATTCCGTGAGCTTTCGATCCTCGTCATTCTCAGCGTTCCTCTCTTCTTCTCGACTGCTCTCCATTCTTTGCTCCTTCTCTTGAGTTCTTGTTTCACCTCATCCCTTTTCCCTTCCGTCTCGGTCCTAAGATCTCAGGACGAGATCTCTTGTTAGTGGAGGAGTGTTGTAACGCCCCGGATTCGATCCGCCAGGTGTCCGCCAGTTATTCGCCTTCGTTGCCATGTCATTTGCTTGTGTGTTGCATTTTATCATGTCATCATGTGCATTTCTTTCTGCATACGTGTTCGTCTCATGCATCCGATCATTTTCCTCGTTGTCCATTTTGCAATCCGGCTCTCCTATGTCCTCCAGCGTCCCCCTTTTTGTCTCTCATTGTGAGCGGGTATTAAACATTCTCGGAATGGACCGAGGTTTGCCAAGCGGCCTTGATATAGCACCGGTAGACCGCCTGTCAAGTTTCGTGCCATTTGGAGGTCGTTTGATACCCCAACGGTTAACCGGGTAACCGCAGAGGCCTCTTTTGTTGCAGCCCAACACCCCTTCCAAAGTGGCCCAAAACCCAGCAAACTCCCCTCCATGCTCTCCGCCGTTCGATCATGATCGCGTGGCCGAAAACCGCTCCTCATTTGGACTCTCCTAGCTCCCTCTACCTATAAATAGGCCCTCCCCTTCCATTTTCGCGGATGAAACCATAGCCCTTTCTCCACCGCGCTGCCGGACATGTCCATCCGCGCCGGACATGTCCGACGGACACGTCGCTCCAGCCAATCGCCGTCCGCCACCTCAGCCGCGCCGCCACCCGCACCCAATCGCCTTCCGCCACGTCGCCCCGTAGCTCTCCAGCGCGCTATGGGCCGCGAGCCCAGATCCGGCCTGGGCCCGAACCATCGCAGCCGCCGACCGTGGGAGCCTCGCGCCTAAGCCCCGCTCCTCCTGCCCCGCCGCTGAAGTCGCCATCACACTGGCGAAGGCTGCGATCTCCGCGCCGGCTGCCGTCCGCCGCCTTTCCTTCACTGGCGCGCTCCCGGCCAAGGCTCGAGGTCGCCGCTTGCCCCCGACCGCCGGAGCTCCTCGCGCCCCCCAGCGTCGCCTCTGCGCCGTCCCTCCGTCGCCCTCGACAGGATCTGGCGAGCCGCCGCCGCTCGCTCGATCCGACGACAGCGCCGCCCGCCGCGTCTTGGGATCGGGAGGAGCCCGATCCGCACCCTCGTCCGGCCTCAAGGACCAGCCCAGCCTGCCCTTCCGCGACCTGGGCCGAAGCCCAGTGGTGAGCCGCCTCAATCCCGCGCCCTGTGCGTCGTTTAGCATCATAGCGCTCACTCTGTTTTTTTTCTCCTAAAAATGACCAAGTCCTGAAATATTTTGCATAATCATGCCACGTTCATCGCATCATAACTCCATGCATACTTGTCCGTTTCGTGCGTGTAATATGTCAAATTGTTTGTCCCAACGAGTGCTTCATTTCCTTACATTGCATCATTTTCATTTGAGCTCATCTTGATGCCCGAAATGCTATTGGAAGAGTGCATGTTGATGTTAATCTGCTGAAACTGTTATAACATGCTCATTTGTCATTTTTGCCATGTTTGATGTGTGCATCCTATGAGGTTGAGCTTTACATGTGTTTTGATCTATGCCATGCCATCTTTCCAGGGTGCTATCCATGTATTTTTGTGAGTTGTGTGCTGAGTGCATCGAACTTGTTAAGTAGGGTACTTGCTGTTGCTGTTTTGCTAGACAGATTCTGTTATATTTTGTTGCTATGTAAACATGCTTCTACTAGTCATTTCGTGCATTATTCTGGAGATGTTCACTAAGGATGTTTTGTTATACATGTCTTGCTCTATCCATTCATGCCCCTGGTTGCATTTATAGGCTACCGTAGCTTGTTGTAATCTTGCTCCAAAATTGCTAAATAATGTTGCTGTCAACCTGTTAACATTAAGTTCAGTTTTGGTCATGTTATTTTCTAGTGATCCATGCACCCTATGAACTTGTTCTTGCCATGCTTAGCTTCACAAACATGTCTTCTTACTGTTGGTTGCCTTGCCATGTCATGTATTTCTCTGTGGTGAGTGGTTCAAGCTCACCAACATGCCTACTTATTGTTGTTCCTGCCATGTATGAATCTGTAATATAACTTGCCATGTTTACATGGGTGCCATCATATTTTATATGCCTTTTTGGCTCATGGTCAGTAAGGGACTTTTGATCTATGCAATTAGTATATTCATTCCATGCCTTTGTTTGCCATGATATGGTCCTGTAACATGTTGATTGATAGCTCTAAACATTGCAACCTGATGTTATTTCCTGATAAGTCTGAAACTGTTATTATTTGCAATCTTACTATGTCCTTTTGAGCACGTTCTAGTTGTTTCTGCACATAGCTTAGTGTTCATGTTTTGTTATGCTTTACGTGTACTTTTGCCCATGCCTTTTGTTATTATGTTGAGGTATTGTAGCATATTGTTTTGATGCTTGCAATATGCCTAGTTGCTGTTTTGGACAGATTGTTGCTATAACTTGTATAGAGTGTATGTGTTGAACCGTTGCTCCATTTTGAGTGTGCTCTATATGAAACTTGCTTGATTTTGCATGTAGTTTCATATTATCATGTTGCATCCTTGCTTTGAGGTGTTTGCTTGATGTTTCGATGCATTTTGCATCAATGCTATGTTTAACTTGTTTTGCTCATATCTTCTAGGCCGTAGCTCCGAACTAAATGAACTTTATATGTAACTTGACTAGAATTTCGTGTAGATTCTCTTGGTGCATCTTAACTTGCTGTTTAATAACTTGAACATAAGGTTTATTCAGTTCTGGACCAATTTCTAAACTTGCATATGAGGACTTGCCGGAATTGTTATATGTTGTTTCCGGCCTCATTTAAACTTGCCTTGATGTGTTGTTCTTGTTTGCATCGTCTCTTGCCATGAGTAGCTTCATGTAGCTTCGTCATGCATCATGCTTGTTGTGCATCATGTCTTGTCTATGTGTGGTGTGTTTACCATGTTGTGTGCTTCTTCTCGATAGTTCCCGTTTCGTTGCGATCGTGAGGATTCGTTCGTCTCCACTTGGTTCGTCTTCGTGGCTTCATCTTCTTCATGGACTCGTTCTTCTTCCTTGCGGGATTTCAGGCAAGATGACCGTCACCCTGGATCTCACTACTATCATTGCTATGCTAGTTGCTTTGTTCTATCGCTATGCTGTGTTACCCTGGATCTCACCCTGGATCTCACTACTATTGTATGCCTCTTGTATGTATCCCTATCTATTATGTAATGTTGATGTAATGATATCCACCTTGCAAAAGCGTCTTCAAGATGCGCTTCTATCCTTGGTGGGACCTTCGAGTTCCTTTAGGATAGGGTCGCATCTTGAGCGTGACAGGTCCGAACTGTTTTTAATCTCAAAATTTCGAGTCACATTCAAACTGATTTTAAAAATAAATGTATATCAATATAAAATCCAACAAATTGTCCACGCATATCAATCAATGGAATTTAAAATCTCGAAATGAAAGAAAAATAATTGAAACTAATTTTCGGTTTGATGTGTTTTAAAAATGTACAGCCCATTTCTCATTACTGATAGGCCATTTCTGGGCTAGCCAAATGAAACTCTCCTCGTCTTAAAAAATTTGCAGCCCAACAGGCCTGACAACGCGACTTACTTGACAAAGCACAAAAAAACTGGGCTAGCCATTTTCAGAGAAAAAACCTACCTGGCTGGTCTGTGGTAAACATAAAAGAAAAGCCTGTCTAGACAGGCCAGAGTGCTCCGCACAACCCAGTTAACACCCTGCTTCCGTCTCAAAAACAAATTAGATAAATGCCACTCCCATTATGGTGATTCATAAAAATTCCATTGCAATTTCCAAACTTTAAAAAATGCCACTGCATTTTTTGCGAACCTTGAAAACGCCACTGCAATTTTTGCAAACTTTGAAAAACGCCGCTCCAGGCTTCGAAAAATGCCACTAGAAATGGCATGAATGACATTTTTTAAAGTTTGGACATTGCAGTGGCATTTCTCGGAATCACCTGATTTGGAGTGGCATTTATCAAATTAACCCAAAAATAATAATTGAGCAAGCTGTTGGATCCCTGGTGTCAGCCGCTCATTTTGCAATTCTCTCTTTTATTGACTACGTTGACAATGACATGGGACTCAGATGTCAGAAATCCATTAGGAGGAGCCATTTTTTATTGTCTTGAAATAAGGAGCACTTGCTTGCGTACTGCCATGACCTTGGTGGGTCCCTGCTCTCATCCTCTCCACGCACAATCATCTCCTGGTTGTGTACGCGTCAACCTGGTAGGCCCACAAGTCAGCCTCTAAACCCGTGGCAGACAAATACAACCCTAAAATAATAACAGCCCATTCCATATGTTCAAACAGAAAGTTCAACATTCAGAGCAAAGTAATAGGTCTGATCCAGATATAGAGTACTGAACTTCCACGTTGACAACCATCATAGCCAAGTTAACTATCTACTCCCACTAATACTCCAGTAGTGTACAAGTACTAACTTACTCTTAGATAACTAGACGATGCCGGCCGCCATCTGCGGTACACGCTAAACGCCGGCACCGGCGTCCCCCACCTCGCCTCGGACTTGCCACAGGTGCGATAGGGCATGTTGGCTGATAACCCACAAGTATAGGGGATCACAATAGTTTTCGATAAGTAAGAGTGTCGAACCCAACGAGGAGCTAAAGGTAGAATAAATATTCCCTCAAGTTCTATCGACCACCGATACAACTCTACGCACGCTTGACGTTTGCTTTACCTAGAACAAGTATGAAACTAGAAGTACTTTATAGGTGTGATAGGATAGGTTTGCAAGAAAGTAGAGGGCACGTAAATAAAGACTAGGGGTTGTTTAAATAAATACACAACTAAATTAGTAGAAGTAAAGAGCTTGTTGTCACGAGAAAGTTATTTGTCCCTAGGCAATCGATAACTAGACCGGTAATCATTATTGCAATTTTATTTGAGGGAGAGGCACAAGCTAACATACTTTCTCTACTTGGATCATATGCACTTATGATTGGAACTCTAGCAAGCATCCGCAACTACTAAAGATTCATTAAGGTAAAACCCAACCATAGCATTAAAGCATCAAGTCCCCTTTATCCCATATGCAAGAATCCCTCTTACTCGGTTTGTGTTTCACCACTCACCAACCCACTATAAGTTTAATCATGAACGATTGCAACACCCTACAACGGAATCCTCACGCTATGCCGACAAGGAGGGCACCATACGACAGCACCAATAATAAAACATAAAACTCAAACCAATCACGATCATCAAATAGCCATTAGGACAAAACAGATCTACTCAAACATCATAGGATAGCCATACATCATTGGGAAATAATATATAGCATTGAGCACCATGTTTAAGTAGAGATTACAACGGGTAAGAGAGAGGTTACACCGGTGCATAGAGGGGGGAAGATTTGGTGGATATGTTGGTGAAGATGGCGGAGGTGTTGGTGAAGATCGCGATGATGATGATGGCCCTCGGCGGCGTTCCGGCGCCACCGGAAGCAAGGGGGAGAGAGCCCCCCTTCTTCTTCTTCTTCCTTGACCTCCTCCCTAGATGGGAGAAGGGTTTCCCCTCTGGTCCTTGGCTCCCATGGCTTGGGAGGGGCGAGAGCCCCTCCGAGATTGGATCTATCTCTCTGTTTCTGCGTTCTCTGTTTCTACCCCTTCACCGTTTCCTTTATATCTGGAGATCCTTAACTCCGATTGGGGTGAATCTTTCACCCAGATCTTTCTCATAAAATTATCATTCTTGCGCCAGAAGAAGAGCATCAATCGCCTTATGGGTGGACCACGAGGGTCAGGGGTGTGCCTGGGGGGTAGGGCGCGCCCCCTACCTCGTGACCACCCTGGACACCGTTTCGCGTTGATTTTACTTCCAGAAAATCATAAATATTCTAGAAAAATCTCCGTCCGTTTTTATCCCGTTTGGACTCCGTTTGATATTGGGCTTCTGCGAAACAAAAACATGCAAATGACGAGGAACTGCACTGGGCAATCGGATCAATATGTTAGTCCCAAAAATAGTATAAAAAGTTACCAAAAAGTATATGAAAGTGAATAATATTGGCATGGAACAATCAAAAATTATAGGTACGACGGAGACGTATCAGCATCCCCAAGCTTAATTCCTGCTCGTCCTCAAGTAGGTAAATGATAAAAAGAAATAATTTTTGATGTGGAATGCTACCTAGCATAATCTTGATCATATGTCTAATCATGGCATGAATATTAAGACACGAGTGATTCAAAGCAATAGTCTATCATTTGACATAGAAACAATAATACTTCGAGCATACCAATAAAGTAATCATGTCTTTTCAAAACAACATGGCCAAAGAAAGTTATCCCTACAAAATCATATAGTCTGGCTGTTGCTCTATCTTCATCACACAAAGTATTTAATCATGCACAACCCCGATGACGAGCCAAGCAATTGTTTCATACTTTAATAATCTCAAACTTTTTCAACTTTCACGCAATACATGAGTGTGAGCCATGGACATAGCACTATAGGTGGAATAGAATATGATGGTGGAGGTTATGTGGAGAAGACAAAAAAGGGAGAAAGTCTCACATCAACTAGGTGTATCAACGGGCTATGGAGATGCCCATCAATAGATATCAATGTGAGTGAGTAGGGATTGCCATGCAACGGATGCACTAGAGCTATAAGTGTATGAAAGCTCAAACTGAAAACTAAGTGGGTGTGCATCCAACTTGCTTGCTCATGAAGACCTCGGGCATTTGAGGAAGCCCATCATCGGAATATACAAGCCAAGTTCTATAACAAAAAATCCCACTAGTATATGAAAGTGAAAGCATAGGAGGCTCTCTCTATGAAGAACATGGTGCTACTCTGAAGCACAAGTGTGGTAAAAGGATAGTAACATTGCCCCTTCTCTCTTTTTCTCTCATTTTTTTATTTCCCTTTTTTTGGTGGGATTCTTTGGCCTCTTTTTTTGGGCTTCTTTGGCCTCTTTTTTTGTAAAGTCCGGAGTCTCATCCCGACTTGTGGGGGAATCATAGTCTCCTTCATCCTTTCCTCACTGGGGCAATGCTCTAATAATGATGATCGTCACACTTTTATTTACTTACAACTCAATATCTAGAACAAAGATATGACTCTATATGAATGCCTCCAGCGGTGTACCGGGATGTGCATTGATCTTGCGTAGCAATGACATCAAAGAAGCGGACAAGCCATGAAAACATCATGCTAGCTATCTTACGATCATGTAAAGCAATATGACAATGAATGCTCAAGTCATGTATATGATGATGATGGAAGTTGCATGGCAATATATCTCGGAATGGCTATGGAAATGCCATGGTAGGTAGGTATGGTGGCTGTTTTGAGGAAGGTATATGGTGGGTGTATGGTACCGGCGAAAATTGCGCGGCACAAGAGAGGCTAGCAATGGTGGAAGGTTGAGAGTGCGTATAATCCATGGACTCAGCATTAGTCATAAAGAACTCATATACTTATTGCAAAAATCTACAAGCCATTGAAAAGGAAGTACTACGCGCATGCTCCTAGGGGGATAGATTGGTAGGAAAAGACCATCGCTCGTCCCCGACTGCCACTCATAAGGAAGACAATCAATAAATAAAATTGTGCCCCAACTTCATCACAAAGCGGTTCACCATACGTGCATGCTACGGGAATCACAAACCTCAACACAAGTGTTTCTACTAATCTACAGTCACCCACTAGCATAACTCTAATATCACTACCTTTATATCGCAAAACTATTGCAAGGAATCAAACATATCATATTCAGCGATCTACAAGTTTGTGTAGGATTTTATGACTAACCATGTGAATGACCAATTTATGTCATCTCTCTAAATAGATATAAGTGAAGCAATAGAGTTTAATTCTTTCTACAAAAGATATGCCCACGCTCTAACAAATATAAGTGAAGTAAAAGAGCATTCTACAAATGGTGGTTTTCTATGTAATGAGAAACAGGCAATCCAACTTCAAATGATATAAGTGAAGCACATGAAGCATTCTATAAAGCCACACTCAAAAGATTTAAGTGAAGTGCAATGAGCATTCTATAAATCAACCAAGGACTATCTCATACCAGCATGGTGCATAAAAGAAAAATAAAAACCTAATTGCAAAAGACGCTCCAAGACTTGCACATAATGCATGAACGAAACGAATTCGAAAACATACCGATACTTGTTGAAGAAAGAGGGGATGCCTCCCCAGCATCCCCAAGCTTAGACACTTGAGTCTCCTTGAATATTTACTTGGGGTGCCTCGGGCATCCCCAAACTTGAGCTCTTGCCTCTCTTCCTTCTTCTCACATCGAAACATTCTCGATTAGACGCTACACCCACACAAAACTTCAACAAAAAACTCGGTAAGATCTGTTAGTATAATAAAGCAAATCACGACTCTAAGTACTGTTGCAAACCAATTCATATTATGTTTTTGCATTGTGTCTACTGTAATATAACTTTTTCATGGCTTAATCCACTGATATAAATTGATAGATTCATCAAAACAAGCAAACTATGCATCAAAAACAGAATCTGTCAAAAACAGAACAGTCTGTAGCAATCTGAACATCCACCATACTTCTGGTACCCCAAAATTTCTACCAAAATTAGGAACAATAAAAAGTTGTGTAGCAAGACAGTGCAAAAGGAATCAGAACCAATTGACGTTCCAGTTAAAAATGTAAAATTGCGCACTACAGCCAAATTTTCTGTCCTGCACCGTACAAACCAACAAGCATTGTAAACATCCTAAAGGCAAACCTTGGCACATTATTTTTATAATACAATGGAATTGAATAAGGGGATAATTATATTTGATGAAAAGTTTCTGTAATTAAGATTCACAAAGTTTCTGTGAGCATGAACAAAGTTCAAGGAGCTCTCCCACTTCAACAATGCTTGTCTTTCTCACTTTCACTTTCCTTTTTGAAAAGTTTCTAGGTTCCCCTCTTAATTTTTGTTGTTTTTAAACTATATGAAAGCACTCAACAGAAATAAATGACTCTCTAAAACTTCCGGGTTGTCTCCCTGGCAGCGCTTTCTTTAAAGCCATTAAGCTAGGCATAAAGTGCTCAAGTAATGAATCCACCCGGATCCCAAGGTATATCAAAGCCAATTTTAATTAACAATGATTTGTAATTTAGTAGTGAGCACAAAGTAACATATATCATGCAACAACGAAGTCTAACTCTCTTCCTATGCATCGGCATGTCGTAAAAGAACAATTCATGCACACATAGTAAAGGCCAATGCATAGTATAAACAGTTTCTTGCAATTTTATCGTGTGGGAAACATAGAGAGGTGGAGACATAGTTCCTCTCTCATAATAATTGCAAGTAGGAGAAGCAAGCACATGCATATTATATTCATCAAAATCATAATGTGCAATGGTAAAAGGCAACCCATCTATATAATCCTTAATAAGCACAAATTTCTCTGATATAGTGTAGTCGGGAGAATTCAAAAAGATAATAGGACTATCATGCGTGGGTGCAATAGCAACAATTTCATGTTTAACATAAGGAACTATAGCAAGTTCATCTCCATAAGCATAATTCATATTGGCATCTTGGCCACAAGCAACATCAAAAAGGGATATTTCAAGATAATCAACGGGATCATAACAATCATCATAGCAATCATCATAGCAACCATCCTTCGGTAAGCACGAAGGGGAATTAAATAAGTATGAGTTGGAGGGTTACTCTCATTAGAAGGTGGGCACGGGTAGCTAATCCGCTCCTCCTCCTTTTGTTCTTCGCTCTCCTCATCATCTTTTTCATCCAATGAGCTCACAGTTTCATCAATTTCTTCTTCCATAGCTTCCTGCAAAATAGTAGTCTCTTCTTGGACAGCGGAGACTTTCTTAATAAATGCATTAATGTAGTAATTGTATTCATAATTTTCATAGCAATATTTCAATGTAGCAAAATTTTCAGGCCTATAAACATCATCATCTAAAGCTTCATACTTTTCAAACAAAGATTCAGTTTCATAAGCAGCCTTAAAAGCAACAAATTCTTCTATTTGTTCCACATCATAGTAATCATATATACCATTAACATAAGAAGCTAAGGTTTCATTATCATTAAATTCGCATGAAAAGGGAAGGTGTGGAGCCTCCATCCTAGAGCAACAAGTAATATCATATCTCAAGCATAGATTCCAGACATACCAACGCAACATAATAAATTGATCCCATAATAGTTTCCCTTTTTGTGTCGAGTGATAATCCCTAAAGTATTCATGTTGATCCAACGTGTCTCCCATTATTAAGTTGAATGGGGCTTTCTCAGGATTATCAAAGTAGTACACAATATTTTTCGCATAATGAGAATTGAGGGTTTTAGGAGTTACCCCATCCTCATGAGTAGCAAGTACAACTAATTTTTTTGGTATTTTGCGTTCCATATACATAACTAAAGATAGAGAACAACTTAGAACAGCAAATAAAAATTACTTAGCGATAAAGCAAACAAGCACACACGAGAATATTCACCCCACGCTATGACTCCCCGGCAATGGCGCCAGAAAAAGGTCTTGATAACCCACAAGTATAGGGGATCACAACAGTTTTCGATAAGTAAGACTGTCGAACCCAACGAGGAGCTAAAGGTAGAATAAATATTCCCTCAAGTTCTATTGACCACCGATACAACTCTGCGCACGCTTGACGTTTGCTTTACCTAGAACAAGTATGAAACTAGAAGTACTTTGTAGGTGTGATAGGATAGGTTTGCAAGAAAGTAAAGAGCACGTAAATAAAGACTAGGGGCTGTTTAAATAAACACCCAACTAAATTAGGAGAAGTAAAGAGCTTGTTGTCACGAGAAAGTTATTTGTCCCTAGGCAATTGATAACTAGACCGGTAATCATTATTGCAATTTTATTTGAGGGAGAGGCATAAGCTAACATACTTTCTCTACTTGGATCATAAGCACTTATGATTGGAACTCTAGCAAGCATCCGCAACTACTAAAGATTCATTAAGGTAAAACCCAACCATAACATTAAAGCATCAAGTCCCCTTTATCCCATACGCAACAATCCCTCTTACTCGGGTTTGTGTTTCAGTCACTCACCAACCAACTATAAGTGAATCATGAACGTATTGAAACACCCTACATCGGGAATCCCTCACACTTGCGCGACACGGAGGGCACCATAGGACAGCACGAATAATAAAACATACAACTCAAACCAATCACGATCATCAAATAGCCATTAGGACAAAACAGATCTACTCAAACATCATAGGATAGCCATACATCATTGGGAAATAATATATAGCGTTGATCACCATGTTTAAGTAGAGATTACAGCGGGTAAGAGAGAGGTTACACCGATGCATAGAGGGGGGAAGAGTTGGTGGAGATGTTGGTGAAGATGGCGGAGGTGTTGGTGAAGATCACGGTGATGATGATGGCCCCCGGCGGCGTTCCGGCGCCACCGAAAGCAAGGGGGAGAGATCCCCCTTCTTCTTCTTCTTCCTTGACCTCCTCCCTAGATGGGAGAAGGGTTTCCCCTCTGGTCCTTGGCTCCCATGGCTTGGGAGGGGCGAGATCCCCTCCGAGATTGGATCTATCTCTCTATTTCTGCGTTCTCTGTTTCTACCCCTTCAACGTTTCCTTTATATTTGGAGATTCGTAACTCCGATTGGGGTGAATCTTTCGCCCAGATCTTTCTCATAAAATTATCTTTCTTGCACTAGAAGAAGAGCGTCAACCGCCTTACGGGTGGACCACGAGGGTCAGGGGCGCGCCTGGGGGGAAGGGCACGCCCCCTACCTCATGACCACCCTGGACACCGTTTCGCGTTGATTTTACTTCCAGAAAATCATAAATATTCCAAAAAAATCTCCGTCCATTTTTATCCCGTTTGGACTCCGCTTGATATTGGGCTTCTGTGAAACAAAAACATGCAATGCATGAGAACTGAGGCGGGCACCCTGGTTCAATATGTTAGTCCCAAAAATAGTATAAAAAGTTACCAAAAAGTATATGAAAGTGAATAATATTGGCATGGAACAATCAAAAATTATAGATACGATGGAGACGTCTCATTGGCCCTTTCCATGCCGGCGTGCTCCACCGAAGCTTTGGCTTCTAAGCGGGAAACCCACTTGATGAGCTGGTAGTAAAATTCGGCATCGCGAATGTGTGCGTTCCCGACAGCCTCCAGGGCTATTTGCCGGGCGCCGGCCTCCACGTAGTCGGCCTAGTTGCGGGCGCCGGCCTCCACGTAGTCGGAGCGTCGGTGCGCTGCTGCTCCATGTCCCACTGGTGGTGCAAATCGGTGATACACTGCTCCTCCGCTAGGCGGTCGCGCTCCAACAACTCCTCATACTACGCATTGCCATCTAAAGACCGATAGAATGCCTGCTCCCTCCGTCTACCTTCTGGTGAAAAACCGAACACTAGTTCCAGCGATGACCGCCTCCGGCGTCGCCTATCACAGACAGGCGGGGGCATGGCAGATGTGGCAAGAGCGAGGATAAGTGGCGAGCGACGTCAGGCTGGTGGGGGCTTATGAGAATAGGGCGAGTTAGGTGATGGTGCCACTGGAGAAGGCCAGGAAACAGTAATTATAGGTGGAAGGTAGGCGAACCAGCATGTCGCGAGAAATGCGACGGTCATCGCGGTCATCAGAATTCAATGCATAAGCAGGCATGGTTTAGGCTGGTCATAATGGTAGTATCATATCTAGTATCATGCATGCCAGCTTGCCGTGGAAAACTAGAAAAACTGAAATTATGACTGTGTTGTCCCGTCCCATCAGTGGTGTGTCTCGTCCATGCTGGGTCGCACGCTGGCATGACGGTTAAATGAGTGCACTCGAATCATCCAGATGAGGTACTCCCTCCTTGTCAAAAATGATTCCACCACTCGTCATCTACCTTGGTTGGTGAGATTTTTGAATTAAGCCCTGCAAACCGAAAATGAGGTAGTACATGCGTGATTCGCTATTTATTCGTGTATGATCGAGTAGGTCGTTTTTTGAATTGAGCCCTGCAAACCGGAAAGGAGGTAGTACGTGCGTGATCCGCTATTTATTCGTGTAGGATTGAGTAGATCGGATAGTGTACGTGTAGGATCGAATAGGTCGGATGGTGTACATGTAGGATCACATTAGCTAATGAATGTTTGCTGGGAGATAAGGCATTTGCGAATGTTTTTGCTGGCAGTTTCTTTAGATTCGCATGGCATTTTCTTCAGAGCACCTTGTCAGTTTCTTCAGAGGTAGGCATTTTTATTCAAAAAATTGCCACTTCGGGGCTAGCTAGTGATCGATCAGTAACTTGTAAACACTGAGCGAACAGAAATAAGGAACTGTTAGTAACTTGTAAACACTGAGAAGAAATAAGGATCATGCTGTGCACAGCAGTAAGAGCTGTTCCGTTCAAAATGTTCACACAAGACTCACAGGCCTGGCATTGTAATATGTTCACATTAGTAGCCCAAATTCAAAACTAGCTAGTACGATTCCCATACATAAGATCAACATGGTAACGCATCTCAATGATTCACAGATCATATAAAAATATGTAGCTCCAAAAGCAAAGATCTAGAAAAAACATTTGTTCTTACATGGATGCTTCTCTTGGCCAACATTTATTACAGAGTAAAAGACAAATTTGTTTGTGAAGTCTACAATTCCTCTTGCTAACATAAGTGGTTTCACCAACAGCTGGAACCATGAGAATGAACCACACATGATGGAGGAACATCCACTGCAATATGATTTGGTCTTCTCTCCATCACACAGCGAGACTATTTTCTTACAAACTTTAACTTAGGCAAAATGATGTCCATTGTATAATCAGACCAAAGCAATGAAACACCTAGTGTTGGCCAATAAATAGTACAGTACTACTTTTCTGCAATACATGAAGTGACTATCCAATCTTTTTGTGTCTAATTTCAAATGGCACTGCATGCAGTGACTATACTATTATCTTGTGCATTTCAACCAAAATTGCAGTCACTTTGTTCGTTTGCCAAATAGCAATGGGCAGACATCTCTGTCTGCACAAATATCAAGCAGCTAGTAAACATATTACCCACCTTGTATTTTTGGTTTAAACACGTCTCTTCCGCTTAGCATCTGTCATGTTTTGCACTAGACAATTTGATACAGTCATGTTTTGCCCTGTACAATTTCATACTGAATTGATTTGCCGGATCAGAGCAAAAATATAGCGCCTATTCTTCATCAGCCCAAGGATATCCATGTTCGCAGTGATGGAAGAGGTGAAATCGATACAACCGAAATTGAGCATCCAATCATTGAATCCTGTCCTACACCGCCAATAAAGGTCCACCCTGCCAATAAATTCACATGCAAACCACTAGTATTACTATCTAATGATAGTACAGAAAGAGTAGCAAGATAGTAACAAACCATGTACCTTCGTAATGAACAGCTCATAGTGCCACCAATTGGATATAAAGGTTTGGAAGAAAACATGCTCCTAATGTTGAACCATTTGGACTTTTTGTGCAGTTCCACTAAAATCGAGCATCCCTGTTTGCATAGATATTGAAAGTGTGATACTACAAAAGTGGTACTAGTTGAAGCATAGACTCATAAATATAAGCATTCCAATTTCTTAATGGGAAAAGGTAGCAAGACTGTTTCTAACCACCTGTTTGAAGGAATAAATAAGGCAACAACGGCTGATGTCAGGAAGGCATACATAGTTTTTTCTGAAAAAATGAGCCATTCCTAACATTTCCTCTCCTTTTAAGCATATTTTGTGCATTTCAACTAAAATAAAATTCTATCACTGCCTTGACAATTCAGTGACACTGTACAAAAGGAAATGACTTAACATTACATCATGATATCAGGTATGTAGTCGACAGGCATTACAAACAAACATACAGACCTCCCCCGGAAACATAATGAACATTAATTTTAACAAAGGTGTGACTAGCTTTATCGGGATAATTTGAGTGAACTCTACACCCTTTGTTCCTTAATATAAGACGTTTCCGCAGTTCAATTTAAAGTACCCAAATGTCTAGTATTTAGAAAAGTAGGTAGTAGTTTTCTTGATCTGGGAAAGCTTGCCACACTTTATATATGTCCATACGCTAATGCAACACCATTCGAATAGTAAAAATATACACTAATCAAGTGGCTAGTGCAATAGTAGAGTAGTTATTTTATTACAGGGTACAATACAATAGTTTTACTAAACAGATTTTCATAAGCTCTAGCACTGGAAGATTTATATAAGAATTAACAATACAAAATGTAAAGGTAACAAGTTTCAGCATTGGTATACTAGCTGTGCAAGAGCATTAAACCAAATACTAAAGTCTGAAGGTAACTAGCATTATTAACTAATGACAGTATAAGAAAATTGCAAACCATGTACCTTCAAGGTAAATATCATTTCGAACTCGAGGGGACCTAAAAATTGCTATCCCCAATATTGATAATCGATCAAACATAAAAACCTGATCGAACAAATAAAGAGAATAGCCGGAGGAGGAGGTGCCCACTCTTGACCTTTCCTCTTGACATTGTAAAAAAAAATTGACTTATCTCATGAAAGTGAGGTATGTAATCTATAAGCATTAACAGTGCAAACATTTGAAGGTAGTAACAAGATTCATCGTTAGTATACTGGCTTTGCAACAACATTAGAATGCCTTAGGTAAAAAATCTTTAATACATCCACAATTAACAGCTAACCCTGAAATAATCCAGTGACATTAAATGGCATTGCTTAAATTTATCGGTGGCATTAGACTGAGTGCGGCATTAGATAATTGTGGCATCACTTTAGCAGTAGCATTATTTCACTTGACCGCTGGCGTCATACTAACAGCAAAAAAGTGGCAATAAGAGCATGGGAGGCCCATTCGGACAGTGGTGCATCAGTACGATGTACCTCCACGGGCGCATGAGTGGTGAGGGAGGTATGGTTGCCCAGAGCAACAAATATCCAGGCGGCATATGTGGATTACGTCCCATTTCTGTTCTCTTTAGCCACCTTTTTCCTATGTGAGGACAACAAACCGATCGACCTGGTCATTCTCTATTGCGTTGTCATGCCTTTCTACCCTTCTTCAACCAAGAGACACGAGACTCATTCCTTAGCTACTGATTTTCCCCTTTTCAACCTAGATGCGGGTTCGATGCCTAGTCTCTTGGACAGTACAGTCTCCCTTCCTTTCCTTATTCAACCCAGACATGGATTAGTCTTCATGAAGTAGGGTTTCCTTTAATAGTGCAAATTAAGGTTTTCATCTCCATGATCAGCAGAGCAGAGCATAACAAATTGGGAAGATGGTGGAGTGGAAAAAGATCCACATGCAGCGACGTGGCAGATGGGGCAATAGAACAAGGGTATGGTTCAAAAAGAGGTAGCATACCCGAGGGTCGGTGGGAAGTGGCTTCGCTCGTGGTCGTTGTCCTCCACACACACTACGGCAGCGAGCTTGGGGACGGAGGCCATCCTGCGCGGGCGCTAGGTCTAAGAGGATGGCCTTATCGTTAGTGTGTGACCTCGCTCACCGACAACGAGTGCGTCAACGCTGCACGTCCTTTTCTTCCCCGACGGATCTGTGACCACCGGTGAGGCGGGAGAGGGAGGTCATCTTTTTTAGATCTGGAGAGAGGGTGATAGTGTGAGAAGCAAGTGGGCAGTCCTTAGCAAGAAAGCGCTAAATCTCCAGCCTATATATCTTTTTTATACTACTAGTACTAGAGGTGGAGTAGTGGTAGAGTAGTTTATATTTTCTCTGCATACAGTACCAGTTAGTCGTGCTTCAAAACTGAACGACACGCCATTAAAAAAATAAAGGTTGATAACTAATGCGGCACCTCGGGCCAACGCGGCCAGATCGCATTTTTCACGAGAAATTACACACCATGTTTCTTTGATATGTGGTCCCGTTCCAACATGTCAGTGAGACGACGGCGAGTCCTTTTGTACAATTTTTGAATGGACGTCTATGTAGGCCGGGGCGCCTCTTCATGTACCGTGGCAACCCTCCACCGACTCTTCGCCTTTCCCTCTCGATTTCGAACTGCCGTCGCACGCTCTTCCTCCCTCCTCCATTTGCCTTCACCCTTCCTTATGCCATTGTTCGATCGTCTTCTCCATGGAGGGAACGGGCCGGAAACGACCCCGTTATTCTTGCCCCAATCTGAATGATGACGTGGTGGAGGAACTCATTGATCGGTGCAACGTCATCACCTCGGCTAGCATGGCAGGTTCGTTCAAGGCCATTATCGACTCAACTAATAACATCATTACAAGGAACCCAAGGGTCCAGGAGCGGTTTGATCTCCCCTATCTTCTTTGTCGTGACCCTGCTGACCGGCGCGCGGACGATGGAGGCCTCGCCTTGTGCAAGTTGATGCCACTTGATAATGATACGTGTGATGTTAAGATGCCATCGCTTGAGGGTAAAGCTTGGGAACGCGCAAATGGAGATTGGGTTGTTTATATTGGGTACAACTGCAAGTGGGAACTTGTGAATGTGTACACTCGTCACCTGGTTCCACTTCCAAAAATCTCAGACTGCCCAGAGGTTGAGCACACCGGTATTCTACATATGTTCAACTACGATCATGGTGACTGTCGTCTATAGAAGATAGCAATTTGCCGAGTTCTCGACTGCTCTTGGGATTACACGGACTATGGAGTTGTTGCTATCTTCGACAAGCTTGTTGCCTTCCTTCATAGTTCGACTGGATGGATATTGCTCAAAAATCAGTTTCTATACACAGATGTGTATTGTGATGCAATTCAATACAAGGGTCTTGTGTTTGCTACCACTACTCATGGCACTGTTTTTGCATGGAATCCTTATGCTTTTGGTACATTAGTCTTCCACTATAATTATAATTGTTTCATCAACATGCATGCGGGTTAGCTAGTTTCCCTTTACTAATTAACCTTCTTGTGTTTCCAAGGTCCTGTGAACATTCCACCACCTATACATGAAAATTTTTATAACCAAGGGGGAGATGACGATGATGATGATCACGAGCATGAGGACCCATATACTCAGTGGCGCCTGTCAACTTATTTCGATGGATCACCTCTTCTTGTCTGTATACAGGGCACCGCTGATGTTACTAGGGAAGCAGGTGTTGTCTCCCATGGTCGCACTCTCCGGACCTATTCCAACATCCGTTGCAGGGTATTCGGGATGGATACTATTGTGCTAGCGCCAACACCTTCTCCCTGGTTTAGTATTGATGCTCTTGGAGGAAACTCGCTCTTCCTTGGACAAAGCTATCCAATGATGGTGAAAGGTGATCTAGCTGCTGTTGACACAACATTACTACCATTTATGAGAAGCAACTATATATATACCTCGGACATTGCTATGGTTCCCTACCGTGGCTATCACAATATGTGTCCTGACATAGACTGCTTCAGCCTGGATGATCAGTCCTGCGTTGGTCTCGAGATTGACAGTAGCTGCGCCTTCCCAAAGAATCACTTTTGGTTCAAAGCAAGTGTATCTAACGCCGACGAGTAGTTGAGCTGAAGTTCATTTCATTACTTGTTATTTGTTGTGTGATGGAAACTTTAGTATTTATAATGTATCCTCATTCTCGTTGTGGGTTGATGACCTGTTGTATGTAATAAAATGATATGCCTATGATAAATTTACTAAATTTATGAATGGATTTTGAGTCACTTCTCTGAGTGGGTGCTGCGACGAGGCAAAAAAAATTCCGAATACATAACTGTACGTGCATTGCAACAGGTTATCGGATGAGTCCAATCAACAATAGTACTACTATATGTACTAGCTTCACATGCTTCGTGCGTCGGGCGGGTGTCTTTACTGTAGCTGCGAGTCCCATCATCCTAGGTCCTCGGATGAGTCCAGTAGAAATTGCATTCTGATGTTTGGGTTTAAACTTTCAAAACTGCTGCACTATCTCTACGTCTACGTATACGTAATACAACAAGTTTTAAACTTGAGACCAGCCACCCACCCTCACAAAGAACACTTTTTAACCTAGCACAAACTCCAGGAAATTTGGCCACAGTGTGAGGTGGCATGGGCCAGAACAAGCATTCACGTCCAGGAGTACGACACACGCCACCAGCACGACTTCCATCTGACACCATATTTCTTGGAGTTTGTGCTACATCTATCTCTTCAACCTCCTCGTTTCTCTAACTCAGCCATCGCGCGGTGGGCGAGGTGGGGGTTTGCCGATAGTCCGTTTCCTCAACTGCGGTCCCACTTGTAAGGCCACTCCAATGCACGAACCAAACGGACCTCCGTTTTACCCGGATTCTGTCCGTTTGGGTAGGGCAATGGGGTCGTGTCTGGGCCATTTCTCGGATGCGGTGGCCGTGCGCCCAACGCGCGGACGCATCCCGACCGCGTACATTTTTCTTTGCAAACACATATCTTTTTTTCATCATTGATTTTTGGTACATGGAAATACATCACCGAAATTTGACTAGAAAAGTAAGACCAAAGAAAACAAGAACCACAAGAATACATTTTAGAATAGGTTGTATGTAATGAATGGTACATTTGCATATGCATGTCATAAACTCAATTTATAAATGGTTTTCGACTCACTTCTTGGAGTGTTAGTGCCGTGGTAGTATCGTCAGCATCCGTAGTAGTATGAAGTTGCCACATCACATAGAGCCAACCAATAGTTAGTTCTAGTTAGATCAACTAGAGCTAGGTGTCGCATGGAGGCCGAGAAATATGGTGATAGCATGACTGCGTGTCGGTGTACTAAAGAAGGGGGTACCTTAGTACCCCGAACTTGTCTGCAGGCGCATCCAGAAGACTCATGGCGAGGCTTGCCGGGCGCCCGGCAAGGCCCTCCGCCACTCTTTAGTACTGCCATTCAAGAACAAAGTGCAAACCAAGAGAACGAAGGCCCCGGCAAGAGGAGCTTGCCGGGAAGGCCAATCAAGGCACCACCAGAAAACTTGCCGCGGCGCCCCGCGCGCCCCGGCAAGGCCCAGCGACTGGCAAGCTTGCCGGCACAACAAAAGGACCGCGGCAAGGCACTTGCCGCGGCGAGGCTGCCACCCAACTCCAGCACACCCAGTGACGCGTCATCACCAGGCCATTCCAAGGGCACGTGGCGAGGCACTACACAGCCATACGGAGCGAGGTGGCAAACGGAGCTGACAGAGGCGCCATCGTGGCAACCGGAGGCTCACTTAACGGTCACTCCTCCTGCCTTTGTTAGGCGACCGGACGGGCATTTAATGCCCTTGTCCCCTGCCGTCAGAGTTAGGTAGGGGTACTATTGTGCACTGTTGCACCAACCTGCGATTTTACATTTCTACCCCCTCTTCCTACGCTGCCACCTGTGGGTACCCCCTTCAGACTATAAAAGGGAGGCCCATGCGCACGTAGAGAGGGGTTCGGTCCATTCGATACCCACAGCTCACGCTCGCTCGCTCGAGCAAGATCAAATAACACACAAAAAGGCAGCGAGAGGGTCTTATCTCTCCGGAGAGCCCGGCTGGGTAAAATCGCCTGTCTCCCCGCGACGCCGACCTCGATCTGCTCTGCGCATGGTCCCCGCTCCCTTGCCGAACCAGAAGGGCCCCCGAGTGCCCCATAGGTGTTCGAGGCCACGGATACGCGTCCGGCCCCGACATCTTTGGCGCGCCAGGTAGGGGAGCGTCGAGATTGTGAGCATCTGATCCGGTCTCCACGCGTGCTACATCAGCGTCATCGTCAACATGCCACCGAAGAAGAAACCCTCGGAGGTGGCCGCTCCGTCTACATCAATCCCACCACCACAGCCGGAGCAAGCAGGCGGTGAAGTGGACGCTGGCGGAGGAGCGGGTGCCGCCGGTGGGTCTCGTGTCGTCACCAGATCCAAGAACAAGGCCCATAAGCATCGGCGACAGTGCGACGCCGCGCCCTTCCCAAGAGGTGTAAGGTCAACAACGCCCGGTGCTCCTAGCACCGTGCTCGCGTTGGAGCAAGGCTGCTGGTGGGTCGCGGACGCCCGAGGTCGGCATGCACGCCCGCATGCCGGGCGCGAGTGAGGTGCGGTCGCTCGACGAGGTGTTGCTCCTCCCAATCCGTTGGGAGTCCGAGCACATCCGCGCCTCGCGCCGCTTCGCCGCCGCCGCCACCTAAGATAGCAGAGGAAGCGCTGGCCCGAGCCTAGCTGCTTTAGATTTCTCCGGCGCCACACAAGATCGACGATCGAGGATGGCCATACACAGCCTCATCGCTTCGCTAACGGCGATAAGCCCCGCGCATCAACGCGCCGAGGGCCCGGCAAGACGCCCCGGCGCAGGCCGGCGCCGACAGGACCGCTGGGGGTGCCGCTTCCGTGCGCTCCCAGCCCCAAAGGCCAAGATCGCCGATTCGTCGGACCAACCTTGACGCCGACTCCACCGCGTCGTCGGACCCGCGAACTCGCCGTGATCAGTGCCACGTTCTCCAAGAACGGCAACACGAAGACGCTCGCACTCGCATCGAGCGCCGGAGAGAAACGCGACGTCAATCTGACCAACGCGCTGGGCCCACTGTCGATATGCATGCACAGGGAACCAGCGACTTGTCAGACGCTGCAGGTTGCCCTGCGCTCACCATGAAGCCGCGGCAAGTCCAAATGGCCCAAAACTAAGAACTTCAAGCCGATGTACCGAGAAGTACGACGGCAGGATACACCGTCGGAGTTCTCAAGATCTACACCATCGCGGTGCGAGGCTGCCGGAGGGCGCGACGAGAAGATCCTCGCCAACTACTTCCTCGCCGGGTACTCAAGCCTAACGCCGATCTTGGCTCATGCACTTGCCGGACGGCTCCATCTCTTCATGGGCGGACCCGTGTCATCAGCTTGTCGGCGCCTTCACGGGTGGCCACAAGCCTCATGGCTGTGAAAGTGACCTCCACTTGCTCGCCCGTAGGAGGGGAGCCTCGCGCAAGTATATACAAAGATTCAGCCAGTGCGGCGCAACATCCCGTGACGCCCACCCTGCCGCGGTTATTAGCGCGCTCCATCGTAACGCGCATAACCGCAGGATGAGGAGGAGATGGCGATGTAAATCGAGATGTCACGAAGCTCTACGCCCGCCGACAAGTGTGCGGGGTGAGGAGGGAGGAAGGTTCCGGAGAGGTTGCCGGAGCGTATGATCTCGACAAGGAGGATGCCGCCCCGGCAAGGAAGAACCGGAGGAGGAACAATAGGAAGAGGAAAGCTAAGGATGTACTAGCTGTTGAGTATTCCGGCAACGGAGGCGGCTCCGACAAGGCCAAGACCGACGATTCCGGCGAGGCTGTGGTAGCCGCCGACAAGCCAGATAGCTCCGGCAAGCGGTATTGCAAGATCCACCGCACCAAGGGCCATGATCTCCAAACCTGCAAGAAAGTGGAGCAGATGGCGGAACTGCAAAAAGCTGAATACGAGCGCCGCGATAAGGAGAGAGCCCAGGGAAGTGGCGGAGGATCCGGCAAGAAGCTTCCCGCCCGGGGAGGGAACCGCGGCAAGACCAAAACGCGGCAAGGAGACAGCCTCCCCGCGGCCGCGACAAGGATGAAGATGAAGATGAAGATGATGAGATGGAGGAAGATGAGGCTGATGACCAGGAATTTCAGAAGGCAACGGAGGTATTGTGCATCGACGGCGGCGCCTCTCTGCACACCTCGCACCGCCAACTCAAGCAATGGGTGCAGGAAGTGAACGCAGTAGAGCCGTCCGTCGAGGCGCGCAAGCCTCTGAAGTGGTCCAGCACGCCCATCATCTTTGACATTGAGGACCACCCTGATCGCATCACTGCGGTCGGGTGCTTGCCGATGTTGGTTTCACCAACAATCCGCAACCTCAAGGTCACGAAGATGCTGGTTGACGGCGAGGCCGGCCTGAACCTGATTTCCTCCGCAGACTCAAGAAGCTCCAGATCCTCGACGACGAAGCTTGAAGAGACCGCACCTTTCAAGGAATAAACCGAAGGAGCCAGCCCAAGGGAAAGATCACATTGCCGGTGACATTCGGCAAAGGAGCTGAACTTCAGATCGAGAGGGTCACATTCGACGTGGCTGATATCCCTTACCTTACAACGGGATACTCGCCGACAAGACTCGCCAAGTTCATGGCGGCCTCTCACCACGCATACAATGTGCTCAAGATGCCCGGCCCGATGAGTGTCATTTCTGTCCAAGGCGACAAGAAGGATGCACTCATCTGCGCCGACAAGATCTACCGGGAAGCAGCTGCTGCAGCAGAGCGCGAACCACTTGTCGCCAAAGCTCCCCGGAGGAAGAAGAAGGCCAAGTCCGGCAAGGACCGCTCTGGTGCCCAGTCCGGCAAGCGCATCTCCCTGAAGCGCTGCGCTGCCGTCGAGGACGCGCCATCGAGCTCCGCCGGCAAGTGCAAAAAGGCGAAGGTAGCTTCACTGGAGACCAAGAAGGTGGCCGCCAAGGAGGACGGCACTGGTGGTACCTTCACCATCAGTGCCACGCTTGATCCTAAATAGGAAAGCGCGCTCGTTGCTTTCCTGTGGGCGAATGTCGATGTGTTTGCATGGCAACCATCGGACATCCCCGGTGTTCCCAAGGAAGTAATCGAGCACCACCTTGACGTCTGCCCTCACGCACGGCCCGTCAAGCAAAAGGTCAGAAAGCAAGCGGTAGAGCGGCAAGAGTTCATAGCGGAAGAGATCAGGAAATTGGAAGCAGCAGGACTGGTCCGTGGAGTACTCCATCCGACGTGGCTAGCCAATCCAGTGGTCGTACGCAAGACAAACGGGAAGTGGAGGCTTTGCATTGACTTCACTGGTGTTAATAAAGCTTGTCCCAAGGATCCATTTCCCTTGCCGCGCATTGACCAGATTGTCGACTCCACGGCGGGATGCGATCTGCTTTCATTCCTTGATGCATACTCAGGATATCATCAAATCTTCATGGCTGAAGAGGATGAAGAGAAGACCGCATCCATTACTCCATGTGGCACGTACTGCTTCGTACGGATGCCTTTCGGACTAAAGAATGCTGGCTCAACATTTGCGAGAGTAGTCAGTCATGCTTTTGAGCCGCAACTGCACAGAAATGTGGAAGCTTACATGGATGATACAGTGGTCAAGAGCAAGGACAAAGAGACTTTGATCCAAGATTTGGACGAGACCTTCACAAATCTGCGCAAGATCAACCTCAAGTTGAATCCCAAGAAGTGCATGTTCGGAGTTCCTTCCGGCAAGCTTCTCGGATTCTTCGTGTCACAGAGGGGGATTGAAGCCAATCCCGACAAGATCAAGGCCATCGAGCAAATCGAAGCACCGAAGCGAGTCAAGGACGTACGAAGGCTTGCCGGCTGCGTTGCTGCCCTCAGCAGGTTCATTTCCAAGTCTGCTGAACGCGCCCTGCCGTTTTTCAAAATCTTGAAAAAGGCGGGTCCAATAAAGTGGACTCCGGAAGCGGAGGCTGCGCTGCAGGACTTGAAGAAATATTTGTCCTCCACTCCGACACTTGTCGCACCTAAGCCACAAGAGAAGTTGCTGTTGTATCTGGCGGCAACCAATCAGGTGGTTAGTGCGGCGTTAGTGGCGGAGAGAGAGGCGGATGATGAGCCAGCAGCCGCGACATGCGAGCCCAGCGGCAAGCAGGGGGCTTCCCCGACAAGCTCTGGCCCGACGAGCCCTGATCCGGCAAGTTCTGGTTCCGGCAAGGATGGGTCTGCGCAGCCACAAGAAGGGAAACAGAAGAAGATGGTGCAGCGCCCAGTTTACTTTGTCAGTTCCCTTCTACAAGGGGCTAGATCAAGGTACTCTGGTGTGCAGAAGTTGCTCTTCGGCCTCCTCATGGCCTCGAGGAAGCTGCGCCATTACTTTCAAGCACATGAGATCACAGTGGTCACTCGCTTTCCGTTGAAAAGGATATTGCAGAATCCAGAAGCAACAGGCAGGATTGTCGAGTGGGCACTGGAATTGTCAAGCTTTGGCCTCAAGTTTGAAAGTACTTCTACCATTCAGAGCCGGGCATTGGCAGAATTTATAGCAGAATGGACGCCAACGCCCGATGAAGAAACTCCAGAGAAGAGTATCCCCATCAAGGAAGCAGGCAAAGAATGGATCATGTACTTTGATGGTGCCTTCTCGCTGCAAGGCGCCGGTGCGGGCGTACTACTTGTCGCACCCACCGGAGAGCACCTCAAGTACGTGATCCAGATGCACTTTCCCAAGGAGCAAGCAACAAACAATACTGGAGAGTATGAGGGCTTGCTTGCCGGACTCAGAATAGCGGTAGAACTTGGGATCAGGAAGCTTATTGTCAGGGGTGATTCGCAGCTCGTCGTCCGCCAAGTTAACAAAGATTATCAGAGTCCATTGATGGAAACATACATTGATGAAGTGAGAAAGCTAGAAGAGCATTTTGACGGCCTGCAAATGGAACATGTTCCAAGAGCTCGTAATGACATTGCAGATGGCTGTCAAAGCGCGCCAGACTCAAATTACTCGTGGAACTGTGGATTTTGTGCTCAAGCGACTTAGCCATCTGTGACACCATCGATTGGACAAAGCAAGAAAAGGAAGTTGATCATCTTGGCGGCTACTTCTGGAAGAGCTCCCAAGCGCCGCCAAGAAGATCCCTGAATCAACACGAAGCGCCGAGGAGCGGTCTGCTCGACAAGCCCTGTGGCCTGTTTGATGAAGCAAACGCCCCGACAAGCTGTGTTCGACACACTTGCCGGGAGCCGTCTTTCGGCAGGATCCCGTGTCCTTGCCGTGGAAGCGGATGTTCCGCAGCAGCATTTGCGCCTTTAGTCCTTGTCGTCGAGCCTCAGGCTCCGGCATGGGCACAGCAGATCGTCCGTTTCCTTCAAACATGGGAACTTCCCGAGGAACAAGAAGAAGCGGAGAAAGTAGCCCGGCAATCAAGTATGTACCAGTTTGTCGACGACATACTGTACAGAAGGAGATTCAACGGAGTGAAATTGAAGTGCATTTCATGGGAGGATGGACAGCAGCTGTTGGCAGAGATACATGGAGGCATATGTGGCCACCACATTGGCGCGAGAGCACTTGCCGGCAAAGCTTTCCGGCAAGGTTTCTTCTGGCTGACAGCCCTCCAAGATGCAATTGCGGAAGTAACCAAGTGTGAAGCATGCCAGTTCCATTCCAAGCAGATTCACCAACCAGCTCAAGCTCTCCAAACAATCCCTTTGTCCCGCCATTTTGGTGCAGGGGCTCGACATCCTCGGCCCTTTTCCCGAAGCTGTCGGGGCTTTGAGTACTTGTACGCTGTAATCGACAAGTTCACAAAGTGGCTGAAGTGGAACCGATGAGGAAGGTGACAAGACACGATCGGCGATCAAGTTCTTCAGTCAATTGTTTGCCGTTTCAGAATCCCCAACAGGATCATCACCGACAATGGCACACAATTCACGAGCCGCACCTTCATGCAATACGCCCAAGATCTCGGCACCAAGATTTGCTTTGCTTCTGTTGCTCACCCGAGAAGCAACGGCCAAGCGGAAAGGGCGAACGCTGAAGTGCTGCGCGGGCTCAAGACCGTAACTTTCGATAGGCTGCACAAGTGCGGAAGAAATTGATAGAGCGGTTGCCGGTGGTTCTTTGGTCGATCAGACGACGCCAAGTCGAGCCACCAGCCGACACCTTTTGCTCTCGTCTCACGGAGCGTAAGCGTTCTCCCCACGGAACTCAGTATACGGTCACCACGAGTGCTCGCTTATGATGAGCTTGAGCAAGAGCAGCTGCGATAAGATGACGCTATTGCTCCTCGAGGAGGATCGCCTTCAGTTTGTCAGGCGAGCTGCTCGCTACAAAGACAAGCTTTGCGCCGCTATCATAGCCGCAGTTAACGCCGAAGCTTCGAGGAAGGCGACCTTGTTCTTCGGCGAGTTCAATCCGCCAAGAATTCAAACAAGTTGGACTTGAAGTGGGAAGGCCCTTATCGGGTGAAACGAGTCACTAGGCCCGGCGCTGTTCGCCTTGAGACCGAAGATGGCGTTCCAGTGAGCAACTCCTGGAACATAGAACATCTTCGCAAGTTTTACCCATAAGGCGTGGTTGCCGGACCCATTCCGGCAACCACTTTCTTTTGTACAAGCATTGCCGCCGTCGCATGTAACCCTTTGTACAAAGCCGGGCGCAGCCTTCGTGCGTAAGAAAAGTTCGCGGTTTCGCACATCTTGTCAAGTTTAATGCATTATCTTCTTTTTTGCATCATGCACGACACTCGTGCAAGACACCACCCCGTAAGCAATAGCGAACCTTAAGGTTCCATACGATTATTTCTCTTCTTTCTTCTCATGGATGTAAGATTCCTCCGCCCACAAGTTCACCGGGGAAGGGAAGGTGGAAGTATGGAACAGCAACGTTCAGCTTAATCTAACCTTGCGGGACACGTACATGTAAAAGCTAAGTAGCCAAAGATTGAGCCTAGCCATTTTTAAAATTTTCGAGTTAAATTCCTTGAACGTTCGTGCCTTGTATGGAACACCTGTGCGCGGAGGAATCGACTCGCGACCAAATTGCGCCCTTGTGTTGTTTCCGAGCCTGCTCAACAGCGCGAGTGGACCGCAACTGGTCCCGACAAGATTTCTTGCCGGACGTAGCATCACCACAGGCTGCTGATGTTCCGCACTCAGCAAGTATGCTCGCGCCGGCAAGGTCCCTCAACGCGTAGGGTAAAAAGCATACAAGGGATGCAACAAAATAAAGGGAATAGCGCGGCAAGCAGTATCCATAATTAAGTTATATTACAAGAATGACTTATTATGGCACTAACTGAAATTGTTCCCATAATTAAAATGGCAGCAGCAAGAAAAGGGGAGAAGAGGAGCAACCTAATCCGCGCGCTCGCCATCGAGCCTCCTGACTTCGTTCACTTTGTCCACGATGGGTGCGACGATGGCCTTGAGCTCCTCAACATCAACGCCCTCCGGCAGCTTCTTGGTGACGCGGGAGAGGTCGATGCCCGGGTTGCGGAAGAGGACCTTCACCAACACCTTCTCCAGGACCCCGGCGCAGACGGCGCGCGACTCGGCGGCCAGCTGCTTTGGGATCCTTTCCCGGAGCTGCCGTAGCGCCGCCACCACATCCTTGAAGAAAAGCGTGAGCTTGGCGCTGGGCTGGAGGTTCGCTTCATGGAATACCGAAGCCCGTCAAGTCCAGCTCCGCCAACTCATCGTCAATGAGCGCGGCGATGTTGACGAGGCCTTACGTCCAGAGCTCCACTGTGGTTTTAAGGGTGTTCTGAGCTTCGGCGGCCCTCGTCAATAGCTCCTCGTTGTCCTTGAGGTCCTTCCTCAGGGTATCTTCTCGTTTCTTTGCGGCGTCCAGCGTCTCCGCCAAGGTGGCCAGTTTCAGCTCCAGATCAGAGCTCGATTCCTTAGCGACGTTCTGCTCTTTGACCTTCTCGGAGAGTTGGGCTTGCAGATCGTCAGAGGCGCGCAGATCTCGCTCACGATCGGCTGAGTGCGGCAAGCTCCTCGTTCTTCCTCGCCACGTCCGCCTCCAAGCGCCACTTTTTCCTCCAACTCCTTCTTGGCGGCCTCGGCAGCGCGGGCGGCGTTTTTGCTTCCTTGAGCGCCCGCCAAGTGATCTATTCGCCGGCGAGCTCCTCGTCATGGCTGTCCAATACGCTTTCCTTTGTATCACCCGTCCGCAGGACAGCTCCTCGGCGGCAAGCCTCGCTGCTCCTCGGCTTCGCCTTCTAGATGAACGCCTTTCGCCGCCGCCGAGGCGCCTCTCCTCAGCAATGGACCGGAGGGCCTCCTGGTTGCGACTCTTGAGTTCTTCCGCATGCTTTTCTATGTCAACTCCCACTTGCGCGACAAGCGCTTCCCGGGACTCGAGCTTCGCTTGCCGGGCGCGGTAGAGCGACACCAGCTTCCGGAGTAGCTGCTCCTCCTCAGACTCGCCATACTGCTACTTGGCCTGTCGACCACCGCTAGCCCGGCAGAGGCAAGAACCTCCCCGTCAAACTCCTCTCCTTCAACCGGTGCCCTGGAGCTCGATGCCCAGGGGAGCTTGATATACACACCCTCGCCGGCTTTCAAGTATGCGCCGGGCAGGGGCTCCTCGGAGCTCGGCACCGCGTCAGCGGCGGAGGGGTCAGCGGTCGGTGCAGCGCCTCGTGATCCTGCGTCCTCCGGGTCGTCGGCGGTCACTGACCCTCGCCAAGACTGTGCTGCCCCGGCAGCCTCTTCGCCGGTGGGCTCCTCCACACCGGCCCCTTCCTCGGCGGCAGCGGCATCCTCGGTGTTACTACGGCCGTCCTCCTCGCCGGCGACCTCAGCCTCCATCGGGTCCCCGAGGGGAGTATCTGAAGGCAGGGAAGAAAAAGGGGTAGTCAAGCGAATACCCAAAAGAAGAAAAACGGAGATCAGCGAGGCCCGAGGGAAAATCCCCGACAAGGAGGCTCACCTGCGCTGGGCCCTGTGGTCGCGGGCTCCATCTCCGGGGGCTCGCCGGTCCCGCCCCTTGCCGGGGGCTCCTTCCTTGCCGGGGACGGCTCCCACATCGGGGAGTCGGCCCTCGGTGGCGTAGTAGAGGACGACGACGCCTCTGCATCGGCCTCCGGCTGCGCCTGGTGGACCTGCTCTTCTCCTATATGCAAGAGAGCCAATAGTCAAGGTATTGGCAGAAGTAGAAGTGACCATGCGCGCCCCGCATCGAGAGATGGGTCAAAACACTCACGCTGGGAGCTGCTGCGAGGGGAAGGGATCGGATCCGTCAAAGTGGTCTCAGACGTATCTCCCGCCGCCTTAGCGGGATCGTCCTCGACCACCGGAACCCTGACCCTCTTCGCCGCCCTCTCCGCCAGAGTCCTGGGACAGAACAAGAGTTTGAAAAGAAAGACAGGTTAGATACAAGACCAACAGCAGCAAGGATTGAGGAAAGAGCGGGTACAGTATGAAAGAAGCCTTACTCCTCTTCGTCCTCGTCCTCTTCGTCGTCATCTGAGCTCAGTGCGGAGAGGTCAAACTCCGGCGCCCTCCCTGCGCGGCGTAGCGGAGGGGTAGGCTCCCTTTGGCGCTTGCCGAGGGCCGCGGCGGGGTCAGGCGTGGCGGCCCGAGAAGACCCGGTTGCTGTTTGCATGGTTCAGGATCCTCCCACAGCAGCAAAGTTTGTCGCGGTAGAGCGTGTTCCGCGGCGCCGCGGCTGCTGATCGGGTGGTGCCTCTGCCAGCTCTCCAACTCGGCGAAGACGCCTTCTCGGATTAAACTGGGGTTGCGCCGAGGGCTCCGTCGGTGGCAAGTTGCTCGAAAACAGCCGCCTCTCGCACTTCGGCGTGGCTGGTTTCGCCCCGCCGCCGCCTCCCTTTGCCATCACCACCTCCGCAAGGTCTTCATGGCGGCAAGGCTTGCCGCCTCACCGCTTCGCCTCCGCCAGTAAAGCTAAACCGCTTCAAGGGCAGCAGCCGCCGCCGCCTCGCCCTCGCTAGCAATGTACGCCACCACCGGCAAGTGGTGGCGCGTGAGAAGCTTCCGTCAGTTTAATCGCCGCCCGACAGTCATCAAAGAATTGCTCAGACGACTCGGCGGCGGGCTCTATCCAATTGGCACTCACCCGCGGCGAGTCGATTCGCATCATCGCGCAGATGCGTCGCTACCGAGTTGTTGCACAAAGGGACGACGCTCGCGCAACCGGAACCACTGGGTGATTAGGGTCGGTTTGAACGTCTACCTCAGATCGCATCCAGCTCCAGACCGTGAAATTGAAGTTGAGGCCCGGCGCAGCCTCATGAAATGGCCGGGCCGCCGAGCAGCCAGCGGGCCTCCCTCGCCGCAAAAAGGCGGCGCGATGGCGGCGAAATCCGCCCGACCTCCTGTTGTGAGTCTGCATGCCTAAGCCGGGCGATTCGGTGGTGGCGATTGTCGCTTGGCATCATCCGCGACAGAGCACTCTACCATTGCGGCGCACCACCCGAAGTTTTACGCAGCTTGGTGAACGACGGCGGATCGGCATTACAGATCCAACACCACTCCGCCCTCCACTCGCCCCATTTGCGCGCGGCTTCGCCGCAAGCACGCCTCCTTTATGCCCATCCGGAGGTCCATGCGATTCACGCCGGTGGCTCCTTTCTCAGCCCGAGGGAAAAATAATGGCGAAAAAGAGCGACTTTGGGAAGGACACCGACGGTTCTCGCAAAGGTCGCGAAACCGCCATGGTCGAACGGCGTTGGGGGTGAAATCGAGCAGATGGAACCCATAGGTATTCATAATGTCACAAAGAAGTCGAAAAAGGTGGGCAGAGCCGCAATAGAAGAACATCGAAAGAAGTAGTACCTTTGGGGCACTTCTTCGACGAAGCCTCCGACGAAAGCACCGGCGCGGCGCGATGCGCGCGCTCCGTCGACCAAAAAAGGTAAAACCCGCCCAGGCGATCCGGGTGAGCTCAGGAGGAAAGAGCACCCGCCTCTTGCGCAGCGCCTCGAGCTCCTGCGCCTCGGTCGATTTCTCGGCCTTCGCGGCCTTCGTAGCCTTCCCGGCCTTCGGGGCCATGGCGGGGGCAGCAGGGGAGGCGGAAGCGGCGGCGGCTACGGCGGCGATGGGCGGCGGAAACGCTACTCCTTTCTCTCGATTCAAGAGACGGAGGAGGGTGTCGGAGCTTTCGGAGGAAGGAACCGCAAGTGGCGAAAGTGGGGGAACGGCCCCGTCCCCTCCGCTTATAAACAGAGGATGCGAACGTTAAGCATTCTCTGGAATTAAGCACCACCCACGTCTCCCACGACGCCGCAATCGACGCTGCGTTGCTTGGGGAGCGCGGTGGACGCGGAGCCCGTTCTTTGCGGACCCCAGCCACGCTGCGTTGCAGATGCCGCTTTTGGGCCCGCCCAACAACGCGCGGCACGTGTATGGCCCAGTTCCGGGGCTCTGCCGGTGTATTTAAAGAAGGGGTACCTTAGTACCCCGAACTTGTGCACGGGCAGTCGCAGCACCCCGCAGCGAGGCTTGCCGGGCGCCCGACAAGGCCCTCCGCCACTCTTTAGCACTGCCATTCAAGAACAAAGTGCAAACCAAGAGAACGAAGGCCCCGGCAAGAGGAGCTTGCCGGGAAGGCCAATCAAGGCACCACCAGAAAACTTGCCGCGGCGCCCCGCGCGCCCGGCAGCAAGCCCAAATGACCGCAAGCTTGCCAAGACAATAAAAGGACCGCGGCAAGGCACTTGCCGCGGCGAGGCTGCCACCCAACTCCAGTGCACCCATTGACGCGTCATCACCAGGCCATTCCAAGGGCACGTGGCGAGGCACTACACAGCCATACGGAGCGAGGTGGCAAACGGAGCTGACAGAGGCGCCATCATGGCAATCGGAGGCTCACTTAACGGTCACTCCTCCTGCACTGTTGGGGCGACCGGACGGGCATTTAATGCCCTTGTCCCCTGCCGTCAGAGTTAGGTAGGAGTATTATTGTGCACTGTTGCACCAACCTGCGATTTTACATTTCTACCCCCTCTTCCTACGCTGCCACCTGTGGGTACCCCCTTCAGACTATAAAAGGGAGGCCCATGCGCACGTAGAGAGGGGTTCGATCCATTCAATACCCACAGCTCACGCTCGCTCGCTCGAGCAAGATCAAATAACACACAAAAAGGCAGCAGTAGGGGTCTTATCTCTCCGGAGAGCCCCGAAGCTGGGTAAAAATCGCCCGTCTCCCCCGCACGCTCGACCTCGATCCGCTGCAAGACGGTCCCCGCTCCCTTGCCGAACCAGAAGGGGCCCCCGAGTGCCCCATAGGTGTTCGAGGCCACGGATACGCGTCCGGCCCCGACACTGCGTGAGGTGGGCTTGTACGTCGTATGATGTAGGCACATGGCTTGCCGTGTTTCCTACTCCTCCGGTCTAAATGTGGAGAAGATTTGGTCGAGTTCTTCCTCCTTTTGCTGACACATGGGACATCGACCATCCAGGTCGTGTCATGCAAGAAAATGGAGTGGTAGTTGAAGCCACGTGATGTGCATTTTGGTTTGAACTGTAAATAGAATCTTACTACTCTTGAGTAACTCCAAAAGCGGCCACCGAAGATCTTTATTGGATTTTTTCATCACTAGCACGTTGAGGTGAAAGATGTGCAGGTTCAGTGGGTCCTCTTGCATTTTCACTGACATGTGGGACCTCATGTGAGCAAACAGACGATGGGCTCCGTGCGTCTCTTGGCTGGCTGAGAAGAGAGATAGAGGAGGGCTGAGCACGGACTCCAGGAAATTTGTTCTACGTAACCAGCACCTCGATATAGGCTCGATATAGTGGGGTGGCATGGGCCATAACTAGTATTCACGTCTAGCAGTACGACAAATGCCACCCACACGAGTCTCATCCGACACCAATTTTCTTGGAGTCCGTGCTACAACCATCTCTTCTCCCTCTTGTTTTCTCACCCATAGCGCAGTGCGGGGTGGGGGTTTGCCGATAGTCGGTTTTCTCAACTGCGGTCCCACATGTAAGTGAAAATGCAACACAACACACATTCCCCCTTGAGCGGCGTGCCGGACCAACCATGTGGGGTGCAACGCGAACATTGCAGGCTTTTCCTTTTGAACTTGTAACTTGTAAAATTTGGTTCTGCTCCATGGCGCGACCGGTAGATAGAAATAATGATTTTCCCTAGAGTAATGAGAGGTTTGGTTATGGCGCGGTTCATGCATGGAGTATGTACGAAAATTATGAAGTTGATGCGAAAGGTAAGATAATTACTAGTAGTACCATATACTACTACATGGATTTGACGGAAAGATAAAGATACATACGGATCCATCAACGACATCCTCACGCCCTAGTGCGCCGGGTTACCAACCGACGTGTGAGGAGCAGCAGCGTTGGCGGCGAGCTCAACGCGCTTGTGAACAATGCCGTCCAAGGTTTCCTGCGGTCCAAGAAGGCCAGCGTCCTATCGTCCTCCCCTTGCATGTAGTAGTCCTTGTGGACGATTTGCGCGTAGACGTGGGTGATTATGTCGATGGTATCTTGCTGTGCCAGGCGCTGCGCAGCGAGCGCGACCTCGAGGTGGAAATTCTCCAGCGCGACGGTGGGCAGACGTAGGGCCACCAGTGTGTCAAAGAGGTTGTCAACATAGAGGCCGTTGAGGGTGGCAGGCATCGCAAAGCCTGGGTGCGTGGGCTGGAGGCGTACGTCAAGGTCGTCCGCGAGCTTCTTGACGACGGTGAACTTGTTGAGGAAGCCGACTATGACTAGCTTCTAGTCAACTGATCTTGCGATTGGAGTGATCACTCTTGGCCTTGGTTAGGGTGCGTAGGTGCGTAGGATTTCGTAGATTGGACTGGCGGGGAGCCTTTATATGAGAAGTGCAGACTGCGTTGCATTCACGTGTGTGTTGGCCATCTACTCCTCGGCCTTCTACTGCACATGCCTTTGGCTGTATGACAGGTGGGCCAGCCACCTGTTGGGCCCACGTGTCATACACCCAAAGGCAGGTGCAGTAAGTCAATGAAGTTGCGTCCCCCTCCATGCCGGTGCAGTATAGTCATCTCACCGGACCTCTAGTTGGGGCCAAACGAGAGAACTTTGATGTTTACTGGTTTATTGGTCCCCTTTGCATTTTGTGCCAAGTTTTGACCTTTGATTTAACTAATAAAATGTTAATGCATGTAACCAAAAATGTTGTGTAAGTCACCTTACGAAAACCAAATAACCGGAAAACACTTAGGCACGATACATTAACTCCCTCCCCGTTTCTTATTTCATGACATATCAACCAATGAGAGATGTGGGCCGTGCATGCTTTCAATGACTTGAGACTACCAAACATGACATGCAGTGGTTAGTTCATTGCTTGTAATCCTATTAATTAGCAAAAAGACATTAAGTTCTCTCGCTTTCCCCTTCGTCTTGGTCACGGTGCACAACCTAAGAGCATGCTTAATAGCATAGCCAGCTGCTGGCTATATGATGTTGCCATGTCATATAGATCCATCACTTGTAGCCACTCATACAATAAGGTTAGTTATAAGGCTGGCTATAAGAGTACTACTTTTTCTCATCTTCTCTCTCTCTCTCTCTCTCTCTCTCTCTCTCTCTTCATATTTATTGTATAGTATCAGCCTAGGAATCCGCATATAGCTAGGCTCTTACATGAGTGCCCACTCCTATTTTTACTTGCTCTAAGATGACTTATACAACTAGACAGATGGAGTAGTCTCAAGTCATTGGATGCATACGCACCCCACGTCTCGTATTGGGTGATTTCCTTTCTCGTTGCAAAAAACAGGGAACGAGGTGGGTAGTTAATGCACCGCGCCTATAAGTTTTGGGATTACTATTTGGTTTTCGTAACGTGACTAATGCACCAGTACGGAGGGAGTACAATAGTAGTCTTTGATTGCAATTTTTTGTTGGTAGCTTACAAAGCTGAGCGCTCGATGAGTACAATGGTAGTCTGATTGATGAGACTTCAGATTTGAGCCATCTACCAAAAGGAATAAAACAATACACCATGTATTTATTTACAGAGGGAGTAGTACATTTTTGTGTGACATGCATTACTAGATATTGCTAGTCAAATTCTAAATACAGATGGACGTGGTAGTACTACTAAATCCAGACGGTGGTGCTAGTACTAGTAGTAGTACTACCAATGTAGTAGCACTATACTACCCATTGGTCAAATTATTACGTGTTTATCCTCACAGTGAAGTGACAAGACCCAGTGCCGGAGATGGCACCTGAGTATAGGCACCGTGTTTGGCATACCATAGTCAGCCTCACCGTCTGCGGTCACTATCATCATGCTGTAAAGCTATCCTGCTTACAACTAGTCGTGTTCGACATAATTTACCAAGATTGGGGGTGGACGGAGCCGGCGGCGGCCATCGCGCCAGATTTTTCCATGACCTTCTAGATGTGGTGGGGAGGAGATAAGGCTGATTGTGAGAGACAAGGAGTTGTTTGTAAATAGGGAACAAGTGCGGGCATCTTTTGGCAAAACTAGAGAAGTTTGGTTTGTATGCGTCAGATCTAGATCCGACGGCTATTGGTGAAAGATGGCAGGCACAACATCATCACCAACTCCGGAGCTCTTTGATTTGCAGGATTTTGAAAACGCAGGAATAGGACACGGCAATATTACAAGTTTCAAACTGATATTACAAATGTTAGGAGTAATGCTGCACCTACGAAGAGGGAATTAATAGGAAGTTTACATAAGAACTTTCGTTACTTTAGGTGGATGCAGCATTATCGTACAAACTAAAATCCACCGCCCTGACAAGTCACTAATGGGCAAATAAATTTTTGAGTCTCTGGCCACTTGATGTTTCAAAAACAAATTCAGCTTCTGCGGAGACTTTGTCATTTAGGCTTAGACGCTTGCGGTGATCAGCACGCCATTCATTGTTGCCTCAGAGAACGCCAAACCTCATTACCTTGAGCACACTTGCCTCTAGAACAAAGAACCTGGCCAATTCAATCTCAGATGTCCTGCCTCGGTAGTCGATCAAATCAATTTCTGTAAGATGGAGATCAAGGAATTCGATGAGATTGTTATAGTGCAGCACATTTTTCACTTCGGGTTTATTTTTATCTGCAAAAGAGGAGAATATATTAGAGCAGCTGGCTGTATAAGATTGCTGTGTCATCAAGAGGTACCAATATCATTCACTCATACGATAGGGTTGGCTGGCTAGTGATATTTTTTCACTCTCTCTCTCTATCTTTCTCTTTCCTCTCATTTACCTAGGAGCACGTGAAGAGCCTGCATTTGTTGCCTTCCACTATGTGGCCGATGCCATATTTCTCAAAAGTATGCCACATAATACGCATCGATGTCAAATCAAAAGATTTTTGCATCGCTCTCGCGATGTGAGAGAGTTGGCACTGCTCTGCACACAGACCCACATGTATAAACAAATCAATCAAACCAACTACATCAGCCTCTCACTGTCCCAAACAAGTGCTTTTTATTGCCTCAGTCCTCTCTCTCTCCCATGCAAGTGTTTTTTTATCGCGTGAGTTAATTTGGCACCGGAGCAAAGTAGGTGATTGATAACCCGCAAGTATACGGGATCAATTGTAGCCTCCTTCGATAAGTAAGAGTGTCGAACCCAACGAGGAGCTAAAGGTAGAACAAATATTCTCTCAAGTCCTATATGCCACTGATATGACTCTACGCATGCTTAGTGTTCTCTTTACCTAGAACAAGTATGAAACTAGAAGGACTTTGTAGGTGTGATATGATAGGTTTGCAAGAATATAAAGAACACGTAAATAAAAAGTAGGGGTTGTTTAGATAAAGAAGCAATAAAGTAAATATTAGTAGAGAGCTTTTTGTCATGAGAAAGTTATTTGTCCAAGGCAATCGATAACTAGACCGGTAATCACTATTGCAATTCTATTTGAGGGTGAGGCATAAGCTAACATACTTTCTCTTCTTGGATCATATGCACTTATGATTGGAGCTCTAGGAAGCATCCGCAACTACTAAAGATCATTAAGGTAAAACTCAACCATAGCATTAAAGTATCAAGTCCCCTTTATCCCATACGCAAATAACCTACTTACTCGGGTATGTGCTTCTGTCACTCACGCCACCCACCATAAGCAAATCATGAACATATTGCAAACCCTACAACGGGAATCCCTCATGCTTACACGACATGGAGAGCACCATAGGACAGCGCCAATAATAAAACATGCAACTCAAACCAATCAGGATCATCAATTAACCTATAGGATAAAACGGATCTACTCAAACATCATAGGATAGCCATACATCACTTGGAAATAATATATATTGAGCACCATGTTTAAGTAGAGATTACAATGGGTAAGAGAGGGGTTACACCACTGCATAGAGGGGGGAGGAGTTGGTGATGAAGGCGGTGAAGTTGTTGGTGAAGATCGCGGTGATGATGATGGCCCCCGGTGGAGTTCCAACGCCACCGGAAGCAAGGGGAAGAGAGCCCCCCTTCTTCTTCTTCTTCCTTGACCTTCTCCCTAGATTGGAGAAGGGTTTCCCCTCTGGTCCTTGGCTCCCATGGCATGGGAGGGGTGAGAGCCCCTCCGAGATTGGATCTATCTCTCTGTCTCTCTCTGTTTCTGTGTTCTGAGATTCTGCCCTCGCACCGTTTCTTTTATATCTGGAGATCCGTAACTACAATTGGGTTGAAACTTTCGCCTTCTTTTTCCAAAAGTTAGCTTTCTTCCGGTCAAAGTAAAGTATCAACCGCCTTACGAGGGGCCCGTGAGGATGGGGGTGCGCCCACCTGGAGTGGTGGCGTGGGCCACCCTCGTGGCCACCTCGGGCACCGTCTCATGTTGATTCTTCCTCCCAAAAATCATAAATATTCCAAAATAATTCTCCGTCCATTTTTATCCTGTTTGGACTCCATTTGATATTGGGTTTCTGCGAAACATAAAACATGCAACAAACAGGAACTAGCACTAGGCACTGGATCAATATGTTAGTCCCAAAAAACAGTATAAAAAGTTGCCAAAAGTATATGAAAGTTGAATAATATTGGCATGGAACAATCAAAAATTATGGATACGACGGAGACGTATGAGCATCCCCAAGCTTAATTCCTGCTCATCCTCGAGTAGGTAAATGATAAAAAAGATAATTTTTGATGTGGAATGCTACCTAGCATAATCTTGATCATATGTCTAATCACGGCATGAATATTAAGACATGAGTGATTCAAAGCAATAGTCTACCATTTGACATAAAAATGATAATACTTCGTGCGTACTAATATAGCAATCATGTCTTTTCAAAACAACACGGCCAAAGCAAGCTTATCCCTACAAAATCATATAGTTTGGCCATGCTTCATTTTCATCACACAAAATGCTCCCATCATGCACAACCCCGATGACAAGCCGAGCAATTGGTTCATACTTTTTAATGCGCTTCAGCCTTTTCAACCCTCACGCAATACATGAGCGCAAGCCATGGATATAGCACTATAGGTGGAATAGAATATGATGGTGGGGGTTTATGTGGAGAAGACAAAAAGGGAGAAGTCTCACACCGACGCGGCTAATCAACGGGCTATGGAGATGCCCATCAATTGATGTCAATGCGAGGAGTAGGGATTGCCATGCAACGGATGCACTAGAGCTATAAGTGTATGAAAGCTCAGACTGAAAACTAAGTGGGTGTGCATCCAACTTGCTTGCTCATGAAGACCTAGGGCATTTGAGGAAGCCCATCGTTGGAACATACAAGCCAAGTTCTATAATGAAAATTCCCACTAGTATATGAAAGTGATAACATAGGAGACTCTCTATATGAAGAACATGGTGCTACTCTGAAGCACAAGTGTGGTAAAAGGATAGTAACATTGCCCCTTTTCTTTTCTTTTTTTGTTTTTTTTGAATGGGCTTCTTTGGCCCCCTTTTTTTATTTAGGCTTCTTTGGCCTTTCATTTTTTTATATTTTTTCATGGGGCAATGCTCTATAATGATGATCATCACACTTTTATTTACATACAACTCAATATTACAACTCGATACTGGAACAAAGATATGACTCTATATGAATGCCTCCGGCGGTGTACCGGGATGTGCTATGATCTAGCGTAGCAATGACATAAAAAACGGACAAGCCATGAAACATCATGCTAGCTATCTTACGATCATGCAAAGCAATATGACAATGAATGCTCAAGTCATTTTATATGATGATGATGGAAGTTGCATGGCAATATATCTCAGAATGGCTAGGGAAATGCCATGATAGGTAGGTATGGTGGCTGTTTTGAGGAAGATATAAGGAGGCTTATGTGTGATAGAGCGTATCATATCACGGGGTTTGGATGCACTGGCGAAGTTTGCACCAACTCTCGAGGTGAGAAAGGGCAATGCATGGTACCGAAGAGGCTAGCAATGATGGAAGGGTGGGAGTGCGTATAATCCATGGACTCACATTAGTCATAAAGAACTCATATACTTATTGCAAAAGTTTATTAGCCCTCAAAGCAAAGTACTACTACGCATGCCCCTAGGGGGATAGATTGGTAGGAAAAGACCATCGCTCGTCCCCGACCGCCACTCATAAGGAAGACAATGAAAGAAACACCCCATGCTTCAAATTTTTCACACAATGGTTACCATACGTGCATGCTACGGGACTTGCAAACCTCAACACAAGTGTCTCTACAATCCACAACCACCGACTAGCATGACTCTAATATCACCATCTTTATATCGCAAAACTATTGCAAGGAATCAAACATATCATATTCAGCGATCTACAAGTTTATGTAGGATTTTATGACTAACCATGTGAATGACCAATTCCTGTCATCCCTCTAAATAGATATAAGTGAAGCAAGATAGTTTAATTCTTTCTACAAAATATATCCCCATGCTCTAACAAATATAAGTGAAGCAAAAGAGCATTCTATAAATGGTGGTTTTCTATGTGAAGAGAAACATGCAATCCAAACTTCAAATGATATAAGTGAAGCACATGAAGCATTCTATAAAGCCATGCTCAAAAGATATAAGTGAAGTGCAATGAGCATTCTATAAATCAACCAAGGACTATCTCATACCAGCATGGTGCATAAAAGAAAAGTGAAAACTAAATGCAAAAGACGCTCCAAGACTTGCACATATCGCATGAACGAAACGAATCCGAAAACATACCGATACTTGTTGAAGAAAGAGGGATGCCTTCTGGGGAATCCCCAAGCTTAGACACTTGAGTCTCCTTGAATATTTAATTGGGGTGCGTTGGGCATCCCCAAGCTTGAGCTCTTGCCTCTCTTCCTTTTCCTCATATCGAGACCTCCTCAATCAAACACTTCATCCACACAAAACTTCAACAGAAAACTCGGTAAGATCCGTTGGTATAATAAAGCAAATCACTACTCTAAGTACTATAGCAAACCAATTCATATTTTGTTTTTGCATTGTGTCTACTGTAATATAGCTTTTCCATGGCTTAATCCACAAATATAAATTGATAGATTCATCAAAACAAGCAAACTATGCATCAAAAACAGAATCTGTCAAAAACAGAACAGTCTGTAGCAATCTGAACATTCACCATAATTCTGGGACCCCAAAAATTCTACCAAAGTTAGGAAAAATAAAAACTTTGTACCGAAAGACAGTGCAAAAAGAATCAGAACCATTTGATGTTCCAGTAAAAAATGTAAAATCATGCATTACAGCCAAAGTTTCTGTCCTGCACCGTACAAACCAACAAGCATTGTAAACATCCTAAAGGCAAACCTTGGCACATTATTTTTATAATACAATGGTATTGTAGAAGGGGATAATTATTTTTGTTGAAAATTTTCTGTAATCAAGATTCACAAAGTTTCAGTGAGCATGAACAAAGTTCAAGGAGCTCTCCCACTTCAACAATGCTTGTCTCTCTCACTTTCACTTTCCTTTTTGAAAAGTTTTAGGTTCCCCTCTTTATTTTTTTGTTTTCAAAATATATAAAAGCACTCAGTAGAAATAAATGACTCTCTAAAACTTCCGGGTTGTCTCCCTGGCAGCGCTTTCTTTAAAGCCATTAAGGTAGGCATATAGTGCTCAAGTGATGAATCCACCCGGATCCCAAGGTATATCAAAGCCAATTTTAATTAACAATGATTTGTAATTTAGTAGTGAGCACAAAGTAACATATATCATGTAACAACAAAGTCTAACTCTCTTCCTATGCATCAACATGTCATAAAAGAACAATTCATGCACACATAGTAAAGGCCAATGCATAGTATAAACAGTTTCTTGCAATTTTATCATATTGGAAACATAAAGAGGCGGAGATGTAGTTCCTCTCTCATAATAATTGCAAGTAGGAGCAGCAAGTACATGCATATTATATCTATCAAAATTATCATGTGCAATGCTAAAAGGCAACCCATCAATGTAATCCTTAATAAGCACAAACTTCTCCGATATAGTGTAGTTTGGAGAATTCAAAAAGATAATAGGACTATCATGCGTGGGTGCAATAGCAACAATTTCATGTTTAACTTAAGGAACTATAGCAAGTTCATCTCCATAAGCATCATTCATATTCGCATCTTGGCCACAAGCATAGCAAGCATCATCAAAAGGGGATATTTCAAGAGAATCAATGGGATCATAACAATCATCATAGCAATCATCATAGTAATCATCATAACAATCATCCTTCGGTAAGCACGAAGGGAAGTTAAACAATGTATGAGTCTAAGAGTTACTCTCATTAGAAGGTGGGCACGGGTAGCTAATCCTCTCTTCCTCCTTTTGTTCTTCGCTCTCCTCGTCATCTTTTTCATCCAATGAGCTCACAGTTTCAGTAATTTGTTCTTCCATAGACTCCTGGAAAATATTAGTCTCTTCTTGGACAACGGAAGAGTCCTCAATATATAGTTTAACATAGGCATTAGAAGCATAATTATCATAACAATATTGAAATATGGCAAATTTTTCAGATTTGTAAAGAGTGGCATCATACTTTTCAATCAAAGAAGCAATTTCATAAGCACCCTTAAAAGCAACAAATTCTTCAATTTGTTGAACATCATAGTAATTATAAACACCCTTAGCATACGAAGATACGATCCCATTATCAATAAACTCACATTGATAGGGAAGGTGTTTCTTAGGGTTTTCAGAACAACAAGTAACATCATATATTTCACATAAATTCCAAGCATAGCATTGCAAACGATGAATTTGATCCAGTAAAAGTTTCCCTTTTTCAGATATACGATGTCGCACATAACAAGCATGCTCATCTAAAGATTTGCCCTCAACTAAGCTAGTTGGGTTTCAGCACGAGCACAAAGGGATCGAAGATGATCCAAGTAAAAAGCTTCAGTAGTGTGATAGATTTTGAGTGGTTCTTCAACCATTGGTGTAGTAGGTACAACTAATTTTTTTGGTATTTTGCATTTCCTACCCATAACTAAAGATAGAAAACAACTAAGAACAACAAATAAAAATTACTTAGTGATAAAGCAAACAAGCACACACGAGAATATTCACCCCACGCTATGACTCCCCGGCAACGGCGCCAGAAAAAGGTCTTGATAACCCGCAAGTATACAAGATCAATTGTAGCCTCTTTCGATAAGTAAGAGTGTCGAAACCAACAAGGAGCTAAAGGTAGAACAAATATTCTCTCAAGTCCTATCTGCCACTGATACGACTCTACGCATGCTTAGTGTTCGCTTTACCTAGAACAAGTATGAAACTGGAAGGTCTTTGTAGGTGTGATAGGATAGGTTTGCAAGAATATAAAGAATGCGTAAATAAAAAGTAGGGGCTGTTTAGATAAAGAAGCAATAAAGTAAATATTAGTAGAGAGCTTTTTGTTACGAGAAAGTTATTTGTCCAAGGCAATCGATAACTAGAACGGTAATCACTATTGCAATTCTATTTGAGGGTGAGGCATAAGCTAACATACTTTCTCTTCTTGGATCATATGCACTTATGATTGGAGCTCTAGCAAGCATCCACAACTACTAAAGATCATTAAGGTAAAACCCAACCATAGCATTAAAGTATCAAGTCCCCTTTATCCCATACGCAAATAACCTACTTACTCGGGTCTGTGCTTCTGTCACTCACACCACCCACCATAAGCAAATCATGAACATATTGCAAACTCTACAGTGGGAATCCCTCACGCTTGCGCGACACGGAGAGCACCATAGGACAACACCAATAATAAAACATGCAACTCAAACCAATCATGATCATCAATTAACCTATAGGACAAAACGGATCTACTCAAACATCATAGGATAGCCATACATCATTGGGAAATAATATATAGCGTAGAGCACCATGTTTAAGTAGAGATTACGGTGGGTAAGAGAGGGGTTACACCGCTGCATAGAGGGGGGAGGAGTTGGTGATGAAGGCGGTGAAGAGGTTGGTGAAGATCGCGGTGATGATGATGGCCCCCGGTGGAGTTCTGGCGCCACCAGAAGCAAGGGGGAGAGAGCCCCCCCTTCTTTTTCTTCTTCCTTGACCTTCTCCCTAGATGGGAGAAGGGTTTCCCCTCTGGTCCTTGGCTCCCATGGCATGGGAGGGGCGAGAGCCCCTCCGAGATTGGATCTATCTCTCTGTCTCTCTCTGTTTCTGCGTTCTGAGATTCTGCCCTCGCACTGTTTCTTTTATATCTGGAGATCCGTAACTCTGATTGGGTTGAAACTTTCGCCCAGATCTTTTTCCAAAAATTTGCTTTCTTGCGGCCAAAATAGAGCATCAACCGCCTTACGAGGGGCCCATGTGGGTGGGGGGCGCGCCCACCTGGAGTGGTGGCGTGGGGCACCGTCTCGCATTTATTCTTCTCCCCAAAATCACAAATATTCCAAAATAATTCTCCGTCCATTTTTATCCTGTTTGGACTCCGTTTGATATTGGGTTTCTGCGAAACATAAAACATGCAACAAATAGGAACTGGCACTGGGCACTGGATCAATATGTTAGTCCCAAAGAATAGTATAAAAAGTTGCCAAAAGTATATGAAAGTTGAATAATATTGGCATGGAACAATCAAAAATTATAGATACAACGGAGGCGTATCAGTGATCCAGAATGGGGCACCAGGTGAGCAATGGAGGGACATCGATGCCAAATGCTTCACAAGTGAATTTGGCACGTGTTTTGTCCTACATAGTGGAGGGCCGTTATAGCCCACTTTTGTACTACCTCGTATTTAGTGTAAAATTTTGACCATAGATTTACCTAAGAAAATGCCAATGCATGTCACAAAAACTTATACCATTTGAAATTATGTTCAAATACGAATCCAACGATATAATTTTTAGTGACATGCATTAACATTTTGTCAGTTAAATCCATGGTCAAATTTTGATACTACAAAATAGGAAGAGTAGACCAGGATGTAGGTAGTCTTGCTCTTAGGGTAACCATAGAGTTACTAGTCTAAGTTACTTTCCACTATTACTAGCCCAGGCTACTATAGTAGTAAAACAAAAAATGATGCAGGTGATCACGTGAGAAAAAATACTAAAACATTTCTTTCGGTGCAGTGCGTAGATGCAGTTTTGAACACTACACTTGTCATCGTAATTTGGGAAAATTATGAAAAAAATTAAGCTACGTTGTGATTACCGTTTACTAATAGGAAAGAAGTTTCACCTCAATGAGTATCTTCTCCGTGCACGGAAAGCATGTAAGGAATCCAACAACTTGATCCAGATTGGGGCCGATAGATTTGATTGCCAAGATCTTCACTATGTGCATAGACTAGTCAAGCTTGTGGGAATCATTTTCTGAAAGACGGTCGTAAATACATCAAGAAGAAATTTAAAAATGTGAATTTCAAGAAGACGGAGAAGAAGATGAGTGTTGTACCTGAACAATTACGGATCCAATAAAGAGTTCGGAGAATTTGGCAGACGAGTACACCAATGCTGTCGATTTCGGCGCATCAATGACCCTGATTTTGTTGGACCTTCTACATCAGATACAAGCAATCTCTCAAGGAAAGGCACATTCTCAATACCATAACGTGAAACAGCTGGAGTGATCTCTCCCCAATTGATGTCTTGTTGCAGGGCCAGCAAGACACATAAATCCATCGGAAATTCGTCGAGGCGATGTGGAGGCTAATGAACCCGTGGATCTGCTCAAGATGAAGGTACTCAAGCACAGTACAGCTGTGGAGCAGGTGCTCCATAGCGTTCTTTGAGATGACAACGTCAAAGAGGTTGAGCTGCTTGAGTTGAGGGAGAAGAAGGGCGGGTGCGACACTAATCTGGGGAAGATAGCAGGAGCTGAAGCTGGCGCGACACAGCGTTGGCGTAAGGCGGAGCACGGACGACGGCAGATAGCGACATCGTCCAGCTTCAAAGCTGAGCTCCTCGAGCTGATCTAGGGCGGGGGATAAGAACCACTCGTTGAACTTGGCTTGGACCTTGCAGTTGGTACTGAACATGTGGATGTCAAGGCATCTGGCTGGCCCAGGGTGCGATGAAAGGATCTTGGAGACTGCGGCCATGCGTTTGCAATCCCCGTCGCAGAGGCAGCTGTCGACGGTGAGGTTGAGGGGGACGCGGCGCCAAAGGGGCGCCATCGCCGGGAGAGCAGGGCGGTCCGCACGGCAGATTTGATGGGGAGGAGGCCAACGATGATGAGTAGCATGTCGTCAGGGAGGCTGCTGATGAAGTCCAGGCTCACCGGATGCGCTCGAGTCGCATCCGCTTGTTGGCTGCCACGCCATCCATCTCAACCGTCGGCGACGCCGGTGTACACATGTGCTGGTGTGTGTTGTGTGTTGGCCTGCTGGGGTGTGCACGAGTCCGTCCTTCTGTGCATGCCGCCGCGCAATGGTGAATTGTGCGCGAGTGCGTCCTTCACGCGGAAGAAGTGTGTCCTCAATGCACCCTCAATTTACTAGCGTTTGGGGTGCTACCCCGAGTGGTTTCAACTTTGTTTACTTCACCGCATGTCAGATGGGCCTCTAGTTTACTTATTTTCACCCACTACCACATGGGTCAGCACACGAAGGTAGAGAACACAAGCTGACAAGGCAGCATGTGGACTGGTTGACCGGTCAACTAAGCAATATACGGAGCTATACGCTGACACAGTGAGCGTATAATCCGTCGGTATAGATAGTTCGAGTGAGAGGGGAGGCCTGTGAGAGATAGCAGAGAGAGAAAAAGAGCTACTCCCTCCGTTCGAGTAGTGTCAACATTTTTTTAAGTCAAACTTTTGAAACTTTGACCAAGTTTATGAAGAATTTACTTATATCTACAATACCAAAGATAAATGATAGTATGAAGTAAGTACATGTTGTGATGAATCTAATGATCGTTCCAGATGTAAATGTTTTTCTCCACATATACCTGGTCTAACTTTTCTGAGGTTTGACTTTTCAAAACATACATATGCTTATGGACGTGAGAGAGTACCTAACTAGAGAGAGTGTGTGTGAAATAGAAAGAGTAACTGAAAAAAGTGTGTGTGCGTGTGTGAAAGAGACATGGACAAAACACGATAAAAGGAGAGAAAAAGCGTGTGTGTCTTATGCAAACATATCACACATGCATCTTCGACAGCGGAAGTAAGGTGAGGAGATAGTGCGTGGTTGTTTGCAACCGAGAGAGAAAGACCTCTAGCACGTGGCCACGAGGGGTCTGACAAACAAGGGAGAGAGGTCGAGAGAGACGTACATAGAAAATGCAGACATGGGGAGGAGAGAGTGTATGTTTGTCATAGAGAGATCGCCTGGAGATCGTGATGGGACTACATGGGTGGGAGATCGAGTGACAAGGTGTGTGCGCGATAGAAGATACCCCAAGAGATATCGAGATAGACGTATGGATGGAAGGAGACAATACGTGTGTTCCTGATGGTTGTTGAGAGATAATCATACTTAGGGGGGAGTGCGTGCACCTATGATGGAGTGAGGGATTATGGTACTTAGGGGGGTGTCACATAGAGAGGGAACAAAGGCGGAGAGTGCTGGATGGGTCTATGTAGCGCGAGCGAGACATGTGTATGTGTGAACCAGGGAGATATAAAGTTTGAGAGAGATAGAGGAGCCCCGATAAGGCTAAGTGGTGCGTCAGATAGCTGAGAGGGGGAAAGAGATATTCCATCCGCTTGGTAATGCAGTGCATGTAAATTTTTTAGAAGTCGAACTTTGGAAACTTTGACCAGGTTTACACAAATGTTATTATATCTACAATACCAAAGATACATCATACGGAACTACATCTCATGATGAATCTAATTGTATATGTTTGCCGTTCTACATGTAAATGTTTTTCTCCACGTACATGGTCAAACTTTGTGATGTTTGACTTTTCAATAAATCTATATGCTATGGACCGAAGAGAGTGCTTAAGTCGAGAGAGATCAAGTGCATGTGAAGGAGAATGAGTGAGTGTGCAAAAAGAGTATGTGTGTGAAAGAGAAAGGGACAACAAACGATAAATTAGAGAGAGAGTGTGTGTTTTTTCATTTCTTATGCAAACATATCACGCATGGATCTCCGAGATAGAAAAGCGAGGTGAGGAGATACATGAAGATAGCTAGTGCATGATTGTTTGCAACAGAGAGAGAGACCCCTATAGCACATGTCCAGTAGAGGTCTGGCCAACAAGGAACAAAGGTCAAGAGGGACGCATGCACTACAAAAAAAGACACATCCGTGACATTTTGGGCCGAACGATTTTTTTTCCTGTCATGCTTATGACACTTCTATGACAATAACTGTGACAAAACCCGGTATCATCATAGATGTGGCAGGCTCCTACTTCTATGACAAAAAATTATGACAGAATGGGCTTTTCGTCTTGGGCGGGCCGGAGATGTAGCTGCATGACATTCTTTGGGCCGTCCATGACGGAAAAAACCGTGGTAGAAGCGAGGGTGAGGAAAATATCAGGGAGTTCCCGATTACGGTGGGTGGTCTGGGACCGAGCAATGTGCGTTTCTCTCATACGTACGCACGTGTGTGCAAGGCGTTGGGCTCTAACCGAACCCGAGCGAGGCATTGGGATCTAACTGAACCTGAGCGATTGCACTGCAGGCTACGCGTTACAGAACCTGAGCGATCGATCGATCCCTTGCTGTTAACTGAACCCGAGTGATTCCTTCGCTACTGTTGCTAACTAAAGCTGATCGATGCTGCCTCTGGATGAACAATGAGCGTTGTTGGGGGTTTGGATGAACAGTTCCCCGGTGGGGGTTGGATGAACATGACCTCGTGGTGTTGCCGCTGGATGAACAGGTCCCCGATTGTTCGAGCCGATTGGGGGGGTGGATGAACAGGACCCCGTGGAGGGCTGATGAACAAGACCCCATGGAGGGCTGGATGAATAGGACCCCGTGGAGAGGGCTGGTTGAACAGTAGCCGGTGGAGGAGTGTTGTGGAGGCTGGATGAACAGGAGCCGATGGATGAACAGTCGCAGGTGGAGGATGGAGGAGGTCGATGGTGGATGAACAGTACCCCCGTGGAGGCTGGAGGAGGTCGACAGTGGAGATGAACAGTATCCTGTGGAGTCCCATTTTGCGGTACACCACACCCCTTGAGGAAGTCCTAGACTAGGGGGTGTCCGGACAGCCGGACTATCATCGTCCCGTGTCCGGATGGGACTTTCCTTGGCGTGGAAGGCAAGCTTGGCGATACGGATATGTAGATCTCCTACCATTGTAACCGACTCTGTGTAACCCTAGCCCTCTCCGGTGTCTATATAAACCGGAGGGCTTTAGTCCGTAGGACAACAACCATTACAACAATCATACCATAGGCTAGCTTCTAGGGTTTAGCCTCCTTGATCTCGTGGTAGATCCACTCTTGTACTACCCATATCATCAATACCAATCAAGCAGAGTAGGGTTTTACCTCCATCGAGAGGGCCCGAACACAGGTAAAAACATTGTGTCCCTTGTCTCCTGTTACCATCCGCCTAGACCCACAGTTCGGGACCCCTACCCGAGATCCGCGGTTTGACACCGACATTGGTGCTTTATTGAGAGTTCCTGCTGTCGTCACCGATAGGCTTGATGGCTTCTTCAATCAACAACAACGGCGTGGTGAGACTTTTCTCCCCAGATAGATCTTCGTATTCGGCGTAACCGCCGCTGCGGGCTAATTCACTTGGCCATCTGGAGCAGATCGAAAGCTTCGCCCGCCGTCGGTCGGTTGGAAGCCTAAACTTCACGGCGGACATCGCGGAGACTTGATCTTCGATGGACCCGATCCGCAGCCGGCGTGCCGCCTTTGTCGCGATGGGCGCGATCTAGCTCTGCCGTCGGACAAGACCTTGAGGTCGCACAAATCCGCTCCGACCCATAGTTAAGACGATCGCGCGGTCGAGGGCGAGTGGCTGGACACCGCCACGGGAGCTGCAACATCCGCGGCGATGGAGCCGAACACTGACCTTGTCCCCTATAAAACTCGTGACTCCGAGGTGCCGGACTCCCTGCCGGACTCGGAACCTCCTGCGCCCCTGCCAATCAAATCTGATCGGGCGCCGATCATGGAGTTCACCGCTGCGGACATCTCTCAGCACTCACCCTTTGGCGACATCTTAAAATCGCTAAAGCATCTCTCGCTATCCGGAGAGCCCTGGCCGGACTACGGCCAGGATGGTTGGGATGCGGACGACGAAGAAACTCAAGGCCCACCCACCACCCACTTTGTAGCCACTGTCGACGATCTAACCGACATGCTCAACTACGACTCCGAAGACATCGACGGTATGAACGACGATGCCGGAGATGTAAGTGCATCTAGTGCCCCTTAGTGATTTTGGTGTATTGAAGACTTATAGGTTAAGGGACTGATGCGTTTGTAAGTGTACACAGGTCTATAAGTCTATGAGGAGTTTGATATTTACATAGAAAGTCGACCCCTAAAAATGAAGTTCTTCGACTGAAGACTTTGATATTCTGAAGACTTTCTGAAGACTTTGAAAGTGAAGAAATTGGTGTGACCTTGAAGACTTGGTATTCATTCGAGGAACATGAAGCATGAAGACTTTTGTTTTCGTAGTTTCATCTTCTCTTTCTTGAGTCATATGAAACACCGTACTGTTAAAGGGGGTCGAGGAAATACTAAGGAAAAAATTTCCATGTGATGCTCAACTCAAAATCCTACACCTACCAATCCTTGAGTGAAGCCATTGGAAATCTCATACAGATTCAGTCAAGTTCTTGATGTGAGACGCAGATTCTTACAGTCCTTGATGACTATCTTTCGACCGAGGAGTTAGGAATTCACCAGTCTGAATTGCCTACAGTGAGGAACATGATAGCCTTGAGGAATTTGAGAGTCAAATTTCCGGCGATTCTTTGTCTTCTTGTGGCTGTCCCAAAATATCTTATCCACCTAACGGTCATATCATTGAAGGGCATTTATGTCTTATCATGTCGGGTTGCTCCCTAGGCTATAAATAGCCGCCCCTACAACCACTAGTCGGTTGGCTGCTCGAGAGAACTTGACACTTGTCATTTGAGAGCAACCCATCCTCCGAGGACTTTGGCGAAAATCATCAAGTGAGGAAAATCCCAAAACCAAACCCCACAAACCCAAAGTGATTGAGCATCATGAAGAAATTGATCAGCGTGGATCCAACGCTTGTTACCTTTGAAGGCTGTGCTTCTTCCAGACGGTTAGGCGTCAAGGTCTAGAGCATCAAGAGGAATTGTGGATTGCCGAGTGACCAAGTCTGTGAAGGTTTGGAAGTCACTGAAGACTTACCACGAGTGATTGGATGAGACCTATGTGGTCTTAGTTCAAGGAGAATCTGATGAGGACTGGGTGTCTGAGTTGCGGCTCGAGATCGGGTGTCCGGGACTGCGTGTCCTCGAGTTTAAATACCGGCCGCTCCAACCAGACGTACAAGCGAGACAGCAGTTGGAACTGGTTTACCAAATCACTTGTCTTCACCAACTAAGCGGTTCTATTTCCTCAACCCTTCCATTTCCTCATTACTATGTTGAATGTTGTTCATATCGTGCTTGAAGACTTTGATGAAGACTTTCACAAATTCCTCGGTTCAATTTCTTGATCTGTTTGTCTTCATCTTGTTATCCTGTGTTTACGCTTTCGTACTCTGTGCTTGTCTTCATTTCATCATGATGACCATGCTTGTTTCTGTTATGTTTACCTCTGAGTACTTATTCATTTGCAAGTAGTTCTTCACTAAGGAATTTCCTCACCGACAAATTCCTCGATGAAGAATTCATAAAATTGCCTATTCACCCCCTCTAGTCGATATAACGCACTTTCAATTGGTATCGAGCAAGGTACTCCCTTGTTACGTGTGATTTTAGTTTAACCGCTTTGGAGTTTTAGTTATGTCGACCGCAGTATGAAGAAAGTGACATGCCCTATCTTTGACGGTCATGACTATCCCAAGTGGAAGGCCATGATGAGGAAGCGCCTCATGGCAAGGAACAGTGAGTGTGGACCGTCACCGAGATTGGTCTTCTTGATCTATGCAAGATGGCGAATCTGATGATATTCGCAAGTATACTCGACTTGACATCATAGCGAAGGATATCATCTGCTCCTACCGTCGAGAGATCAATTCGCGAATTATGCATCTTGGCAATTCAAAGCTCATCGGGCCCGAATCTCTGATGTCTATGAAGGTCATCGAACTCGTCATGATCCTGGTTTGAGGACTTCAAGGAATCTCTCAAAGCGATGACTTTCGAGCCAGAATCATCATCTTACGCATCATGTCTTATGGCAAGCGATCTTTGAGGTAACCGAATGCTCCTCATCCGAGTCTTGTGATGATGAATCGATAATGATGAATCTGATGATGATATTGAATCCTGTTATACCAGACTTGTTTGCATAGCCACTAAACAACAAACAGCTTTAGAACAAGTTCAAGATATGCTAGACAAAAGTGATGATATGTTGCGTAAAGAAATGGATCAGTCAAAAGCTTTGGGTGAATGTCTTCAGAGAATTCACTCCAAGTTTGACGTTCTTCAAGATCAACATAATACCCTCTTGACTGATCATGAGGAGCTTTCTCTTGAATCTCTTCAAAGAAAGGAAGATCTTGAAAAGTTAAGAGTGTGCTATGAAGATCTTCAGAAGGAGCGTGATTCATTACTAGCTCAACAAATCAGCGCTTCTCAGGAAGAATTTGTTCCCCCATGCTTAAAGTGCATTGAGCGTGAATCGCTACTTCTTCACAGAATGTTCAAATGCTTCAACTGTTACAAATTCTTCATACGCCTCTGCTATCACTAATTCCTCATCGAGGACATTGCTAGTATCCTTGACAATGCAGGGCTGAAGATATTGTACATGACAGGCATGTACAAAAGCCTCAAAGGGCATCAGACGCTTTGTGATGTGCTTAAAAAGCAGATCCTCAACGAAACCCTAGGAAAGAGGGTATTGCCTTTGAGAGGAAACTCAATGCTGATGGAACATATTGGAAGCTTTGGCGGTACCCCAAAACCTCGTGGGTTCTTTGCAAAGGGACCTCCAGTTGATCCATCTAACTTATCTGCCTTTACATGTGATTCTCCTCATTCTTCTGATGAGTCATTTGACTCCAACTATAAACTGTTCAAAAATCAGAATGGTGAAGTATTTGCTAGATACGTTGGCACTAACTGCAGGAACGGCTCCCCTATGAAGAAAATCTGGGTTCCCAAAAGTTATGTTGAAAGTCTTTAGGTGAATGTCCTCATGACACCACCTGTGAAGAACAGGAACCCCAGATCAAATTCTTCATATGGACCAAATTCTTCATATGGATCCAAGTCCTCATACGGACCAAATTCCTCACATGAATCAAATTCCTCAAAAGGATCAAGGTCCTCACATGATTATCGTCGTGCTAACAACTCTGTCTCGCAGGGAAGAGCTAAGGGCTATGAATATGTGCATTATTCTTCAAATCATTATGTTCATAAGTCCTCGAAGAATTACTCTGCTTATTCATATGCTTACCCTAACCCCTCGTATGTGAAACGAAACGGTTTGGCATCTTTGCCACCTTTCTCATATGGTGCTCGCAGAGTGATGAATTCTTTGCCACCCCTCCAGATGTGGGTGGTGAAGAAAAAGAACTAATCTCTTCTGCAGGGTCAGGTCTCCAGACGTACTTTAACGTCTGAAGAATTTGCTGGGGACCTCACAAATTGCCTGAAAGGACGCAGGCGAATCATGATGAAATGAACTCTCATTCGCACGTCCTCATACTGCTATATCTGTTTACTGCTTGATGAAATTCATCTGATGAACTTGATATCATATTCTTCACTAATGAAGCATATGAGATTGTAAGCTACACTAATTCATCTGCAGGATGATCAACCCAAAACTACTGAATGGGTCCTTGATAGTGGATGTACAAATCACATGACAGGTGACAAGAATCTAACAATTATGGATGCTCCTTTAACACCGTCACCTCTGAAGCATATCATCTTTGCTGACAAAGGCAAAAGTCAGGTATTGGGTCTTGGTAAGGTTGCAATCTCTAAGGATAAACACATGGACAAAGTCATGCTTGTTGAGTCCTTAGGATACAATCTCATGTCAGTCTCAATGCTTTGTGATCTTGATATGGTAGTTGTCTTTGGCAAGTATCGTTGTGTTGTGATTATGGAAGCTGACAATTCCAAAGTCTTCGAAGGCTTTAGGAGAGGAGATCTGTATATTGTTGATTTCTCTACAGGACCACAACCAGCCGTGTGTCTACTTGCAAAAGCTTCAGAAGGCTGGCTATGGCATCGACGACTTGGTCACGCAGGCATGAGGAATTTGAACACGCTTGCGAAGAAGAAGCATGTCATTGGCATTGAGAATTTCAAATTCCTCAAGGATCACTTATGCGGAGCTTGTGAAGCAGGAAAAATGACCAAGGCCAAGCATCCAGCGAAGACTATCATGACCACTACCCGTCCATTCGAATTGCTTCACATGGACCTCTTCGGACCTAATCATTATTCAGCAGTCACTAATGATGCATCTCTATATGGTTTTCAAACATGGGTACACATTTTCCTCGAGGGTACACATTGTTACTTACAAACATGAAGTGCAGGAAGTCTTCAAACGATTTTCCTCGAGGGCTTCAACCAACTTTGGTGTGAAGATCAAGCATATCAGAAGTGACAATGGAACTGAGTTCAAGAATTCCGGTCTTGATGCCTATCTTGATGAACTTGGTATTACTCATGAGTTATCAGCTCCTTATACTCCTCAGCAAAATGGCGTCGTGGAGCGCAAGAACAGAACTCTTGTTGAGATGGCTCACACTATGCTTGATGAATACAAAACGCCTCAGTGTTTTTGGATTGATGCAATTGATATTGCGTGCCACATCATCAACAGAGTATATCTTCACAAATTCTTCAAGAAAACGGCCTATGAACTCCTCATTGACAAGAAACCCAATGTGAGTTATTTCAAAGTCTTCGGTGCTAAATGTTGGATTAGAGATCCTCACCACAACTCTAAATTTGCATCGAAAGCACATGAAGGTTTTATGCTTGGTTACGGAAAGGACTACGCACACCTCTGAGTCTTCAACATTGTTCTTCACAAGATTGTTGACATTTGTAGATTTGCGGTTCGATGAAACTAATGGCTCGCAAAAAGAGCACCTACCTTCGTGTTAGATGAACCAGCACCGAGGATGCTATCAAGCTCAAGGCAAGCGAGGATGTCATTCCTCTTGAAGAATCTGCTGAAAAATTCATTCTGTTCATGAAGAGCGTCGAGCTGATGCACGAAGAACATGATGAGGAAAATGGTCTTTGAAGAAAATGCTGATCAAAATCCTCGGCGACAACCAGCTCATCCACATGTTGCAAAAGAAGTGCAAGTGGAGAAGATCATCGATGACATTAGCGCTGAGTCCTCTCACACGCTCAAAATCCTCACATTTATCTAACTTTTGTGGGCACTATGCTTTTGTCTCTATCACAGAGCCCACTAAGGTAGATGAAGCATTTCGAGCCGAGTGGATTCAGGCTATGCAAGAAGAATTACATCGATTCGAGCTTAACAATGTCAGGAATTGGTCAATCGCCCGGATCCTCACAAACATAATATCATTGGCACAAAGTGGATCTACCGCAACAAGCAAGATGAAAATGGCCTTGTGGTGAGGAATAAGGCACGACTAGTAGCTCAAGGCTACACACAGGTTGAAGGAATTGATTTCGATGAAACTTTTGCACTGTTGCTAGACTTGAGGCTATTCAGATATTACTTGCTTATGCTAACCATCATGATATCATCTTATATCAAATGGATGTGAAAAGTGCATTCCTCAATGGTAAGCTTGAGGAAGAAGTATATGTTGCTCAACCCCGTGTTTTCAAGATCCAAAGAATCGACAAAGTCTTGAGACTCAATAAGGCCCTCTATGGCCTCAAGCAAGCCCCTCGGGCGTGGTATGATACATTGAAGGAATTCTTCGTGAAGAATGGCTTCACACCCGTTTCACTCGACCCTACTCTCTTTACTAAATCTTATGTTGGTGAACTGTTTGTGTGCCAACGTTATAGTGATGAATTTGCCTATATGATGAGTGAAGAATATCAAATGTCTATGATGGGAGAGTTGAAATTCTTCTTAGGTCTTCAAATCCGTTAGCAGCGCAATGGCATATTCATATCTCAGGAGAAATACCTCAAAGATGTACTGAGGAAATTCGGCATGCAAGATTGCAAAGGCGTCAAAATTCCTATGCCCACAAATGGCCATCTATGCACTGATGAAAATGGTATTGAATTCGATCACAAGGTATACCGCTCCATGATTGGTTCTTTGTTGTACTTATGCGCATCTAGGCCAGATATAATGCTTAGTGTTTGCATGTGTGCCCGATTTCAAGCTGCACCGAAGGAATAACACCATAAGGCTGTGAAGCATATTCTTCGATATCTAGCTCACACACCAACACTAGGATTATGGTACCCCAAGGGCTCTGCTTTTGATCTCATTGGATATTACGACTCGACTATCTTTGGTGATCATGTGGACCGCAAGTCAACATCGGCACTTGTCATTTCCTCGGACAAGCTTTGGTGCTGTTGGTCTTGAAGAAAGAAGCTGCGTATCACTATCTCTTCTGAAGCTGAATATATTGCTCTTGGCTCATCTTTGTGCTCAACTTCTTTGGATGAAGCAAACCCTCAAGGACTATGGCGTCAACATGAAGAATGTGCCTCTCCTCTGTGACAATGAGAGTGCCATCAAGATTGCTCACAACCCAGTTCAGCACTTTCGAAGACAAAGCACATCAGATTCGTCATCATTTTCTTCGTGATCATGTGTTGAAGGTGACATCTCCATCGAGCATGTGAAGGCGAAGAACAGCTAGCTGATATCTTCACCAAGCCCTTGGATGAGAAGAGATTTAGCAAGTTGCGGTGTGAGCTAAATATCTTAGAGTCTTGAATGTTCTTTGAAAAGGACACACATCCTAACACTTATGCAAAATTGATGACTTAGATGTGCAACACATGAAGAAGCGTTTTCTTCAATCAATGAAGAATAACACTCTAAGTGTGAAGAAATTAATGAAGAATTTGATTCTCGAACCCTCGACAATTGTGCGATGTGTGCGAAATCATCATTCTTATCCGGTGGGCCACGCCACCACAAAAAGTTGAAAATCTTCAATTTGAGTTTTTCTTCATTTTTGAAATTCTTCAGTTTTTCAAATTCAACTTTGCAAAATCTTCACTGTTTCCGTCGTTTTTCTTCATTGACTATATATATATATATATATATATATATATATATATATATATATATATATATGAGTTATGTCCTCTACAGCATTCACTTATGGCTATTTCTTCAAATTGCGTTTTCTGCTAAGTGAATGTGATCGAACCCTTCCCCCTCTATGCTATACTCACCAAATCTATTCACAAATTCTTCATGTGCGTTCTATTTGAAACTCGTTCAAAGTCTTCACTGTGTCCTTGTCAGCTGAAGAAATTGCGAATGAAACTTTAAAACAAATCTTATCCAGATTTTCGGTTTTACCGCTCAAACCGTTCCGCATCCCATGATGCATTATTATAATCACCCACGATCTTACACGATCTCATCTGCACAGTACGTGGGTGACACATGGCGCGTGAAGGAGAAAGGGCAGGGGCATGTTCGTCCCAAAATCTTCGGGCGAACAATTTTTACCGTGGCTATAAATACCCCTCTCCCCTTCCTCACTTCATTTACTCCGCTCGGTCGCTGTCTCTCGCTCGAGCTCCTCAAACCCTAGCGCCGCCGCTACTCCATCGCCGCCGGTGAGGAAGAGCTTCACTGCCTCGACCTCGTCGCCGTCGTACTCGCGCCGGCTGCGGAAATCTTCACTCCGCCGCCGCCGTAGCTGTCTTCCTCTGCCAAGTTAGGGCGTGGGAGATCTAACTTAACGAACTTCACCGCTGTTCATCTCAATTCGTCGTGTTCTTCAGTTCGGGTAATTAAAAGTTACTTTTATTACTCGCTTTGATTCTCAAACTTTTCTGAAAATCTTCAAAGGTGTTTTATTCTTCAAATCTTCACATATGAACACCTCACACACTGCATGCTCTTGATCCATCTCTCTAAGCACTCATTTCTTCAAAATTCCTCAATTGTGCGGATTTCCGATCTGTACAACTCTGGAACCTAAGACAAGAATGCTTAGTGAAATTCCTCAAGGCTCAACTGGTCAAATTCCTCAAAACTTGTCGTTTCGAAAAATCTTCTGAGAACGCATATGACCTCTCAAATTCCTCACACCTACACTCTGTTCACGGTACTCATGTCATTCTTTGAATCACTAGGTTCTCATCAACTTAACTCATTTGCAGCGTTCCTTGAAGAAAAATTGCATACTTCTTGAGTGTTCAATTGTTCAAATTCCTCATCTGAAGAAAATGGTGAAGGAAAGAGACCGCAGAAAGGAGGAAAGAAACACGAGGTCATGACTACTTTCGAGATCCACGATGAAATATACAAGGATTATTGCACACTGATGAAGCCAAGTTTGGCAAAGAAAACAAGAATCAGCGCAAAGCGCATCCAGAGGATTGAGCGAAGATGGGCACGAGAATGGAGGGAATATCAATATGTTACTCCTAAGTACATGAAGAAATTAGCCTTAAATCCTCCATGCCCAAGAGCTCCATTGGCTTTGGCCAAGTAGCTGATCCCACCAGCATCAAGCGTGGTGAGGACTTTCTGAAGAATGGGCTAGGCGTCAAGCAAAGCTGGCAAGACAAGCCAAGGAGGCGGTGAGGAAATTCAATGAGGATTCGCGCATTGCTGCTGCTTGAGACCTCGGTCATGCCGAGGAAATCAATGCCGAAGAAGCCTGCTCGTAAGCCAAGTGCTTCACCTTGGCGCCCTCACGGCCAAGTTCCTCATTGCGCCCTCACGGCAAATTCCTCGAGACCGCCATTGCTCCACCAAAGTCCTCGGCAGCCCCTCAAAGTCCTCAACTCCTGTGCATCGGCTACATGCCAAAGGACTCGGGGTTTCTCAATTATACGGTGTCTCGGCAAGTTCCTCACTGCACCAATGTCCTCATCGGGACCCTCACTGTTGAAGACAAAAGCAACAGCTGGACGCGGTCCTCGGCCAAGTCCAAGGAAGAAACATGTTGCATTCCGAGTGCCCTCTGATGATGAGGCCTCTGATGAAGAACTTGCTGAAATCATCAGAGACAGACAAGCAAAGGCCACTAGAGCCTAGGGCACATCTGTGCCACTGCTGTTGGATCTGAAGAAGATCCTCGACTACATTGACTTATGGCATAAGGATCCAAACACTCCAATGCCTGATCTGCCTCTGACTCCTAGTCAAAGTCATATGCTAACCCATTTCATCTCTCAAGAGAAATGGAAGTTTGAAAAGGCTCGTGAGATAAAGAGAGCTCAAGCTAGAAAGGAGAAGCTTCTGAAGAAGAGCGTTGTCGACTAACACGAAGAACTTCTCAAGGCTCAATCTGAAATCAAGCCCTCGGCAAGGACTTGATGCATACAATGCTGATTGGCAAGGAGCCAAAGTGAGATTCGTCAACTTCGCCGAAGAAAATGTCAACTATTGCAGCCCCATCGCAACAAGAAAATCCTCGAGCTGCATACTCTGCTCGGCTCTTTGAAGAACATGCCAAGCACGCTGATGACTTTCAACCTCTTGATGAGAATACAAGTTCGGGGTTGATGACTCCGTTCTAGCATTGAAGAAATTGCGGGGCATCCACTAGTGGTGCGCTGAAGAAATCGAAGAGATCAGGCAAGCTGCATCGATTGCGCTGAAGAAACTCAACCACAGTCCTCAGCTCCTCCCGCGCCTACTCCAACTCCTATTCTTCCTTCTGCCTATGAAGTGAAGAAGACCAAGGCTGTAGAGCGAGCTGCAGTGAAGAAAAGGAAGGCATCAACTGCGTCAAATTCTTCGGCTGCGAAAAAAATGAAGCCAATGACCAGCTCTCTTGAAAATCCTATTGATGCCGTTCTGATTTCCTCCATGCCATCTAAGGAAATTGTTCCTTATGGAGAAGACTACAAGATCCCAAGCGGATCTGATGAAGAAAATCATTCTGCTGCTACGTCAGAGCAGCTTGATGAAGAAATTGAAGTAGAAGCATTCCCTTCAATGCCAGTCGTTTCCTCACCTATGCCTCAGTTCACAGCTGAAGAGGCTGTGTTGAGGAAATTGAAAATGAAGATGAAGATGTGGATATAGGATGCACTACACCAGTGATGAATGATGACTATTGGGAAAGTCAGCATCCCAATACTCCTCTCTTCACTCCTATTCAACAGATTCCTCAGTCCCGGCTACAACTGTTCAAATGGGCTCTGAAGAAACTCATCCCACTTCATCATTCATGAAGAAATTCCAGCCGCTAGTCTTTGAAGAACCTGCCATGTGGATCCTCAAGTTGCACAAGAAGAGGAACCAGAAATTCCTCAGCCTGCAGTGCCCGAGCTCGCGATTCCTGAGGTTGTGCTACAAATCACTGACACTCCTTTGCCCAAGCCGAAGAATCCATTCTCAAGCAAGCAAAAGTTCAAGGCTGAAGACTTCTTTTCTGAGCATGTGTTCTTCACTGATTATAATCCATATGACTCTGCTCGCATAAGGAAGAGGCGTTTCTGGACTGCTACTCAAGCCAACTTCTATTCCTCAGTGCTCTTTGACAAGGACAAAATCTTCGATCATGAACATATTCCTCATGTGGACATGGAATCTCTGCCGTGCTTCGAGCCAGTCCTCAGTGTTATTCACGATGCAGGACTACTAAATTTCTGCACTGATTGTGATTGGAATGAAGAACTCATTCTTCAGTTCTACGCCACACTGCATATCACCAGAGATGCTAAAGACGTCAATTCATGGGTGATGGATTGGATGACCGAAAACACTCACTACAAGGCACCAGCAACTGAATTGCTTCGTGTCCTTCCTCTTGATCCTCCCCATGACAGTGCACGTTGCATCTACAATGACCCTAAAGCGGCGAATCATTATATGCAAGTGCTCATGAAGCCTTTGAAGCGTGGCAGGCCCCATGAACCAAATTCCTCGTCAAGGACTTGCTCTATGTGCCCCGGATGTCTATCGAATCTGACGAAGACAATGAGTCAATCAAAGGCCACGACTCAAATGATGAAGATGTCGTTGGCATCATGAAGAACATGCTTTTCAACATCATTCATGGCGTTCCGTCAACTTCCATGATTTCTTCATGAGGACTCGGCTAATGTTGCTATGTCACCTTCGATTTGGAGCCCTATCGCCTTGGATTATGAGATTCATAAGGGCAAGATCTTCTTTGAATTACAAAGTCGACACTCGAACCATGGTAGCTACTTGCCTCCCATTGAAGTCCTCAAGAGACCAGTTTCATCATCTGAGGATAAAGGCAAGGCAGCTGCTGTGGTCGATGAAGGCACTCGTCCATTGGATGGTCAATTTCGTTTGGCTACATCTTACTCTACCAATGACGATTCTGCCACACATGACACTGCCGCAAATACCTCAGCCAAGCAAAAGCCTCAAGCCACAGCACCCAGGGTGATGACTGGCCGTGAGTTACTCCTCAGTCTTCATCAGAAGGTTGATCGCAATCACAAATGGGTGAAGCGTCAGTTTGCTGCTATTCTTCACAACATGACCTCAACCCATAATGCTGTGAAGAAAAATCATTATCACCTTCATGAAACCCTCAACCGCTTTGGGCTGTTCTCACTCATGTATATAGCGGAAGAATGAAGACTATGGGTCTCGAGGAAGCATTTGGTGGTCTGCACCACCTCGAAGAAATTCAAGAGAGTCAAAGTTCTTGATCGGTGGCCAGCTCTTATTCTTCATCGCGTGAAACTGATGAGCATGAAGATTTGGACGACACTGCGGCAGGTCCTACTTCAACAAACAACCCCGACAACGCTGGTGCTCCTCCATCGACTTGAAATTCTTTAGGGGCGTTAGTCCTCAGTTTCGATCCTTTTGGTCATTGAATGACAAAGGGGGAGAAATCTTAGTTAGTCTTCAAGCGGGTTTATATTATGGGCGTTTTTGTTAAGTTACAACTCTCGTTCTTCCAAAACTTTTTATTGGATCGAGTTGTAATCTTAAACCCGATGGTGCCCTAATACTTTTGGACGGTGCATGATGCTCTGATACGTTTGATGCACTGTGCTCTGATACTTTTGATGTGTTATTCTGCATGCTTATTCCTCATTAATATTATTGCACGCATGCTGAATTTCATCAGGCACCATATTTCGTCATGCATTTCAAATTCTTCATATTATATATCAAATGCGTGTATGAATTACAAGATATAGGGGGAGATCTCCATGATTCAACTCTTCAAATGTGCATTGCCTCAAAAGCAAATTCCTCACTATGCACATACTCAGGGGGAGTTCTTCTATATCTTGCAATCAAATTCCTCAATATCAGTATTTACACTTCATATATTTATCCCCGTTGAAAACTTAACCTATGTTGTCATCAATCACCAAAAAGGGGGAGATTGTAAGTGCATCTAGTGCCCTTAGTGATTTTGGTGTATTGAAGACTTATAGGTTAAAGGGGTGATCGTTTGTAAGTGTACACAGGTCTATAAGTCTATGAGGAGTTTGATATTTACAGAGAAAGTCGACCCTAAAAATGAAGTTCTTATTTGAAGACTTTGATATTCGAAGACTTTTCGAAGACTTTGAAAGTGAAGAAATTGGTGTGACCTTGAAGACTTGGTATTCATTCGAGGAACATGAAGCGTGAAGACTTTTGTTTTCGTAGTTTCATCTTCTCTTTCTTGAGTCATAGGAAACACCGTACTATTAAAGGGGTCGAGGAAATACTAAGGAAAAATTTCCATGTGATGCTCAACTCAAAATCCTACACCTACCAATCCCTTGAGTGAAGCCATTGGAAATCTCATACAGATTCGATCAAGTTCTTGATGTGAGACGTAGTTCTTACAGTCCTTGATGACTTTGCTCGGCGAGAGTTAGGAATTCGCCGTCTGAATTACCTACTGATGAGAACATGATATACGAGGAATTTGAGAGTCAAATTTCCGACCGTTCTTGTCTTGCCACGGCTGTCCCAAAATATCTTATCCACCTAATGGTCATATCATTGAAGGGCATTTATGTCTTATCATGTCGGGCTGCTCCCTAGGCTATAAATAGCCGCCCCCTACAACCACTAGTCGGTTGGCTGCTCGAGAAGAACTTGACACTTGTCATTTGAGAGCAACCCATCCTCAGGGACTTTGGCGAAAATCATCAAGTGAGGAAAATCCCAAAACCAAACCCCGAAACCCAAAGTGATTGAGCATCATGAAGAAATTGATCGCGTGGATCCGGCGCTTGTTACCTTTGAAGACTGTGCTTCTTACAGACGGTTAGGCGTCAAGGTCTAGAGCATCCAAGAGGAATTGTGGATTGCCGAGTGACCAAGTCTGTGAAGGTTTGGAAGTCACGTGAAGACTTACCACAAGTGATTGGATGAGATCTATGTGGTCTTAGTTCAAGGAGAATACGGTGAGGACTGGGTGTCCTGAGTTGCGGCTCGAGGCGGGTGTCGAGGATCTGCGTGTCCTCGAGTTGAAATACTCGGCCGCTCAACCAGGACGTACAACCGAGACAGCGGTTGGAACTGGTTTACCAAATCCTTGTCTTCACCAACTAAGCTGGTTCTATTTCCTCAACCCTTCCATTTCCTCATTACTGTGTTGAATGTTGTTCATATCTGTGCTTGAAGACTTTGACTGAAGACTTTCACAAATTCCTAAGTTCAATTTCTTTAGTCTGCTTGTCTTCATCTTGTTATCCTGTGTTTACGCTTTCTGTACTCTGTGCGTGTCCTCATTTCATCATGATGACCATGCTTGTTTCCTGTTATGTTTACCTCTGAGTACTTATTCCGCTGCAAGTAGTTCTTCGCTAAGGAATTTCCTCACCAGCAAATTCCTCAGTGAAGAATTCATAAAAATCGCCTATTCACCCCCCCTCTAGTCGATATAACGCACTTTCAGGAGATGATCAAGAACCATCGCTCATAGAGCACTGGAAGGCCACCCCAACCCATGATGTATATATGGTGGATGCCCCAAAAGGAAGCGATAACGGGGAGCAACGGAGCGTGGCAAAGGATAATCCCGCTGATAAACAACCAAAATGGCGACGCAGACGCCGCCCTAAGTCCCGCCTCGACTACAACAGTGCTCCTAATGACCCAGCAATAGAGCAGGGAAAACTAGTGGACGACGAACATGCAACCAAGCAACCGTCCGAACAGGGCGAATCGGATAATCAATCCATGCCGTGAAACCAACAGATCCAGCGACCTCACGCCGGACACACCACCGAGAGAATAAGAGCCTCCGCAAAAGACTCGCCGCCCTTGCAAGAAGTCGAAGAAGGAAAACGGAAGCTCAAAACAGCGGAAGACATACTCGAATGAGGTGGAGCAAAGTGCTCAAAACCGCAGAACAAATCGGCAATGGCCGTCAATCAGAAACTACAAGCGCAAGCTGCTGCGAGAATTTGACGAGGAAGCCATAGAGCCCCACGGTCAAAAAACAAAGAGGCTGCTGGCTGGATAGGCGGCGGATGATTGGCCAAAATTATAAGCGGCGCCGCACACAAGCCGACTCATGATCTGAGGAAAACAGATGGCCCAGCCAGTCCATTTCTGGCCAAAAAGAGGGCCCGAGGAAGCATCACAACACGTCGGTGTTGAAGACAGCGGTACACCCAAATATAGAAGTATTGCACACCCACTATGTTTCACTAATGAGGTGCTGGATCATGAATTCGATGGGGTTTAAACCCATAAACATAGTGGCTTACGACGGAACAACAGACCACAGTGCGGATAGAGGATTATATACTACACATACACATGGCTAGAGGAGATGATCTCCACGCCATAAAATATCTACCCTCAAGCTCAAAGGGCCAGCTCGGCATTGGCTCAAAAGCCTCCCGTAGCTCTTGTTGGAAGTTGGGAAGAGCTTGAGGGCGCATTTAGAAACAAATTTTCAAGGGACTTATGTCCGCCCTCCGGATCTGAGACGATCTAAGTCATATAACTCAACAGCCGGAGAGAGTCAGCATAAATCTCGAACAGGTTCCTTACTAAAAAGAACCAAATAGTCATTGTCGAACGCTGAAGCCTTAGCAGCTTTTAAACACAACGTCCGAGACGAATGGCTCGCCAGACACCTCGGCCAAGAGAAGCCGAGGACAATGTCCGCGCTAACAAGCCTCATGACCCGCTTTTGCGCGGGGGAAGACAGCTGGCTAGCAAGATGCAGCACCAGCAACCCAAGTACATCCGAGATCAGAGATGGAAACGGAAAATCACGGCGCCGAAAAGATCAGCGCCGGAATAAAGAGAAAAGCCCAAAGAACACGGCGGTCAACGCCGAATTAAAAAGCTAGCGGCCAAACAACAAAACACTACCTCTTAAGGACAACAGTGATGAGCTATCCAACTTAAACAAAATTTTGGATCGGATATGTCAAATCCACAGTACCTCCGGAAGGCCTGCCAACCACACCCACCGAGATTGTTGGGTTTTTAAACAGTTCGGCCGACTCAACGCCGAACACAAGGGGCTTGACGCACCAAGCGAGGACGATGACGAACCCCACCAGCAGGGCACCGGAAAACAAAAGACTTTCCTACAAGAAGTCAAAGTAGTAAACTCACTTCATGTGATAATACAGAAAAACAATGCGGCACCCGCTAAGATGGGTCTCGCACGGTCCACCCCAGCGGAACCTCGAGATTGGATGTCAAAACCAATCACTTTTGACCACCTGGATTATTCCAGAAGTGTTCGAAATGCAGGATGGACTGCTCTGATATTGGATCCTATAATCGACGGACTACAATTTACACGAGTCCTGATGGACGGCGACAGCGATTTAAACCTGCTATATCCGAACACAATCCGCAAGTTGGGGATAGACCTTACTAAAATTCGACATAGCCGCACTTCCTTTAAAGGAGTGACGCCATGCCCTTCGACAAGTGCAGGCTCCTTATTACTAGAAGTTGTGTTGGTCACGGACAACTTCCGATCTGGCTAATCTTCCATGTCGCCCCATTCAAAAGTAGCTATCAAGCACTATTGGGACATGAAGCTTTTGTCCGCTTTAACGCCATACCACATTACGCGTCGCTTACACTTAAAATGCCCGGTCCACGTGGCATCTTTTCATTAAGAGGGTCATTCAAAGACCCCGGACACGGCTAGACGAGTCCGGCATAAATAAGCTAGGGGCTCCCTAGCCGCACACCCTTTCACAACGGGCTGTGCGTATAAGCAACAATGAGCTAATATAGACTCTGCTTTATTCATTTATTAATATTTTTCATGCACTTTTTCGCACGATTTCCTTTCAAACTAAGTTCCTCTCTTTTTACAGATGAACAACGTGCATACCCGTCCAGGATAACGACACAACGGAGACACAGGCGCAGACGTGCAGTAGGGACCCGTTGCAAGGATTCTTTTCAGATTAAGACCCTGCGTAAACCTTTTTTACCGTCTCTTGTTGCTACAATCCCCTGGTTTCTCATTATAACCAGAGTGGAGATCGACATTTTGGCATCGGCCGTGTCAGAGGACCTCGCCTGCACTGGACACTAGGGGCTTAGGGCATTGTTCGCCCATTATTATAAAGACCGAACACCTTAGGGAGTGTTGGCGTCTCGAGAGTTAGGCCTTATATGCATCAGCTCGAATCATGGCTTTGGTCAAATGTTGGGTTTGCCCGGCTCCGTGTTTTGCTGCCTTCGTTCCGTATCATCGGCTAGCGGCACCGGAGAACTCTGCGATGTGCCCGAGTTAATTTGGCGAGCACCTCGAGAGAAAGCCGAAAACTGATCGTCATGATACAACGAGGGACTGGTCAACCACTCGATCGACCACCGGAATGTTTGGAATTCCTCCGCTTTGACGAAGGACTGTTTCTCGGTCAGGCACACACGCGCCCCGAATCCGGAGAGCGTGGTGCCCCCAGGGGCTATATCGTAGTCCCACCCTGGAACTCCAATGGCTAAGTGAAAGTGATAAAGCATCATAGTCCGGTTGCCTCGTTTGCTACGCTACCACCTCCTTAACAGGACCGAGACATCGGATTAAGTGTGAAAATGCGCTATTTTTGCGAACACCCCCGCACCTTGTGCGTGGGGGCTGAAGCCAAAGACTGCCATCTTTCAGGTTATACACACGTATACATAAACGGCCGCATAGGAGATATTTCAATACTTGAACGCACAAGTATAAAAAGCGCTTACATCATAAACATTGTTTTAAAAAATTAAACGTTCATTTGAACGTGACATTTCTTTAGCACTGCGACTCTATTACACGAGCACCACGCAGAACTTCCCCAAAATAGTGCTTGGTGGGTAACCGGCTTTCGTCTGAACCCGGGGTTGCAACAGCGGTGGCATCCATCTCTGTCCAATGTGTCTTCACACGGGCGAGGGCCATCCGCACACCCTCTATGCAGGCCGACCGCTTCACGCCTTGATATGCGGCACCGCCCCAAGAAACTGCTGCAATAAGCCAAAATAGCTCTTCGGCTTGGGCCTCTCCGGCCAGACATGAGTCACGATATCCGTCATGGCAAGTCCGGACAACCTATTCAGCTCAGCCCATTCGGCCAACCGATCGGTCAGCAGAAGTGAACGATCCGGACTGTGGAATTGAGACCAAAACAGCACTTCCGTCTTGTGATCCTTCTGACTTCGGAAGTGCACAATGGCATCCGCCGCACTCGCCGCTAAGTCCATATATGGATCCTCCGGACCCCACAGCTGTCCAAGCTGGGCATACTTTGGATCCGTAAACCTGTGGCGCAGCAGAAAAGGCTTGCCAGCCACAATGTCTCCGGCCTGACGCAGCTCCTCCTTTATAGCCCGCATTGTAGAACAGGCATCCTTGGCTTCGGCGGTGCCCTTCCCCAGGCCTTCTCGCTCCAATAGGCGCTCCTTTTCAAGAGCCTCATTGCGGTCGGTAGCATCCTTCAATTTAACGGCCAGTTGGGCCATCTCTTCCATGCTTCGGCAGTGTGCAGCCCTTTCGGCTTCTAACTCTTCGACCGCCCTCGAGGCAGCCGCCTCACTCCTTCTAGCTTGCTCCTTGGCTTGAGCAAGTTCTGCCAAGGCTCTCCACGAGAGCAGCACCATCTGCGTCAAGCATAAATATTGTAAGAGGTGGGCTTTGGCTCCCTTAATAGGTGATGCGGAGAAACAACTTACCTTGCGACTCGTCAAGTCGCTTGTTGACTAAGCGATGTCGCATCCGCAACATCGAGTTGCCGCATTAATTCAGCAACTCCATTAGTCGGCTAGCCCGGACTATCTCGCCACTGCATAGGAAAGGCGACACTCAATACCTGCGATTTTGATCCTCGGCATCTTTGTCGCTTTCGACAACCTACCGAGTCTCGGGGCTACTATCTATCAGTAGCGCTTTATGTGCAAAAGCTGTCAAAAAGGTGTCATTTTACATACCTCAAACCCCATGACAAACTCGGCGGCATTATGCAATCCGCTTCGGCGGACGAAATCCTTCAATCACCGTACTCATCAATGCACGGTGATCTTCTCGAGATGGACGCCCTCTCAAGCAGATCCTTGGCTCCCCGACCGAACACTAGTCGGCGCCGAACTCTTCGGCTCTGCTGGCTCGGGATACCCTCGTGGCGACACTTCAGGCTCGTCCGCCCTATCCGGCGGCGCAGTGAGCAGAGGCATCTCGCTCTCCATCATCTCGGACGAAGATCCCCAAGGCGAGCTCATCGAGAAGGTCGGAGATCCGAACTACAAGGTAAGAAAAAATCGGTTATCCTCGGAAGCACAAATAGGGATGTCTCGTTATCGAACTCCCTTTTTTCTACTCACGGCTCATTGGAGGCTGATGCTTTAGGGAGATTGTGCGGCCGGGGCCTCCCGGATCAGGACCCTCTGGTGAAGACTTCTTCCCCGCTTAGGGCTTTGGCCTCAGGTCTCGGATCACGGTCCTCTTCTCCCCTTGGAGGGAGGGATTCTCGATCCCCCCTCTTTCAAGAGCCTCCTTGGACGAGGCATTAGCTCCTCTACTTTCCCCTTCGCTTTCTTCTGAAGGCACAACCTCCAGCATCTTGACCAGCACGGGATCTGGCATGATCTCTGGGAGGGGGGCCGGACACCATATCAGATTTGCTTGCGCTATCCACTCCTGTTGAAGGATAACGGGTTAAAAGGCGAATTGTAGAAAGGCAAACAAACGGTACTTCTGAATACTAAGCTACTTACTTGAGTATCCGGGCGATTACAGCTTAGGCCAGCGTCCTCGGTCAATTCCGGACACACCGCCCGTGATCCGAAGAACAACTCGTACATCTCCACGGGTGTCGTACCCATAAAGTGTTGGAGAATTCGTGTTCCCTCCGGATTGAACTCCCATAGCCGGAGAGGACGGCGCTTGCAGGGCAGGAGACGCCTAATCAGCATAACCTGCATCACTTTGACCAGATCGATCTCCCTTGCCTGGAGGTCTCGAATTCGTCCCTGCAATAGGGGCACGTCTTTTGATGGCCCCCAGTTGAGCCCTTGGTTGACCCACGACATCAACCGTCGAGGAGGTCCCAAGCGGAATCTGGCGGCGGCTTACACTGCTTGCCCTTGAGCGGTGATATAGAACCACTCCTGCTGCCACAAGTCGAGCTCCTCTTGGAAGGAGCCCTCTGGCCACGGGGCATCGGCCCTCCTGTTTATAGCCGCCCGCCGACTCGCTTGAGCGCCCCGATCATCTTGGCTCCACATTGTAGGTCTTGACCCACAGGCGAAGTGGGGGTGACGCGGAGGAAGGCCATGCAGACAACAATAAGCGGAAATATGGAGGATAGACTCGGAGCCAGGTCATGGAATTCCAACCCGTAAAAGAACATGAGCCCTCTCACAAAAGGATCCATCGGGAAGCCTAAACCCCGATGGAGGTGGGATCTAAAGGCAGCGTACTCGCCGGGCTCGGGGTGGGGATGGCTTGCCCTTCAAGGGCAGCTGTGCAAAATCTCGTAGGACAGGTACCTGGCCTCCCGCAGCTTTAGCACGTCCTCCTCCGTGACGGAGGAGGGAATCCACCGGCCCTGAAGGTCGGAGCCGGACATCGTTGAAGGTCCAAAGCACTCGAATCTGGGGCTCTGGGTGTTGGAACTTGGGGCAAGGAGAAGATTCAATGGAAGACTGAAGAAAAGAAACGAGCCTTGGTCCCATTATAAAGAGGGAGAATACCAAGATCCGTCTCCGTGACCGTTCGGGACTCGCCTTCGATAAAGGGGGCGTGGCGACGGGCGCGGTTGGGTTACCCACGTCCGTGTTGATGGGAATCCCGGAATAAGGGGAACACGATCTCTGCTTCGACAAGACGTGCCAAGGAAACCGCTTCGCTAAACGCGCTGAGGTGGTATAATAAAAAACGATTCAAGTAAAGGCTTGGTGGTGGTGTGATGTCATGCCACAAAATACGCCAGCAGATTGAACTTGTGTACATATTATTCTCTCTACGGTGGAATGTGGAAATTATTTTGCAGAGCCGGACACTATCCTGGTGTTCACAATCTTCTATGGATTATTCGGAGGAGGAACCCGCCTTGCAATGCTGAACATTATGCGTGCGGACTCATCGTCATTGAAGCCGAGTTCAGGGCTACTCTTGAGGAGTCTGGACTAGGGGTGTCCGGACAGCGGACTATCATCGTCCCCGGACTCCAAGACTGCGAAGATACAAGATTGAAGACTCCGTCCCGTGTCCGGATGGGACTTTCCTTGGTGTGGAAGGCAAGCTTGGCAATACGGGTATGTAGATCTCCTACCATTGTAACCGACTCTGTGTAACCCTAGCCTCTCCAGTGTCTATATAAACCGGAGGGCTTTAGTCCGTAGGACAACAACCATTACAACAATCATACCATAGGCTAGCTTCTAGGGTTTAGCCTCCTTGATCTTGTGGTAGATCCACTGTTGTACTACCCATATCATCAATATCAATCAAGCAGGAGTAGGGTTTTACCTCCATTGAGAGGGCCCGAACCTGGGTAAAAACATCGTGTCCCTTGTCTCCTGTTACCATCCGCCTAGACGCACAGTTCGGGACCCCCTACCCGAGATCCGCCGATTTTGACACCGACACCCCTCCCGATGAACAGGACCCCCATTTTGACCATAGCGCTCCAACACAAGTCCGTTTCCTCCGTTTTGCGGTACGCCACACCCCTCCTGGTCAACAGGACCCCATTTCGACCGTAGGAGGTCCAACAGAAGTCCGTTTCCTCCGTTTTGCGGTACGCCAGACCCCTCCAGATGAACATGATCCCGTTTCGACCGTGGTCGGTTGAACACAAGGCTGTTTCCTCCATTCTGGGGTACGCTAGGCCTCGTTTCCATCGGCTGTTCCGTCCAAGCCGGTTGGCTCCCGATGAACACGATGACGCATTCTGTTCTGACCCAGCCATTTTGCTCCCCATGAACACGAAGACGATCATGCAGTTTCTCTGTACCGACCCAGCCATGTACACGAGCCCTGGCTGTACGTATGCGCGAGTAGGCATTCGAGACCCCGCCCGTATGTACGTACGTGGCCGTATTTTCTTTCTTGCACCCTGGCTGATGTATGTACATGTACATGCTACGTGCACGCCTCAACTACGACACGTGCACGCCTCTACTACGACACGTGCCCCTCCTTGCACGGCCACGGTTGATCACTGCAACCTGCAGACATACTGATCGACCAGTATGTATGTACATGTTCGCGACCAGAATGACCACCAGACGTATGCTTCGACCAGGTGGGTCCCGACTGTCAGGCACTTCCTTGCGTGTGAAGATCTAGCTGGTGGGTCCCAGCAGTCAGGGGTCAAATCATTTTTTTTGCCCGTAATATGGACGCACTTGCTTGCGTGCGAAGATGTCGCTGGTGGGTCCCAGCAGTCAGGGGGAAACATCTTTTTTCTTGAAATACGATGGCCCGTCCGATGGGTCCCTGTTGTCAGGTGGAGGAATCATTATTTTCCGCGTAATAAGGAGGCACTTCCTTGCGGCGGCCGTGGACCCAGCTGTCAGCCTCTCCACGTACAGTACTTTTCCGATGGAAGTCATTCCTTGACCACATTGACCAAGCCACGCTGAGAGCACCAGGGCGGTGGATGACAGCGAGGCCTAGGAAGGGGACGACGCGGAGCCGGGGCAGACACGGCAGTGGATGCCCACGTGGAGAGGAGTACGAGGGTTCACTGGTTCGGCTGCGGTGTGAGGCTGTCATCGCCGCAGAATAACAGGGGGTGTGGGTGAGTAGAGGGATGGCCTAGCAAGCGGTGGGAGTAGTAGGGTGCGGTGAGGCCTCCGCGGCATGACAACGGGCCACGGGAGACCGGAGCACGCGGCACGACCGGCGCTAGTTTGGGCAGCTAGACCAAGAAGACCAGAGGTTGAAGAAGCACTACAGCCATTGGATGGACATCATACGGTCACAGGAGTTAGAATCATTCATATTGACTAAGTTTACAAAGCCCTCCGTCCCCGTCAACTTAGTAGGCCCACAAGTCAGCCTCCCACTATGGTGGGTCCCAGCTAGCAGGGGAGTATTCATTTTTTGTGCGTAATAAGCACTTCCTTGCGTGCGAAGATATAGCTGGTGGGTCCGACCTGTCAGCGGGGGGAACGTTTTTTCACGAAATACAGAACCCCTTTCGGTGGGTCCCAGCTGTTAGGTGGAGGAATCATTATTTTCTGCGTAATAAGGAGGCATTTCCTTGCGTGTGGCCATGGACCCAGCTGTCAGCCTCTCCACGCACAGTCTACTTCTGATGTATGTCGTTCGTTGACCATGTTGAACACTCCGCGCCGAGCGCATCCAAGGTGGTGGACGACGGCGAGGCTCCGGACAGCAACGAGCCGGAGATGGGAAGACGCGGGAGTAGAGTCGCAGACAGAGAGGTGTACGAGGGTTAACTGGTTATGCTGCGGTTTGGTTCGACTGTCGGTAGAGAAGAACAGGAGGTGTGGAGGGGAGGAGGGATGGCCTGGCCAACGGTGGGGTAGCGCTTCACAACGAAGCGTGCTAAACAAAGCTGCTAGCAGCAGGAGGCAGGAGTAGGTGGTCCCAGCGGCGCTGGAGGAAGAAGACGAGAGATTGAAGATGGATACCGGCCGTTGGATGTAAATCCAATGGCTAACGATGTCAGAATCATTTGTTGACTAAGTTGACAACGACTTGCATTGGCTTTGACCTATTGGCCCACATTTCAGCCTCCAAAAATGTGGCACGTATTCAACCCATTTTTCAGAATTTACAGTCAATTTGATCTCTTTTTTTTAAAAAAAATTACAACCCATTTGCTGGGCTGGGTGAACAAATAATGTAGCGTCCATGCGGCCTATTTATTTTTTCCTAAAAAATTACAGGCCATCTGCACTTTCTCGAAATACATGATTTTGCTGGGTTGATTCTAATTATAATGTTGGGTTGGGCGCAGCAATGTTATCAAAAAATAAACAGAGGCTGAGCATTTTGTTATAAATATATTTAAATAATAAGTGATTTATTATTACATTGGTCCTTAAATCTTTCCAAGCTTTTGTACACGATACTTTGAGATTTTCGTTGCCAAAAAATCCAGGATTTTATTATTAAGAAATTATTTTTATAAGTTAATAAGATGTGGGATATTGTTTTCTTACATATGTAATTATCTCTTAAATATATGATGAAAATAACAATAATATATAATAACCTATAAAATAATTTAAATATATAAAATATAGTTAGAAGGGAAACATAAGTTGGACCAGGCGTTCCTATTCTTATATAGAAAAATAGAACAAACCTCTGCATTTTCTTCAAAAAAAATACATAAATTGGGCTACCAATGTTTCAGGAAAAACAAAACCTCAGATGGGAGTTCCATAGGCCGGTCAATACATGACGACCCTTAAAAAATACAAATCGGCATGTCGTGGGTTGCGCATGTTAAAAAATAAATCCTAGACGGAGCAGCCCAAAACCCAGCTGATGCTTGCTGCCCGAGTGATAATAAATGATACCTGCCAGCTCCTCGGCTTCGTTGTGAATTTATCTCCTATAGTAACTATGTTGAAGCACCTAAAATGGGCCCCAACGTCAGTATAGCATTAGGAGGAAGTATTTTTTTGATGAGGCACTTTCTTGCGTACGGCCATAGACCTGGTGGGTCCCGACTGTCCTCCTCTCCATGTATAGTCCTCTCCAGATTCCTCTCGTTTGTTCAGCATGTTCACAATGGCAGACAATGGCGCTGGCAAGCGCGAAGCTAAAGGCGCAGCAGAGATCGGACCACCGAGGTGCCTTATTTGTAATGAAATCTTGAACTAGCCCGTGGCCAAGTGACACTACCCGCAATTTGTTCCACCGGGTTTGATTCCACCTGATGCAGGGAAAATATCTCCAATTTTTCTGCCTCTGCCATTATTGACATGTGGGTCCCCATTGTCATCTACGCACACCACGTCCAAAATTGCCAAAACTTCGTCCCTTGTTTTTTCTGTTTTTCGCACACTCGACATTGTGTGGGCATTTTGAAAATAGCATACCTTTCTGATTGTGCATCATATGAAGATGTGCTATGCATGAATGTTGACCAACATGATGTTAACTGGCTGGTAGTTCCATTTTGAGCATGAATAAAACCTCCAACATGATGTTAACTGATAACCCACAAGTATAGGGGATCCCAACAGTTTTCGAGGGTAGAGTATTCAACCCAAATTTATTGATTCGACACAAGGGGAGCCAAAGAATATTCTCAAGTATTAGCAGCTGAGTTGTCAATTCAACCACACCTGGAAACTTAGTATCTGCAACAAAGTGTTTAGTAGCAAAGTAATATGATAGTGGTGGTAACGGTAACAAAAGTAAAGACAGTAAAAGTAATGTTTTTGGTATTTCGTAGAGATTGTAACAGTAGCAACGGAAAAGTAAATAAGCGTAAACCAGTATATGGAAAACTCGTAGGCACCGGATTAGCGATGGATAATTATGTCGGATGTGGTTCATCATGTAGCAGTCATAACATAGGGTGACACAGAACTAGCTCCAGTTCATCAATGTAATGTAGGCATGTATTCCGTATATAGTCATACGTGCTTATGGAGAAGAACTTGCATGACATCTTTTATCCTACCCTCCCGTGGCAGCGAGGTCCTATTGGAAACTAAGGGATATTAAGGCCTCCTTTTAATAGAGAACCGGAACAAAGCATTAGCACATAGTGAATACATGAACTCCTCAAACTATGGTCATCACCGAGAGTGGTCCCGATTATTGTCACTTCGGGGTTGCCGGATCATAACACATAGTAGGCGACTATAGACTTGCAAGATAGGATCTAGAACTCACATATATTCATGAAAACATAATAGCTTCAGATCTGAAATCATGGCACTCGGGCCCTAGTGACAAGCATTAAGCATAGCAAAGTCATATCAACATCAATCTCAGAACATAATGGATACTAGGGATCAAACCCTAACAAAACTAACTCGATTACATGATAAATCTCATCCAACCCATCACTGTCCAGCAAGCCTACGATGCAATTACTCACACACGGCGGTGTGCATCATAAAATTTGTGATGGAGGATGGTTGATGATGACGACGACGATGAATCCCCCTCTCCGGAGCCCCGAACGGACTCCAGATCAGCCCTCCCGAGAGAGATTAGGGCTTGGCGGCGGCTCCGTATTGTAAAATGCGATTATTTCTTCTCTCTTATTTTTCTCCCCGAAAGCCAATATATGGAGTTGGAGTTGGCATCGGAGGGCCACCAGGGTGCCCACGAGGTAGGGGGCGCGCCCAGGGGGGCGCGCACCCCACCCTAGTGAGCAGGGTGTGGGCCCCCTGATCTTCATCTTTTGAGTGGATTTTTCTTTATTTTTTCTAAGGTGTTCCGTGGAGTTTCAGGACATTCCGAGAATTTTTATTTTCTGCACAAAAAACAACACCATGGCAGTTCTGCTGAAAACAGCGTCAGTCCGGGTTAGTTCCATTCAAATCATACAAGTTAGAGTCCAAAACAAGGGCAAAAGTGTTTGGAAAAGTAGATCTGACGAGAGCGTATCAACTCCCCAAGCTTAAACCCTTGCTTGTCCTGAAGCAATTCAGTTGACAAACTGAAAGAGAAAAAGAAAAACTTTTACAAACTCTGTTTGCTCTTGTTGTTGTAAACATGAAAAGCCAGTATTCAAGTCTCAGTAATTATTATGAACTAACCATACTCACAATGACACATAGGTCTCATAATTACTCATATCAATAGCATAATCAGCTAGCGAGCTAATAGCAACACTCGGATGACAACACTTTCTCAAAATAATCATAACATGATATAACAAAATGGTATCTCGCTAGCCCTTTCTGAGACCGCAAAACATAAATGCTGAGCACCTTTAAAGATCAAGGACTGACTAAACATTGAAATTCATGGTAAAAGAGATCCAGTCAAGTCATACCCAATATAAACCAATAATAATGAATGCAAACGACAGTGCGCTCTCCAGCGGGTGCTTTTTAATAAGAAGGGTGGTGACTCAGCATAAAATTAAATAGGTAGGCCCTTCGCAGAGGGAAGCAGGGATTTGTAGAGGTGCCAGAGCTCGGTTTTGAAATAGAGATAAATTATATTTTGAGCGGCGTACTTTCATTGTCAACATAACAACTAAAAGACGACGATATCTTCCATGCTAAACAGATTATAGGCGGTTCCCAAACAGAATGGTAAAGTTTATACTCCCCTTCCTCCACAAGCATCAATCCATGGCTTGCTTGAAACAACGAGTGCCTCCAACATTCAACGGGTCCCAAGGGGAGTTTTGTTTGCAGTTATTTTGATTTAGTTTGCATAAAGCATGGGACTGAGCATCCCGGATACCGGCCATTTTCTCGTGAATGAGGAGCGGAGTCCACTCCTCTTGAGAATAACCCGCCTAGCATGGAAGATAAGGGCAGCTCTAGTTGACATATGAGCTATTCGAGCATGCAAAACAGAATGTTTATTTGAAGGTTTAGAGTTTGGCACATACAAATTTACTTGGAACGGCAGGTAAATACCGCATATAGGTAGGTATAGTCGACTCATATGGAATAACTTTGGGGTTTAAGGAGTTTGGATGCACAAGCAGTATTCCGCTTAATGCGGTGAAGGCTAGCAAAAGACTAGGAAGGACCAATCGAGAGAGCGACAACAGTCGTAAACATGCATTAAAATTAATTCACACCGAGTACAAGCATGAGTAGGATATAATCCACCATGAACATAAATATCATGAAGGCTATGTTGATTGGATTCAACTACATGCGTGAACATGTGCCAAGTCGAGTCACTCAATGCATTTAAAGGAGGATACCACCCCATCATACCACATCATAATCATTCTAATAGCATGCTGGCATGCAAGGTAAACCATTATAACTCATAGCTAATCAAGCATGGCACAAGCAACTATAATCTCTAAATGTCATTGCAAATATGTTTACTTCATAATAGCTGAATCAGGAACGATAAATCATCATATTTACAAAAACAAGAGAGGTCGAGTTCATACCAGCTTTTCTCTTCTCAATAAGTCCATCATATATCATCATCATTGCCTTTCACTTGCACGACCGAACGGTGTGTATAATAATAAGAGTGCACGTGCATTGGACTAAGCTGGAATCTGCAAGCATTCAACTCAAGAGAGAAGACAAGTAATATGGGCTCTAAGTTTAAATAATCAATCATGCATATAAGAGCCACTAAGCATTTTTCAATATGGTCTCCTCGACCCCCAAAGAAAGAAAAAGAAATAAAAACTATTTACACGGGAAAGCTCCCAACAAGTAAAAAGAAGAACGGGAAATATTTTTGGGTTTTCTTTTTAATTCTACTACAAGCATGGAAAGTAAACTAACTAATTTTTTTTGGTTTTTCTTAAAGTTTATCAAACACACAAGAAGAAAGTAGGAAAAGAAATTTAAACTAGCATGGATAATACAATGAAAGAGTATGAGCATCGACATCTAGCAATGAGTTTGTGTGTGAACATAAATGTAATGTCGGTGAGAAATACGTACTCCCCTAAGCTTAGGCTTTTGGCCTAAGTTGGTCTATTGCCAGGGATGGCCTGGCGGGTATCCGTAGGTGAAGCCGGGTCGAGGTGACGAAGAAGACTCGATCGCCATCGGGTGGCAGCCTCCTCTGGATCCCAAGAATAAACAGATAGTCGTGGAGGCTCATCTTGTGGCTCCGGCTCCGGGGCTGGTGCAGGGTTCCGATAGGCTTGAATGGCCGACCATGGAACAATGTGAGGCTCTGCATACAAGTTAAACAAAGAAGGAGCTGGCAAAGTAATAGTCTCAGGGTGATGTTTATCAAAGTATAATTTATATTTGAGCTCCCCATCACGACTCTTAACAAGAAAATCATGCGCTATCATACTTTTGTAATCTAAATAAACACGGGGCAGCGCTGTTTCTTCTTTCTCCACGTGCCTAATAGGTATTTCAAAATGTTCAGCTAGGCGCGAAGCATAAATGCCTCCAAAGATGAGGCCCTTAGTACGGTTCAAACTTAACCGTCTAGCAACAATTCCACCCATACTAACAGAGTTATCGCGGTATAAACCATGGAGCAAAATAATAATATCAGGAATACTAAGGTTCCCACAATTCCCGCATCCAATCAAGCAACGACTAGCAAATATGGCGAAGTAGGGTAAAACAGCATAATGAATGCTAGTGATCCTCGCATCAGAAACCTTCCTGGTTTCTCCCACCGTGATAGTGTTAATAAAAGCTTCTACATTGTTACGGTGGGGTTCATCTAGGGTGCCCTTAAAGGGTATTATGCAAACCTCGCAGAATTCAGCTAATGTCATCTCTTAAACAACGTCATATAAATGAAACTCTACTGTTGGAGGTGATTTCTTAGGGAAAAAGTAGAAGTTCTTCACAAAAGTATTTGTGAGCAAGAGATACTGATGACGTTGGTCGTGGAGGAAGTTGGTGAGGCCGGCATTCTCAATCAATAAATAGAAATCATCATAAATCCTGGCTCTTCTCAAGAAGTCATCGGAAGGCCATTCACAAGGCCGGACCTCCGCGGTGCGAGGTAAATTAAATTTGGGCTTCTCCTCTTCTTCCTTTTGTTTTTCCTTAGAGCTTCGGCTCGACGAGCCCCTCAAAAGTCTCTTCATTATTTCTGAAACAATCTGAAATTTTTTGTAACCTCAAATAAAAGTGAACCAACTTCAATAAAATTGATAGTAACAACTCCGACAAGTGCCTAAGGCCTATATCAAGCATTAGAACTACTTGGAACCATATAAATTTGTCATGCAAGCTCAAGAACATGGTCACCTATGCAGCACAAATTTGCAAAGAATAAAGCACTAGAACAAAAACTAATTGGGCCAATGGAGGAGTCACATACCAAGGAACAATCTCCCCAAGCAGTTTTGCAAGAGGTGCTTTGAGCAAGGATATCGAAAATCACAGCAACGGGGGCTGGAACTCGTGCTTGAGTTGGTTTTTCGTGTTTGTATGTGGCAGAGGAAGAAGATGGGTGCAGGGATAAGTGGAGGAGGGCCACCGTGGGCCCACGAGGCAGGGTTCGCGCCCAGGGGGTAGGGCGCGCCCTCCACCCTCGTGGCCAGGTGGCAGCTCCCCCCGTGGTGATTTTTGCACAGAAAATTCTCAAATATTCCCAAAAAAATCATATTAAATTGGCATGGCATTCTGAGGACTTTTATTTTTGGGATATTTTTATATTGCATGGATAGGTCAGGAAACAGACTGAAAAATATTATTTTACTTTATTTCTACTAAATAACAGAAAATATAAAGAGGGTACACAAGGTTGTGCTTCTAGTGTCATCCATCTCGTGATCATCAAAATGAACCCGCTAACAAGGTTGATCAAGTCTTGTTAACAAACTCATTCCAAATAATCCCAGAACCGGAGAAATTTCGAATGACACTAAGTTACCTCAACGGGGATATGAAAATCCCCAACAATAAGAATATCATACTTTTTCTTGACAGTAGGGAGAGGAAGTTCAAAACCTCCAAATATAATCGATGGAACTTTTCCAATAGAGTTGATACTATAAACTTGAGGTTGTTTCCTCGGAAAATGTACCGTGTGCTCATTACCATTAACATGAAAAGTGACATTGCCTTTGGTGCAATCAATAACAGCCCCTGCAGTATTAAGGAAAGGTCTTCCAAGAATAATAGACATACTATCATCCTCGGGAATATCAAGAATAACAAAGTCCGTTAAAATAGTAACGTTTGCAACTACAACAGGCACATCCTCACAAATACCGATAGGTATAGCAGTTGATTTATCAGCCATTTGCAAAGATATTTCAGTAGGTGTCAACTTATTCAAGTCAAGTCTACGATATAAAGAGAGAGGCATAACACTAACACCGGCTCCAAGATCACATAAAGCAGTTTTAACATAACTTCTTTTAATGGAGCATGGTATAGTAGGCACTCCGGGATCTCCAAGTTTCTTTGGTATTCCACCCTTAAAAGTGTAATTAGCAAGCATGGTGGAAATTTCAGCTTCAGGTATCTTTCTTTTATTAGTAATAATATCCTTCATATACTTAGCATAAGGATTTGTTTTGAGCACATCAGTTAATCGCATACGCAAAAAGATGGGTCTAATCATTTCAGCAAAGCGCTCAAAATCCTCATCATCCTTTTTCTTGGATGGTTTCGGAGGAAAAGGCATGGGTTTCTGAACCCATGGTTCCCTTTCTTTACCATGTTTCCTAGCAACAAAATCTCTTTTATCATAACGTTGATTCTTTGATTGTGGGTTATCAAGATCAACAGCAGGTTCAACTTCTACATCATTATTATTACTAGGTTGAGCATCAATATGAACATTATCATTAACATTGTCATTAACATTATCACTAGGTTCATGTTCATCACCTGATTGTGTTTCAGCATCAGAAACAGAGATATCATTTGGATTCTCAGGTGGTTCAGCGATAGGTTCACTAGAAGTTTGCAAAGTCCTATCATTTTTCTTTTTCTTCCTCTTAGAAGAACTAGGTATATCAATATTATTTCTCTGAGAATCTTGCTCAATTCTCTTAGGGCGGCCTTCAGGATACAAGGGTTCCTGAGTCATTCTACCAGTTCTAGTAGCCACTCTAACAGCATAATCATTTTTCTTACTATTCATTTCATGAAGCACTTCTTTCTGAGCTTTAAGTACTTGTTCTACTTGAGTGGTAACCATAGAAGCATGCTTGCTAACAAGTTTTAGTTCACCTCTAATATCAGCCATATAATCACCCAAGCGTTTAATCATAAAGGAATTCTGTTTTAATTGTCTACCAAAATAAGCATTAAAGTCATCTTGCTTAAACATAAAGTCATCAAACTCATCCAAGCACTGACTAGCAATATTAGTAGGAGGGACTTCAGCTTTATCATATCTATAGAGAGAATTTACCTTCACTACCTGTGTCAGGATATCGAGATGTTCTTCATTAAATAAGTAATTGAGTTCATATACTTATTCAACAAGAGGTAAATTAAGACCATGTATTTCTTCAATAGGAGGTAAATTCTTAACATCTTCAACTTTAATACCTTTTTCTTTCATAGATTTCTTTGCCTCTTGCATATATTCGGGACTGAGAAATAAAACACCTCTCTTCTTCAGAGTTGGTTTAGGAATAGGCTCGGTAATTGGATCAGGAACTGGCTCAGGAGGTAGCTCGGGAGGTGCCCAATTATTTTCATTATCCAACATATTATTCAATAGAAGTTCAGCGTCATCCGGTGTTCTTTCCCTGAAAAGAGAACCAACACAACTATCCAGGTAATCTCTAGAAGCATCAGTTAGTCCATTATAAAAGATATCAAATATTTCAGGTTTCTTAAGAGGATGATCAGGCAAAGCATTAAGTAACTTGAGAAGCCTCCCCAAAGCTTGTGGGAGACTCTCTTCTTCAATTTGAACAAAATTGTATATTTCCCTCAAAGCAGCTTGTTTCTTATGAGCAGGGAAATATTTAGCAGAGAAGTAAAGAATCATATCCTAGGGACTTTGCACACAACCAGGATCAAGAGAATTATACCATATCTTAGCATCACCCTTTAATGAGAACGGAAAGATCTTAAGTAAATAAAGGTAGCGCGATCTCTCACTATTTGTAAACAGGGCAGCTATATCATTTAACTTAGTAAGATGTGCCACAACAGTTTCAGATTCATAGCCATAAAAAGGATCAGATTCAACCAAAGTAATTATATCTGGATCAACAGAAAAATCATAATAATCCTGATCAGGAACACAGATAGGTGAAGTAGCAAAAGCAGGATCGGGTTTCATTCTACCTCTAAAAGATTCTTTACTCCATTTAATTAGCAACCTCTTACGTTCATGTTCATCCTGGCAATCAAGAATAGCTGCAGAAGATTCAACATAAAAAAGATAACCCTCAGGAATAGAAGGCATAGGTTCATCATCATTAACATCATCGTGTTCAGGTTCAATAATTTCTCTTCCTCTAGACCTAGCAATTTGCTCATCAAGAAATTCACCAAGTGGCACAGTAGTATCAAGCATAGAAGTAGTTTCATCATAAGTATCATGCATAGCGGAAGTAGCATCATCAATAACATGTGACATATCGGAATCAATAGCGATAGTTGGTTTAGGTGTATAAACTTACTCATAATGAAGGAGAATCTAGTGCAAGGCTAGATGGCGGTCCTTACCTCCCTCGTAGTTGAGGGCAAAATAGTAGTTTGATCATCTTTCAAGTTCTTCATAGTGTCCAGCAGATATAAATCCCAAGTGACTCAAAGAATAGAGCTATGCTCCCCGGCAACGGCGCCAGAAAATAGTCTTGATAACCCACAAGTATAGGGGATCGCAACAGTTTTCGAGGGTAGAGTATTCAACCCAAATTTATTGATTCGACACAAGGGGAGCCAAAGAATATTCTCAAGTATTAGCAGTTGAGTTGTCAATCCAACCACACCTGGAAACTTAGTATCTGCAGCAAAGTGTTTAGTAGCAAAGTAATATGATAGTGGTGGTAACGGTAACAAAAGTAAAGACAGTAAAAGTAATGTTTTGGTATTTCGTAGAGATTGTAATAGTAGCAACGGAAAAGTAAATAAGCGTAAACCAGTATATGGAAAACTCGGAGGCACCGGATTAGCGATGGATAATTATGCCGGATGTGGTTCATCATGTAGCAGTCATAACATAGGGTGACACAGAACTAGCTCTAGTTCATCAATGTAATGTAGGCATGTATTCTGTATATAGTCATACGTGCTTATGGAAAAGAACTTGCATGACATCTTTTGTCCTACCCTCCGTGGCAGCGGGTCCTATTGAAACTAAGGGATATTAAGGCCTCCTTTTAACAGAGAACCGGAACAAAGCATTAGCACATAGTGAATACATGAACTCCTCAAACTATGGTCATCACCGGGAGTGGTCCCGATTATTGTCACTTCGGGGTTGCCGGATTATAACACATAGTAGGCGACTATAGACTTGCAAGATAGGATCTAGAACTCACATATATTCATGGAAACATAATAGGTTCAGATCTGAAATCATGGCACTCGGGCCCTAGTGACAAGCATTAAGCATAGCAAAGTCATGTCAACATCAATCTCAGAACATAATGGATACTAGGGATCAAACCCTAACAAAACTAACTTCATTACATGATAAATCTCATCCAACCCATCACCGTCCAGCAAGCCTATGATGCAATTACTCACACACGGCGGTGAGCATCATAAAATTGGTGATGGAGGATGGTTGATGATGACAACAGCGACGAATCCCCCTCTCCGGAGCCCCGAACGGACTCCAGATCAGCCCTCCCAAGAGAGATTAGGGCTTGGCGGCGGCTCCGTATTGTAAAATGCGATTATTTCTTCTCTCTTATTTTTTTCTCCCCGAAAGCCAATATATGGAGTTGGAGTTGTTGGGGAACGTAGTAATTTCAAAAAATTTCCTACGCACACGCAAGATCATGGTGATGTATAGCAACGAGAGGGGAGAGTGTTGTCTCGTACCCTCGAGACCCGAAGCGAAGCGATCTGGCGTAGAGGAAGTAGTAAAGACGTTCTCCTCGCGATCCGACCGATCCGGCGCCGTTACTCCGGCGCCCCGAGTTCTTGACACACGTACAGCTCGATGGCGTCCCTCGTACTCGATCCAGCCGAGTGTCGAGGAGAGTTCCGTCAAGACGACGGCGTGGTGGCGATCTTGATGTTCTACGGCGCGAGGGCTTCGCCTAAGCTTCGACGATATGACCGAGGTGGAATATGGTGGAGGGGGCACCGCACACGGCTAAGGAGCGATCCGTAGATCAAACTTGTGTGTTCTAGGGTGCCCCTGCCCCGTATATAAAGGAGGGAGGGGAGGTGCGGCCGGCCTAGAGGAGGGGGCGGAGGAGTCCTACTCCCAGGGAGTAGGACTCCCCCTTCCTAGTTGGAGTAGGATTGGGGGAGGGGAAGAGGAAAGGGGCGCCCCCCCCTGTCCTATTCGGACTAGGGGGGAGGCGTCTTGGCCTGCCCTGGCCGCCCCTCCTCTTCTCCCTCGAGGCCCACTAAGGCCCATTTAGTTCCCGGGGTTCGGTAACCTCCGGTACTCCGTAAATTCCGATTTCACCGGAACCATTCCGGACTCAAATATAGGCTTCCAATATATCAATCTTTATGTCTCGACCATTTCGAGACTCCTCGTCATGTCCGTGATCACATCCGGGACTCGAACTTCTTGGTACATCAAAATACATAAACTCATAATAAGCGTCATCGAAACCTTAAGCGTGCGGACCCTACGGTTCGAGAACAATGTAGACATGACCGAGACACGTCTCGGTCAATAACCAACAGCGGGACCTGGATGCCCATATTGGTTCCTACATATTCTCGAAGATATTTATCGGTCGACCGCATAACAACATCGTTGTTCCTTTGTCATCGGTATGTTACTTGCCCGAGATTCGATCGTCGGTATCCAATACCTAGTTCAATCTCGTTATCGGCAAGTCTCTTTACTCGTTCCGTAATACATCATCTCACAGCTAACTCATTAGTTGTATTGCTTGCAAGGCTTGATGATGTGTATTACCGAGAGGGCCCAGAGATACCTCTCCGACAATCGGAGTGACAAAACCTAATCTCAAATCGCCAACCCAACATCGCCTTTGGAGACACTGTGGTACTCCTTTATAATCACCCGATTACGTTGTGACGTTTGGTAGCACCAAAGTTTTCCTCCGTAAGCGGAGTTGCATAATCTCATAGTTACAGGAACATGTATAAGTCATGGATAAAAGCAGTAGCAACATACTAAACGATCGAGTGCTAAGCTAATGGAATGGGTCAAGTCAATCAGATCATTCTACTAATGATGTGACCTTGTTAATCAAATAACAACTCCTTGTTCATGGTTAGGAAACACAACCATCTTTGATTAACAAGCTAGTCTAGTAGAGGCATACTAGTGACATCTTGTTTGTCTATGCATTCACACATGTATCATGTTTCCGGTTAATACAATTCTAGCATGAATGATAAACATTTATCATGAAATAAGGAAATAAATAATAACTTTATTATTGCCTCTAGGGCATATTTCCTTGATCTCCCACTTGCACTAGAGTCAATAATCTAGATTACATAGTAATGATTCTAACACCCATGGAGTCTTGGTGCTGATCATGTTTTGCTCGTGGAAGAGGCTTAGTCAACAGTCGCAACATTCAGATCCGTATGTATCTTGCAACTCTCTATGTCTCCCACGGACTAAGTCCGGATGGAATTGAAGCGTCTCTTGATGTGCTTGGTCCTCTTGTGAAATCTGGATTCCTTCGCTAAGGCAATTGCTCCAGTATTGTCAGAGAAAATTTTCATTGGACCCGATGCACTAGGTATGACACCTAGATCGGATATGAACTCCTTCATCCGACTCCTTCATTAGCTGCTTCGAAGCTGCTATGTACTCCGCTTCACATGTAGATCCCTTCGACGCTTTGTTTAGAACTCGCACCAACCGACAGCCCTCCGTTTAGTGTAAATCGTATCCGGTCTGCGATTTAGAATCGTCGGATCGGTGTCAAAGCTTGCATCAACGTAACCGTTTACGATGAGCTCTTTGTCACCTCCATATACGAGAAACATATCCTTAGTCCTTTTCGGTATTTCAGATGTTCTTGACGCTGTCCGATGATCCACTCTGGATTACTTTGGTACCTCCTGCTAGGCTTATAGCAAGGCACACATCAGGTCTGGTACACAGCATTGCATACATGATAGAGCCTATGGCTGAAGCATAGGAACATCTTTCATTTTCTCTCTATCTTCTGCAGTGGTGGGGCATTGAGTCTTACTCAACTTCACACCTTGTAACACGTGCAAGAACCCTTTCTTTGCTTGATCCATTTTGAACTTCTTCAAAATTTTGTCAAGGTATGTGCTTTGTGAAAGTCAATTAAGCGTCTTGATCTATCTCTATAGATCTTAATGCCCAATATGTAAGCAGCTTCACCGAGGTCTTTCATTGAAAACTCTTATTCAAGTATCCCTTTATGCTATCCAGAAATTCTATATCATTTCCGATCAGCAATATGTCATCTACATATAATATCGTAAATGCTCTGAGCTCCCACTCACTTTCTTGTAAATCAGGCTTCTCCAAAAGTGCATATAAACCCAAATGCTTTGATCACACTATCAAAGCGTTTATTCCAACTCGAGATGCTTGCACCAGTCCATAAATGGATCATTGGAGCTTGCACACTTTGTTAGCTCCTTTGGATCGATAAAACCTTCGGTTGCATCATATACAACTCTTCTTCCGAAATCCATTCAGAATGCAGTCTTTACATCCATTTGCCAAATTTCATAATCATAAAATCGGCAATTGCTAACATGATTCGGACGGACTTAAGCATCGCTACGGGTGAGAAGGTCTCATCGTAGTCAATCCCTTGAACTTGTCGAAAACCCTTTGCGACAAGTCGAGCTTTTATAAACGATAACATTACCGTCGGCGTCGGTCTTCTTCTTGAAGATCCACTTGTTTTCTATTGCTTGCCTACCCTCGGGCAAATCAACCAAAGTCCATACTTTGTTTTCATACATGGATCCCATCTCAGATTTCATGGCCTCAAGCCATTTTATGGAATCTGGGCTCACCATCGCTTCTTCATAGTTCGTAGGTTCATCATGATCTAGTAGCATGATTTCCGAACAGGATTACCGTACCACTCAGTGCGGATCTTACTGGTTGATCTACGAGGTTACAGAGTAACTTGATCTGAAGTTTCATGATCAACATCATCAACTTCCTCACTACTTGGTGTAGGTGTCTCGAAACCGGTTTCTGCGACAAACTACTTTCAAGTAAGGGAGAAGGTACAATTACCTCATCAAGTTCTACTTTCCTCCCACTCACTTCTTTCGAGAGAAACTCCTTCTCTAGAAAGGATCCATTTTAACAACGAATGTCTTGCCTTCGGATCTGTGATAGAAGGTATACCCAACTGTCTCCTTTGGGTATCCTATGAAGACACATTTCTCGATTTGGGTTCGAGCTTATCAGGTTGAAGTTTTTCACATAAGCATCGCATCCCCAAACTTTAAGAAACGACAACTTTGGTTTCTTGCTAAACCACAGTTCATAAGGTGTCGTCTCAGCGGATTTCGACGGTGTTCTATTCGGTGTGAATGCGCCGTCTCTAGAGCACAACCCCAAAGCGATAGCGGTAAATCTGAAGAGACATCATAGATCGCACCATATCTAGTAAAGCACGATTCGACGTTCGGACACACCATTACGTTGTGGTGTTCGGGTGGCGTGAGTTTGAAACTATTCCGCATTGTTTCAAATGTAGACCAAACTCGTAACTCAAATATTCACCTCCACGATCAGATCGCAGAAACTTAATTTTCTTGTTACGATGATTTTCAACTTTACTCTGAAATTCTTTGAACTTTTCAAATGTTTCAGACTTATGTTTCATTAAGTAGATATACCCATATCTGCTTAAGTCATCTGTGAAGGTGAGAAAATAACGATATCCGCCACGAGCCTCAACATTCATCGGACCACATACATCTCAGTATGTATGATCTCCAACAAATCTGTTGCTCTCTCCATAGTACCGAGAAGCGGGTTTTAGTCATCTTGCCCATGAGGCACGGTTCGCAAGTGCCAAGTGATACATAATCAAGTGACTCCAAAAGTCCATCGATATGGAGTTTCTTCATGCGCTTTACACCGATATGACCTAAACGGCGATTGCCACAAATAAGTTGCACTATCATTATCAACTCTGCATCTTTTGGTTTCAACATTATGAATATGTGTATCACTACTACCGAGATTCATCAAAATAGACCACTCTTCAAGGGTGCATGACCATAAAAGATATTACTCATATAAATAGAACAACCATTATTCTCGATTTAAATGAATAACCGTCTCGCATCAAACAAGATCCAGATATAATGTTCATGCTCAACGCAGGCACCAAATAACAATTATTTAGGTCTAAAACTAATCCGAAGGTAGATGTAGAGGTAGCGTGCCGACCGCGATCACATCGACTTTGGAACCATTTCCCGCGCATCGTCACCTCGTCCTTTGCGAGTTCGCAATCCGTAGTCCCCTGCTTTGAGTTGCAAATATTAGCAGCAGAACCGATATCAAATACCAGTGCTACTACGAGCTCTAGTAAGGTACACATCAATAACATGTATATCACATATACCTTTGTTCACCTTGCCATCCTTCTTATCCGCCAAATACTTGGGGCAGTTCCGCTTCCGGATGACCGATCGCTTGCGATAAAAGCACTCGTTTCAGGCTTAGGTCCAGACTTGGGTTTCTTCTCTGAGCAGCAACTTTCTTGCTGTTCTTCTTGAAGTTCCTTCTTCTTCCCTTTGCCTTTCTTCTTGAAACTAGTGGTCTTATTGACCATCAACACTTGATGCTCCTTCTTGATTTCTACCTCCGCAGCCTTTAGCATTGCGAAGAGCTCGGTATAGTCTTTACTAACCCTTGCATATTATAGTTCATCACGAAGCCTTTGTAGCTTGGTGGCGGTGATTGAAGAATTACATCAATGACACAATCATCCGGAAGATTAACTCCCAATTGCGTCAAGTGATTGTAGTACCAGACATTTCGAGTATGTGCTCACTAATGAACTATTCTCCTCCATCTTGCAGCTATAGAACTTATTGGAGACTTCATATCTCTCAATCCGGGCATTCTGTTGGAATATTAACTTCAACTCTGGAACATCTCATATGCTCCATGACGTTCAAAGCGTCGTTGAAGTCCCGGTTCTAAGCCGTAAAGCATGGCACCTGAACTATAGAGTAGTCATCGGCTTTGCTCGCCAGACGTTCAAAACATCGGTGTTGCTCCGGCGAAGAAGTTCGCACCCAGCGGTGCATAGAGGACGTAACTCTTACGTGCAGCAATGAGGATAATCCTCAAGTTACGGACCCAGTCCGTGTAATTGCTACCATCATCTTTCAACTTTGCTTTCTCAAAGAACGCATTAAAATTCAACGGAACAACAGCACGAGCCATCTATCTACAATCATACATAAACAAGCAAGATACTATCAGGTACTAAGTTCATGATAAATTTAAGTTCAATTAATCATATTACTTAAGAACTCGCACTTAGACAGACATCTCTCTAGTCATCTAAGTGATCACGTGATCCAAATCAACTAAACCATAACCGATCATCACGTGAAATGGAGTAGTTTTCAATGGTGAACATCTTATGTTGATCATATCTACTATATGATTCACGCTCGACCTTTCGGTCTCCGTGTTCCGAGGCCATATCTGCATATGCTAGGCTCGTCAAGTATAACCCGAGTATTCTGCGTGTGCAAAACTGGCTTACACCCGTTGTAGATGGACGTAGAGCTTATCACACCCGATCATCACGTGGTGTCTGGGCACGACGAACTTTGGCAACGGTGCATACTCGGGGAGAACACTTCTTGATAATTTAGTGAGAGATCATCTTATAATGCTACCGTCAATCAAAGCAAGATAAGATGCATAAAGGATAAACATCACATGCAAATCAATATAAGTGATATGATATGGTCATTATCATCTTGTGCTTCATGATCTCCATCTCTGCAGCACCACCATGATCACCATCGTCACCGGCGCGACACCTTGATCTCCATCGTAGCATCGTTGTCGTCTCGCCAAACTTATGCTTCTCGACTATCGCTACCGCTTAGTGATAAAGTAAAGCATTACTGAGCGATTGCATTGCATACAATAAGCGACAACCATATGGCTCCCGCCGATTGCCGATAACCGGTTACAAAACATGATCATCTCATACAATAAAATATAGCATCACGTCTTGACCATATCACATCACAACATGCCCTGCAAAAACAAGTTAGGCGTCCTCTACTTTGTTGTTGCAAATTTTACGTGGCTGCAACGGGCTTAAGCAAGAACCAGTCTCACCCACGCATCAAAACCACAGCGATACTTCGTCAAATAGACTCTGTTTTAACCTTCTCAAGGAACAGGCGTATACACTCGATTCAACTAAAGTGAGAGAGACAGACACCCGCCGGTCACCTTTAAGCAACGAGTGCTCGTGGCGGTGAAACCAGTCTCGCGTAAGCGTCACGCGTAATGTCGGTCCGGGCGCTTCATCTCACAATACCGCTGAACCAAAGTATGACATGCTGGTAGGTAGTATGACTTGTATCGCCCACAACTCACTTGTGTTCTACTCGTGCAAAACATCAAACCATAGAAAAACCAGGCTCGGATGCCTTTGTTGGGGAGCGTAGTAATTTCAAAAATTTCCTACGCACACGCAAGATCATGGTGATGTATAGCAGCGAGAGGGGAGAGTGTTGTCTCGTACCCTCGTGAGACCCAAGCGGAAGCGATCTGGCGTAGAGGAAGTAGTCGACGTTCTCCTCGCGATCCGACCGATCCGGCGCCGTTACTCGGCGCCCCGAGTTCTTGACACACGTACAGCTCGATGGCGTCCCTCGTACTCCGATCCAGCCGAGTGTCGAGGGAGTTCCGTCGGCAAGACGGCGTGGTGGCGATCTTGATGTTCTACGGCGCAGGGCTTCGCCTAAGCAGCGACGATATGACCGAGGTGGAATATGGTGGAGGGGGCACCGACACGGCTAAGGAGCGATCCGTAGATCAAACTTGTGTGTTCTAGGGTGCCCCTACCCCGTATATAAAGGAGGGAGGGGGAGGCGGCCGGCCCTAGAGGAGGGAGGCCGAGGAGTCCTACTCCCAGGGAGTAGGACTCCCCTTCCTAGTTGGAGTAGGATTGGGGAGGGGAAGAGGAAAGGGGCGCCGTCCCCCTCCTTGTCCTATTCGGACTAGGGGAGGGCGCTGCCTGCCTGGCCGCCCCTCTTCTTCTCCTCGAGGCCCACTAAGGCCCATTTAGTTCCGGGGGTTCGGTAACCTCCGGTACTCGATAAATTCGATTTCACGGAACCATTCGGACTCAAATATAGGCTTCCAATATATCAATCTTTATGTCTCGACCATTTCGAGACTCCTCGTCATGTCCGTGATCACATCGGGACTCGAACTTCTTCGGTACACCAAAATACATAAACTCATAATAATTGTCATCGAAACCTTAAGCGTGCGGACCCTACGGTTCGAGAACAATGTAGACATGACCGAGACCGTCTCGGTCAATAACCAACAGCGGGACCTGGATGCCCATATTGGTTCCTACATATTCTCTGAAGATCTTTATCGGTCGACCGCATAACAACATCGTTGTTCCTTTGTCATCGGTATGTTACTTGCCCGAGATTCGATCGTCGGTATCCAATACCTAGTTCAATCTCGTTATCGGCAAGTCTCTTTACTCGTTCCGTAATACATCATCTCACAGCTAACTCATTAGTTGTATTGCTTGCAAGGCTTGAGTGATGTGTATTACCGAGAGGGCCGAGATACCTCTCCAACAATCGGAGTGACAAAACCTAATCTCGAAATCGCCAACCCAACATCGCCTTTGGAGACACTGTAGTACTCCTTTATAATCACCCGATTCGTTGTGACGTTTGGTAGCACCAAGTGTTCCTCCGTAAGCGGGAGTTGCATAATCTCATAGTTACAGGAACATGTATAAGTCATGGATAAAAGCGGTAGCAACATACTAAGCGATCGAAAGTGCTAAGCTAATGGAATGGGTCAAGTCAATCAGATCATTCTACTAATGATGTGACCTTGTTAATCAAATAACAACTCCTTGTTCATGGTTAGGAAACACAACCATCTTTGATTAACAAGCTAGTCTAGTAGAGGCATACTAGTGACATCTTGTTTGTCTATGCATTCACACATGTATCATGTTTCCGGTTAATACAATTCTAGCATGAATGATAAACATTTATCATGAAATAAGGAAATAAATAATAACTTTATTATTGCCTCTAGGGCATATTTCCTTCAGGAGTTGGCGTCGGAGGGCCACCAGGGGGCCCACAAGGTAGGGGGGCGCGCCTCCCACCCTCGTGAGCAGGGTGTGGGCCCCCTGGTCTTCACCTTTTGCCTCGATTTTTCTTTATTTTTTCTAAGGTGTTCCGTGGAGTTTCAGGACATTCCGAGAATATTTATTTTTTGCACAAAAAACAACACCATGGTAGTTCTGCTGAAAACTGCGTCAGTCCGGGTTAGTTCCTTTCAAATCATACAAGTTAGATTCCAAAACAAGGGCAAAAGTGTTTGGAAAAGTAGATACGACGGAGACGTATCATTAACCCTATTTGAAAAGGTTGTGTTAATATAAATGCTCTGCCTCTGAAAGTTGCAGTTTCTTATCTGAAACTGAACTTGCAGTTTCTTATCTGAAACTGAAACTTGCAGTTTCTTCTCTGAGAATCACATTGTCTGCACTTTTATACTCCTATGAAACTACATTTTTTAAGTGCTAAAAGTAGATATCTAGAATTCATAAAATACTTCATATGCTCAATACTGCAAAACTGAAATTCAAAAGACACACATATCTGAAAGTACTCTCAAAATACACAACACAAAACACAATTCACAACCCGCAAATACTGACAAGCCTAAGCTCCTCCTGACAATTCACAACCTGCCCGACTATTGGGCTAGGGGCAGTCCCCTCCTATTCCTCGGTGGCAGACAGCGGCCCCGCGAGACGATGTGAACGGCGAGGGAGAGGATGGCAGGGAAGCGTCGTTGGGCCAACTACTTTTCTCCTCTTGCAGTTGGGTTTGGTCGACGAAGACTCCACCGGCTCGCTCTAGCACGACACCCTCACAAACGGCACCCTGTAGATGCTCAATCCTTCAATCTCTGGTGGATGCTCCATCTGGGATCGATATTCCCACCACCGCTCCCTCACGATCGAATTTGGTGAATCTGTTTGCTCCATCGCCTAGAGGATGTAACGCCCCGGATCCGATGCGCCAGTTGTCCGCCAGTTATTCGCCTTCGTTGCCATGTCATTTGCTTGCGTGTTGCATTTGACATGTCATCATTTGCATTTTATCATGTCATCATGAGCATTTCATTTTGCATACGTGTTCGTCTCATGCATCCGAGCATTTTCCCCGTTGTCCGTTTTGCAATCTGGCACTCCTATGTCCTCCGGCGTTCCCCTTTTGCCTCTTCTCTTGTGCGGGTGTTAAACTTTCTCGGAATGGCCCGAGGTTTGCCAAGTGGCCTTGGTATAGCACCGGTGGACCGCTGGTCAAGTTTCATGCCATTTGGAGGTCGTTTGATACTCCAACGGTTAACCGGGTAACCGCAGAAGCCCTCTTTTGTTGCAGCCCAACACCCCTTCCAAAGTGGCCCAAAACCCACCTAAGTCTCTTCCATGTTCTCGGTCATTCGATCACGATCGCGTGGCCGAAAAACGCACCTCATTTGGACACTCTTAGCTCCCTCCACCTATAAAAACGTCTTCCCCTCTCCATTTTCGGATCATTTCCCCCCGAAACCCTAAAAATTCCTCCCCGCACCGCCGGACGTGTCCGCCCGTGCCGGACACGTCCGCTGACCACGTCGCCCCAGCGAATCCCGTCGCGCCACGTCGCCAACCCCGCCGCCTCAGCCAACCGCGACGGCGCCACTTGGCGTCGCTGCCGCCTCCGCCGCCGCCCCTGGCCCCGTCCCATGAGGCCGAGAGCACAAGACCTGCCGCCATGCATGGCGCTGCCCCACCGAGCCACTCGCGCCCGCCTCTCTGCCGCCGGCGCTCGCCGTCCCCCAGCAGCCGGCCGCCGCCGTGCTCCGTCGCCTGCCTCGCCGGAGCTTCGCCGCCGCGCCTCTGCGCGTCGGCCCGCCTGCCGTGCCGCCGCCCTGCTGGCGCCAGCGCGCCGCCAGCCCGCCGCGCCTCCCGCACCTGCCCCGCCGGCTCCGGCCGCGCCCGCCGGAGAAGCTCGCGCCGGCCGCCCGACCAGCTCCACGCGCGCCGGTCGCCCGGCCCCGCCTCCGTCCGACGCCGCCGGCGCCGGATCCGGCCAGATCCGGTCGCCCCGGCCTCTCCTCTGTCCTCCTCCGGATTCCCCGAGCTCCGAACGGCGATCCTCGAAGCCCGCGCGCGCCAGATCCGATCGAAGCCCCGGTTGACTTTTCTTCCTCCCCCGATTTTTCGTCCAAGTCCCTAAATTTTGTCATCAACATGCCATTTTCATCGCATCACATCTCTGCATCCGTAGGTCCGCTTCGTGCGTATAATATGTCAAATTGTTCGTCTCGACGAGTACATCATTTCATTCCATTGCATCATTTTCATTTGAGCTCATCTTGATGCCCGAAATGCTGTTGGAAGAGTGCATGTTGATGTTAATCTGCTGAAACTGTTATAACTTTGCTGTTTTATCATTTTCGCCATGATTTATGTGTGCATCATATGGGGTTGATGTCTACATGAATGTTGAACTATGCCATGCCATCTTTCCAGGGGTGTTAACCATGTATTTTTGTGAGTTGTGTGCTGAGTGTATCAAGCTTGTTAATTAGGGTAGTTGCTGTTGCTGTTTTCCTGACAGATTCTGTTATATTTTGTTGCTATGTTAACATGCTTCTACTAATCATTCTATGCATAATCTGGAGATGTCCTATAAACATGTTTTGATATACATTTCATGCTCTATCCAATCATGCCCTTGGTTGCAATTATAGCCTGCTGGAACATGTTGTAATCTTGCTCCAAAGTTGCTTGGAAATGTTGTTTGTCAGCCTGTTTACATTAAGTTCACTTGTTCCCATGTGTTTTCCTAGTGATCCATGTACCCTATGACCTTGATCTTGTCATGCTTAGCTTCATAAACATGTCTTCTTACTGTTGGTTGCCTTGCCATGTCATCTATTGCTCTGTAGTGAGTGGTTCAAGCTCACGAACATGCCTACTTATCGTTGTTTCTGCCATGTTCAAATCTGTAATATAACTTGCGATGTTTACATGGGTGCCATCATATTTTCCGTGCCTTTTGGCTCATGGTCAGTAAGGGTCTTTTGATATATGCAATTAGTAGATTCATGCCATGCCTTTGTTTGCCATGATATGTTCCTGTAACATGTTGTTTGATAGCTCTAAACATTGCAACCTAATGTTATTTCTGCTAAAGTCTGAAATTGTTATTATTTGTAATATCTCCATGTCTTTTTTAGCATGATCCATTGATTTCTGGAGATAGCACAGTGTTCATGTTTTGTTATGCTTTACCTGTACTTCATGCCCATGCCTTTTGTTATTATGTTGGGGTGCTGTAGCATGTTGTTTCGATGCTTGTAAGATGCCTAGTTGCTGTTATGGACAGGTTGTTGCTATGACTTGTATAGTGTGCATGTGTTGAACCGTTGCTCCGTTTTGAGTGTGCTCTATATGAAACTTGCTTGATTTTGCATGTAGCTTCATATTATCATGTTGCATCCTTGTTTTGGTGTGTTTGCTTGATGTTTGGGTGCATTTTGCATCAATGCCATGTTTAACTTGTTTTGCTCATATCCTCTAGACCGTAGCTCCGAATCTAATGAACTTTATATGTAACTTGACTAGAATTTCGTGTAGATCATCTTGGTGATCTTTAACTTGCTGTTTAACAACTTGAACATAAGGTTTATTCAGTTCTGGACCAATTTCGAAATTTGCATATGAGGACTTACCGAATTGTTATATGTTGTTTCGGCCTCATTTAAACTTGCCTTGATGTGTTGTTCTTGTTTGCATCATCTCTTGCCATGAGTAGCTTCATGTAGCTTGGTCATGCATCATGCTTGTTGTGCATCATGCCTTGTTCATGTGTGGTGTGTTTACCTATGTTGTGTGCTTCTTCTTGTTAGTTCTGTTTGCGTTGCGTCCGTGAGGATTCGTTCGCTCACGTTTGGTTCGGCTTCATCCGTTCATCTTCTTCATGGACTCGTTCTCCTTCCTTGCGGGATTTCGTGCAAGATGACCGCTACTGGATCTCACTACTATCATTGCTATGCTAGTTGCTTCGTTCTATCGCTATGCTGCGCTACCTATTACCTGTTTATCAAGCCATCCCATATTGCCATGAACCTCTAACCTTTGACACCATTCCTATGCAAACCGTTGTTTGGCTATGTTCCCGCTTTTGCTCAGCCCCTCTTATAGCGTTGCTAGTTGCAGGTGAAGTTGAAGATTTCTCCATGGTGGACAGGATTTTGGTTGGGATATCACAATATCTCTTATATTATTAATGCATCTATATACTTGGTAAAGGGTGGAAGGCTCGGCCTTATGCCTGGTGTTTTGTTCCACTCTTGCCGCCCTAGTTTCCGTCATACCGGTGTTATGTTCCCGGATTTTGCGTTCCTTACGCGGTCGGGTGATTTATGGGACCCCCGACGGTTCGCTTTGAATAAAACTTGTCCAAAGAAGGCCCAACATTGACTTTTACCATTTGCCTCACCACCACCTACCTTTTTCCTTGGGAGTAATTAACCCAAGGGTCATCTTTATTATAGCCCCCCGGGCGGTGCTTGTCTAAGTGTTGGTCCGAACCGAGGACTTCTGGGCCACCTCTTGGCAACTCGAGGGCTGGTTTTACTCGTAGCTTGACTTATCCGGTGTTGCCACGAGAACGAGATATGTGCAGCTCCTATCGGGATTGTCGGCGCATCGGGCGGCTTTGCTGGTCTTGTTTTACCATTGTCGAAATGTCTTGATGTACGGGATACCGAGTCGATCGGAGTGTCTCGGGTGAAGGTCTATTCCTTCGATGATCGCGAGAGCTTGTCATGGGCTAAGTTGGGACACCCTGCAGGTATAAACTTTCGAGAGCCGTGCCCGCGGTTATGTGGCAGATGGGAATTTGTTAATGTCGGTTGTAGACAACTTGACACTTGATCCGAATTAAAACGCATCAACCGAGTGTGTAGGCGTGATGGTCTCTTCTCGCGGAGTCCGGAAGTGAACACGGTTTCGTGTTATGTTTGGCGTAAGTAGGTGTTCGGATCACCTCTTGATCATTGCTAGCTTCACGACCGTTCCGCTTGTTCTCTTCTCGCTCTTATTTGCGTTGGTTAGCCACCATACTTGCTTAGTCGCTGCTGCAACCTCACCACTTTACCCCTTCCTTTCCTTTAAGCTTTGCTAGTCTTGATACCCATTGTAATGGGATTCTTTGAGTCCTCGTGGCTCACCGGATACTTCAAAACCAGTTTGCGGTGCCTATGTTACCGAAAGCGGTGACGCAACCAAGCTCAAGGAGGAGCTCGTTGAAGATCTTGCCCTTTGTGTTGTTTCGTTCTAGTTGATCAAGAGTGGAGCCCGGTTGGGGTCGATCGGGGACCTTTGTCGCATTTGGGGTTCTTCTTTTATTTTGGTTCCGTAGTCGGACCTTGAGTGTATCTGGATGATGTAATGCTTTATTCATGTAATTGTGTGAAGTGGCGATTGTAAGCCAACTATGTATCTTTTTCCCTTATGTATTACATGGGTTGTGTGAAGATTACCTCACTTGCGACATTGCTTTCAATGCGGTTATGCCTCTAAGTCGTGCTTCGACACGTGGGAGATATAGCCGCATCGAGGGCGTTATAGAGGAGCAGCTCTATGTACTCCCGCGCGAATCCCTTCGGGAGTATCACCGCCTTTTCACTTTGTTGCTGATATTTGGCCATGGATGTCACCGTCGCCGCTAGTTGGTCCTTGTTGTCAAACCAAGACCGTATCTCCAACATCCTAGCTAGGTTCAAAGGGTCGCCGTCTGCGATCCTCACGTATCGGTTGTACTCCTCCATCGATCTACTTCTCCACAGCACCTTCACTCGACGACAGTGGTTTTTGAATGGAAGAGGAGAGGAGCAGTGCTGGTTTTGGATTAGAACGGGAGAGGAGCGGTGCTGGTTTTGGATTGGAACAGGAGAGGAGGGGCGGTGGTTTTGAAATGGAAGAGGAGAGGAGCGGCACTGGATTTAGATTGGAAATGGAGAGGAGCGGCGGTGATTTAAGAGTAGAGGAGCAGCGCTGGTCTTGGAAGTATTTTTTTTGTTTTGCGTATTTTGGGTCAAAGTTTGACCACGTACTATATTTGACAAGCAAAATGTGAATGCATGTCACCAAAAATTGTATCATTTGGTTCGTATCTGAATGTACTTTCAAATTATATTATTTCTGCAAAGTATAACATATATTTTATTTGTGAAAATCATGGTCAATTATGACCCACAATAAAAGGGAGACTAGTTAATGTGGGGTTGCTTTCTTAATTGAAGGGTAAATCGATTTTGATTTTGATCCAGTCACAGCACGCCGCCCTCTCGTCCAATCCTAAATCGCTGTCGCACGCTCCTCTCCCTCTTCTCCATTGCAAAACCACCTCCTCTCCTCTCCATCATCTCCATTCCAAAACCACCGCCTCGCCTCTCCCTCTTCTCCATTGCAAAACCACCTCCTCTCTCCTCGGACGAGGATCCCCTGACATAGCCCATCCTGCTATTGAGATACTAACACATGGGTCCCACCAAGCGCGAGGCCCACCTATTAGCGACCGAAAGGCAGGTAAACCTCTCCTCTCAATCATCTCCATTCCAAAACAACTGTCTCGCCTCTCCCTCTTCTCCATTGCAAAACCACCCCCTCTCCTCTCCATCATCTCCATTCCAAAACCACCGTCTCGCCTCTCCCTCTTCTCTATTGCAAGACCACCGTATCTCCTCCCATCTTCCAAAGCTAGCATCGGACCACTCAGAACGACATCTATGGAGAGGATGCAGCAGCGAATCAGGCATATCGTCGGCGGTGACTAGGCAAAGTTAGCCAGGTTGAAGGAGATCCTTACTTGGTTTGACAATGAGTGAGAGATTTCGAGGACGGTGAGGGCCATGTGGCAATGTATGCGAAAGAGCGAGATGGCGGTGATGAGGGCAGCGATGTACTCCTCGGCGACAGTCACGCCGCAGTCCTTTGAGTTCATCGAGTATCTCCTCTGGGCGATGGAGCAGACAGATTCGCCCCAGGCGAAAGTCAGGCGGAGGTGGTGGGCATACAGGTCGAAGGTCGAGCACCCAGAGGACGACGAATCGATCGAGTACGATGTGCCGTTTGTGAGGGTGCAGAGCCAGCCGGAGCCACATGAGTCTTTGTTCTACCACCACAATAGGAGGACGGATGGCGCGACGTTGCTTCCCCGCCGTTCTCCATGGTTCCCTCGACGCTTGCCTCATTTCAACGGTGTCGGTAGGGTTTAAGGTAAGCTTCACACTAACCTAATCTTCCATCTGCTCATACTTACAATCAGTGTGACAGCTAATAAAAATCATGCTTACAATCAATCTCCGAGTACTACGCCAATCACCCTAAAATAGCTCTGGACCTTTGGGTCAAAGTTGTGACACTGTGTACAAATAAAGAAAAATAGATTGGTGCTTCTTCAAAAAAGAGTACTCCCTAGAAAACTGGCAATATAAGCTACTAGTATTTTTTTTGAAGTCTAAGATACTAGTATTTGGTTAGAGGATTTGCTGCCGAGAAAGATCCGTCCACAGTGAGCGCCACACATCCCACTGGTGGTGGTGGATGCCAATTCTTAGATGGAGCAGGGTTGGTGTCGGTAATTTTTACTTGGCACCTCGCACTCTATATGTATGTCGGTTCCATCTGTACATTTCTGCAGTTCCACCAAAATGCAGCTGAATAACCCAGTTTGCACAGATAATGAAAAAGCGTGATTACATTATATTGGCACTAGTTGATGAAACATACACTAATAAATAGAAGAAAATATTGTTATAGTATCATAGTATGCCATGCTGCAAGGGCAAGATGGGCCCTGCGACGCCTCATACGATACGCCTCATACTTGAAAACGACCCAAGTCTCCCTGATACACCTTCTGCCAGTGATGAACATCAGTGTACAACGGTAGTACAAGGAGGGGCCTTAAGACATTCCAATCTCTATTTTTGTGCAGATCAACTAAAATTAAGCACCCCAGTTTCCAAAAACGCTTAAACATTAACAATGGGACTAGTTGATGAAACATATACTAACAAAGAGAAGCATTTTCTTTATCTACATTGGAAATGAAATGATAGAGAGGACACTCGCTCTATTTTAACTGTATGATTACTTCATTTTATCAGTGGCACTAAGGTCGAGCAGGTGGCAAACGAGGTGTACCGTGCATCGCAAGGATGGAGGCCGGGGGTGCTTAGACTGGGATGCTGAAGCTGGCTCTATCTTCCCCCTGATGTTTTTGTGGTAGCATTTGGGTTGTAGTCCAAACTTTGTCGAGCTGGTGATGCGTCCCCCTACCTATCTAGCTTATGTGGCGAACTTGTCTCCTACTAGTACTTAGTCTGGTCTAGTAGTAGTTGCATAACTGCCCGTTTACACTGAGATGTTGTCGGATAATGGTTCTCTATGGTATGGTTTCTTTAATGAAATCGAAGGAAACCCCCTCTTTTGATACATAAAAAAATATGTGGCACTAGCGGTGCCAAAACATTGCCTCAAATTAATAGTGCCACTAGATTAAGGTGCAAAATAATAACATTACTGCTTTATCATGGCAGTGCCAAAACAGTAGCACAAGAGCTGACTCAGCATGCAGGATGTTTGGCAAATGGTCAGACCAAAAAGGAACATACCTCGTGATGGGAACCATGTCTGCAGTCAACTCCATCGTAGAAGGGATTACACCAGTCACCAACATGGATGATTCAATTCACGAGACCTTTTGGTGCAGTTCACCTAAAATGAAGCAATGTCCCATGAGCTAGCAGCTTCTTCAATTTTTTTTAAGAAAAGGGCTCCAGCCCCGGTTCCATTTCCATCAGAAAATGAAACCCATAGAGCTTCTTATTCATTAGTTGCAATAAAATTGAGCAACATCAAGGTTGGTTGTGAAGCTCCTGGAATCTTCAACTATAATTTGGATATCATTTGTGCAGTTCAACTAAGATCAAGCGTGAAATCTATGTCTCCATTTGCACAAAAAGGTGGAAAGGAGGGTGACAAACAAGTGATGAAACATACATCAAATGAAAAGAAGCATGTTCCTTATATGAATGGCAATCCTACAAGGATAGTAGCAATTTCTAAAGCAGCAGCATTGCTAGATATTAGTGTGGGCATTAGGATTAACTATGACAGTTGTTAAATACGACATTACTTTAATGGTGCCATTGCTTCATTTTACCAGCAACATTACATTAACAGCTGCTACAGAGTCGGTATTTGGGCACGGGAGAGTAGGCGGAGCAGGACAGTTGCATTTCTAACAAAAAGAGGCCACTTATCTTAATGGGAAATTTTGCAGGACAAGAAAAAAGTGCCATTGATTTCATATTACTGGAGGCATTACATTGAAAACAGCATTGGTTTAACGTGTCCTTACTTTTAAAAAGCAGGATCGCTACGTTTTACGGTGGCATTACATAAGAGTGGCTCTCGGGCAACAAACATCGTAAAAGGATATCCGGTTGGTCCCATTTTTGTTCGGTATAGCCACCTTATACTGTGTGAGGCTAGCAAATCTAGTGTTGGACTTACTCTGTTGACTTGTCCCCCAGTCCCCACTTTCTTTCCTTTTTCAACCAATAGATCAGGTTTATATTGAGTTTGTACTATGTTTCCCTTTATTTCCCTATTAGACCAAGAAACCAGTTGGATAGCCAGTCTCTGCTACTTTTCGCCCCCATTATTTCCTCTTTCGACCAAGTCCTAGATTCAGGTAACAGATCTTCCCCCACCCCCACCCCTCTATTCCTTGTTTGAACCAAGTAGTACTAGATTCGAGTGCATGAACTACTTTTACCTCTTAACAGTCAAAATTTAGGTGGCTTTCGAACAGCCGATCGATCCTATCTACGAGGGAGGCTGGGAAATAGTAAAAGATACAAATGCAGCAATGTCAGGAGATCGGGAAGTAAAGCAAGGCCGGTTTCGAAGGAAGTTATACCCGAGGGTCACCGGGATGTCGCTAGGTGGGCGGCGGGAGGCCGGATCTGCCCACACTATACGACAACAAGGAAGAAGGGGTCGGAGACCCTCCCTAGCCAGCGGTGCTTGGGAGAGAACGACAAGGCACGCTGATTGGGACACGCCGACAGTAGGTAAGAGCCGTCGCCGAGGACGACCATGTGAACGTTGCACCTTCTCATCTTCCCCGTCAGAGAGGATCCGGCTGGATCTGTGACCAGCGCTGAGAAGAGAGAGAGAGTGTGGCCACCGCTGTCGTGTTTAGATCTGGAGAGGACAAGATAGTGTGAAGAGAGCAACACTAGCAAGCAAGCGTGGAGGCTCCTGCCTATATAGTGGAGTACTAGTTTTCTTTTGTCTACCGGAGCCGGCTTGACCTCATCAATGACTGTCGAGAAGTCTTCATGCACGTGCTCCAGAGGCGCAGTTGTCGTCATTTTGATCTGAAGCACCGGATTATAACATATTACACCAAAAAATGCCACATGACAAGAAACCATAACCTCAAAGGAGACAACATGAATCGAAAACCATAACCTCACTGCCCAAAGGAGACAACATGAATCCCAACGGACAAACTAGACGAGGATCAAAGCTCAAATTAAAGATAAACTCGTAGAAAAGGGGTCCGTCGATAGATGTCCTAATTAACATAGCCGGCTTGACCTAGATGGCAGTCGAGTAGTCTTCGTGCATGTGCCCCCAATGACCAGCACCTTGGAGGAACTCAGTTGTCACTGTTTAAGCCTCGCAATGATCTAAAGCACATGACACCTAATATTGCGAGATGAAAAGAAACCTTTTTTTAGATTTCTTGGCAGAACTACATCCCTGGACAACACAGTCTGCATGATATGTAGACGATAGCCAATCCGGGCGTGTCTGCTGGAGTCTTGTCACATGCATGGATGAACTGATCTTCCGTGTCATGCAGGGATCGTCCAGGCACCAACGTCTGTACAACACTTCTCTAGTACTATCGCTCGTCTCTCTCTCTTCTATTAACTCACACGACTTGTGGGGCCAGGTGAGGGAGTCATGGATTGGGGGGTATCTGGACAGCCGGACTGTGTACAACGTCCGGACTATTGAAGCGTGAAGATACAAGACTCAAGACTTTGGCCCGTGTTCGGATGGGACTCTCCTTTGCGTGGAAGGCAAGTGAGGGAGTCCTGGACTACGGGGTGTCCGGAAAACCGGACTATCATCGTCCGCTGGACTCCAAGACTATGAAGATACAAGATTGAAGACTCCGTCCCGTGTTCGGATGGGACTTTCCTTGGCGTGGAAGGCAAGCTTGGCGATACGGATATGTAGATCTCCTACCATTGTAACCGACTCTGTGTAACCCTAGCCCTCTCCGGTGTCTATATAAACCGGAGGGCTTTAGTCCGTAGGACAACAACCATTACAACAATCATACCATAGGCTAGCTTCTAGGGTTTAGCCTCCTTGATCTCATGGTAGATCCACTCTTGTACTACCCATATCATCAATATCAATCAAGCAGGAGTAGGGTTTTACCTCCATCGAGAGGGCCCGAACCTGGGTAAAAACATCGTGTCCCTTGTCTCCTGTTACCATCCGCCTAGATGCACGATTCGGGACCCCTACCCGAGATCTGCCGGTTTGACACCGACATTGGTGCTTTCATTGAGAGTTCCTCGTGTCGCCACCGATAGGCTTGATGGCTTCTCCAATCAACAACAACGACGTCTGGGTGAGACTTTTCTCCCGGACAGATCTTCAGATTCGGGCGGCTTCAAGATGCGGGCTAATTCACTTGGCCATCTGGAGCAGATCGAAGCTACGCCCCGGCGTCGGTCGATTTGAAGCCTAAACTTCACGGCGGACATCCGTGGAGACTTGATCTTCGATGGATCCGATCCGCAGCCGAGCGTGCCGCACTGTCGCGATGGGCACGATCTAACTCTGCCGCCGAACAGTACCTTGGAGGCCACACACGAATCCGCTCTGACCCATAGTTCGGAGCCGAATGTGCAGATCGAGGACGAGTGGCTGGACACCGCCTCGGGAGCTGCAACATCTGCGGCGATGGAGCCGAACACTGACCTTGTCCCCTATAAAACTCGTGACTCCGAGGTGCCGGACTCCGAACCTCCTGCGCCCCGGCCAATCGAATCCGATTGGGCGTCGATCATGGAGTTCACCGCTGCGGACATCTTTCAGCACTCGCCCTTTGGCGACATCTTAAATTCGCTAAAGCATCTCTCGCTATCCGGAGAGCCCTGTCCGGATTATGGCCAGGATGGTTGGGATGCGGACGACAAAGAAATTCAAAGCCCACCCACCACCCACTCTGTAGCCACTGTCGATGATCTAACCGACATGCTAGACTATGACTCCGAAGACATCGACGGTATAAACGACGATGCCGGAGACGAACAAGAACCAGCGCCTACCGGGCACTGGAAGACCACCTCGTCATATGACATATACATGGTGGACACCCCAAAAGATGGGGATGGCGAAGAAGCAGCGGAGGCAGGTTCCTTAAAGAAACAGCCCAAGCGCCGACGTCAGCGGCGCCGCTCTAAATCCCACCACATCAAGAATGGAGATTCTAGCACAGGAGATAATAACACCCCAGAAAGTGCCGAAGACAATCCCCTCCAAAGAAGATTCAGCGCAGAGGAGGCGCGAAGCAAGCCCTCACAAGAGGCGGCAGACGAAGAGGTCGAGGATGATAATTACATACCTCCTCTCGAGACGAGGCAAGCCTCGACGACGATTTAATTCGTCGTGCCCGAGGATCCCGTCGAACAAGAGCATTTCAAACGCAGCTAATGGCCACAACAAACAGCCTAAAGAAAAGCAGCAGCAGCTTCAAGCTGATCAAGACCTGCTGGCCGACAGATGGACCGAGGTCCTCGCGGCCGAAGAGTATGAACTCGAGCGCCCCTCCAAGAGTTACCCAAAACGCAAGTTGCTCCCCCGATTAGAGGAGGAAGCATACATACCTTCATCACCAGCGCACAATACGGCCGACCGACCACCCCGTGGTCGCGACGGAGAGGCATCCAGGCTCTCCACCAAGACCGTACCCCGGCATCGCTCCAAAAGTACGAAGCCACGAGGGAACGCGCCGGACTTGTGAAATATATTGGAGGACAAATCAAGGCAATCCAGATCCATCTATGGATCACGTGGGCGCCCTACGACCCACGACAAATACCGTCGCACCGGATACAACAACTCCGGCCGGGCCGAACACAGAAGACAACGCTCCCTTGAGCTACGTCGTGATATTGCTCAATACAGAGGCGCCACACACCCGCTATGCTTCACTGACGAAGTAATGGATCATCAAATCCCTGAAGGGTTTAAACCCGTAAACATTGAATCCTACGATGGCACAACAGACCCTGCGGTTTGGATCGAAGATTATCTCCTTCATATCCATATGGCATGCGGAGACGATCTCCATGCCATCAAATACCTCCCACTCAAGCTTAAAGGACCAGCTCGGCATTGGCTTAACAGCTTGCCCGCAGAGTCAATTGGGTGTTGGGAGGACCTGGAAGTCGCATTCCTTGACAACTTCCAGGGCACATATGTGCGACCACCAGACGCCGATGACCTAAGCCACATAATTCAGCAGCCAGACGAATCGGCCAGGCAATTCTGGACACGGTTCTTAACAAAGAAAAATCAAATCTTCGCCTGTCCGGACGCAGAGGCCCTCGCAGCCTTCAAACATAACATCCGCGACGAGTGGCTAGCCCGGCACCTAGGACAGGAAAAGCCGAAATCCATGGCAGCCCTCACATCACTAATGACCCGCTTCTATGCGGGAGAGGATAGCTGGCTAGCTCGCAGCAACAACCTCAGTAAAAACGATGGTAGTCCGGATACTAAGGACCACAATGGCAGGTCGCGTCGAAGCAAAAATAAATGCCGCGTTAACGGCGGCGACAAGGAGGATACTGACGATCAACGCCGGATTCGAGGCTCTAAACCGGTCGTGGAAGAAGCCATTCAAAAGAACCACCACAGGTCCGTCCAATTTGGACCGAATACTCGACCGCTCTTGCGGATACATGGCACCCGAAAAACCAGCTAACCACACCAACAGAGATTGTTGGGTATTTAAGCGAGCAAGTTAATTGCGAAAACAACGATAAGGGGCTGCACAAATGACGGCGAGGAGGAGACCCGCCACGAACAAGAGAGGATGAAGGTTTCCCCCACAAGTGCGGACGGTCAACATGATATACGCAACCCATATACCCAAGAGGAGCGGAGCGTGCACTAAGGGGCGTATATGCGATGGAGCCAGTCGCCCCGAAGTTCAATCCATGGTCCTCTTGCCCGATCACTTTCGATCGAAGAGACCATCCGAACAGTATCCGCCATTGCAGATTCGCCGCATTGGTTTTAGACCCAATCGTCGATGGATTTCACCTCACGAGAGTCCTGATGGACGGCGGCAGTAGCCTGAACCTGCTTTATCAGGATACAGTGCGGACTTGGGCGCTGGAGCTCGAGAGTGCGCGGAGATGGATAAGCAAAGCAGGAAGAAGGCGTAGGTGAAAAGGTGGATCCTTATCCCCTTATATATAGGCGGACGAAGACTATACGTCCCCACCGGCCTGGTAAAACTCGCTTATCTCCCAAGCGCCACCATCAATTTCGCGGTTGGGTTACCCACGTCCGTATTGATGATAATCCCGAAATAAGGCGAACACGCTCTCTGCGTCGACAAGACGTGCCAAGGAAACCGCTTCGCTAAACGCGCTGAGGTGGCATAATAAAAAACAATTCAAGTAAAGGCTTGGTGGTGGTGTGACATCATGCCACAAAATACGTCAGCAGATTGAACTTGTGTACATATTATTCTCTCTACGGTGGAATGTGGAAATTATTTTGCAGAGTCGGACACTATCCTGGTGTTCACAATCTTCTATGGATTATTCGGAGGAGGAACCCGCCTTGCAATGCCGAACATTATGCGCCGGACTCATCGTCATTGAAGCGAGGTTCAGGGCTCTTGAGGAGTCTGGACTAGGGGTGTCCGGACAGCGGACTATCATCGTCCGCCGGACTCCAAGACTCTGAAGATACAAGATTGAAGACTTCGTCCGTGTCCGGATGGGACTTTCCTTGGTGTGGAAGGCAAGCTTGGCGATACGGATATGTAGATCTCCTACCATTGTAACCGACTCTGTGTAACCCTAGCCCTCTCCGGTGTCTATATAAACCGGAGGGCTTTAGTCCGTAGGACAACAACCATTACAACAATCATACCATAGGCTAGCTTCTAGGGTTTAGCCTCCTTGATCTCGTGGTAGATCCACTCTTGTACTACCCATATCATCAATATCAATCAAGCAGGAGTAGCGTTTTACCTCCATCTAGAGGGCCCGAACCTGGGTAAAAACATCGTGTCCCTTGTCTCCTGTTACCATCCGCCTAGACGCACAGTTCGGGACCCCCTAGCCGAGATCCGCCGGTTTTGACACCGACAGCAAGCTTGGCGATCCGAATATTATATTTCCTTCCTTGTAACCGACTCCATGTGAACCCTAGCCCTCTCCGGTGTCTATATAAACCGGACAGGTTGGTCCTTAGAAGGCCGATCACAATTACAATCATACCATCATAGGCTAGCTCTTAGGGTATAGCCTCTACGATCTCGTGGTAGATCTACTCTTGTACTACCCATATCATCAATATTAATCAAGCAGGAAGTAGGGTTTTACCTCCATCGAGAGGGCGAACACAGGTAAACATTTGTGTCCTTGCTTCCTGTTACCATCAGCCTTGACGCACAGATCGGGACCACCTACCCGACATCCGCCGGTTTTGACACCGACATTGGTGCTTTCATTGAGAGTTCCTCTGTGTCGTCGTTGTCAGGCTTGATGGCTCCTTCAATCATCATCAACGATGTTGTCCATGGCGAGACTTTCCTCCCCGGACAGATCTTCGTGTCCGGTGGCTTCGCACTGCGGGCCAATTCGCTTGGCCATCTGGAGCAGATCGATAGCTATCCCCCCGGCCACCAGGTCAGGTTTGGAAACTTGAACTACACAGCGGATATTCGCGGAGACTTGATCTTCGACGGATTTGGGCCAGCGTCAGAAGCGCTGAACAGTCACGATGAGCATGGCTTAGACCCGCTGTCGGACGATGCTCGGGACATCATCCCGGCAGAAGCCTCGGATCTAAATCCGGGGCAGGTTGCGTTGCCTAGGGACGGAGGGCTGGACCCCGCCCTGCAGGCCATACCTTCGTTGGTGATGGAGCCAAACACAGGTCTCACCTCTGAGGGAGCCTGTGACTCCGGACCCCCAGATTCATATCCGGATGTAGGTTCCAGTCCGCGCGTCCCCGAGCCCGCCGATCCTGGTTGGGCTCCGGTGATGGAGTTCACCGCGGCGGACGTCTTTCAGCACTCGCCCTTTGGCGACATGTTGAACTTATTGAAGTCTCTCTCTATGTCAGCAGACTCTGGGCTGAACTATGTCCGACTTGAGTGGGGAGCATACGACGACAGAATTCGTTGCCCACCCACCACCCCCTTCATTGCCACGATCGATGATCTAACCGACGTGCTTGACTTCGACTCCAAAGACATCGACGGTATTGACGAAGATGTAGGAGAATTATAGGAGCCACCGCTCACAGGGCGGTGGACGGCCACCTCCTCATACGATATGTATATGGTGGACACTCCGAAGGAAACCAGTGGCAGTGAGGCAATGGAGGATAACCCCTCAGGGAGAAAAGCAAAACATGTGCATTATCAGTGCCACTCCAAGCCCCTCCACATCAAAAACGGCCACGGAAACGAGAACAGTCCGGATGGTGCCGATGAGGAATACAACCCTAGTCAGCCTAACTCAAGCAGGCCGGACCGATCATGATGGGATGCTTTGAGAGGAACAATTATACACCCCCCCCCCCTCCGACGACGAGGCAAGCCTCGGCAATGATGAATTTGGCGTACCTGAAGATCCAGTGGAACAAGTTCGCTTCAAGCGATGGCTCATGGCTATGGCAAGGAACTTGCAAAGGAAGCAAGAGCAGCTTAAAGCTGACCAAGATGTGCTAGAGGAAAGGTGGACCAAGATACTAGCCCCGAAAAATACAAACTCGACAGCCCCAACAAAGGGCACTCACGGCGCAGCTGGCTACCTCAACTCGAGCAGGAAAACCACAGATGCCCACACATCACTACGGTCCAAGACGGCAAGAAGCATACACGAAGAGGCACCCTCAGGCCTCGACACAAAAGTCATAAACGTCAAGACAAGGAAGCTGGTGCCAAGTCCGACAACCCTCAGTCCGGTAAATGGACAAAGAACAACCCAAGCCTACTCGACCAAAGCCACACACTGGATCAGTCGTGTGAAATGCACGGTACCCCCAGAAGGACGGCAAATCATACCAATAGAGAATGCAGGATCCTCAAAACAAAGCGGTTGGTCGTGCGCCGGTAGCAATAAGGGAAGGCGCCTCGTCAAGAACCCCACGCCCCAGAGCATAACAGTACGGCCGATCGCCCAGGATCATACAAACCACAGCAAGTCAATTGCAGTACCTCTAGACCCAGTAGTCCGGGGGCTCCATAACAAGCAAAGCCCACAAGGGTACGAAGCCGCGAACAACATCTCCTAAAAGATGTAAGGCGCAAAGGCCAAGCTTTTTTGGCCCACCACTCTAACGGTTGTCTTCGGATAACCCAAAAATGCTACACCAAAGAATAAATCTTCGGCACCTTCCCACGTCGACTAGATTCCACGTGGTAAATTACTCAGGCCAACTATCCGGACACCCATTTCGGAGCCCGCACTACCTTACGGTATAACGGCTGGGCATACCGGGGCCCGATTAGGGACCCTGGGACCAACAACAAGAGGACACCCAAGTGCCTTCAAGCATTTTGCATTTACAAACTAATGATTGACGCAGAACGGGATTGGCAGCATGGAATTAGCCCGGACACACAAAGGAAGGAACATGGAGGTAGAAGGCAGTTCGGATTCATTCTTGATCCACTCACAACCCCCTCCAGTCCGGCCACAACAGGTTCCGCCAAATAACACCTCTTTCCATACATCATACTCACATGCATAAACATATCACCCTACTACAATGCGTAGACTCAAATAGCAATTACCGGCCGTTGTTTATCGCCGACGCCTCTTTGCCGAAAATGACAGCCACGCTCCACGTTCGCCCGGTCACACCAGGAGCTTCACAGTACGGCAATGAAGTCTGACCACCTTTTCGGTCGCTCGGCACCCCGAACTTATAGCACTATATGCATCTGCTCCGAATCATGTCTTGGGTCATTGGTTGGGTTTGCCCGGCTCCCATGTTTTGGTACCTTACGATCCGTTCTATCGGCTAAGGTAGCGCTGGGAGAACTACTGCGATTGTGTCCCGGTTCAGCCGGACGAGCACCTCAGTAGAGAAAGCCGAAAATCGACCGTCATGATGAGCCGGTCCGCTGTTCGAGAGGTTATAAAATCCTTAAAGATTTATTCCGCACAACGCCATTATAATTGCTGAGTGCGACAGATCAGTCTTCTGATCAGGCGCCAATAGAGCCCCCAGTTCGGCCTTCCGAACACTAGGGGCTGCGCCGACCATACTCGAATTCCCATGGCTAAGTGAGAGTAATAAAGCCTTATAGTCCGATTGCCTGGTTCGCGAAAAGATACACCTCCTTATAAGGACCCAACTATGGGATAAAGAACGTTCAGATATATACCGAACACCCCCGTATCCTTTTTACGAGGGGGAAGAAGCCGACGACTGGCCAACTCCCAGGATTTGCATACAATAAACAGCCGCATAGGAAGAACATATGTTCAAACAAAACAGGCAATATATAACAAACATGCCATTATCCCATATTACAACAAGCGGCATAAATGCCCTCATGGAAATATAATGTCTTTAGCACACTGGTCCACCGCAAGGCGGGCCCCTTTCATCACACCTTCATAATACAGCTCAGGCTTGCGGTGCTCCTTACCCTCCGGCGGACCCTCAGTCATCAACTTCTCCGCGTCAAGTCTCCCCCAATGCACTTTTGCACGGGCAAACGCCATGTGCGCACCTTCTATACAGACTGATCGCTTGATAGCATCAAGCCGAGGACAGGTGCCCACAATCCTCTTGACGAGTCTGAAGTAGCTGCTTGGAATCGGCTTTGCAGGCCACAGCTGGATGACTAAGTCCTTCATGGCTAGTTCGGCCGCCTGGTGCAGTTCGACCAGTTGTTTTAGCTGATCAATAAATAGCGCCGGATAGTTCGGCGCCAGATACTGCGACCAGAAATCCCTCTCCGCAATCTTCTTCTCCTCGGTGTGGTAGAATTGGGCGGCATCTGATATGCTGCAAGGAAGATCCGCAAAAGCCCCTGGAAAAATAAGAATTCAGCTTGCCGCTTAGGATTCTTCACATTCTAACATCTAAAGAGCTAAGAATACAGAAGGTCTTACCAGCCGCCACTTTCCGGGCCTCCTGAATGTCCCGCGCAGCACCTCGGGCTTCTTCCCGAGCACCTTCTACAGCAGCGAGAGCTTGGGCGAGTTCGGATTCTTTCCGTTCTAGACTCTGCTCCAAGCCCTCGCTTTTTTCACAGCTTCCTGGAGCTCTCGCTCAGCTGTGATAACCCTGGCCTCGTGTTTCTCACGAAGCGCCTGTTCGGCCTCAGCCCTCTTGTTGGCATCAGCCAAAGCTTTCTTTAGTGCCTCGTATTTGGCACCCACTCCTAGAGCACACAATACTAATATTCTTCATTATGCACAACTATTCATTCGTGCCAACTCTAAGACAAATGTTTTCAAACATACCTTGCTTGCCTTCCAGTTGCTTCCTCACACGACCGAGTTCCCCTCGGCCCGTGTAAGGCTCTGCTTCAGTTCAGACACTTCCGCATTATAAGCGGCCGTCCTCTCTGCGGATGCCTGTTTTCACACAAAGGGGTATGCGTCATTCACATAGTCTCCTGCGAGAGCAGGGGATTTGATCCCCTGCCCAGCTCTGTATCCGCCGCCGGACAGTGCATCAGGGGCTAATACTCATATTATGACAATTCCTCAAGGGTTTCCTAGGAAACATACCTCAAAAGCCTTTATAAGGCCAAGGCAGGACTCGTTCAGCCCGCTCTCGGTGGACTGAATCCTCTCAACCACCGTGCCCATAAGGGCCCGATGCTCATCGACAATAGACGCATTCTTCAATGCTGTCGATAGACCGCCAGGCAGCTCTACTCGAACAGAGGACGCCAGTGGGGTAGGCTAGCCCCCCACCATCGGGGGTGGCTGCTTGCTTGATCCTGGAACCCTAGAGGTCCCCGGGGCCGTATCCATCCCCGCGTGTTCGGCACCAGGGATATGTCCTCGCTAGTGCGGGTCTTGTCGAGATGACACCTCAGTGTCACGCCCGGACTTGGGGGAAGGGGCCTGCGGAGGCGTCTCGCTCGCCAAAGCATCCGAGCCCAGTGAATCCTCCGACGAGGATCAGCCGGCGCGGGACCTTGCCGGACTGTGCAATGTGTAGGCAATAGTCAAAACCACTATACCCAAAAACGATCCTGGACGCATATGTGTGTTCGGATACTTACGACTTCTCCAGGGGCTGGGCCTAGGATCCCACTCCGGGCTGCTATCGGCAGCCGTGGGGGATGCCCCTGGGAGGGAATGTTTCCCCCTCTTGGGCGATCCGGCCTCCAGAGATGTGGAGGCCGTCCTCTTCCTCCCACCATCAGAGTGAGGCTCATCCTCCTCTGCTTCCTCCTCTTCATCCTCGGACGAAGGATCGTCGCTGGAGTCTTCGGATTTGGCGTGCGAAGCCTCGCAACGGCGAAGGCCACCCCGGGTCTTCTTGACCATTTTGGAGGCCTCTTTCTTTGGTGCCTTGTAAGGCGCGGGGACCAGCATCTTTGTCAGAAGAGGTCCGGCCGGTTCCACCGGCAGGGGGGCTGGACAATGAAGCCGCTCCACCTTCTTTACCCATCCCTGAGGTTGCAATGAAACACGATTAAGGTGTCTCCCGCATGACATGCCAACTAAAGCATGATTAGACAGAGTGTGGCTGTGACTTACCGAGCTTGGAGAATGGGATGATCGATACCCACGATCCTCGACGGGGCCCGGCCACAATTTGCCGGACTTAAAGATCACCTTCCTGATATCCTTGTGGGAGGAATCATAAAGCTCCCAAAGGGTTCGGTGCTCGGCCGGATCGAACTACCACAGGGTACAAGCTCGGCGCTGACAAGGGAGAACCAGGCGAACTAGCATCACCTGGACTACGTCGACGAGTTTGACGTCCCTATCGACCACACCCTGAATGCGCGTCTGGAGCAGTAATAGCTCATCGGACGAGCACCAGTTCGGGCCCTTCTCGGGCGGGGCGTGAGCATGATGGAGCTCCGGATCTGAACTCTGGAGCTGCCTCCCACTTCTTGCCGCGTGGTTCGGTGATATAGAACCACTGCTGCTGCCACTCCTTGACGGAGTCATTGAAAGCGCATTTCGGCCAAACAGCCTTGGGCATCTTGCTTACCATGGCGCCGCCGCACTCGGCGTGTTCGCCACTCACCACCTTGGGCTTCATATTGAAGATCTTCAGCCATAGGCCGAAGTGAGGTGGGATCCAGAGAAAAGCCTCGCACACGACGATGAACGTCGAGATATTGAGGAAGGATTTGGGGGAATGATCATGAAAATCGATGCCGTAGTAAGACATGACCCCCCGAATGAACGGGTGAAGGGGAAACCCGAGCCCGCGGACGAAATGGGGAAGGGACACGACTCTCTCATGAGATTCCGGAGTGGGGACGACCTGTCCCGCCGGGGGAAGACGATGGCCGATCTTCTGGGCCAGATACTCGGCTCCCCGAAGCTTCTTAATGTACTTCTCCTAGACGGTTGAGGCCATCCATCTGCCTCCTGCTCCGGATCCGGACATCTTCGAAAAACTTCCCTTCGGTGGGGAAGAAGAGTGCTTGGGCGTTAGGGCTCGAACAGAGAGGAATGAGCTAGCGGGAGGAGAATGCATGGGTAAAAGGAACCTAACCTCTTTATAGAGGCGATAAAAGCTTTTTTGTGCCTCCCCACTTACCTGGTGGAACCCGTCTGCCTCCCACTCGCCGTGATTAGCGGCACGGTTGGATTACCCATGCCCGTATTAATGAGAATCCCGTGATAAGGGGACACGATCTCTGCTTTGACAAGACGTGTCAAAGAAACCGCCTCGCAATGTGCGCTGTAGCTGGTTGTGGGAAAACAGATCGAATAATGATCCGACTGTAATAACCTGTCACGTCATCAGAAAAAGTTGTCAGCAGATTGCATTTGTGAAATATCATTCTCTCTACGGTGGCATATGAAGATCATCTTGCAGATCCGGACACAGTCTAGGTGTTCGGTGATAACTTTGGAGTATTCGGAGAAGGAACCCGCCTTGCAATGCCGAAGACAATACTGCGCGTCGAACTCATCGTCATTGAAGCCTGGTTCGTGGACTCTTGAGGAGTCTGGATTAGGGGTATCCGGACAGCGGATTTGTGTACAACGTCCGGACTATTGAAGCGTGAAGATACAAGACTCAAGACTTCGGCCCGTGTCCGGATGGAACTCTCCTTTGCGTGGAAGGCATGCTTGGCGATCCGGATATTATATTTCCTTCCTTGTAACTGACTCCATGTAAACCCTAGCCCTCTCCGGTGTCTATATAAACTGGAGAGGTTGGTCCTTAGAAGGCCGATCACAATTACAATCATACCATCATAGGCTAGCTCTTAGGGTTTAGCCTCTACGATCTCGTGGTAGATCTACTCTTGTACTACCCATATCATCAATATTAATCAAGCAGGAAGTAGGGTTTTACCTCCATCGAGAGGGCCCGAACCTGGGTAAACATCCGTGTCCCTTGCTTCCTGTTACCATTAGCCTTGACGCATAGATCGGGACCCCCTACCCGAGATCCGCCGGTTTTGACACCGACATTGGTGCTTTCATTGATAGTTCCTCTGTGTCGTCGCCGTCAGGCTTGATGGCTCCTTCAATCATCATCAACGACGCGGTCCAGGGTGAGACTTTCCTCCCCGGACAGATCTTTGTGTCCGGCGGCTTCGTGCTGCGGGCCAATTCGCTTAGCCATCTGGAGCAGATCGATAGCTATGCCCCCGGCCACCAGGTCATGTTTGGAAACTTGAACTACACAGCGGATATTCACGGAGACTTGATCTTCGACGGATTTGGGCCAGTGTCAGAAGCGCCGAACAGTCACGATGAGCATGGCTTAGACCCGCTGACGGACGATGCTCAAGACATCATCCCGGCAGAAGCCTCAGATCTAAATCCGGGGCAGGTTGTGTTGCCTAGGGACGGAGGGCTGAACCCCGCCCTGCAGGCCATAACTTCATTGATGGCGGACCCCCGGATTTAGATCCGGATGTAGGTTCCAGTCCGCGCGTCCCCAAGCCCGCCAATCCTGGTTGGGCTCCGGTGATGGAGTTCACCGCGGCGGACGTCTTTCAGCACTCGCCCTTTGGCGACATGCTGAACTTATTGAAGTCTCTCTCTTTGTCAGCAGACTCTGGGCCGAACTATGTCCCGCTTGAGTGGGGAGTAGACAACGACAGGATTTGTTGCCCACCCACCACCCACTTCATTGCCACGATCGATGATCTAACCGACGTGCTTGACTTGGACTCCAAAGACATCGACGGTATTTACAACGGTGTAGGAGAAACACAGGAGCCACCGCTCACAAGGCGGTGGACGGCCACCTCCTCATACGATATGTATATGGTGGACACTCCGAAGGAAACCAGTGGCAGTGAGGCAACGGAGGATAACCCCTCAGGGAGAAAAGCAAAGCATGTGCGTTATCGGCGCCACTCCAAGCCCCGCCACATCAAAACCGGCCCCAGAAACGAGAACAGTCCGGATGGTGCCTGAGGGAGTCCTGGACTAGGGGGTGTCCGGATAGCCGAACTATCATCATTGGCCGGACTCCAAGACTACGAAGATACAAGGTTGAAGACTTCGTCCCGTGTCCGGATGGGACTTTCCTTGGCGTGGAAGGCAAGCTTGGCAATACGGATATGTAGATCTCCTACCATTGTAACCGACTCTATGTAACCCTAGCCCTCTCCGGTGCCTATATAAACCGGAGGGTTTTAGTCCATAGGACGAACAACAATCATACCATAGGCTAGCTTCTAGGGTTTAGCCTCCTTCATCTCATGGTAGATCTACTCTTTTACTATCCATATCATCAATATCAATCAAGCAGGAGTAGGGTTTTACCTCCATCGAGAGGGCCCGAACCTGGGTGAAAACATCGTGTCCCTTGTCTCCTGTTACCATCCTCCTAGAAGCACAGTTCGGGACCCCCTACCCGAGATCCGGCGGTTTTGACACCGACATTGGTGCTTTCATTGAGAGTTCCTCCGTGCCTTCGCAATCAGGAAGGATGCTTCTTCTCCTCTTTAAAGACGGTACCATTGCCAAAGGAGCTTTGGCCACCGGTCAAACTATCCAGCTAGGTGATTTTCTTATGACCGCCTGGTCGGCCGCCGCTCCAACAATGACCTCTCGGGTCATCAAAAGCGATCTTCACGTCAACTCGGAACTCGCCGAGCAGCTAGATCCGATGGAGCTTTCCTCCGTAAACGAGCTCTTGGATCGCATCGCCGCCCTGGGAGTCGCTACAGACTACGATCAGATTTGGCTTAAAACCGATCTGAGAGAGATCAACTCTCCCGGGCTACCCACCACGTTCTTTGTGGTAGAGGAACAACAGCGGCAACTCTTCTTCTATATTAAAGACCAGTTATGTCGGTCTGATCCTCCATGCGGATTTCCGCGGAGGGACGAACGTCAATCAAGTACTGAACCTAAAGTCAGGCAGCGGACCAGATTCGTTGGACAACATCCAGCAATCCAAGCTTCCAAATTCGGAAACTTTTCGGCCCTTGAGCCTCAGATAGGGCGGGGTTCCGAATTTAATTCCACCCGCCCACCCAAACACAAGCGATCTATCTCAAATCCGGCAAGAGCCCGCTGAAACAGTACATCATTACTAGGCCAGATTCATCCTGGTTATGGACAGGATAAAGGACTGCCGTGAGGAAAGCGCAATCTCAATTTTCTGCAACAATTGCACGGACAAGGGAATCATGAATGCCATAAGTCGTCATGAAATTACACGCCACGCCCAAGGCGTCCATAATCTGAAATCTTGTGCGATGGAGAGTGCATGGAAAACCGAAACCAAGTTTTGGGACAATCCGCACCGAACACAACCCTAGTCGAAATAAAAGGGTGCATCATGCTCGGGCACACAGGACAAAAACCAAAAGCAAAAACCCCTAAAGGGCGCGAGAACCGTCTTGAGGATGGCTCGGCGGACCTGTAAAATCCATAGTACTGAGAGGTGCCCTCCAACACATAGCCTTCGAGCATGTTGGATACTCGTCGGTGGCCAAAAGTGGCGGCGAGCTTCTAGCCCCGTAAAACCAGCCCAACAAGACCGTCACGGTATTAACAGTCTTCGAGACTTTCGCATCAAATAATATGCGGAAACGAACACTCTGCAGCCTCGCCCAAGTCTACCAAGTAGCAACAATAAATCCATGGAGCGACACGGCTATCACCTTCAACGCCACTGAAGAACCTAAATTCCGAACAGCCCGAGCACCAGCCGCATTGGTCCTCAGTCCAATAGTGGACGGCTTTCGTCTTACTAAGGTACTCATGTATGGCGGCAGCGGATTAAACCTCATCTACGAGGAAACCCTTCGAAAAATGGAAATAGATTGGAGCCGCATTGAGCAAAGCAGCACAACCTTTAGAGTAATAATCCCTAGTCGGGAAGCACGCTGCACAGGAAAAATTACACTGGATGTGGTGTTCGCTCACGGACAATTCTGGTCGAAGAGGTCACGTTCCAAGTGGCCCCGTTCAGCAGCGGATATCACACTTTATTAGGGCGAGAGGCATTCACAATTTTTCAAGCTGTACCCCATTACGGGTACATGAAGCTTAAAATGCCCGGGCCCAATGGAATCATCACTCTTGTCAGTGATCCGGACATAGCACTCCGCACTGAAAATAAGACAGCCGCACTAGCCCTAGAGGCATTATCTGAAGCCCTAGCGGCAGAGGAACTCACTGCGCTGCGCTCCATGGTGAACAGGGATGATATGATACTCGATAAGAGATCCAAGTCCACCTCTTTTAAGCCATCGGACGAAATAGTCAAATTCCAAGTCCACCCAACAGACCCCACAAAGACGGCCTCCATTGGGGCACAATTAAACCCTAATGTAGACGCCACACTACGAGAATTCCTTCGGGAAAATTGGGACATTTTTGCCTGGCACCCTTCAGACATGCCAGGAATCCCACGCAGGTTGGCAGAAGACAGCCTAAATATCCTAAAAGGATTCAAGCCGATCAAGCAGGCTCTTGGCGATTTTCCGAACCCAAAAGACAGGCAATGGGAGAGGAGCTAGCCAAACTATTAGAAGCCGGATTCATCAGAGACATAAAACATCCGGACTGGCTAGCAAACCTGGTAATGGCACCAAAGAAGGACAAATCCTGGTGCCTGTGTGTCGATTTTAAGGACCTTAACAAGGCTTGTCCAAAGGATCCTTTCCCCCTTCCCCGCATCGATCAAATCATCGATGCTACCGCAAGGCACGATTCATTGTGGTTCCTCGACGCATACTCCGGCTACCATCAAATCAAGATTGCGGAAACAGACCAAGCCGCAACAGCATTCATCACTCCATACGGACCATTCTGCTTCAACACAATGCCCTTTGGGCTCAAAAACACCGGCGCAACATACCAGCGCATGATTCAGACATGTCTGGCAACCCAGATCGGCAAAACAGTGGAGGCATACGTAGATGACATGGTCGTCAAGACCAAACACGTCGAAACTCTAGTAGACAACTTGAGGCTCACATTCGACAACCTCCGAGCATATGACATTAAGCTCAACCTAGAAAAATGCATTTTTGGCGTACCAGCCGGAAAGCTCTTGGGCTTCATTGTATCCGGTAGAGGAATTGAAGCAAACCCAGCCAAGATCCGAGCTCTGTCACAGTTGGATATCCCAAAAGACCTCAAACAAATACAAAAATTGACGGGATGCGTGGCGGCTCTAAGACACTTCATCTCCCGCTTAGGAGAAAAGGCACTGCCCCATTATTGCCTCCTCTGGTGCACCGAACACTTCGAATGGACGGATGCCGCCACGGCTGGACTCGAAGAAATAAAGGCCATATTGGCAACAAATCCAGTCCTAGTCGCGCCCAACTTGGGCGAACCAATGTTATTATACATCGCGGCAACACATCAAGTTGTAAGCGTGGTGCTCGTCGTAGAACGAGAAGCAGAAGGACACAAATTCCCTCTTCAAAAACCAGTGTACTACGTATCCACGGTCTTAACTCCATGCAAGTCCCGGTATCCACATTATCAAAAGATAGCGTACACGATGTTCATGGCATCCCGGAAGCTGCGATACTACTTTCAAGAGTGTTTGATAACAGTAGCCTCCGAAGTACCTCTCAACGACATTATAAACAACCTCGACGCGACGGGCAGGATTGCAAAATGGGCCATCGAGCTCCTACCATTCGACATAACCTACAAACCACGGCGAGCTATAAAGTCGCAAGTTTTGGCCGACTTTATCGCCGAATGGACCGAAGCCGAACTCCCTAAAGAGTAGGGCGCATACTCCGATTGGATCATGCACTTCGATGGCTCCAAAATGTTGACCGGCTTGGGGGCTGGCGTCGTCTTGACATCCCCAACTGGAGACACAGTCCAATACGTACTTCAGATAATGTACATGGACTCCAACAATGCAGCCGAATACGAGGCCCTTCTACACGGTCTCCGGATGGCAATCTCCATGGGCATTCAACGGCTAGAGGTCCGCGGGGATTCAAACCTCGCAATATCCCAAGTAAATGGAGACTTTGACGCCAAGGATCCGAAAAAGGCAGCCTACCGTAACACCGTCTTAAAAATGTTAGCTCGGTTCGAAGGACTCAAATTCCACCATGTAGCCCGGGATAATAACCAGGCGGCCGACGTGTTGGCACGCATCGGTGCAAAGCGCGACGCCGTCCCTCCAAACATCTTCCTGGAGTGGCTTTTTAAGCCATCCGTATATGGGAAGAGGAGTCCGGAAACAACAACCCGGAACCAACCGCACCGCCCAACACCGAACATTCTGACACAATAGGTGGCTCAGCCAATGAAATAACACCTTCAGCCCACGAAATAATGGCAGTCATTGCCCCATGGACGGAACCATTCCTAGCCTACTTAATTAGGCGGGAACTTCCGAAGACCAAAGCGAGGCTGCTTTGCATAATACGGCGATCTAAAGCCTACAAGCTCCATGAGGAGAGCTTTATAAGAAAAGCACAAGTTGGAGTCCTTCAAAGGTGCATCTCCAAGAGGAAGGGCGAAATCTTGGCTGAAATTCACGCCCGGACTCGGCGGGCACCATGCCGCAGCCGGGCCCTAGTAGGCAAGGCCTTCCGTACATGATTTTATTGGCCCGACGGCCGGGCGGATCTCGGGACTTAGTCAATGATCGTCGGTTGCCAGCTCTTTGCTAATCAAAGCCACATGCCACCCACCGCCCTCAAAACTACACCCATCACCTGGCCGTCCGCGGTCTGGGGGCTTGACATGGTTGGACCCCTTAAAGGGGGAACCCACAAGCAAAAATACCTATTGGTCATGGTGGACAAATTCACCAAATGGATAGAGGCCAAGCCAGTTAAAACGGCTGAATTCGGACCTGTGATAGACTTCATATCAGGGGTAGTACACTGTTATGGCGTCCCCCATAGCATCATCACTGATAAAGGCACGAACTTCACGGCCGACGAGATTAAACTCTGGTGCAAAAATATGGGCATCAAGCTCGACTACGCTTCAGCCTATCACCCACAAACTAATGGTCAAGTCGAACGAGCAAATGGTCTAATCATGAGCGGCATCAAACCCAGGTTAGTGCGGTCCCTCACGGAATCTAACACGCACTGGGTGGGGGAGCTCGACTCCGTACTCTGGGGGCTGCGGACCACGCCAAACCGCACTACCGGATTCACACCATTTTTTATGGTATACGGCGCAGAGGCAGTTTTGCCCTGCGATATAATTCATGACTCATCTCGTGTGCGCATGTACGAAGAAAGAGAAGCCGAGTTGGATCGGCAGGACAGTTTGGATGCCTTAGAAGAGGAGCGCGATGTGGCAAAAGCTCGTTCCGCATTCTATCAGCAGCAGGCTCGAAGATATCAAAGAAACGCATCGGACAACCGACTCGAGCCGAACCCATGGAACGCAGCCCGTCTCTGAAGATTCTACGCCTAGCGCCGGACTCAGAGTTCGTCTCCTTCCTCCGTCCACATTTTATACTTTAGCTGTCTTTTGTTTCTCTCTTTCCCCCTCCTTTTTTCGTAAAGCCTTTGAGGGCTAATCTGCGCATTGTTCGCACACACTTGACGTGCTACTCGCACTCATTATACATGGGGGCTTCTTTAACAGAAGCTTATTTATACGGGCTTCATGCCCAACACATGTGTCACACTTCCGCATGTACCTTTTATTCACCATTATATGCATCGATATGACTTAAGTTTTGCCAAGCTGGGTTGCTGGCTCTGTGCTTACCCTCGTTCCCGATTGTTCGGCTAGGAGGTAAAGGAGCACCTCTGCGATTATTCTTGCGGGTCGGCGGATGTGTACCTCGGTGGGTGAAGCCGAAAGCTAAGCGTTCTTAAGGGAATATTCGATTCGGTGACTTGAAAGATGATCTCTTCCTTATTTATTTATCGCCCCGGATGCTTTTCTTCTCTTTTCATAGTCGGACATGCACCTTAGGGCATGCCTCCCGAGAAAGGAACCCTAAAGGAACTATTCTCCTGGAAGATGTTTCTTACTAACCATGTAATATAACATAACTAGTTGGGCACTTATGCGATAAAGCACTAATGACCCCTCGCTTTGGTCTCCATGCATGCCCGGTTTTACATAACCTTGAGGGTATTCGGACAAACTCCGGACTGTTGGGTCCCGAGGTTGAAGCGAAAAGGTCCGCAAAGACAAACGATCTACAATCTGGCTAGAAGGCATTTTACATGTCATTTTAAAATTGCATCGTCAAATTGACTGATTGTACTCCTCTTCAATCCCATCTAACAGGTTGTCTAGTTTACAATCCCGTTGGGAATATTTCGCGACCAACTCTACTTGGCCATACATTAAGCTCACAGGGATCTCCTTCCCATCGGGCCCCACAGGTTCGACCTCGGCCATGTGGTTTGGATCCGCCTTCGTGTACCGCGTCTTCACCATGGCCCGAGCCTCCTGGCGCCTTGGCGGCAGCCGATATCTTCCCTGACGCAGGCGCTGCGGGCTCCTGAAGCTTCTCCGCAAGCCCTCCAAGACCCTCGGGTAGGGAGGCGGACGGCCATAAGGCACAGGCGGCGCTGCTCATCGCTGCCGAACACGTTCGTGCAGTTGCAACAACTTCGGGAAGTAGGTCACCCGTTGAACGGGCATTTCCTCCAGGGGCGACACTGTGAGCACACCTGAGACACATTTCTGTCAATCGACTTCCTCGCTGAACTCTTCTTTTCAAAAGAGTTTGCTCAAGCACTTACTGTAAATGTTGTGACAAAGCCGCCGATTCTCCTTCACGGAGTCAGACAGCTGGGCTCGAACATCTTTTAGTTCTTCGCCCAGCTGGGTGTTGGCATCTTGGAGTTTGTTCCTCTCTGCTGCACCCTCATAAGCACCTTCTCGACCTTGGTGGCGCGATGAATGTTGCTTGTCCGGATCTAGTCCGGCACCATCTGCAATATTATTGTCAGACTTATACACACGCTGCACTTCATAAACTACTTATCTTTTCGATGTATGTATTACTAGAGGGGGTCTCTGTGGCTCCCCCGGCGGCGGCTAGTGCGGCCTCAAGTTGGGCCTTGCACTCTTGAAGCTCCTGGGACAGGTGGGTATTCTTCTCCGTAAGATCCTGCATAATGAGTGATCCTTAAATCAGTTATCCTAACTATTTTAAGTCTCGGGGGCTACTGGCATATATAACTATTAAAATTCCTCACCCGTATGTCTTTCACATACTGCTCCGTGGCTCTGGTTAGACCATCTTGAGCGGCACGGAGGTGTCGTCTCCGCATTAAAGGCGTTCAACGCCTCGGGGGAAACAGCGTCACGGAGAACTGTCGTGGCGCCTATGATTCATGGCGCTCTCCACCTCGGACCTAGTGGCGGACAGCTGTCGGCATCCTCCGTTGGAGGAGCATCGCTCACGCCTTGTTTCGCCTCCCCTCCGGACCAGGCGTTGGGCTGGGCGGCGGAGGCTTGATTAACAACCTCTCCGGACACGATCCGGGCGCTCTTTCTCTGGAAAAATCATGGCGTTAATATACCTCCCAGGAATCTTTCCCTTAAATACGGTGGTGCGCCATACCGTTGCGCGACGTTTCGATTCGCGCCGCACTCCTCTTCCGCCTGCTGGGCCGAACTGACCCTTGTTGGTCAGCCGTCGCGGGTTCGGCTCCCCACCTTAAAGGCACCTCCTGCGGGGCACCGTTGGTATACGGTGGTCAGAAAAAAGCATGGATGAGTAATGATGTCAGGACTCCGGTCATAGTTACCTAGGAAGCCGGAGATAAACCGGGGTAGTCGGCCGTAATGGTGACCAAAGCATTGTCCATGCTAGGTTGGTGGAACACCCCATTGATCAGCTCCACCTTTATGTCTGGATCCTCTTCGGAGGCCGGATCAAGGGATCGTCCTAGAACCTCGGGTTGTGGAGTCAGGCTGTGTATGCCCTCTACGTCCCGGCGCAGTTCCTGCGTCGAAATCACAAAGTGAGACACTTAACTTTGGGAATATGGGTCGAATAGATAAACGTCTGCTTACCCAGCTCCGAGGGTTATTCATGGAGAATCCATTCAATGGACTCGCGCGGAGGAAGTCCTCCTTCTCCCCCTTGTACAAGCCGGACAAGATCTTCACCAGATCGACAACCGATCCCGGCCCCTTGCGGCCATGACGGGTGGCGTCATCCTCCCCGTTGAAATCCCACATGGGGTGGCCCTGTATTGGGCGGCTGCACCCTCGCATGATGCTGCGTGGCCATGACTCCAATCATGGTCAATCCGGAATGAGCGATAACCTTGTCGGCCCATCGGATATTGGGCGTCCTATCATTCTCCGTTGAGGGCTCATGGCGCCAACTCAGGTGTTTCTTGAGGCGTTCTTTGAACTCCGAGCCGATCCGAACTGGGTCGGCGATGGGCGTCTTCCATATAAAACCATTCGAAGGCCGGTCTTTGGGCGCCTTCTTGGGTTCAGATAGATATCCGGTCCGGCGATCGCCATATTTCGGCTCCGCCCACTTGATATATCGACCCCTCGTGAGAAGCGAGTGCGAGGCAAAACAATATCTTCCTCAACGCGAAATGAGCCCGATGCCCAAGAACAGCTCATAAAGGGCTACAAAGCCCGCGATGTGCAAGATGGAGGCAAGGCGTAAGGTGGTGAAGCTGGAGCCCATAGAACTCGAGGCCCCGGAGAAAGCAGATGTATGGGAAATCCGAGTCCCTTATTAGATAAGGGATGAAGCATACCGCTCTCCTTTGGAGGGATTGGGGCGCTCTCGCTGCTTTCCACCCTTGTAGGTGGCGGTCCGCTCGAGCAGGAACCATGAAGGCTGGGGAAGGTATCCCTCTGCTTGGGCGTCACTAGCTCGCTATCTTGAGGTGAACATCTCCTCCAATCAAGCTGGCTGAGGGTTGGGAGCGCGAGAGGAGGAGCCGCGTCGACTGTCCATGATGGAGTGGATTTTTGTCGGAGGCGCTTCGATGAGTACTCGCGGAAGGAGGATGGTGTGATTCGGATCTAGATCCTCGCCTCTTTTATAGGCAGCTTATTCGCGCAGCTAGGGGGTGAAATGTAAAAATACACTAGCTTTTCGCATTCATACGACACGTGGGAGAGGGCCATTATGGACGTGGAAGCCAAGGAGCGCAACATTTATAAGGAAGCCGGACACTATTCGGCAAGCACATGGAATTTGGTGGAGAACCCGCCTTGCAACGCCGAAGACAATATACGCGCCGGACTCATCATCGTTGAAGCCTGGTTAGGGACTCTTGAGGAGTCTGGACTAGGGGGTGTCCGGATAGCCGAACTATCATCATTGGCCGGACTCCAAGACTACGAAGATACAAGGTTGAAGACTTCGTCCCGTGTCCGGATGGGACTTTCCTTGGCGTGGAAGGCAAACTTGGCAATACGGATATGTAGATCTCCTACCATTGTAACCGACTCTGTGTAACCCTAGCCCTCTCCGGTGCCTATATAAACCGGAGGGTTTTAGTCCATAGGACGAACAACAATCATACCATAGGCTAGCTTCTAGGGTTTAGCCTCCTTGATCTCGTGGTAGATCTACTCTTGTACTATCCATATCATCAATATCAATCAAGCAGGAGTAGGGTTTTACCTCCATTGAGAGGGCCCGAACCTGGGTAAAAACATCGTGTCCCTTGTCTCCTGTTACCATCCGCCTAGACGCACATTTCGGGACCCCCTACCCGAGATCCGCCGGTTTTGACACCGACAGTGCCGATGAGGAATACAGCCCTAGTCAGCCTACACTCAAGCAGGCCAGACCGATCACGATGAGATGCATGGAGAGGAACAATTATACACCCCCCCTCCAACGACGAGGCAAGCCTCGGCAATGACGATTTCGGCGTACCTGAAGATCTAGTGGAACAAGTTCGCTTCAAGCGACGGCTCATGGCTACGGCAAGGAACCTGCAAAGGAAGCAAGAGCAGCTTAAAGATGACCAAGACGTGCTAGAGGATAGGTGGGCCAAGATACTGGCCACCGAAAAATACGAACTCGACAGCCCCAACAAAGGGCACTCACGGCACAATTGGCTACCTCAACTCTAGCAGGAAAACCACAGACGCCCACACATCACTACGGTCCAAGATGGCAAGAAGCATACACGAAGAGGCACCCTCAAGCCTCGACACAAAAGTCATAAACATCAAGACAAGGAAGCTGGTGCCAAGTCCGACAACTCTCAGTCTGGTAAACGGACAAAGAACAACCCAAGCCTACTCGACCAAAGCCACACACTGGATCAGCCGTGTGAAATGCACGGTACCCCCAGAAGGACGGCAAAGCATACCAATAGAGAATGCAGGATCCTCAAAACAAAGTGGTTGGTCGTGCGCCGGAAGCAATAAGGGAAGGCGCCTCGCCAAGAACCCCATGCCCCAGAGCATAACAATACGGCCGATCGCCCAGGATCACATAAACCACAGCAAGTCAATTGCAGTACCTCTAGACCCAGTAGTCTGGGGGCTCCATAACACGCAAAGCCCACTAGGGTACGAAGCCATGAACAACATCTCCTAAAAGATGTAAGGCGCAAAGGCCAAGATTTATTGGCCTACCACTCTAACGGTTGTCTTAGGATAACCCAAAAATGCTACGGCAAAGAATAAATCTTCGGCACCTTCCCACGTCGACTAGATTCCACGCAGTAAATTACTCAGGCCAACTATCCGGACACCCATTTCGGAGCCCGCACTACCTTACGGTATAACGGCTGGGCATACCGGGGCCCGATTAGGGACTCTGGGACCAACAACAAGAGGACACCCAGCTGCCTTCAAGCATTTTGCATTTACAAACTAACGACTGACGCAGAACAGGATTGGCAACATGGAATTAGCCCGGACACACAAAGGAAGGAACATGCAGGTAGAAGGCAGTTCGGATTCATTCTTGATCCACTCACAACCCCCTCCAGTCCGGCCACAACAGGTTCCGCCAAATAACACCTCTTTCCATACATCATACTCACATGCATAAACATATCACCCTACTACAATGCGTAGACTCAAATAGAAATTACCGACCATCGTTTATCGCCGACGCCTCTTTGCCGAAAATGAAAGCCACGCTCCGCGTTCGCCCGGTCACACCAGGGGCTTCACAGTACGGCAATAAAGTCCGACCACCTTTTCGGTCACTCGGCACCCCGAACTTATAGCATTATATGCATCTGCTCCGAATCATGTCTTGGGTCATTGGTTGGGTTTGCCCGGCTCCCATGTTTTGATACCTTACGTTCTGTTTTATCGGCTAAGGTAGCGCTGGGAGAACTACTGCGATTGTGTCCCGGTTCAGTCGGACGAGCATCTCAGTAGAGAAAGCCGAAAACCGACCGTCATGATGAAGCGAGAGCCGGTCCGCTGTTCGAGAGGTTATAAAATCCTTAAAGATTTATTCCGCACAACGCCATTATAAATGCTGAGTGCAACGGATCGGTCTTCTGATCAGGCGCCAATAGAGCCCCCAGTTCGGCCTTCCGACCACTAGGGGCTGCGCCGGCCATACTCAAATTCCTATGGCTAAGTGAGAGTAATAAAGCCTTATAGTCCGATTGCCTGGTTCGCGGAAAGATACACCTCCTTAAAAGGACCCAACTATGGGATAAAGAGCGTTCAGATATATCCCGAACACCCCCGTATCCTTTTTACGAGGGGGCAGAAGCCGACGACTAGCCAACTCCCAGGATTTGCATACAATAAACAGCCGCACAGGAAGAACATATGTTCAAACAAAATAGGCAATATATAACAAACATGCCATCCCATATTACAACAAGCGGCATAAATGCCCTCATGGAAATATAATGTCTTTAGCACACTGGTTCGACGCAAGGCGGGCCCCTTTCATCACACCTTCATAATACAGCTCGGGCTTGCGGTGCTCCTTACCCTCCAGCGGCCCCTCAGTCATTAGCTTCTCCGCGTCAAGTCTCCCCCAATGCACTTTTGCACGAGCAAATGCCATGCGCGCGCCTTCTATACAGACTGATCACTTGATAGCATCAAGCCGAGGACAGGCGCCCACAATCCGCTTGACGAGTCCGAAGTAGCTTCTTGGAATCGGCTCCGCAGGCCACAGCCGGACGACTAAGTCCTTCATGGCTAGTTCGGCCGCCTGGTGTAGTTCGACCAGCTGTTTCAGCTGATCAATAAATGGCACCGGATAGTTCGATGCCAGATACTGCGACCAGAAATCCCTCTCCGCAGTCTTCTTCTCCTCGGTGCGGTAGAATTGGGCGGCATCTGATATGCTGCGAGGAAGATCCGCAAAAGCCCCTGGAAAAATAAGAATTCAGCTTGCCGCTTAGGATTCTTCACATTCTAACATCTAAAGAGCTAAGAATACAGAAGGTCTTACCAGCCGCCACTTTCCGGGCCTCCTGAATGTCCCGCGCAGCTCCTCGGGCTTCTTCCCGAGCACCTTCTACAGCCGCGAGAGCTTGGGCGAGTTCGGATTCTTTCCCTTCTAGACTCTGCTCCAAGCCCTCGCTTTTCTTCACAGCTTCCTGGAGCTCTCGCTCAGCTGTGATAACCCTGGCCTCGTGTTTCTCACGAAGCGCCTGTTCGATCTCAGCACTCTTGTTGGCATCAGCCAAAGCTTTCTTTAGTGCCTTGTATTCGGCACCCGCTCCTAGAGCACACAATACTAATATTCTTCATTATGCACAACTATTCGTTCGTGCCAACTCCAAGACAAATGTTTTCAAACATACCTTGCTTGCCTTCCAGTTGCTTCCTCACACGGCCGAGTTCCTCCTCGGCCCGTGTATGGCTCTGCTTCAGTTCGGACACTTCCGCATTATAAATGGCCGTCCTCTCTGCGAATGCCTATTTTCACACAAAAGGGTATGCGTCATTCACATAGTCTCCTGCGAGAGCAGGGGATTTGATCCCCTGCCCGGCTCTGTATCCTCCGTCGGACAGTGCATCAGGGGCTACTACTCATATTATGACAATTCCTCAAGGGTTTCCTAGGAAACATACCTCAAAAGCCTTTATAAGGCCAAGGCAGGACTCATTCAGCCCGCTCTCAGCGGACTGAATCCTCTCAACCACCACGCCCATAAGGGCCCAATGCTCATCGACAATAGATGCGTTCTTCAACGCTGTCGATAAACCGCCAGGTAGCTCTGCTTGAACAGAGGACGCCGGCGGGGTAGGCAGGCCCCCCACCATCGGGGATGGCTGCTCGCTCGATCCCGAAACCCTAGAGGTCCTGGGGGCCGTATCCATCCCCGCGTGTTCGGCACCAGGGATATGTCCTCCCTGGTCCGGGTCTTGTCGAGATGACACCTCAGTGTCGCGCCCAGACTTGGGGGAAGAGGCCTGCGGAGGCATCTCGCTCGCCAAAGCGTCCAAGCCCAGCGAATCCTCCGACGAGGATCGGCCGGCGTGGGACCTTGCCGGACTGTGCAATGTGTAGGAAACAGTCAAAACCACTATACCCAAAAACGATCCCGGACGCATATGCGTTTTCGGATACTTATGACTTCTCCAGGGGCTGGGCCCTGGGATCCCACTCCGGGCTGCTATCGGCAGCCGTGGGGGATGCCTTTGGGAGGGAATGTTTCCCCCTCTTGGGCGATCCGGCCTCCAGAGATGTGGAGGCCGTCCTCTTCCTCCCACCATCAGAGTGAGGCTCATCCTCCTCCGCTTCCTCCTCTTCGTCCTCAGCCGAAGGATCGTCGCTGGAGTCCTCGGATTTGGCGTCCGAAGCCCAGCGACGGCGAAGGCCACCCCGGGTCTTCTTGACCTTTTTGGAGGCCTCTTTCTTTGGCGCCTTGTAAGGCGCGGGGACCAGCATCTTCGTCAGAAGAGGTTTGATGTCTACTACGCAACCTTCTTCTTGTAGACGTTGTTGGGCCTGCAAGTGCACAGTTTTGTAGGACAGTAGCAAATTTCCCTCAAGTGGATGACCTAAGGTTTATCAATCCGTAGGAGGCGCAGGATGAAGATGGTCTCTCTCAAGCAACCCTGCAACCAAATAACAAAGAGTCTCTTGTGTCCCCAACACACCCAATACAATGGTTAATTGTATAGATGCACTAGTTCGGCGAAGAGATAGTGATACAAGTGAAATATTGATGGTAGATAAGAGTATTTGTAATCTGAAAATATAAAAACAGCAAGGTATCTAAAGATAAAAGTGAGCGTAAATGGTATTGCAATGATAGGAAACAAGGCCTAGGGTTCATACTTTCACTAGTGTAAGTTCTCTCAACAATAATAACATAGATAGATAATATGACAAGCCCTCAACATGCAACAAAGAGTCACTCCGAAGCCACTAATAGCAGAGAACAAACATAGAGATTATGGAAGGGTACGAAACCACCTCAAAGTTATTCTTTAGGATCAATCTATAAAAGAGTTCGTACTAGAATAACACCTTAAGATATAAATCAACCAAAACCCTAATGTCACCTAGATACTCCATTGTCACCTCAAGTATCTGTGGGCATGATTATACGATATGCATCACATAATCTCATATTCATCCAACCAACACAAAGTACTTCAAAGAGTGCCCCAAAGTTTCTATCGGAGAGTCAAGAACGTGTGGCAACCCCTATGCATAGGTTCCCAATGTCACAAAACCCGCAAGTTGATCACCAAAACATACATCAAAGACATACATCAAGTGTTCTCATAAAAGACTCAATCCGGTAAGATACCTTCAAAGGGGAAACTCAATTCATCACAAGAGAGTAGAGGGGGAGAAACATCATAAGATCCAACTAAAATAGCAAAGCTCGGGATACATCAAGATCATGCAATAGATGGGACACGAGAGAGAACACGAGAGAGAGAGAGATCAAACACATAGCTACTGGTACATACCCTCAGCCGCGAGGGTGAACTAGTCCCTCCTCGTCATGGATAGCGCCGGGATGATGAAGATGGCCACGGTGATGGGATCCCCCTCCGCAGGCGCCGAGCAGGCTCCGAGAGGTTTTGGTGGCTCAGAGGCTTGCGGCGGAACTCCCGATCTATCTTTTGTTGGAAGTTTTATGGTACGTAGGTATATATGGGTGCAGGGGGTACGTCGGTGGACCTCCGGGGTGCTCACGAGGTAGGGGGCGCGCCCAGGGGGCCACGCCCCCCACCCTCGTGGGCAGCCCGGGACTCCCCTGACGTGCACTCCAAGCCCATCAGGTTGGTTTCCTTCCAAAATTAACTTCTCCAATTGATTTCGTTCCATTTTGACTCCGTCTGATATTCCTTTTCCTCAAAACACTGAAATAGGCATAAAACAGCAAATCTGGGCTGGGCCTCTGGTTAGTAGGTTAGTCCCAAAAATAATATAAAAGTGGATAATAAAGCCCAATATTGCCCAAAACAGTAGATAAAGTAGCATGGAGAAATCAAAAATTATAGATATGTTGGAGACGTATCAAGCATCCACAAGCTTAATTCTTACTCGTCCTCGAGTAGGTAAATGATAAAAAAAGATTTTTTTTGATGCGGAGTGATACTTTGGCATAATTTCAATGTAAATCTTCTTAATTGTGATATGAATATTCAGATCCGAAAGATTCAAGACAAAAGTTCATATTGACACAAAAATAATAATACTTCAAGCATACTAACCAAAGCAATCATGTCTTCTCAAAATAGCATGGCAAAAGAAAGTTCATCCCTACAAAATCATATAGTTAGGTTATTCTTCATTTTCGTCACACAAAGATGTTCCCAACTTCTATACCCCCGATGACAAGCCAAGCAATTGTTTCATACTTAAATAATCTCAAACTTTTTCAACCTTCACGCAATATATGAGCGTGAGCCATGGATATAGCACTATGGGTGGAATAGAGTATGATGATGGGGATTGTGTGGAGAAGACAAAAAAGGAGAAAGTCTCACATTGACGAGGATAATCAACGGGCTATGGAGATGCCCATCAATTGATGTCAACATGAGGAGTAGGGATTGCCATGAAACGGATGCACTAGAGCTATGAATGCTCAACAAAAGAAAAGTAGTGGGTGTGCATCCAACTCGCTTGCTCACGAAGACCTAGGGCATTTGAGGAAGCCCATCGTAGGAATATACAAGCCAAGTTCTATAATGAAAAATTCCCACTAGTATAAAAAGACAACTTATGAGACTCACTACATGAAGAACAAGGTGCTACTTTGAAGCACAAGTGTGGAAAAGAGATAGTAGCATTGCCCTTTTTATTTTTCTATTTTTTGGGCCTTTTTTTGGCCTTTCTTTTTTTGGGCCTTTTTTGGGCCTTTTTTTGCCTTTTTTTTATTTGGGCTATGCTCTAATAATGATGATCGTCACACTTCTATTGATTAAAACATAAGGATTACAACTCGAAACTTAGAACAAGATATGACTCTATATGAATGCCTCAGGCGGTGTACCGGGATGGTGCAATGAATCAAGAGTGACATGTATGAAAAATAATGCATGGTGGATTTACCACAAATACGATGTCAACTACATGATCATGTAATGGCAATATGACAAAAGTAATGTATTTCATGATGATGATGATGGAAGTTGCATGGCAATATATCTCGGAATGGCTATGGAAATGCCATGATAGGTAGGTATGGTGGCTGTTTTGAGGAAGATATAAGGAGGTTTATGTGTGATAGAGCGTATCGTATCATGGGGTTTGGATGCACCGGCGAAGTTTGCACCGACTCTCAAGGTGAGAAAGGGCAATGCACGGTACCAAAGAGGCTAGCAAAGGCGGAAAGGTGAGAGTGCGTATAATCCATGGACTCAACATTAGTCAAAAGAACTCATATACTTATTGAAAAAAATTAGAAGTCATCAAAAATCAAGTACTACGCGCATGCTCCTAGGGGGATAGATTGGTAGGAAAAGACCATCGCTCGACCCCGACCGCCACTCATAAGGATGCACAAGCCAGGTACACTTCATGTTTCAAATTTGTTACACAACTTTAACCATACGTGCATGCTACGGGACTTGCAAACTTCAACACAAGCATTTCTCAAATTCACAATTACTCAACTAGCACGACTTTGATATTATACCTCCATATCTCAAAACAATTATCAAGCATCAAACTTATCTTAGTATTCAATTCACTCAAAAGAAAGTTTCACATAACTTGAATACCAAGTATATTAATATTAAGCAAATTACCATGCTATTAACGAATCTCAAAATAATCTAAGTGAAGCATGAGAGTTCATCTATTTCTTCAAAATAAAACTACCACCGTGCTCTAAAAGATATAAGTGAAGCACTGGAGCAAATGACAAACTACTCCGAAATATATAAGTGAAGATCAATGAGTAGTCGAATAATTAAACAACTATGTGAAGACTCTCCCATTTAATAATTTCAGAACTTGATACTTTATTCAAACAGCAAGCAAAGCTAAAGAAAACATTGCAAGGATAGCACAAATCATGTGAAGAAGCAAAAACTTAGGCTCAACCGATACTAACCGATAGTTGTTGAATAAGAAAGGTGGGATGCCTACCGGGGCATCCCCAAGCTTAGGTGCTTGAGACTTCTTGAAATATTATCTTGGGGTGCCTTGGGCATCCCCAAGCTTGAACTTTTGTGTCTCCTTAATTCATCTCATATCATGGTTTTCAGTTTCTATCAAAAGCTTCATTCACAACAAACTCAACAAGAACTCATGAGATAGGTTAGTATAAACCAATGCAAAACCTTATCATTTTTCTACTGTAACAAATCACTAAAATTATTATTCAACATTGCATACTAAATGCCTCTGCATATTTAATACTCCTATCCTCAAATAGAATCATTAAACAAACAAACATATGCAAACAATGCAAACATAATAGCAATCTGCCAAAACAGTACAGTCTGTAAAGAGTGCAAGAGTATCAATACTTACCTAACTCCAAAAATTATGAACTAAAGTTCCCACTGTAATAAATTTATCAGAGCTCAATATGCAAAAATATTCAACATTATACCACTCTCTTACTTTTCTAGGGAATGTTTGCAACAGCGGTAAACTTTCTGTTTTCAAACAGCAACATGCATACTAGCAAAATAAGCATGGCAAAGGCTATACTTGACTTTTTTATTGAAACTAAAGGTGCAAAACATTAATATAAATGAAAGCAAGCAAAAACTAACAAAAGGAAATGACGCTCCAAGCAAAACACATATCATGTGGTGAATAAAAATATAGCTCCAAGTAAAGTTACCGATAGACGAAGACGAAAGAGGGGATGCCTTCCGGGGCATCCCCAAGCTTAGGCTCTTGGTTGTCCTTTGAATATTACCTTGGGGTGCCTTGGGAATCTGTCACGCCCAATATGCGACCCTATCCAAAAGGAACTCGAAGGTCCCACCAAGGATAGACCCGCATATTGGAACGCTTTTGCAAGGTGGATATCATTACATCAACATTACATAATAGATGGGGATACATACAAAAGGCATACAATGCCACCCAAATACAACAATACAACATTCATAAGATCGACATCCGACTATGGATGAAACACAAACAGAAGCTCAAACGACATGCACCCTGCTAGCCCAGGCTGCCGACCTGGAACCTATCCCCTGATCGAAGAAGCAGAAGAACTCAACGCAAGCAAGCATCGCTCTCGCGTCATGATCATCGCATAACCTGTACCTGCAACTGTTGTTGTAGTAATCTGTGAGCCACGAGGACTCAGCAATCCCATTACCATGGGTATGAAGACTAGCAAAGCTTAAAGGGAAAGGAAGGGGTAAAGTGGTGAGGTTGCAGCAGCGACTAAGCATATATGGTGGCTAACCAACGCAAATAAGAGCGAGAAGAGAGGCAAAGGAATGGTCGTGAAGCTAGCAATGATCAAGAGGTGATCCTGAACACCTACTTACGCCAAACGTAACACAGAAATCGTGTTCACTTCCCGGACTCCTCCGAGAAGAGACCATCACGGCTACACACACGGTTGATGCGTTTTGATTCGGATCTGGTGTCAAGTTATCTACAACCGGACATTAACAAATTCCCATCTGCCACATAACCGCGGGCACGGCTCTCGAAAGTTTATACCCTGCAGGGGTGTCCCAACTTAGCCCATGACAAGCTCTCGCGATCAACAAAGGAATAGACCTTCTCCTAGGAAGACCCGATCAGACTCGGAATCCCGGTTTACACGACATTTCGACAATGGTGAAACAAGACCAGCAAAGCCTCCCGCTGTGCCGACAAATCCCGATAGGAGATGCACATATCTCGTTCTCAGGGCACACCGGATGAGCCACACGTCGGGTTGGCATAGACCCTGGTTGCCCAGGGGGCGCCGGACATCGCTCAGTTTGGACCAACACTTAGACAAGCATTGGCCCGGGGGGGCTAAAATAAAGATGACCCTCGGGTTGGCCGACCCAAGGGAAAGGTATAGGTGGTGGTGAGGCAAATGGTAAAACCAAGGTTGGGCCTTCTTTGGACAAGTTTTATTCAAAGCGAACTGTCGGGGGTCCCATAAATCATCCGACCGCGTTAGGAGCATAAAATCCGGGAACATAACACGGTATGACGGAAACTAGGGCGGCAAGAGTGGAACAAAACACCAGGCATAAGGCCGAGCCTTCCACCCTTTACCAAGTATATAGATGCATTAATAATATAAGAGATATTGTGATATCCCAACATAACCCTGTCCATCATGGAGAAATCTTCAACTTCACCTGCAACTAGCAACGCTATAAGAGGGGCTGAGCAAAGCGGTAACATAGCCAAACAATGGTTTGCTAGGAAGGGTGTCAAAGGTTAGACGTTCATGGCAATTTGGGAGGCTTGAAGAGCAAATGATAGGTAACGCAGCATAGCGATAGAACGAAGCAACTAGCATAGCAATGATAGTAGTGAGATCCAGGGTAGCGGTCATCTTGCCTGAAATCCCGCTAGGAAGAAGAATGAGTCCATGAATAAGATGAAGCCACATAGACGAACCAAGCGTAGACGAACGAATCCTCACGATCGCAACGAAACGGGAACTATCGAGAAGAAGCACATAACATGGTAAACACACCACACATGAACAAGGCATGATGCACAACAAGCATGATGCATGACCAAGCTACATGAAGCTACTCATGGCAAGAGATGATGCAAACAAGAACAACACATCAAGGCAAGTTTAAATGAGGCCGGGAACAACATATAACAATTCCGGTAAGTCCTCATATGCAAATTTCGAAATTGGTCCAGAACTGAATAAACCTTATGTTCAAGTTTTTAAACAGCAAGTTAAGATGCACCAAGATGATCTACACGAGATTCTAGTCAAGTTACATATAAAGTTCATTAGATTCGGAGCTACGGCCTAGAAGATATGAGCAAAAGAAGTTAAACATGGCATTGATGCAAAATGCATACAAACATCAAGCAAACACCTCAAAACAAGGATGCAACATGATAATATGAAACTACATGCAAAATCAAGCAAGTTTCATATAGAGCACACTCAAAAGCGAACAACGGTGCAACACATACACTCTATACAAGTCATAACAACAATCATCCATAACAAAGAACTAGGCATCTTACAAGCATCAAAACAACATGCTACAGCACCCCAACATAAGAACAAAAGGCATGGGCATGAATTACTGGTAAAGCATAACAAAACATGAACACTGAGCTATCTCCAGAAATCACTAGAACATGCTCCAAAACACACGGTAAGATTGCAAATAATAACAGTTTCAGACTTTAGCAGAAATAACATCAGGTTGCAATGTTTAGAGCTATCAAAAAACATGTTACAGGAACTTATCATGGCAAACAAAGGCATGGCATGAATCTACTAAAAGCATAGATCAAAAGTCCCTTACTGACCATGAGCCAAAAAGGCATAGAAAATATGATGGCACCCATGTAAACATGGCAAGTTATATTACAGATTCATACATGGCAGGAACAACAATAAGTAAGCATGTTGGTGAGCTTGAACCACTCACCACAGAGCAATACATGGCATGGCAAGTCAACCAACAGTAAGAAGACATGTTTGTGAAGCTAAGCATGGCAAGAGCAAGTTCATAGGGTGCATGGAACACTAGCAAAACACATGGGAACTAGTGAACTTAATGTTAACAGGCTGATAGCAACATCATTTAGCAAATTTTGGAGCAAGATTACAACAAGCTACAGTAGTCTATAATTTCAACCAAGGGCATGAATGGATAGAGCAAGACATGTAGATCAAAACATGTTTATAGAACATCTCCAGATTATGCATAGAATGATTTATAGAAGCATGTTAACATAGCAACAAAATATAACAGAATCTGTCAGGAAAACAGCAACAGCAAGTAACCTCCTTAACAAGCTCGATACACTCAGCACACAAATCACAAAAATATATGGATAGCACCTCTGGAAAGATGGCATGGCATAGATCAAAACACATGTAGACATCAACCTCATAGGATGCACACATCAATCATGGCAAAAATGACAAATGAGCAAGTTATAACAGTTTCAGCAGATTAACATCAACATGCACTCTTCCAACAGCATTTTAGGCATCAAGATGAGCTCAAATGAAAATGATGCAACGGAATGAAATGAAATACTCGTCGAGACGAACAATTTGACATATTACACGCACGAAGCGGAGCTACGGATGCAGAGATACAGCATGATGAACATGGCATGATAATGACAAAAAATCTGGGACTTAGTGAGAATATCAACCTCCGAAATTGGATGCAGTCGTGCGGGACGGAGAGATCCGGATCGGGGGCGGGCGTTTGGATGAGATCCTGGTGGATCTCGTCCCGATCCAGGGCGACGGGTCCGGCGGCTCCGGCGAGAGCTCCGGCGAGGGCTCCGGCCAGAGTTGGAGGCGAGGGCGACGGGAGGCGGCGCCGGCGAGGGGTGGCGACCGGAGGGACGAGGGCGCGGCTCGGCGAAGCCGCGGGCGCGCAAAGCGGGCGAGGCGAAGCTCTGGCGGGTGAGGCGAAGCCCGGCGAGGCGGCGGCGGCGATGGGCGGCGCCGGTCGGGAGCGGCGGGCGCTGGTCGGTGGAGGGAGGCGGCACGGCGGCGGGCGGCGCCGGAGGAGGAGGAGGCGAGGCGACGGGCGCTGGACGGCGGCGAACACGGCGGCGGCGGCGGCGAAGCGACGCGGGCGGGTATGGCGGCGCCGGCCGGAGGCGCATTTAACGGCGACCGGGCGGCGGCGGCGGATCCGCCCCTGCGGGCCCGTGCGGGCTCATGGCCAACGGTGGTGGCGGCGATGAGGCCCACGTGGCGCTGGGATTGGCCGCGGGCGGCTGGCGGACATGTCCGGCGCCGGGCGGACGCGTCCGGCGCGTGGAGGAAGAAGGGAGCTAGGGTTAGGGGGGATTTGACCGCGAATTTCGGGGGAGGGGCTAGTTTTATAGGTAGAGGGAGCTAGGAGAGTCCAAATGGGGTGCAGTTTTCGGCCACGCGATCGTGATTGAACGACCGAGAGCATGGAGGGGAGTTTGCTGGGCTTTGGGCCACTTTGGAAGGGGTGTTGGGCTGCAACTCAAAGAGGGCTTTAACGGTTACCCGGTTAACCGTTGGAGTATCAAACGACCTCCAAATGGCACGAAACTTGACAGGCGGTCTACCGGTGCTATACCAAGGCCGCTTGGCAAACCTCGGGCCATTCCGAGAAAGTTTAACACCCGCTCACAACGAGAGACAAAAGGGGGACGCCGGAGGACATAGGAGTGCCGGATTGCAAAACGGACAACGGGAGAAAATGCTCGGATGCATGAGACGAACACGTATGCAAAATGAGATGCACATGATGACATGATATGAAATGCATAAGATGACAAGGCAAAATGCAACACGCAAGCAAATGACATGGCAATGACGGCGAATAACTGGCAGACACCTGACGCATTGAATCCGGGGCGTTACAGCATCCCCAAGCTTAGGCTCTTGCCACTCCTTATTCCGTAGTCCATCGAACCTTTACCCAAAACTTGAAAACTTCACAACACAAAACTCAACAGAAAACTCGTAAGCTCCGTTAGTATAAGAAAATAAAACGACCACTTAGGTACTATAATGAACTCATTCTAAATTCATATTGGTGTAATATATACTGTACTTCAACTTATCTATGGTTCATACCCTCTTATTACTACTCATAGATTCATCAAAATAAGCAAACAACACATAGAAAACAGAATCTGTCAAAAACAGAACAGTATGTAGTAATCTGTAACAAACATATACTTCTGGAACTAGACAAATCCTACCAAATTAGGAATTCCTAAGAAATTCGTGTACCAATCCAGATCAAAAAGAATCAGATCAGAATCACGTTTCTGTGAATTACCAAAACTAATTTACTGGGTGAAAAAGTTTCTGATTTTCAGCAGGATCAACACAAGTATCACCGTAAGCCATCCTAAAGGTCTTACTTGGCACTTCATTGAAACAAAAGCTATAAAATATGATTACTACAGTAGCATAATCATGTGAGCACACAAAAACAGTAAGGATAAGAATTGAAACATAACGGGAGCATCATGAAGCATATGACTAGCACATTTAAGTCTAACCCACTTCCTGTGCATAGGGATTTTTTGAGCAAACAACTTATGGGAACGATAATCAACTAGCATAGGAAGGTAAAACAAGCATAGCTTCAAAACTTGAAGCACATAGAGAGGAAACTTGATATTATTGCAATTCCTACAAGCATATGTTCCTCCCTCATAATAATTTTCAGTAGCATCATGAATGAATTCAAGAATATAACCAGCACCTAAAGCATTCTTTTCATGATCTACTTGCATAGAAAATTCACTACTCTCCACATAAGCAAAATTCTTCTCATGAATAGTAGTGGTAGCAAACTCAACAAAATAACTATCATATGATTGAAAATTAAGATCAAGATGACAAGTTTCATGGTTATCATTATTCTTTAAAGCGTACGTGTCATCACAATAATCATCATAGATAGGAGGCATGCTTTCATCATAGTAAATTTGCTCATCAAAGCTTGGGGGACAAAAAATATCATCTTCATCAAACATAGCTTCCCCAAGCTTGTGGCTTTGCATATCATTAGCATCATGGATATTCAAGGAATTCATACTAACAACATTGCAATCATGCTCATCATTCACATATTTTATGCCAAGCATTCTATGTAATTCTTCTTCTAGTACTTGAGCACAATTTTCCTTCCCATCATTCTCACGAAAGATATTAAAAAGTTGAAGCGTATGAGACAAACTCAATTCCATTTTTTTGTAATTTTCTTTTATAAACTAGACTAGTGCTAAAACAAGAAACAAAAAGATTCGATTGCAAGATATAAAGATATACCTTCAAGCACTCACCTCACCGGCAACGGCGCCAGAAACTGCTTAGTTGACAGGGTGTGAGTGAGTTCCCTTTACCTAGCCTCCCCGGCAACGGCGCCAGAAACTGCTTGATGTCTACTACGCAACCTTCTTCTTGTAGAAGTTGTTGGGCCTGCAAGTGCACAGGTTTGTAGGACAGTAGCAAATTTCCCTCAAGTGGATGACCTAAGGTTTATCAATCCGTAGGAGGCGTAGGATGAAGATGGTCTCTCTCAAGCAACCCTGCAACCAAATAACAAAGAGTCTCTTGTGTCCCCAACACACCCAATACAATGGTAAATTGTATAGGTGCACTAGTTCGGCGAAGAGATAGTGATACAAGTGCAATATGGATGGTAGATAAGAGTATTTGTAATCTGAAAATATAAAAACAGCAAGGTAACTAAAGATAAAAGTGAGCGTAAACGGTATTGCAATGATAGGAAACAAGGCCTAGGGTTCATACTTTCACTAGTGTAAGTTCTCTCAACAATAATAACATAGATAGATAATATGACAAGCCCTCAACATGCAACAAATAGTCACTCCAAAGCCACTAATAGCGGAGAACAAACATAGAGATTATGGTAGGGTACGAAACCACCTCAAAGTTATTCTTTCGGATCAATCTATAAAAGAGTCCGTACTAGAATAACACCTTAAGATACAAATCAACCAAAACCCTAATGTCACCTAGATACTCCATTGTCACCTCAAGTATCCGTGGGCATGATTATACGATATGCATCACACAATCTCAGATTCATCCAACCAACACAAAGTACTTCAAAGAGTGCCCCAAAGTTTCTATCGGAGAGTCAAGAACGTGTGCCAACCCCTATGCATAGGTTCCCAATGTCACGAAACCCGCAAGTTGATCACCAAAACATACATCAAAGACATACATCAAGTGTTCTCATAAAAGACTCAATCCGATAAGATAACTTCAAAGGGGAAACTCAATTCATCACAAGAGAGTAGAGGGGGAGAAACATCATAAGATCCAATTACAATAGCAAAGCTCGGGATACATCAAGATCGTGCCATAGATGGGACACGAGAGAGAACAAGAGAGAGAGAGATCAAACACATAGCTACTGGTACATACCCTCAGCCCCGAGGGTGAACTACTCCCTCCTCGTCATGGATAGCGCCGGGATGATGAAGATGGCCACCGGTGATGGGATCCCCCTCCGGCAAGGCACCGGAACGGGCTCACGAGAAGTTTTTGGTGGCTACAGAGGCTTGCGGCGGCGGAACTCCCGATCTATCTTCTGTTCTGGAAGTTTTAGGGTACGTAGGTATATATGGGTGCAGGGGGTACGTCGGTGGACCTCCGGGGTGCTCACGAGGTAGGGGGCGCGCCCCCACCCTCGTGGGCAGCCCGGGACTCCCCTGACGTGCACTCCAAGCCCATCAGGTTGTTTTCCTCGGAACACTGAAATAGGCATAAAACAGCAAATCTGGGTTGGGCCTCCGGTTAATAGGTTAGTCCCAAAAATAATATAAAAATGGATAATAAAGCCCAATATTGCCCAAAACAGAAGATAAAGTAGCATGGAGCAATCAAAAATTATAGATACTTTGGAGACGTATCAAGGTCCGGCCGGTTCCTCCAGCAGGGGGGCTGGACAATGAAGCCGCTCCACCTTCTTTACCCATCCCTGAGGTTGCAATGAAACACGATTAAGGTGTCTCCTGCATGACATGCCAACTAAAGCATGAATAGACAAAGTGTGGTTGTGACTTACCGAGCTTGGAGAATGGGATGATCGATACCCACGGTCCTCGGCGGGGCCCGGCCACGATTTGCCGGACTTAAAGAGCACCTTCCAGATATCCTTGTGGGAGGAATCATAAAGCTCCCGAAGGGTTCGGTGCGCGGCCGGATCGAACTCCCACAGGGTACAAGCTCGGCATTGACAAGGAAGAACCAGGCAAACTAGCATCACCTGGACTACATCGACGAGTTTGACGTCCCTATCGACCACACCCTGAATGCGCGTCTAGAGCAGTAATAGCTCATCGGACGAGCACCAGTTCGGGCCCTTATCGGGCCAGGACGTGAGCCGCAGTGGAGCTCCGGATCTGAACTCTGGAGCTGCCGCCCACTTCTTGCCACGTGGTTCGGTGATATAGAACCACTGCTGCTGCCACTCCTTGACGGAGTCGTTGAAAGCGCCTTTCAGCCAAACAGCCTTGGGTATCTTGCTTACCATGGCGGCGCCGCACTCGGCGTGTTCGCCACTCACCACCTTGGGCTTCACATTGAAGATCTTCAGCCATAGGCCGAAGTGAGGTGGGATCCGGAGAAAAGCCTCGCACACGACGATGAACGTCGAGATATTGAGGAAGGAGTTGGGGGAAAGATCATGAATATCGACGTCGTCGTAATACATGACCCTCCAAATGAACGGGTGAAGGGGAAACCCAAGCCCGCGAACGAAATGGGGAAGGAACATGACTCTCTCATGAGATTCCGAAGTGGGGATGACCTGTCCCACCGGGGGAAGATGGTGGCCGATCTTCTGGGCCAGATACCCGGCTCCCCGAAGCTTCTTGATGTCCTTCTCCTGGATGGTTGAGGCCATCCATCTGCCTCCTGCTCCGGATCCGGACATCTTCGAAAAACTTCTCTTCGGTGGGGAAGAATAGTGCTTGGGCGTTAGGGATCGAACAGAGAGGAATGAGCTAGCGGGAGGAGAAGGCGTGGGTAAAACGAACCTAACCTCTTTATAGAGGCGATAAAAGCTTTTTTGTGCCTCCCCACTTGCCTGGTGGAACCCGTCTGCCTCCCACTCGCCGTGATTAGCGGCATGGTTGGATTACCCATGCCCGTATTAATGAGAATCCCGTGATAAGGGGACACGATCTCTGCTTTGACAAGACGTGTCAAAGAAACCGCCTCGCAATGTGCGTTGTAGCTGGTTGTGGGAAAAAAGATCGAATAATGATCCGACTGTAATAACCTGTCACGTCATCAGGAAAAGTTGTCAGCATATTGCATTTGTGAAATATCATTCTCTCTACGGTGGCATATGAAGATCATCTTGCAGATCCGGACACGGTCTAGGTGTTTGGTGATAACTTTGGAGTATTCGGAGAAGGAACCCGCCTTGCAATGCCGAAGACAATACTGCGCGCCGGACTCATTGTCATTGAAGCCTGGTTCGAGGGCTCTTGAGGAGTCTGGATTAGGGGTATCCGGACAGCCGGACTGTGTACAACGTCCGGACTATTGAAGCGTGAAGATACAAGATTCAAGACTTCGGCCCGTGTCCGGATGGGACTCTCCTTTGCGTGGAAGGCAAGCTTGGCGATCTGGATATTATATTTCCTTCCTTGTAACCGACTGCATGTAAACCCTAGCCCTCTCCGATGTCTATATAAACCGGAGAGGTTGTTCCTTAGAAGGCCGATCACAATTACAATCATACCATCATAGGCTAGCTCTTAGGGTTTAGCCTCTACGATCTCGTTGTAGATCTACTCTTGTACTACCCATATCATCAATATTAATCAAGCAGGAAGTAGGGTTTTACCTCCATTGAGAGGGCCCGAACCTGGGTAAACATCTGTGTCCCTTGCTTCCTGTTACCATTAGCCTTGACGCACAGATCGGGACCCCCTACCCGAGATCCGCCGGTTTTGACACCGACCCAGGGAGTGTGCCTATGGTCGGTTCTCGATTGCGGTACCACATGTGTGTGCAAACGCAATATGATGTGCATTCCATTCGAAAAGCAGCGTGCCAGACTGACCGACCGTCTGGGGCGCCACGTGAACGCGACGGGTGTGTTGTATACTCCGTACATGTGTACCGCCGTTTTCTTGAGGCTTTGCTCCATGGCGCAATCCATGGATACAATATTAGTATACTGTACTATTTAAAAGTCGAGGGGGGGCTTTTCCCGCGCGGTAGGTGGGGTAGTTCCACCTAGTCGATTCGATAGAGAAGCGAGAAGATGAGGGAGTAGGCTGTTGTAAACTTAGGGCTGTGTGATTTGACAGCGAGTTACTGCTAGACAGGTAGGGGCCCCTGATTTGACTTGCCATTTTATCATTTTAACTGCGGTGCCACGATTAGTGTGAGTCTCCGATTCCTGACCACCTCCATGGTATACAGGTGCCTCTCCCAATGCTCCACCATGTAGAGGTTGGCTCTTGCATGAGAGGCCACTCCTATACTTTTTCGTTGCCTCTTTCCCTCACATATGCAAAAATGCCATGTAAGCGGTCTTATAGCCCACTATTGTACTTGCTCGTACAGGTGCTAAGCCTGCCACATAGGCATAAATTCTGATGTGGCAAGTTAATTACTCCCTCTGTCTAGGTGTGCAAGTCATCTTACGAAAACCAAATAATCCCAAAACACTTAGGTGCCATGCATTAACTTCTACTCCCTCTTTTCCGGTTTATAAGGCTCAAATCTAAAATCTCATCAATCAAGGCATTTTGTGAGTGGAGCAATGTATCTCTACTTTACAAAACTACCCCATTTAAACTCATGCATTAAATTGGATTAATTGCAGTGCATGCATGCTTGGCCACTAGATAAGTAGAAACATTACATGCATTGGTGTGTTCCTTTTTAATTCTTACATGCAAAGATTTAATGCAGCTCGGAAACTAAAAATGAGATGGAGATGAGCCCTATAAATTGGGAAAAACAAAAAGGTTGAGATAAGCCCTATAAACCGGAAAGGAGGGAGTACATCGTTTCTTGTTTATTGACATATCAACCAATAAGAGATGTGGCGTGCATGCTTTTAATGACTTGAGACTACCATTTCATTGGAAGAGGTCACTCCTTGGCAAATGCAACAAATACTACAAAGAAAGAGATAGAGAGAAGTAAAAAAATACTCTTGTATCCAACCTTATAGCTAACCTTGTTGTATGAGTGACTAAGGCTGGTTGTAATGGGTAGTATCATAAATTAGTATCATGCATATGATACTAGTGTATGATACTACCTCCCTAGTGCATAGTATCATATTGTAGTATCATATATCACTTTTTTTACATGCATGACACATAGTAGCATAGCATTTATTATGATATAGTATCATAATATGATACTCAACTCTCTCTTTCTTCATTTAATTCTATGCCACCTCATCAAAGTTGTCTAGTTGCCAAAGTGATGACTATGTATGACATGCCAACATCAGATAGCCTAACGCACTATGTTAAATCTCCAAGGGCGCGACCGCGCGAGCGAGGCGACGGTCGTGGTAGGCGTAACCATGATACGGGATGCCGGCAGCCTTTGGATCTGAGATCAAACGGTCGCATGCTAAGTTGCTGAAAAATTGAGAATAACCCTCCAGGATAGGATATTCACCCATAGGTCTAGAATCACGCTATGCAACGGTTCAATCTCATATCCAAGGGCTCTCGGAAGCCCGTCTCATGGGAGAATGGAAAGCTTCGTATCACCTGTAATTTTCCCGACGCTTGACATGACATTGAAAGCAATTTAATTGGGCGTCGAGTGGACATGACATCTAATTGGGCCCCCATAGTACTGTGCATGAATCCATTTATCCACCAGGCAACCCACTACCCTGCCGTTCGCACGCCCCACTCGGCATTTTTATAAAACCGATGGCATTTCACTCCTTCTCGTCCCCGAACATCCTTTAACATTACGGCAGTATGCTCCTAGTCGTCCCGTCCTTTCACATTACGGCAGTTCCACTAATCCTAACCCTCCTCCCAAATCCATGTCGTCCCAAATCTCCATGATCAGCGGTGAGTACAAGGTTAATTAGAACCATCACCGGCGATGAGTTCGACATCATCTACACCCGTTCTTCCACGACGGTGAAAGGATGCCTTGCTCGCTTCATACGCATGTTCGAAAAATCAAAGGATGAGTGGGTCGCTGGGCTAGATGTTCAGTACACCATAGTCCTGGAAAGCGAGAAGAATCTAAAGGAGGCAGAGAAGAAGAAGCCCGCCATGATCCAGGTTTGCATGCATGACTTATGCTTGGTCTACCACATATGCCATGCCGACGTTGAGTGCGAGGAATTTAAGAACTTCCTCAAGGGCAGTCGAGTCAAATTTGTTACTGTAGACTTTAGGAATGACAGGGATGTCCTGGATCAGATAGGCCTCGTTGTAGGCAACCCCTTCGACCTCTAGAAGAAAGGGCTGGTGCCCTCCCGTGATCAGCCTTCAATGTTAACCCTGGCAGGAGCCATGGTTCATCCTTCGTATGGTACACTGAAGAAACCTCCATTCAAGTTTCATCATTCATGGGAGTGGAATGTACTAGATATAGACCAGATCCACTACGCTGCAATGGATGGCTACCTTTGTTTCAATATCTACAAGGGTTGGATGAAGAGTAAGAGGCAAGTGTGCGGTTCAAGCAAAGAAGTATCGCCCAAGAGGAAGAGGGACAAGGACGAAGTCGAGCACGTGGATGAGGAGTCCGAGTAAGGTGGCAGTGTCGTTGCTCATGGTGGTTCTAATGTAGTGTCTACCGGATTAGTTGCTTAGTTTAATTTTAGGTGTGCTTAGTTTTATTTGAGGGGTGTGTTGTGCTGAGCCCCCAGCAGAACTATGTTATGTTCCTTCTCGTTACTTTAACTCTTCAGTACGTACATACTAGTATTTCTTACAGTTCATCTTTTAGTTGGTATAGTACTACCACTCGTTTCTTCGCATTATATACGTACAATATGTATGGCCAACATCATATAGCCAACAGTTTAGTTGTCAAAGAATTTCAGGGTGCTTAGTTTTATTTGAGGGGTGTGTTGTCCTGGACACCATTATTGTGACTCAAATCTCTTTGGCCATGTTATAATGACATAAATACCGATGGACCAACATGCCAGCTCTCCCTCTATCTCCCTATAATAAAATAAAGTGTGGGGCCTACTTGATCCCAACAGCGTTCTTATTTTCCTGTAAAATTATTCGCTTGGTTAGTCCTGACAAGTGGGCCCACACTTATCATTGTGAGAATCGGCTTATTTTTGTCATATAACATGGTCAACGGGTTTGATGTGAAAATAACAATGTCTAATGGCATTTTTGAGCAAACATCTAACTTAACGATATCATTTTTTAGATATCTAGTTGCATTTTTGAGCAGGCATCTCACAGATCGATGGCATTTTTGAGTAGTTGTAACTTCTAATGGCAAAACTGAGTAGTGATACACAACTAGTGGCATAAATATTAAGAACCCAAGAATTAAATAGGTATGCTAATTTATTTAATATAATTTAGTACCCCATTTAAGCATGTACTAGCTTTTTTAATAGTACTATATGCATAATTTGGCGACGAGCGCTCTCTCTATATGTACCACATTTTTCTTTAATTTCATCTTGTTAGTTTTGCTCCATGGCACAATCCATCGATACTACTACTGTACAAAAGTATACATTTTTTAAAAGGCTAGAGGGCGGGGCAGTCTAGCTTGGTCGGTTTCAAGAGACGCGAGGGCCTTTGTGATTTGATGACTCATTACTGCTGGAAGGCGGGGCCTTGTGATTTGACTGCTCGTATAAATGTGCCAACGACCTAAGGAGGAGCAAAGAACCGTGCGGTATACTCAATTTTTCCACTGGGGTAGTACGACGGAGGAGCACGAAACACGGCAGCCCAGTGCCATATGGCGATAAAAAATGATCTAATTTGCTAGTCATCTCATTGTTAGCATTGTTCTATTCATGCCTCGCAGAGAACGTGACACGTGCGGCGAAACACTCGAAGCAAAAGAAGAAACACAGGAGCAAAAGAAGAAGGAAGATTATCAGCCCCCAAAAAGAAGGAAGACGCACAAACAAGTCTCCTTGCGCGTCGTAACTGCTTCTTAATTGCCTCCACGACCTCCATCTCCTTGTGCGTCTCCTCCGCCATCTTCTTCATTCTGTCCATGATGCAGGATTTCTCGACGCGAGCCTTCATCATCTGTTCCACGGCCGCATTACGTACCTTGACAGTAGCCGGGTGCTCGATGCGGAGCTTCGCCGACTCCTCATTCTGTTCCATGAGGAGGGCCTGCAACATCTTCATCGAGGAACTACTATTCTCATGCAGCTTCTTCCAGCCGGCGTTCTCCTCCTTCAGCAGGTCGAGCTCATGGCAGAGCTTCACCTTGTCCTCCTGAAGTTGCAGGATTTTGCCGGTCGCCTTCTTCTCCGAGGCAATGCTCTTCTTCAGCAGCATCACCAAGCCGGAGGTCAACTCCCCCTGCTCATTGAGCTTAGCGGGCATGTCGTCGAGGTTCTCCTTCAGTAGCTCCACCAAGCCATGGATGAACTCCTTCTACTTATTGAGGTGCTTATTGAGCTGATCGGGCATGTCGTCGAGGGATAACGACTCCAGCACCACAAGCTCGGCATGTTCGCCTCCACGTCTAGGGCGCTCCTGGGAGCCATCGCCTGCCCGTGAGAGATCTTTCGAGGTCTCTGCATGGTGGTGAGCCCTCTTTTTTTCCACGGCCTTGGTTGCCGCTCCCTTGTTACGAGTAGTTCTCGATCTAGAGCTCTGCACACCGGCCATGGCAAGGACGGACGAAGAAGAAGGACTTATGAGGAGGAAGGTAGAGTAATTTTTGGTTAGGTAGTTCCCATTTTTATAACCTAATTACTAGCACTAGTACTAAAACCTGCATAGTGGGAACACGTTCAGGTTTGGTACGTACTAGTAGGTGTGAGCAGGCTTCCACTTAATTGTAGCACTAGTACTTTGGAATGTGATGGGAACAAGGTAAAGATTAATTGATGGTTTTGGTTTCGAGGCCCGAGACGGCTCCCGATGAGTTTAGTGGAACATAAATTTCAAGTACTCCCTCCATCTCAGTTTACAAGGCTTGCACATGTATCTAGGTCGTCAATGTAACTTATATAAAATAAATTGTTTAACATACAGAATATATCATTAAAAATAGAATATTTGAAGTTTGTAATGATATATTTTTCGTAATGTATGCCTCTTATTAAGTTGGTCATATTAACGACCTAGGTACACGTGCAAGACTTGTAAACTGAGATAGAGGGAGTACTACACTGCTCAAATGCGGTCGCACAAGACAGTGATGTAACTGGTCGTACATGTCAGACCAAGCCGATGCGTGTCCCTTCGGTGAGACGCGGGTCCGACCGACAGTCCGTTGGTGCGACCGACCGTAAAGTATTAAGCGACGGAGACTTCTGGTTGTGTCTTCGGTTGATTGTCACGACCAAGCATTGTAAAACTAGTGATAAATCAATTACCATCTTTTTCCAAACGGCCAAGTATTTTTGTCAGGAATACAATACATATATATGGAGTGATTGTCAAGGTTGCAAACCGACATGGCGTTGCAAGTTCACTACAGCAGCAACCAACAAGGTCATTGCATTACTGGCGGGGAAGGAGGGCCCCAGGATTTGGCTTCTCCTACTGCCCATTTGAATAGTTGCACCGGCTGCTCATGCCATTGCGCAGGCATGCGCATTCTTTCCTCCACAGTCGACTCCGTGAATATGATATCTGCTATTAGCCCTAGCTCGAAATCAACGCGACGCTGCCAGATGCTGACATCCCTCAGCATCTCTCCCCTGAGATCGACTTGCGCCTCCGCCTTGTGCTGCACCAGGTGCAGCTCCTTGGAACTTCTCTCCAATTGATGTGATGCTTCCTCGATCCGATTTGCCCTTGCTGCCCACCACCTGAAACGCAGCCCTGGCATGTCCTCCGGCGCCACAGATCTGTGATTCCAAGGCAATGGATCCCCTCTAAAACACATGTGGGTTTCACTCAAAGGCGGCAGTGCTGGGGGCCGCAGTGAGAGGGCAGCCCACGGGATCCTGGGATCTAAGGGATCATCCATGGCAGGATCCGATGGGCGAGGCGGGGAGGCGAGCCTAGGCGCTGGGAGAGCCCTACGAGGCTAAGATAATGATAGTACTACTCCACTCCGTCCATATTTAAATACAAAGGCCACCAACAAGAGCTCGAAAAATGATCATCTTTGCTGTGTCCTGGTTTATTAGCCCCCTTTTTTTGTGCCACTTTTTATGACATGCATAAATATTATGTTACTTACAAATATGGTCAAAAATTGGCACAAAATACGAAGGAGACCAATGGAAGTACTAGCAACCCATGATTTAACTACTCGCATGCGCGCAGTAGAGTAGTAATGTATTTCTTCTGCCCTCACGTCCACTCAATTTGCATGCGTTGTATTAGTTGACCATCAATGAAGTGAAGGACTTTACACGCGTCAAATTATCACATGGGGTGGATCTTCGTACAAAAATGTGTCCGCCCGTGTACCCGCATGTGCGTGTGAGGGAATGAGTGCGTGCGTGGCGTGCGTGCACATCTTTGCTTCGTGCATGTATCGCCAGTGTGGCTCAGAGAGGACGAGTACATTCTTCTGGAACCACCAGCACATCACTGTGATCAACCACACAAAGAGGTCACGATAACGCCTCCACATGTGCCACGTGGCTTCATGAACTATAAGAGAGACACTGTTTGTGTAGCATGCCATTGGAATTCTAATTTACGTGTTTTGCACATACTCGATGTACTAGTAAGGTACACGTGCATTGCACGCATCAGATTTGGCAGCCAAATTATGAATAAATACCACACTATAGCATGTAAGCTCTGAGTCATATATGCCTGATGTAGACCTTCGTTTAATTCTTATAGTTCATCTCATTCAAAATCAATTAGTTTTTATTAAAAAAACTAGGGCCTCTTTGATTCGTAGGATTTCCAAAACGGGGGAATAGGAAAAACATGGGATTAGAGTGGAATGTCGTCTTGAATCCTACAGGATTGACGAGTGTTTGAGTGCATAGAAAAAATGCAGGATTCTTTCAAAGAGGTTTGAGTGGATGGGATGTTTCCTATGAAATCTAGTGCAAATGAATCCTATGGGAAAAAATCCTATGGTTTACAATCCTACGAATCAAACAACCAAGATAGGAAAAATTCCTAAGGATTAGAATCCTCCAAAATTCATTTGAGCATCCTTTGAATCAAAGAAGCCCTTAATATATTTTATGATTCATGGAATTGTGCGTTGTAAAGCATAAAGTAAAAAACAAATAATGGCAGTTCAACTAGAAAAAAAGTTTGGGAAGTTATGATACGGAAGATTCTAGAACAAAGGGGAAGCACTTGTGTTTTGAGGTTTGCGCATTATGCTTAAGTTCAACCATGGAGTCTGCTAGATTGTACATGTGGCAAAATCCGGTGGGGGCTAGAAGATGGTGCGAGGGGCCAAGTGGAGGGAGACTATGAAGGAGTTCACAAGTGCGAGATCGATATTTAAAGAGAGGGGGGGAAACGTGCGCTATTGCGTGCAGTGGCGGAGCCATGAAAAATAAATGAGCTAGGGGGCCAAGAATTGCTAATCCTTTATGAGAAGGGCCAATCCATCAACTTAAACCATGTTACTAGCAATTGTCTAATGATCACATTCATATTAGCCTTGATATATAGTGATGTTAGGGGGGGCAGGGCCCTTGCTACCCCTGTCTTTGCCACTGTGTGCGCGTTTGAGAGATGAAGCGGAAGGCATGGATGATGAGAGGGGGACGTTGGATATATAATTAATGTGGGTGTATTAGCTATGTAATCCTATATAGAGAGGTATAGATTGATCGATGTGGACGTGGGAAAGAGGGTGAGACCTCACTAGATATATAGATTGATCGGTTTGTGTGGAAAACTGTGAAAGACCTAGCTATATATACACACACATAGAGGAACATCGATCATTGCACATGCACGTGAGAGATAAAGAATGCCCGATATGATGGAGAGGGGGAGGTGTGTGTGTGTGTGTGCATGCATGGGAGACCGACCTGAAGAAAAAGATTGCATGTGTGCGATGGATAATGCCGACTGGTAGTGTGTGTGTGCATGCATGCACGAGAGAAAGTTAGTGGTACAATTATAAAGAGAAGATGACTGTGTGAGTGTAAAAGACTAGGTGAGGTCATAATCAATATAAAGTTAAATTCAAATATTTGAATAAGAGATCATGATGTTTGAAACCCATGCATGCATGAATATAACTGAGATATGCGTGTTGTGTTTGGAAATGAGCATGCTATACTGTATACACATTGAACAAGGTCAGACTTATTTGAATTTGAGATACCGACGGCAGACATCGTTTGGCCACATTGCATCCGTGCATGGACACACTATTCTAATTGGAGATGATGGGTGGCTTTCGTATCACATATCTATATCTATACCCCTATATATATATTATATTTTATATTTTTTATATAGTGTGCGGATAACTTTAACTTTGAAAGATGGTCGTTGGATGAGGCCAATCCGATGGTGCAGAGATGGCAAATTTGAGCACTACTGGCCATTGGATATCATCTAGATTCCACCAGATTTTGCCACATGTACAATCTAGAAGACTCCATGGTTGAACTTAAGCATAATGCACAGACCTCAAAACACAAGCACTTCTTCTTTGTTCTAGAATCTTCCTTATCAGAATTGCCCAAATGTTTTTCTACTTGATTGGCCATGATTTGTTTTTACTTTATGCCTTACAGCGCACAATTCCATGAATCTAAAAATAGATTAGCTTTCTTATAAAAACTAGATGATTTTGAATGAAATGAACTATAAGAATTAAACGAACATCTACATCATGCATGGATGACTCAAAGCTTACATGCTATACTGTGGTATTTATTCATAAGTTGGTTGCCAAATATCATGCGTGCAATGCACGTGTACCTTACTAGTCTAAATGGTGTTTGTGTGTGTGTTGTGCGTGTTAAACACATTGTACGTAGTATATCATACGTGGTTTAGATTCCGAACATCTAGCTAGAGCATACATGTACTATGATTTGAATTCAACATAAAATGGATACATATATTTGACTTTGAGATTGTATGTACATGTAGTTCGTATTTATATAGAAATTTACTTCTCCTATATTCATGTCAAGTGTTGTGAAGATAATATTTAGATGGTTGTATAACTAACCCGAGTACAATCCCATTCAAAGAGGGAAAATGTACTCAAATTTAGTCCATATGCTAGACAACACACATTTTTTTATTGTTGAGGGAAGTGCAAATTGTTTTGTTACTGTACACGTTATGTTTGTTGTCCCAATTTTTTTAGTTTTTTTTTGTTGTATTTGAATGCATTTCCAGTAATATAGTAAAATAGGACATGGCTCTCTCAAGTGATGACGTGCGGATTGTCTTTTTTGGGGGTACACGTTAAGCTTGTTTTCCCGAAATTTCAAGCCGCGCCTTGTTATGCCAAAATTTCAAGCTAGCGTCTCTGTCTATCGTGCTGCAAAACTCCGGCCTCTTCAACCCGCGCCTTGTTCGGTGGGGGTACTTTCGTAACTTACCCCACATTTCGGACAAGCGCGTCCCTAAGCCATGGTTCCCCACTCCCATCACATCAGCCCACCCATTCGTACACCGAGGCCGCAAAAACCCACGAAGCCCCACACCCTCCTCCGTCCGCCACCCAACCGGAGCCTCTTCCCCAACGACGTCATCCACAGCAACACCTCGACGTCCCTCATCCACCATACCGGATGAGGATCCGTCGTCGATCTCGTCATCCCGCCGGTTAAGCCACCCCGTCCTCCACCTCCAAGGAGCTGCCCCGACGTTCCCCTCGTCTTTCACGTCACCTACATTCCCACACCGTCGTCTTCACCTACACCACCGGAAGAGCATCATCATCACCGTTTCCTCGGATGAAGCTGAGGCCTAATGGGTGCCACCAAAGAGGTTGTACACTAATCGCTGCATTTTCTTCTTGATTCGATCTCACGGTGCTGCCGGCGCTCGGTCCCGAGCCGACACGGTGCGGCTCCATCCACGGCGGCGTCGCTGGCCACTTCCTCCATGGCATCGCTCCCTCGGTGGCGACGTCCACATCAGTAGGAGCCACTGCTGCTTTAGCTCTCGCTCACGCTACTGCTCTGCTCCTGCTCTTGGTCCCCTACTTGGTCTGCTCTTGCTATTGCTCTTGCTCGCATTGCTACTCCCGCTCTTGCTCTTGCTTGCGATGCTGCTCCGATTTAGCTACACTTCAGTCGACTAAATAGACTTTTGGGTCAGTCGATTTTCAGGGTGTGGGGGGAGGGGGGCTCGCCGGAGTTAAGGAAGAACCAGCCGCAGCAGGGAGGGGGGCTTGCCGGAGAGGTACCCTACTATCTATCTTAGGGTTCAGGGTGGGGGCGGTGGTCGCCGACGGTGGTGGGGTGGTGGCGTGGGGATCGCCGGAGAAAAAGCTCGGCACGGGGGGGGGCTAGAGGGATGGCCAGTGCCGCGCCGGACCGGCAGTGGCGAGTGTTTTGAGGCGGTCGGTGCGGCGCACCGCCGGCCGCGGGCGGTGGGGGCGACTCTTTGGCCGGTGGTGACTAGCGGCTCAGGGGGGTGGAGGTTGAAGATGAACTGCATGCCCTTGATTTCGTATCCAACGGCTGGAAAATCGACTGACCAGAGATGAAAAAGTCAGTTGACTAACGTGTAGCCTCACCTGATGTTGCGACACGACCAGCTGCCCCGGTTCTCACATGCGCCGCCGCTGCTGCTGCTACTGCTTTTCTACTACTAGTGTGTTCAGTTTTGACAGTACAATTCAGTTTCGACAGCAAAATTCAGTTTCGACAGATATTCAGTTTCAGTTAAGTTCAGAGATGAGCGGCTCATGTATTTTACATCTAGCATTTTGTGGTTATGTATTTTACGTCATCTATTGGAGATGCTATTAGAATTCCACTCAGGATAACGTTGTCTCTCGTGTCCTGCTTTAGCCTCGGCGTCGTACAACTCATCTGAGCTGCTCCAACGACGAAACCCTCCATCACAGCGGAGTAGTACCCCGGGCTCCATCTCAAGATGCCTAAGACCTTCTTCCCCTCCTCCGACAGCCAAGTTAGTCGGTTCATCCTCACCGACCAACCCAATCACGCTGAGATCGACATGGCTTCGCCAAAGAGGTTGTACACTTGTTGCATATCTTTTTTACTCTACATGTTATATAATATATGTTGTCTGATGAGCACACGCAGTAACGTGAAATACAATTAGTTCTCCTACTATATGACAAGCAGTGAGGTACCAGGCAACTTAGCTATCCATGATGGACTCTCTTGAACGCCATCATTATTTATCTATGCATGTTTGAGCTATGCATTTGTCGATGGGCCTGGGAGTTGAGCTAGTAGGGCAGTGGCCTGGGTCCAAAGTAGTAGAAGTAGCACAAACACATTTTTTTAGTGTAGGCTTTTCCTTGCTCAAGCCTCCCTACTAGAATTGCCAGTGCTTGAAAGGAAAAGTGAAGGAAAAACATAGGAATTGGAAAGTTTCCTATGGTACTACTATTCATGCATTTGGTTCAAAGGAACGGAGCAAAGGAAAACTATAGGATTTGTTCCTTTGGTGTCTCCTTGAAAGAAAAATTTTAGGAATTTTAATTTCCACTTGTTCTCCTTTTCAAATTCCTATTCATGAAGCACAAGACTAAGAGATAGTAGCATAATAGCATTGTAACCGTACATTTTCTTGTTGTTTGACTTAATCTCACCATGCTTCTTTGCATCCTGTGATCTTCCCATTCTTGTGAACCAAACACCCAGATTGGCAGAAATCCTATGTTTTTAAATTCTCTATTTTGCACATGCATTCCTATCCTATTCCTGTCTATTTCCTATTCCTGCATTGTTAGAATCCTCAAATTCAAACAAGCCCTTACACAATTACTTCTGTTACAGATATGTGCCAAAGAAAACCTTGTGTGGTTTGTCCTGCTCCTGCTGCGCTGTGTTCCACCCCAGCTCAGTTGCTCCAATGACGGAAGGGTTCACCAAAGCAGGGATCCGCTCTCCAGGCTGTCTTTCGCCGCCTCAGATCTTCTTCCCCGCCGCCGACAGCCACGACAACTGCATTACCATCATCAACTGAGCAGATGACCTTGAGGACTACACGGGTCCGCAAAAAAAGAGAGGTCACACTCTTCCATGTCTGCTTACATTATGCATCGCTTAATATGATGACATGCTACTTTATCATCATGTTCACCTATTAGACTCCGAGTCAGGTCCAGACTAATGCTGAAACTTGAGTTTTTAAATGGTTGCGGGGTACATATTGGGGCAGCAATCAGTACTATATGTCTACTATCTGGTTAATCTCGGATGTCTACTATGAGTTTCATGTTGGGTGCAAACAAACATTAAAGGAGTCATTATCTGTATTTTTTAAATAAAGCTATTATCTGCATGCTATCATTGGTTTTGGGTCTATCCACAGTTTGCTACCATCACTCTAGATTTGTGCATGCACTCCTTACATAATCTCACTATGTTTTATTCCTATGCATGTCTGTTATTGTATACAATGGAACTGAACATGTAGAGCAAAAGAGATGAGCCTTGCGTGGCAATAAAATTTCCTGTAGACGTCGCTCCATGGTGGGCGCAAAGGCAGCCCCTCCTCCCCGCCCATTTCGGATCGTAAGCAAGAGGAAGATAATTGTTCCGAGGGGGATTCAGAAGGAGAAGACCACTCCTATTTACCCCCTGAGGTCTTCGCTCTAACTTCGCATGATAATGTTGGTAATATCATGCATATGGTGCCTTGCATAGCTTATTGTATACATCAAATATGTCATCTGCTTAGTTTAGACGTGCTTTGTGTCAATGCCATTTGTTTAGTTTCTTTATCGTATATGTGAATCATGCAATGCCATCTTGTTTAGCCAGGCATCATATATGTGAATTTTGCAATGTCACCCTGGTTAGCCAGTCATCTTATATGTGAATTATATCATGCCATCATTTTTTTATTACGTGTTAAATTTGTCAACAATTTTAGTACATTCAATTACTCTTCCTGTGCATCAGCCATTCGGCACGGTCATGGAAAAATCTGGAGTGGAAGCAAGGCCTTCAGAGTAGACAATGCTATCTGACGAAGCGCATGTCTTGCTAGTTACGGGTAGCTCCTCAGAGGAGGATTCAGAGACAGATGACCAGTCCTATCCCCCCCCCCCCCCGAGGTGCATGCTCTAACTTGGCAGGGTTATGTTGCTCATATCATGCGTATGGTATCTTGAATTGCTATGTCATTTGCTTAGTTTAGACGTGCTTTGTGTGAATGCCACCTGTTTAGTGTCTAATTACCATATATGTGAATTATGCAATGTCATCTTGTTGCAAGACATTATATATGTGAATTATTCAATGCTATATTGTTGCAAGGCATTATATATGTGAGTTATGCAATGCCATGCTGTTTGGCCAAGCGTCATATATGTGAATTATATCATGTCGTCCTTTTTTGTATTTCTCGTTGCATTTGTCGACAATGTTTGTATATTCAACTGCTCTTCCTGTGCATCAGCCATTTGAATTGATGATGGAGAAATCTGGAGTGAAAACAAGGTCTTCAGAGCAGACAATGCTACCTACTGAAGCAGATATCTTGCTGGTTACAGATAGCTTTTCAGAGGAGGATTCAGAGGCAGATGACCAGTCCTATTATCCCCCTGAGGTGTATGCTCAAACTTGGCAGGGTTCTATTACTCATATCATGCATATGTTGTATCACAATGCTTAGTTTTTACATCATATACACAATATTGAATGCCATCTCCTTAGTTGACACATCATATATGCGATTGCCCTCTGCTCACTTGCTTAGTATATAAATCATATATTTGAATTATATCATGCCATGATGTTTACATAGACAGCATGTATCTGAATTATGGCATGCCAACCCATTTTCTAAAGACATGATATAGTTATATCATCTCATCCTATTTACATAGTCATCATATTTTGAATTATGTCATTCTATCCATGAATTATATCATGCTATCATGTTTCCATCGATGACATGTTTGTGATTTATGGCATGCCAACCACTTTAATAGACACATCGTATAGTTATATCATGTCATCCTGTTTACATAGTCATCAATTTTGAAGTATGTCATTCTATCATGTTTAGTTAGCCATCATACATGTGAAATTGTGTCATGCTATCCTGTTTAATTAGCCATCATATATGTGAAATTATGTCCCGCTATTCTGTTTGGTTAGACAACATAAATGTGAATTATTTCATGCCTGTTTTCTTCCCTACTATCCATTGCACATGTCTATCTTACAATGTATGTACATTCAATTACTTTCTTGTTTATCGGCCATTTCAATCGGAGGGGGTGATGGCAGTATCTATGGGAGTAAAAACACGGTCTTCATAAAAGATCGTGCTACCTGCCAATGCAGATAGAACCACGGTTGTACTTGCCCAAGAACCAGCCCCACCACACATAACCCAGACTTGCGCAGATTGTAGCCCTACCCAGTTGGACCGAGAACCAGCTACACCCCTTCTAACCCCAACCCCAGTAGATAGTAACCCAGTTCCAGTTGACACAGCACCGTCTCCACCATAGAGCACTCAAAAACGAGCAGTTAGTAAGGCAACTGCAGTGCCCAAAGCACGAGGACCACCACTCCGAACCCCAAGTCAATGCTTAAAGCAGAAGAAGAATTGTTCTTAGATCAGGTTCCGTAGCTATGGTTCATACTACTTTGCTTTTGCATCACTGTATTTACTCATACCAACTAATTTCAAATTTGAAGGATGGAATTGAAACTCCAATGGCGCAACATGTATGTTTTAAACCTGTCTCTTTAACGTGTTTGCTGTTGAACTTGCTCTATGTTGATTTCAGTTTCAATTGAATAAACAGTTATGTTCTCATGCCATGCACATTACAAGTGTTGTTATTGCTGTGTAGTTTCCCACACTTATATTTTGTCTATGCTGCTTTGTCTTAAATAGATATGATTCAAACTGTATATCTTGATTTGACAACATAAACTAGAATGATATAGATCATACAGTGACCATACTACATAGATATATGTTTGTTTCATGTTGTTATCCTATCCACCTTACTACTGAACTGGTTTACCAAAATGAGTTTCATATACTACATTGTAAACCTGTGATGTGTTTGTTTGTTTCTTTTTTAGAACGCGGATAAAATATTGGAGAAGAGTACCCCATTATGCAATGGTAAAGGAAGTAATGCATATAAGGTTCAAGATAGTGAGACATCCCTGTTGGTCTCGAAGAAAGCTGATAAAAACTATATTGAAGACACTGAGACAACCCAAAAGTCTTGTCTTGATGTAGTGTTCGAGTTACTAGCTACTACTGCTGGCACCAGCTCTTCAAACTCGCTGCCTGAATCAGTTCGTCCTCTTGTGTCTCAACTTCAAGTTGAAAGACACTGATCAGATGTTATGCGATAGGAAGCCAAAGGACTGAGGAAGTCCCTGCAGAATTCAGATGCATACTTTCTGGTGCAACAACATGTGCTGGAGGATTTAAGCGCCAAACAAGAGAAAGTTAATAAGCTTGCTAAGATCTTGCCAGCATTATGGGTACCCAGGATATTGTTTCTTGAGCTCTTCTGAAGTGGTTTCAGTTCTGGACTTGTTTTGCTACGGCGTTTAATTGCACTGGTCGCCAACTTTGACAACCAGTGTATATGATATGCTGCTTTGTTCCCTATATTTGCACTGGTGGCGAACTTTGATGCCCAGTGGATGTAATATGTGTAATAGCCGTGATAGCCTAGAGTAAGTTGCTTGCTTATTTGTTTCCTTGTTGGTTCCCTATATTTGCATTGGTGGCGAACTTTGATGCCTAGTGGATGTAATATATGTAATAGCCGTGATAGCCTAGCGTAAGTTGCTTGCTTATTTATTTCCTTGTTGTCTTGTTTATTTGTTTGCTTGTAGTCAGTGCAGTTCTTTTTCCGCGGTTTGCTAGTGGCCGCAATAACCTATTTTTTAAAATTAGGCCACAATAACCATGGGCTATATTTACTGTAGTTACCATGGGCCGCTTACGGGCCGTAGAAACAATGGGCCTTCTATGGGGCGTAGAAACAATGGGCCTTCTACGGGCCGTAGACACAATGGGCCTTCTACGGGCCGTATCATCAATGGGCCTTCTACGAGCCGTCTGATCGATTGGCCAAACATGGGCCAATAACAGACCGCATTATGGCTGTAAACGGGCTAGAGTTGGAATCGTCCGTTCATGGGCCGACCATAACGGGCCGTCGTTAATCGGCCGTATTTGATGACACTATGAAAATGGCCTAACGTATTAACGGGCCACAAACGGGCCGACCGTAACCACGGGCTGAATTTGGCCCACAAGCAGAAAATGACAGTAACGGGCTGTAAGTAAATGAATGCTGGAAATGAGCCCAAGAATAAATGGGCCCTGAGAAGGCCGAAAGATAACATGGGCTGGAAACTGCCCAATGGAATAATGGGGCGTTAATGGGTATAAAGTGATACACTGTTCATTACAGGACAGTTTCACCATGGGCCATTAATGGGCCAAGAGTTACAAAGGGCCTCATATGTGCCAAAAGACTTCATGGGCCGTACATGGGCCAGAAGTTAGAACGGTCTGGAATCATATTGGACGGCACAGATGACGCTACTGGGCCTAATTCGGATAGGTCGTAATGGGCCCTGGGTTAGCGGGTTGTAAATGGGCTATATGCGAGCATGCCATTAACAGGCTTTCGGTGGGCCGGCCCATCACCATTTGACCAAGTCAAACGGGCCAACCTTTTCACATGAATGGTCCTATGTTGGGCCGTGCCACATGTCTATATATCATAGGCGCCTTCGGTCCAATGAGTGTATGACATCTGTCCCAATGGTGAGCCGACACGTGTTTCCTCCAGCCAATGATGATTTTACACGCGGAAAATCCCCATAGGTCGGGGCTGTTAACGGGTTATCGGATCCAAAAACGGACCCGATAGCGTAACGGTGAGCCGTTACGGTGGATGCCACGTGTCGCGGTCACCCCTGACGAAAGCACTTCTATGACGCGTGATTTATCGTCATGGGAGTGGACACTTCTGTGATGACATTTTTGGTAATGTCATGGAACACTTCTATGACAACACAGGTATGACTATCTCGATTTTGTCATAAAATCGTCATGGATGTACATGCATGACAAAAAACGTGACCTACTTTGATAAAAATGTATCATCACGGAAGTGTCTCTTTTTGTATTGACGTAGAACATGGACACATGGGGAGGGAGAGAGGGTGTGTTTGTGATAGAGAGATCCCCTCGAGATCGTGAGGGGACTATATGGGTGGGAGATCGAGGGAGGTGCGCGCGCGATAGAAAGATGCCCCGAGAGAAATCCAGATAGACCATGCACATGTTTGTGACGGAGACTAAGATTAGCTAGTCATATACATATAGGGGGGACTGCGTGTGCCTACAATTGAGTGAGAGACCATCATACTTGGCTAGGCATGAGATTATGCGTGTGTGCGTGTGAGATGGAGAGAGAACGAGGGAGAGAGATAGAGTTTTAGATGGGTCTATCGAGTGCAAGTGAGATATGCATGTGTATGTGTGACCCAGTGAGATGGAGAGTTTGAGAGAGAGAGAGGGAATAGCTGTGAGACAACAAAGTGGTGCATGAGAGAGTTACGGGCAACGAGCCAAGGAATTTGTGTGCGTACGGTGTATGCACCCAAGATATTTAGCTTGGACTAGAGAATCATACATAGTGTGCGAGAGAGACCTATAGATGGAGTATATATGCATGCGAACCAGAAAGACCCCCCCCCCCACACACACACACACACACAGAGAGAGAGAGAGAGAGATGGAGAGGGAGAGGGAGAGAGAGGTCCCTTTTTATGCATCAAAGACTAATATAAACCATGTTTCGATATAAACTTGCATTCAAATATTTAAATTGGTATGGTTGCCCAAACGTTCATTGTGTCAATGTTGCTTTCCTATTATCTGACCTGGCCAATGATAGCAATGCTAGTGTGTTAATTTGGTGCAGGCTGCTGAAGATAAGAAGACAAACTCTGAAAACAGCAAGGCAGCCCCATTGTTTCTTTCCAATAAATCTAGGCCAGGTAATATGGCAATAACTCTTGATTAATCTGTTTGGTTCCCCTCCTAATTTATGTTATGATGCAGTGGTCGAGACACTCTCCACTATCAATAATACAAGCCTACCAAAATCGCCATCTGAATCTGTTCAGTTTCCTCTATCTCGAATGTAACGGAAAAAATGTATGTTTGCGCACCAATTAATGGCTGAAGCAATGATGGAAATGGCCGAGGAATCAGAGGTGCACATTCATGCGCAACAACAACTGATCAATGTTTTCAGAGACAGTGTAGAAAAGCAGCAAGAACTTACCCACATGCTTATGGGCGTCATCCGCGTTGAGGTTGCAGATTGTGACGTTGTATATTGTTAGGTTATGTTCATTTATTTGCACTGGCATCAATATTTGATTGCCCAGTGGATGTAATTTCCTGTAATATATGTTGGATGTGCAACGTTTTTCCATGTATGACGTACCTTTGCTTAATCGGTTTTGGTTCTGTGCATAATTGCTCGTCGTAATGGGCTGAAATTATCTAATTGGGCCTAAATACATGTACGAACTTTAGTCGGCCCATTAAGTTAATGGTCTGTTACCAGGCCGAAAGTTAATGGTCGACCCTCTTATCTCCCAGGTCATTAACAGGCCGACATCAAAGCGGGCAATAGGTGGGCCCATTTGATTTCACGGGCTGTTAACAGGCCGATACTAAGTTCGGGGTACATATGGCCCAATAATACTGTGGTCCTTTAGCAGGCCGAAAGAGACAGCGGACTCGTAATGGACCATGAAGAGCATGGGCCACTAAGAGGCCGAAAGTCAGGTCGTACTGTAAATGGCCCAACTGTGTTGTGGACCTTTAGCAGGCCAAAAGAGAAACCGGGCTGGTATTGGACCATGAAGAGCATGCGCCATTAAAAGGCCAAAACTCAGGTCCAACGGCAAATGGCCCAACTCACTTATGGGCCATCAATAGGCTGAAAGACACACCGGGCCGAAATTGGCCCAACACTTAAATGGGTCTCTAGAAGGCCGAAAGATGTACATCCTGAAAATTGGCCCATCCCTTGAATGGGTCGTTAACAGGCCAAAACCACATCGGGCCGATATTGAGCCCAAATATATAGTGGGCTGTTAACAGGCTCGAACTGGCGATAGGCTGCAATGGTGTCAAATCGTTAATGGGTCGTTGACGGGCCGAATTGGCACATCTCATATGGGCCTTGGGCTTAAATGGACCTGACACAAGTAGGCCTTATATGGGCCGGCCTGCTAATTCTTACTGGACCGACCTTTTTCACCGGAATGGGCCACTGTTTGGCCGTGCCACGTGTCGATCTATCATAGGCGCCTCCTGTCCAATGAGTTGATGACATCTGTCCCAACGGTGAGCCAACACGTGGTTCCTCCGGCCAATGAGAATTTTACACGTGGAAAATTCCCATTGGTCCGGGCTATTAACGGGTTATCGGATCGAAATCGGAACCCGGTAGCTTAACGGCGACCCGTTATGGTGGATGCTACGTGTCGGTCACCCTTGACGAAAGCACTTATATGACGCGCAATTTATCGTCATGGAAGTGGACACTTCCGTGATGATAATTTTGGTAATGTCATGAAACACTTCTACGACAGCACAGGTATGACTATCTTGATTATGTCATAAAATCGTCATGGATGTACATGCATGACAGAAAACGTGACCTACTGTGACAAACATGTATCATCACGGAAGTGTACTTTTTTGTAGTGATTGTCTTTGTCGTCATGGTGGCGATAGGTTTCCGTGACAGGTCATCAGATGCGGTTGCATGGCAACGTCTTGGCAGTGTTCCAATAGTGTTACTCCATTTGATATTTTCGCTGGAAGGCATCAAGTGTTTCTCGGAGGCAATGGAAACCAAAAATAGTTGCTCCGTTGTCGGTTGTCATCTTGCGCAATGTGATGGGTCTTCCAAGCGCTGGCTCTAATAACCACTATGATGGATGGGACCAAGTTATTTTGTCGGGACAAGTCGCTGCATAAACCAACGTGGGCGGTGGTCTTCAGCTTGGCTTTTGGACGATGGTCGATGGATGTAGGCATGGACGACTTGGTATCGATATCCAACGTGCCACCTTAGTCTGTTTCCATCGGTCCTTCATCTTGCTGGTGTTGTGGCCTTGGGATCTTGCTTATCGACCCGAAGTTTGACAAGAAACGATAGGATGGTGATCCGCAAAGTTGGTGCGATAACGCAAATGCAATGCACATGACAACTATAGAATTCATGTTCCATCCAGTTACTCCAAAAGTTTGAACTTATGGAGAGATGCGAGCATTATATGTTACCTCCTCCCCCATGTTTAGGCTTCTTTAGTACTTAGACATGGGATTGATGTAAGCCAAAAATATAATTTTAAGTGCATTGCCAGGGTCTTGAATTTGAGACTACATAGCTTTGGTACCATATTGAATTCATGCCCTATCTAGTTGCTTCAAAGTCTGGACCGATGGAGAGATGCGACAATATATTACAACAATGACCTCCTTCTACTTCCAACTATGTTTCCTTCGATGCAAGCGGGCTAAGGGCTCATTCTATGTTGAAAATCGGAATGTGAAGTGATCTACATGAGTAGTCACGCACCGGTAGTAAGGACATATGGTACTTGGTAGAATTAGGGCATCTCCAACACCATGCCCCTAATCGAACACAGTAAATGCCCGTGGACACAGATACGAAAGCCGAGCATCCAACCCCATGAACGAAATGCCCACTCTGGGTTGTATATGTTGAATCAATAGCATTTTTTGCATATGTAAAAATAGATACAAACATATGCATCACACCTAAAAAGCACCGGGTTTTCAACAAGTTTTTACATCCAACGAGTCCTAAAATTTGCCAGTCCAGCTATCCATGCAAAAACGACAATGTTTGCATGGACAACCTGCTACCTGTCGCAAATTCTTCACTATGCAACTGGCTACTCCTCAACGGTCAGCTCCCCCAGCTCGCCCGCCAAGCGCATGAACATCCTTGCAAGGTAGACTTGCACGATCTTAGCTATATCGGGATCCAAGTCCTCCACCTTAAACGTCAACATCTTGGTATCGCCCAAGTTGACCGTGAGCTCAACCCTCTTCTCTTTGACTTCTCCGTCGTCGCCATGAACTTGCCAAACCTCTCGGCCTTCTTTTCCTCCTTCACGCCATTACGCTGGACGCAAGTACTCCGTCTTCAACATCAACATCTTGGAATCATTTGAGTTGACCGTGAGCTCAACCCTCTTCTCTTTGAGCTGGATCTTCTTCTCCGCCGCCACCATGTACTTGTCAAACCTCTCGGCCTTCTTTTCCTCCTTCACATCACACGCTGGACGGATGCTCCTCCTTCTTTGCCATGATGTCCTCGAACCTCTCCGACATCTTGGCCATCGACCCTTCTCACTTCTCCTTCTTCTCCTCCCACTTCCTCCCCCGAATCCCCCTTTTGACCTTCTTGGCCGGCTTAAGCCCCCATTTGTTGGCTTGGTTGGATCACCATCTGTCTTCATTGGCGACGTCAGTGGTCTTGGCAATGGATAGGAGCCATTTGGGGTGCGCATTCAACTTCAATCAATAATGCATAAATATGAAGTGTTGCTTCTCCACCTTCAAGAACAATGTACGTGCACGGGGTAACTAGCAAAAAAGGACATGGTCAACAATGTGCACACATGATATCTGGCCAAATGACAACACATGGAGCATATCTGGCCAAATGACAACATATCCGGCCAACTGACCAACACAAAGAGCATATACGACCGAATGACCAATGCATAAACTACTTGCACCACTTGGCCATGGGTTTGAAGTTGTTTGTAATGGCCACAATACTTTGTTGACGACACCTTGAATGGTGTACGATCGGTGGGTGAGCGACTTCAGACCATGTTGCGCATTGCCGAGTTGATCTTGCAGGCGGCCACCACCTCCGGATACTCCAACTCTGACTCTAGTGGCAGTTCAGACACCTCAGACGGGTTCATGCACTGGTGGATGGCGGAAAGGGCGGTAACTAGGGTGGAGAGTGGCAGCGATCGGAGTAGAAAGAGTGGGAAAGCGTGGACTTTGGCGCGAAAATAGTATGTAATGGTCCAAATGCACGGGCTGCGCCTCGGTTTTGGGTGGGTCTGGGGTGTCGGGCACCTACGTGGCGGAGGACCGGACGCCCACAAACCTTCCCACGATTTGGTGCCGCTTCATGGGAATTCGGTCATGCGGATGCATCCATGAACGTTTGCGGCACAATGTTGGATGCAAAAAAACGTCCGGATATCACAGTCCGAGCATTTAGGAGCTGCCCTGAGGATCAACAATAAGCATGTGCATTTTTCTCCTGAAACCTCGTCTTCTAGCCTTTCATGCTACATCAATCGGTGTTATCATACATATGTTGCATGTTGAAGGTGCTAGCTCCAAGCTTGGCTTTGTGGGGTGATAACCCCACACTTGATATCTTGCTTCTTTTAACATGTTGTCTTACGAAAGCATCCGTGTTTTTTTAGGAAACCTATACTTGGGATAAACTCCCAAATTACAATCATTGGACAAAATCTCTTGTATCTCGCTTGGGGCGAAGCCAAGGTGATGAAAATCTCCATGGTGATTCAGTCTTGACACCAAGCAGTGTGCAGCTTTGTTCCCCTCCTTGCTAATCCACTTGACCTCAGAGGATGAGAACCCTAACAGGACGTCCTGGATGTCCGCGATGAGAGGGAAAAGGCTTGTTTTGTTAGTGATGCTTGGGGACAAGTGTAGGATCGAAAGTATGTCTAGAGGGGAGTGATTAGACTACTTGACCAAATAAAAATCTAGCCTTTTCTCAACTTTAGTTCTTGGCAGATTTTAGCAACTTAGCACAAGTCAAGCAATCAACCTACACATGCAATTCTAAGAGTATAGCAGCGGAATGTAAAATAATTGCATATGAAGGTAAAGGGAGGAGTTTGAGGGAGCAAACGCAATGTTGACATGGAGTTTTTTTTACCGTGGTTCCGATAGGTGGTGCTATCGTACATCCACATTGATGGACACTTCAACCCACGAAGGGTAATGGTTGCGTGAGTCCATGGAGGGCTCCACCCACGAAGGGTCCACGAAGAAGCAACCTTGTCTATCCCACCATGGCCGTCACCCACGAAGGACTTGCCTCACTAGGGTAGATCTTCACGAAGTAGGCGATCTCCTTGCCCTTAGAAACTCCTTGGTTCAACTCCACAATATTAACGGGGGCTCCCAAGTGACACCTAGCCAATCTAGGAGACACCACTCTCCAAGAAGTAACAAATGGTGTGTTAATGATGAACTCCTTGCTCTTGTGCTTCAAATGATAGTCTCCCCAACACTCAACTCTCTCTCACAGGATTTGGATTTGGTGGAAAGAAGATTTGAGTGGAAAGCAACTTGGGGAAGGCTAGAGATCAAGATTTATGTGGTAGGAATGGAATATCTTGACCTCAACACAAGTGTAGGTGGTTCTCTCTCAGAAAATGTATGTTGGAAGTGTAGGCATGTTCTAATGGCTCTCTCCACGAATGAAGAGTGGGTGGAGGGGTATATATAGCCTCCACACAAAATCTAACCGTTACACAAAACTTACCAAACTCGGTGGGACCGAATCCTGAAACTCGGTCGGATCGATTTAGTAAATACTGTGACCGTTAGGATTTTCGGTGGGACCAACATGTCATCTCGGTGGGACCGATATGGTTAGGGTTAGGGCATAACGTAATCTCGGTGAGACCGATTACACGAACTTGGTGAGATCGATTTTGGTAATGGACACACAAAGGGTTGGTCAGGCAAACTCGATGGGACCGATTCGCTCATCTCGGTTAGACCGAAACATTACAAAAGAGAAACAGTGAGTTTGCATTACAATCTCGGTGGGACCGATCGTTCATCTCGGTTTGACCGAAACATTACGAAGGGAAACAAAGGGATTGCAATGCCATCTTGGTGAGACCGAGATCCCTATCGGTGAGACCGAAAAGACTAGGGTTTGTGGTAGTGGCTATGTCAACAGAACTCGGTGGCGCCGGATAGATGGTTTTGGTGGGGCCGATTTTGACTTTTGGTTTGTGACATATGTGGATTTGAGAAAGTAGTTGAGGGCTTTGGAGCATATCACTAAGCATTTTGAGCAAGAAACTCATTAAGCAACACCTCATACCTCCTTGATAGTATTGGCTTTTCCTATAGACTCAATGTGATCTTGGATCACTAAAATAGAAAATGTAGAGTCTTGTGCTTTGAGCTTGAGCCAATCGTTTTGTCCTTAGCATTTTGAGGGATCCACTTTTCTCATCCATGCCATGCCAATCATTGAGCTTTCTTGAAATATTTATCTTGAAATAGCATTAGCTCAATGAGCTATATGTTGTTAGGAATTACCAAAACCACCCAGGGATAGTTGCACTTTCAGTCTCCCCCTTTTTGGTAATTGATGAAAACACATTCAAAGCTTCGACAAATGATAATAAGATTTAAAAACATCGTCGCTCTGAGAAGTATGTGATAAGTAAGAGCCCCCCTAAATTTGTGCACTATTTAAAATTTGGTTTGGACTGCAAATGCACAATGTGTTAGGATCATGGGTTACTCTTTCATGTCACATACATCTTGGTGGAGCGCTCAAAATGATAATAATTGAACATATGCACTCATCACCAAGCAAAGTGAATGATCATATAAGGATATAAGAGATAATATCATCCAACAAGCATTAAGGTAGCATATGATCAAACACATGATCAACCAAGTATCTCACAAAAGGCATAGCGTATCAAGAAAACACACACAAAAACAAAGAAGTTCAACCACCAAAAGCAAGAGAGATAAAAGGCAACACTCTTTCTCGAAGCCTATGATCTATACATTCCCCCCCCCCTTTGGCAACAAGTTACCAAAAAGTTCAAAAATGCATAGTGCTAAATGACTCTCAGGCTTGGTCTTCATGAGGTGGTGTAGAGATGACTCCAAGGACGAAAGCATCAGTTGATGTAGCTGGAGCTGGTGGAGTGGCTGCTGGAGCAGGTGGCACTGAAGTTGTGGCAGCTGGTGCAGATGATGTAGCTCTGGTGTCTGGAACAGGCATTGCAGCAGATCTCTGTCCTTTGGGCACTCTAGCAAAAGCATCTGTGGTAGACTTGCCCTTCTTCTCCTCCACATCCTCCTGAAGTTGCTCAACTGCAGTTTGGATCTTTGTGACCTTCACATCAAGTGCATAAAACTTCTGCTCTATGATTCTCTCCAAGCTCTCCTGCTTTTGAGTCAGGGTGGCCAAGCCCTTCTCAATCCTCAAGGTGGAGGCAATCAAGTAGCCAAGTTGGTCTTGCTTGATCTTTAGAAACACTTGAGATGCCTCTTTAGCAGTTGGCATCTTTGCGGCTTTCTCTGCCCTTGCTTTCTCTCTCTTCTCATGTGCTTGCACAGATGATGGTTCCTCCTCATTCATCTCAATAGTGCTATCTTCAAATTCAGGGTATAAGGGTAGATGCTCCTTATCCAAAAGATATGTGCCTGTGCCCATCTTTGAGTTGATGAGCTCCTGAATGTGTGGAGCATACCCACAACTCCTCTTCTGATCAGCTGTTGTTCTCTTGATTCTTTCCACAATCAGGCTCATGACTTTGAATTTCTGAGGTATATCAAACAAGTGCAGCAAGTTGATAGCATGACCTCTGATCATCTTGTGATCTCTTGACTTGGGAAGCAATGTGTGCCTAAGGATCCAGTTGCTTGTAGGCAGACCAGACAACAAGAAGTGTACAGATCCAAGCTTGTGAGTTTCCAAAGCTTTATCTGGGATCTCTTTGTACATGCGAGCCATAGAGTTGTGGTCTTTCTTCTTCTCTGCATATACATCCAAGTCATCTTCAGATTCTTTTGGAGCATTGATCAACTCAGCCCATTCTTCAACTTTGGATTGGTACCTAGTACCTTCAGACATCCAGACAATCTTCCCATCTGGGTAGAAGTGAGCTGTGGAGTAAAACTGCATGATGAACTCCTCATTCCACTTGGTGAGCTTCTGGGCTACAAAGTCATCAACCCCACAAGACTTGAAGTTGTCATATACTCCTGGATAGTGAGCTTCATTCTTCTTGATGTAGTCCCACTTGATCCATCTCATGTCACACACAATGGGCTTCTTGTCAAGCAAAATTGTTTCATAAAAATCCTGTTGCTCCTTTGTGTGGAATCTGTAGTCAACTGTTGTCCTTCTCCTCACATCATAAGGATCTGACTGTCTCCATAATCTCAGTCCAGCATCCTTTCTGATATGCATGTCTTCAGCTACAGGATGAGCATCACTGTGGTCAGGAATCTTGGACTTCAACTTTCTCAAAATAAGAGAATCATCTTCTTCTTCAGCAGCTTCAGGCACTGGGGCCTTGTTCTTCTCTGATCCAGGTATACTTCTGGTGTTCCTCTTGGGTTTAGGCTTTGGTGCTGGAGCAGCAGCCTTGGGAGCAGCTTTGGGCTTAGATGGAGCAGCCCCTGACTTGATTGCATCTCCCATTAGCTTCTGAGCTTTAGGAGCTGGTGCAGCATCCTCTTCCTCCTCTCTTTCCTCATCAGAATCTCTCCTCATAGAGGGCTTGCCAAGGACTTTGGCAGTAGTAGTTATCACTCTCTTCTTCTTCTTATCTTGGCCAGCAGCTTCTTCATCAGACTCAACGGTGAACTTCATGGTTTCACCAGTGGCAACCTTCCTAGGTTTGGAAGTGGGCACTCTCCTGGCAGGTGCCTTCTTGTTCATGTCTGGCTTGGTGGTAGCAGTTGTGCCATACTCCTTTTTCAGCACCTTCTCCTTAGAAGTGGCCTCATCCTCAACAACAATATAGTCCTCATCTTCATAATCTAAGGTTTTCTTCTTCCTTGTCCTGGTGGCTGCTTTTGGCAAATTGCTGGGTGTGCTCCTGCTACCCTCATCATAACTGCTTGAGGGACTAGTGCCCTCACTCATCTGAGCTTGCTCCTTTGTCTTGTTCTGGTTATCACTTTGACCAGACATATTTCAAACTCACTGACAGCAGATCCTGTGAATAGATATAGATGAGGTAGAGTGGATGAGCATCACAAAGTGCAGAGGTTTTTGCAAAATAATTGAGTCAAAAACTTAGTTTTAGTTTTCCACAGAAAGCATTTCGGAGCTAGCGATTTGTAAACTCGGTGATACCGAAGCAGCTTTTGGAACATAAACTAGTGAACTCGGTTAGACCGAGTCACAGTTCGGTGGCACCGAGACTGCTAGGGTTTCACAAAGAATCAATCTCGATCACACCGATTTGCAATTCTTGGTCAGACCGAAAATCACATGTGCAATGGCCTAAGCCAAATCGGTGAGACCAATTTCTACAACTCGGTCGGTCCGAGATGAGTTCGGCGGAAACCTAACCCTAAATTTTCAAATCTAATCTAATCTACGGAGTGCTTTCGCTGGATAGAATGATTTCAAACGTGGCAAGAATCATGGCAAAGCAATGTGCTAGGAATCGAAGTTAAGGATTAGCACAAAGTTTCAAGTTCATACCCTAATGCGGTGGTGAACTTGCTACGGCGGCAACGGTGGGGAAGAATGCCATTGACGGCGGAGGAGACCAGTGGTGGGAGGTCGCTGACGACGAGGAGGATGATCCAGAGACCCGAGGAGGCAGAGCTGGCTATGCGCGGGCGAAGGGTTTCGGAAAAATTTCCAAAATTTGACACGTGAGTATATATAGTCAGACCCTATCGGTGTGACCGAGTGGAACAACTCGGTGGCACCAAGATGCAAAACTTCAAGCAGTTACTGCAACTCGGTGTGACCAAAAATTTCTAATCGGTTTCACCGAGGTTGAAAACCTAGATCAACTTAGTGATCTCGGTATGACCGAAAAGGGAGAATCGGTCAGACTGAAATGCACAAAGAGGTTTTGGAAGTTTAAGTCTATGACGAATCGGGGACTCCGAGTGCTCCTCACACAGAGTGGTTCGAATCTGACTTGACCAAACTTTGTGATGTAGCATGAATAGAGTTTGAGACAAGAAAAACATGGATAGCTAGAGAAGGTTCTTAGGCATTCTTGTCCATCCACTTGGCAAAAGAAAAGAAACCAAACAATCAAAACAACAAGTGGATGTCCTTGAATGAGTAAAATATGCAACCAACATGCTCACACAATAAAATGGCAAATGAAATATGTGGCAAAGCATGCACAACCAATTCTAGCATCTATCAAACAATTGGCGATGACTAGGTCATCTAGATATGAGTATATTGACTTAGGAGTGAAATGAGAACATTTGATCATAGGTCATACTCATCGTTTAAGCACAAGTGGGGTTACCACTTTTACTTAAAGCATTGTTGTGTTCACACTATTAAAGTTGCTTTAGCTCAATACTTAGAGTAAAGCTCCCCCTAGATGTGAGATCCCCCCTAAGAGGGATGAACTAACCTTGGGTTTTGTCGATGATGACCTCATGTAGGTGTTGAAGATGTGGATGCTCAATGTTGATGTAGATCATTTGGAGCAATCCATTGGAGTGAGTTGCACTTGTCCCTTGTCTTACCAACAAGAGGGTTTGTGACTCCTTGAACTAGTGCAAGATGTGGAAGTTGATTGCACTTGTCCTTGCCAAAATGATATGAGTGAAGTACGTTGATGGAGTCACCCTCAAGAACTCTCTAGTTCTTCTTCTTTGGGATCCACATCATCTTGATGGGGATCCTTGGAGTTGTAGTTGTACTCGATGAAGTAGAACTTGATGTAGTCTTGGGAACCCACTTGACCAAGGCCTTAGGAGCTTCTTCAAATGCATCAATCTCCTCTTGAAGCTTGTCCTTGACTTTTTGCTTGTGGTCTTGTGGTGGAAGATCATCTTGAGCTTGTGTCCCTTTGAAAGAAGTAGGATCATACTTCTCTTGTTGAGGAACAAACTTCGTCTTGGGGTATTGATCTTCTTCCCACTCAACTCCATTGGCATTGAACTTTCGTTCAAAACCAACACCTTGATTCTTCCGGTGCCTTCCTTGCTTGCTTACAATTTCCTCGAATTGCTTACTTCCGGCAAGACTCTTGTAAACACATTTCTCTATAATTCCCTTCAATAAGCTATTTTCTTACTCAAGTGTAACTTGGCTAAGAGAATCATTAGTGGAATCAAGAGAACTACTAGAAGCAACAACATTGGATTTAGCATGATTATTGTTACTACTAGAAGAAGAATCTTTCTTGTTCTTGTTACTAGACTTGACTTGTGGCATGTAAGTGGATAAGAGTAAAGGCTTGGCAATGTAAGAAGAACTTTTCTTGCGAAGATCATCATTGATTTCCTTTAAAAACTCATGCTCTTGCTCAAGGTTGAGCTTTTCAAAGTGTAACTTCTCATGAGTCTTTAAAAGTTCTCGATGATCTTCTAAGATAGTTTCATGAGCTAACTTAAGAGTGTTTAGTTCTTTAGTTAGGCGCTCAATCTTCTCCTTATCATTGTCATTCGTTTTACTTGATTAGCATGATTAATTGACGTTTCATCATAGTATTCATCACTAGAGTTGTCAATAAGTAAATCATCATCACCTAACAAGTCATCTTCATCACTATTGAAATCAACATACTCGGGGTGTGATACCTATGGGGCTTTAGCCATGAAGCATCTTCCAATTCCTTCATTTGGTGAGTCAAATATGTGGTAGGAGTTGGTTGACACAAGTGCTAGACCGGCAACACCTTCATCTTGAGTATATTCAGAGTCGGAGTGATAGCTTCTCTCGGAGTGATTGTCGGAGTCGGAGCCGGATACTCATTCACCAACATGAGCTTGATGTCTTCGTTTTGTGTAGCTCCTTGATGACTTGTCCTTCCTTTCTGAATCCTTGTTTCTCTGGGATTTTCTACGTTCATAATGAGCATCTCTACTCCTTCTTTCTCTTGATGGTGATTCTTCTCTTCTACTCCTTCTTTTTGGAGAATCTTCTCTTCTTTTGTAGGGAGCCGTACACTCATTGGAATAGTGTCCGGGTCTTCCACAATTGTAGCAATTATGCTCATAACTAGAAGATCTTTTGTCATTGTAGGACCTTGACTTGGAACTTCTTACCTTGCTTCTACTCTTGTAGAACTTGTTGAAGTTCTTCACCATTAGGCTCAATTCTTCATTGAAGGTTTGTTTCTCACTTGATGATGTGGGAGCTTCACATGAGGCTTTGTAAGCACCACTTGACTTGTTGTGGAGCTCCTCCTTATCCTTGAGTGACATCTCATGAGCAACAATTCTTCCAATGACTTCCGTTGGCTTGAGATCTTTGTAATTGGGCATCACTTGGATCAATGTGCACATGGTATCATATTTTCCATCCAAGGCTCTTAGGACCTTCTTGATGATGAATTTGTCGGTCATCTCTTCACTTCCCAAGCCGGCAATCGCATTTGTGATGAGAGCAAGCCTAGAGTACACCTCAGTGACGCCTTCACCATCCTTAATTTTGAACTTGTCAAGTTGACTTTGAAGCACATCCAATTTGGATTCCTTGACGGAGTTGGTACCTTCGTGCATGTCAATCAAAGTATCCAAAATTTCCTTTGCATTCTCAAGACGGATAATTTTGTTGAATTCTTCGGGGCACAATCCGTTGAAGAGGATATGACAAGCTTGAGCATTGTATTGCAGCATCTTCAACTCTTCCACGGTAGCTTCACGGTTCAGTTCTCTCCCATCAAAGAATTCACCTTGCAAGCCAATACACACAATAGCCCAAACGGTGGGGTTATGTCCAAGAATATGCATTTTCATCTTATGCTTCCAACTAGCAAAATTAGTACCATCAAAGTAAGGACCTCTACGGTGGTAATTTCCCTCGCTAGACATCATACTCTCCTAGGTTGTGAAACCAAGTATATGGCCACCAAAAGCTATGGAAATCAAAGCAAATGGAGACCAAAGCTCTAATACCACTTGTAGGACCGAAAGTATGTCTAGAGGGGGGTGATTAGACTACTTGACCAAATAAAAATCTAGCCTTTCCCAATTTTAGTTCTTGGCAGATTTTAGCAACTTAGCACAAGTCAAGCAATCAACCTACACATGCAATTCTAAGAGTATAGCAGCGGAATGTAAAACAATTACATATTAAGGTAAAGGGAGGAGTTTGAGGGAGCAAACGCAATGTTGACACGGAGTTTTTTTAGCCGTGGTTCCGATAGGTGGTGCTATCGTACATCCACGTTGATGGAGACTTCAACCCACGAAGGGTAACGGTTGCGCGAGTCCACGGAGGGCTCCACCCACGAAGGGTCCACGAAGAAGCAACCTTGTCTATCCCACCATGGCCGTCGCCCATGAAGGACTTGCCTCACTAGGGTAGATCTTCACGAAGTAGGCAATCTCCTTGCTCTTACAAACTCCTTGGTTCAACTCCACAATCTTGACGGAGGCTCCCAAGTGACACCTGACCAATCTAGGAGACACCACTCTCCAAGAAGTAACAAATGGTGTGTTGATGAACTCCTTGCTCTTGTGCTTCAAATGATAGTCTCCCCAACACTCAACTCTCTCTCACAGGATTTGGATTTGGTGGAAAGAAGATTTGAGTGGAAAGCAACTTGGGGAAGGCTAGAGATCAAGATTTATGTGGTAGGAATGGAATATCTTGACCTCAACACAAGTGTAGGTGGTTCTCTCTCAGAAAATGTATGTTGGAAGTGTAGGCATGTTCTGATGGCTCTCTCCACGAATGAAGAGTGGGTGGAGGGGTATATATAGCCTTCACACAAAATCTAACCGTTACACACAACTTACCAAACTCGGTGGGACCGAATCCTGAAACTCGGTCGGACCGATTTAGTAAATAATGTGACCGTTAGGATTTTCGATGGGACCGACATGTCATCTCGGTGGGACCGATATGGTTAGGGTTAGGGCATAAAGTAATCTCGGTGAGACCGATTACACAAACTCGGTGAGACTGATTTTTGTAATGGACACACAGAGGGTTGGTTAGGCAAACTCGATGGGACCGATTCGCTCATCTCGGTTAGACCAAAACGTTACGAAAGGGAAACAGTGAGTTTGCATTACAATCTCAGTGGGACCGATCGCTCATCTCAGTTTGACCGGAATGTTACGAAGGGAAACAGAGAGATTGCAATCCCATCTCGGTGAGACCGAGATCCCTATCGGTGAGACCGAAAAGACTAGGGTTTGTGGCAGTGGCTATGTCAACAGAACTCGGTGGCGCCGGATAGATGGTTTCGGTGGGGCCGAGTTTGACTTTTCGTTTGGGACATATGTGGATGTGAGAAAGTAGTTGAGGCTTTGGAGCATATCAATAAGCATTTTGAGCAAGAATCTCATTAAGCAACACCTCATCCCTCGATAGTATTGGCTTTTCCTATAGACTGAATGTTGGGGAACGTAGTAATTTCAAAAAAATTCCTACGCACACGCAAGATCATGGTGATGCATAGCAACGAGAGGGGAGAGTGTTGTCTACATACCCTTGTCGACCGTAAGCGGAAGCGTTAGCACAACGCGGTTGACGTAGTCGTACGTCTTCACGGCCCGACCGAGCAAGCACCAAAACTACGGCACCTCAGAGTTCTAGCACATGTTCAGCTCGATGACATCCCTCGAACTCCGATCCAGCCGAGTGTCGAGGGAGAGTTCCGTCAGCAGGACGGTGTGGTGACGATCTTGATGTTCTACCGTCGCAGGGCTTCGCCTAAGCACCACTACGATATTATCGAGGTGGACTATGGTGGAGGGGGGCACCGCACACGGCTAAGAGATCCAAGGGATCAATTGTTGTGTCTTCGTGCTAGCCCCGCCTCTATTTATATGTTGAGCCGGGGTGAAACTTGGAGCAAAAGCCTCCTCAAAGTCGGTTTTGCCCGAAAGGCAAGAGTCCCACTCGGACTCCAGGACCAAACGCCACAATCCTTGGCGTCGCCCAGACGCCATGGGCCTCGGCGTCAGCCCACGGACAGACGCCAGGTCTCGGCGTTTGGCCCCGACCATAAAACTCCTTTTGACCGACCTAAAGCCTCATGGGCTTGACCCTTAGCCTAACCATATCATCCAATATATGAATCTTTACGTCTCGACCATTTCGAGACTCCTCGTCATGTCCCCGATCTCATCCGGGACTCGGAACTCCTTCGGTACATCAAAACATGTAAACTCATAATATAATTGTCATCGAAACCTTAAGCGTGCGGACCCTACGGGTTCGAGGACAATGTAGACATGACCGAAACACGTTTCCGGTCAATAACCAATAGCGGAACACGGATGCTCATATTGGCTCCCACATATTCTCGAAGATCTTTATCGGTCGGACCGCATAACAACATACGTTGTTCCCTTTGTCATCGGTATGTTACTTGCGAGATTCGATCGTCGGTATCTCAATACCTAGTTCAATCTCGTTACGGCAAGTCTCTTTACTCGTTCCGTAATACATCATCTCACAACTAACTCATTAGTTTTAATGCTTGCAAGGCTTAAGTGATGTGTATTACCGAGAGGGCCCGAGATACCTCTCCGACAATTGGAGTGACAAATCCTAATCTCGAAATCGCCAACCCAACAAGTACCTTCGGAGACACCAGAGAGCACCTTTATAATCACCCGATTACGTTGTGACGTTTGGTAGCACACAAAGTGTTCCTCCGGTAAACGGGAGTTGCATAATCTCATAGTCATAGGAACATGTATAAGTCATGAAGAAAGCAATAGCAGAATACTTAAACGATCAAGTGCTAGGCTAACGGAATGGGTCATGTCAATCACATCATTCTCCTAATGATGTGATCCCGTTAATCAAATGACAACACATGTCTATGGTTAGGAAACATAACCATCTTTGATTAATGAGCTAGTCAAGTAGAGGCATACTAGTGACGTTATGTTTGTCTATGTATTCACACATGTATCATGTTTCCGGTTAATACAATTCTAGCATGAATAATAAACATTTATCATGATATAAGGAAATAAATAATAACTTTATTATTGCCTCTAGGGCATATTTCCTTCAGTCTCCCACTTGCACTAGAGTCAATAATCTAGTTCACATCATCATGTGATTTAACACCAATATTCATATCTGTATATGATTAACACTCATAGTTCACATCGTCATGTGACCAACACCCAAAGGGTTTACTAGAGTCAACAATCTAGTTCACATTGCTATGTGATTAACACCCAAAGAGTACTAAGGTATGATCATGTTTTGCTTGTGAGAGAAGTTTAGTCAATGGGTCTGTCACATACAGAGCCGCATGTATTTTGCAAATATTCTATGTCTACAATGCTCTGCACGGAGCTACTCTAGCTAATTTCTCCCACTTTAAACATGTATCCGGATTGCGACTTAGAGTCATCTGGATCAGTGTAAAAGTTTGCACCGATGTAACTTTTACGACGAACTCTTTTATCACCTCCATAATCGAGAAACATCTCCTTAGTCCTCAATAAGGATATTCTTGACCGCTGTCCAGTGGTCTACTATTAGATCAAAATTGTATTCCTTTGCCAAACTCAGAGCAAGGTATACAATAAGTCAGTTCACTGACATAGCATACTTTATAGAACCTATGGTGAGGTATAGGGAATGACTTTTCATTCTCTTTCTATTTTCGGCCATGGTCGGGTCTTGAGTCTTACTCAATTTCACACCTTGCAACACAGGTAAGAACTCCTTCTTTGACTGTTCCATTTTGAACTACTTCAAAATCTCATCAAGGTATGTACTTATTGAAAAAATCTTATCAAGCGTCTTGATCTATCTATATAGATCTTGATGCTCAATGTGTAAGTAGCTTTGCCGAGGTCTTTCTTTGAAAAAACTCCTTTCAAACACTCCTTTATGCTTTGCAGAATAATTCTACATTATTTTCGATCAACAATATGTCATTCACATGTACTTATCAGAAATGTTGTAGTGCTCCCACTCACTTTCTTGTAAATACAGGCTTCACCGCAAGTCTGTATAAAACTATATGATTTGATCAACTTATCAAAGCGTATATTCCAACTCTGAGATGCTTGCACCAGTCCATCAATGGATCGCTAGAGCTTGCACACTTTGTTAGCACCTTTTGGATCGACAAAACCTTCTGGTTGCATCATATACAACTCTTCTTCCAGAAATCCATTCAAGAATGCAGTTTTGACATCCATTTGCCAAATTTCATAATCATAAAATGCAGCAATTGCTAACATGATTCGGATAGACTTAAGCATCGATACGAGTGAGAAAATCTCATCGTATTCAACACCTTGAACTTGTCGAAAACCTTTCGCAACAAGTCGAGCTTAGTAGATAGTAACACTACTATTAGTGTCCGTCTTCCTCTTGAAGATCCATTTATTTAACATGGCTTGCTGATCATCGAGCAAGTCAATCAAAGTCCATACTTTGTTCTCATATATGGATCATATCTCAGATTTTATGGCCTCAAGCCATTTCGCGGAATCTGGGCTCATCATCGCTTCCTCATAGTTCGTAGGTTCATCATGGTCTAGTAACATGACTTCAGAACTGGATTACCATACCACTCTGGTGCGGATCTTACTCTGGAAGACCTATGAGGTTTGGTAGCAACTTGATCTGAAGTTTCATGATCATCATCATTAACTTCCTCACTAATTGGTGTAGGAATCATTGGAACTGATTTCTGTGATGAACTACTTTCCAATAAGGGAGAAGGTACAATTACCTCATCAAGTTATACTTTCCTCCCACTCACTTCTTTCGAGAGAAACTCCTTCTCTAGAAAGGATCCATATTAAGCAACAAAGATATTGCCTTCGGATCTGTGATAGAAGATGTACCCAAAAGTCTCTTTTGGGTATTCTATGAAGATGCACTTCTCCGATTTGGGTTTGAGCTTATCATGCTGAAACTTTTTCACATAAGCATTGCAACCGCAAACTTTAAAAAACGACAGCTTAGGTTCATTGCTAAACCATAGTTCATACGGTGTCGTCTCAATGGATTTAGATGGTGCCCTATTTAACGTGAATGTAGTTGTCTCTAATGCATAACCCCAAAATGATAGTGGTAAACCGATAAGAGACATCATAGATCGCACCATATCCAATAAAGTGCGGTTACGACTTTCGGACACACCATAATGCTGTAGTGTTCTAGGTGGCATGACTTTGTGAGACTATTCCACATTGTTTTAATTGAAGAACAAACTCGTAACTCAAATATTCATCTCCATGATCAGATCGTAGAAACTTTATTTTTCTTGTTACGATGATTTTGCACTTCACTCTAAAATTCTTTGAACTTTTCAAATGTTTCAGACTTATGTTTCATCAAGTAGATATACCCATATCTGCTCAAATCATCCGTGAAAGTCAGAAAATAACGATACACGCCGCGAGCCTTAACACTCATCGGATCGCATACATCGGTATGTATTATTTCCAATAAGTCAGTAGCTCCTTCCATTGTTCCGGAGAACGGAATTTTTAGTCATCTTGCCCAAAAGGCATGGTTCGCAAGCATCAAATGATTCATAACCAAATAATTATGAAAATCCATCTTTATGGAGTTTCTTCATGCGCTTTACACCGATATGACCCAAACGACAGTGCCACAAATAAGTTGCACTATCATTATTAACTTTGCATCTTTTGGCATCAATATTATGAATATGTGTATCACTACGATCGAGATCCAACAAACTATTTTCATTGGGTGTATGACCATCAAAGGTTTTATTCATTTAAACAGAACAACAATTATTCTCTGATTTTAAATGAATAACCATATTGCAATAAACATGATCAAATCATATTCATGCTCAACGCAAACGCCAAATAACATTTATTTAGGTTCAACACTAATCCCGAAAGTATAGGGAGTGTGCGATGATGATCATATCAATCTTGGAACTATTTCCAACACTCATCGTCACTTCCCCTCAACTAGTCTCTGTTTATTATGTAACTCCTGTTTCGAGTTACTAATCTTAGCAACCGAACAAGTATCAAATACTCAGGGGCTACTATAAACACTAGTAAGGTACACATCAATAACATGTATATCAAATATACCCTTGTTCACTTTGCCATCCTTCTTATCCACCAAATATTTAGGGCATTTCCGCTTCCAGTGACCATTTCCTTTGCGATTGTAAGCACTCGGTTTAGTGCTTTGGTCCAGCTTTGGGCTTCTTCGCGGGAGTGATAACTTGCTTGTCATTCTACTTGAAGTTCCCTTTCTTTCCCTTTGCCCTTTTCTTGAAACTAGTGGTCTTGTCAATCATCAACACTTGATGCTCTTTCTTGATTTCTTCCTTCGTCGATTTCAACATCACGAAGAGCTCGGGAATCATTTTCGTCATCCCTTGCATACTATAGTTCATCACAAAGTTCTAGTAACTTAGTGATAGTGACTAGAGAATTCTGTCAATCACTATCTTATCTAGAAGATTAACTCCCACTTGATTCAAGCGATTGTAGTACCCAGACAATCTGAACACTTGCTCACTAGTTGAGTGATTCTCCTCCATCCTTTAGCTATAGAACTTGTTGGAGACTTCATATCTCTCAACTCGGGTATTTGCTTGAAATATTAACTTCAATTACCGGAACATCTCATATGGTCCATGACGTTCAAAACGTCTTTGAAGTCCCGATTCTAAGCCGTTAAGCATGTTGCACTAAACTATCAAGTAGTCATCATATTGAGCTAGCCAAACGTTCATAGCGTCTGCATCTGCTCCCGCAATAGGTTTGTCACCTAGCGGTGCATCAAGGACATAATTCTTCTGCGCAGCAATGAGGATAAACCTCAGATCACGGATCCAATCCGCAACATTGCTACTAACATCTTTCAACACAGTTTTCTCTAGGAACATATCAAAATAAACATATGAAAGCAACAACGCAAGCTATTGATCTACAACATAATTTGCAAAATACTACCAGGACTAAGTTCATGATAAATTTAAGTTCAATTAATCATATTACTTAAGAACTCCCACTTAGATAGCATCCCTCTAATCCTCTGAGTGATTACGTGATCCATATCAACTACACCATGTCCGATCGTCACTTGAGATGGAGTAGTTTCAACGGTGAACATCAATATGTTGATCATATCTACTATATGATTCACGCTCGACCTTCGGTATCCATGTTCCGAGGCCATATCATTATATGCTAGGCTCGTCAAGTTTAACTGAGTATTCGCGTGTGCAACTGTTTTGCACCGTTGTATTTGAACGTAGAGCCTATCACACCCGATAAATCACGTGGTGTCTCAAAGACGAAGAACTTTCATAACGATGCATACTCGGGAGAACACTTCTTGATAATTTTAGTGAGAGATCATCTTAAAATGCTACCGTCAATCAAAGCAAGATAAGATGCATAAAGGATAAACATCACATGCAATCAATATAAGTGATATGATATGGTGTAGGATCGTTGAAGGCAAGAGTGTCTAGAGGGGGGGTGATTAGACAACTCGACAAGATAAAAGTTTATGCCTTTAGATTAGAACAAGGTTTTAATCAAGTTCACAATGAAGATCAAGTCAAGCATCATGCAAACAAGTCGAGCAACATACTACACATGCAATTCTAGAGTATGGGGCAGCGGAAAGTAAATTGCACATATAGTAAAGGAGGGATTGTGAAGAGCAAACGCAATTTGGAGACACGGAGATTTTTCTCGTGGTTCCGATAGGTGGTGCTATCGTCAATCCACGTTGATGGAGACTTCAACCCACGGAGGGTAGCGGCTGCGAGAGTCCACGGAGGCTCCACCCACGAAGGGTCCACGAAGAAGCAACCTTGTCTATGCCATCATGGCCTCGTCCACGGAGGACTAGCCTTACTCGGGTAGATCTTCACGAAGTAGGCGATCTCCTTGCCCTTACAAACTTCTTGGTTCAACTCCACATCTTGACGGAGGCTCCCAAGCGACACCTAACCAATCTAGGAGGCACCACCCTCCAAAAGGTAATAGATGGTGTTGGTGATGATGAACTCCTTGCTCTTGTGCTTCAAATGATAATCTCCCCAACACTCAACTCTCCTCACTGATTTGGCTGTGGTGGAAGAAAGGATTGAGTGGAAAGCAACTTGGGAAGGCTAGAAATCAAGTTTCATATGGTGGGAGTGGAGCAACTTGATCTCAACACAAGGGTAGGTAGTTTTCTTCTCGAAATGTAAGGTAGGAGTGGTAGTACTTTCGATGGCTCTCTCCACGAATGAAGAGGAGGTGGAGGGTATTTATAGCCTCCACACAAAATCCAACCGTTACACACATTTGACCAATCTCGGTCGGACCGAAGTTGACAACTCGGTGAGACCGAAAGTTCAAATCTTGTGAGCGTTGGGATTTTCAGTGGGACCGAAAATACAATCTCGGTGAGTCCGATTCTTCCAAAGTCTAGGGTTTGCCAATCTCGGTGGGACCGACTTTCTCATCTCGGTGACACCGATTTGAGTCTGAAGATTCTGAAGCTTGCAACACCAATTTCGTAAGACCGAGTTTGGAATCGGAAAATCCGAAATTCTTAGGGTTTGGCTATATGGTGAGGTGGTTCATCTCGGTGTGGTGAGTTTATGGAATCGGTGGGACCGAGATTACTTATGGGTTTATGTTGGAATGAAAGATTGCTGATAGTTTGAGAGATAAATCACTAAGCACTTTGAGCAACGGATCATCATCATAACCTCATCCCTTTTAATAGTATTGGCTTTCCTATGGACTCAATGTGATCTTGGATCACTAAACCAAAACTAGAGTCTTGAGCTTTTGCCAATGCTTTCCTTAGCATCCTAGGGGTCCACCTTTCTAGTCCTTTTGCCATGCGAGTGATTGACTCTCTGAAACATACTTGATGAAAGCATTAGTCCAACCACAAAGTATGTTGTCATTAATTACCAAAACCACCTAGGGAGCAAATGTGCTTTCAATCTCCCCCTTTTTGGTAATTGATGGCAACACACAAAATAAGATATCAAAGCTTACTAAAAGAAAGACAGGATTATCATTAAAGCTTTGACAAACATATAGTACACAGGCTCCACCTACAAGTGTGCAAGATTTTAGATTTTGGTTTTGGACTACCACAAGCACACATGAGAGTAAAGCAAGATGTGCTACATGCAGCTTGGCTATATGCATCAGAGCAGATGAGGATAAATGAGTGATGATGCATATGTGCATGGTGATTTCTTGCAAACAAGTATTCACAAGCAAGTCACCATCATGCACATTCTGCAAGATGCATATACTTACCTTGGAGTTCCTTGGTATTGTACCGAAGAAATAAACTTGGGAAAACAAGGTTAGATAACACAAGAGTAGTTCTTCAACCAATAGCAAGGACATCAAGAGTACCAAGCCAGGGATGACATGTATAAAGAGTGTCTCATGTTGAGCACTAGCTTGAATCAGCCAACATGTCTCCCAAGACTAAAAGATTTTCAATGAGCTCTGAGAGATTTTGCTTTGCATAAGATACCAATTGTGCTTCTCGGAGGATAGCAATTGTGAGAGCAAGAAAAGCAAAACCAAAGAATAATGCCAAAAGTATTATTGTGATAGTATGGCAAAGCTTTGATGTGATCCTCTCCCCTTAAGGTAAGATTGTTTTTCTTCTCCTTTAAATTTTCTCTTCTCTTCTCCTAATCCTCCAATCACCTCCTAAGCTCCCCTAAATCTTCTCCCCTTTGACATCAAGTGCGAAAAGGATAGTAAACCGGGAAGGGCGGGAAAGATGGAAGGAAAGAAGTGGGATCCTTAAGAATCTGGCCGAGCAAATTAAGTATGCAGAATAAATCATTTAGTGGAACTGCAGAAGATGATATCTGGTGAATGTAAATCGGTGACACGAATTGATATGGATCGGTGAGTCCGAAAGTCGAGACTTAGGCAGATCCTTTTCGGTCGATCAAGTGATTGAATCGGTGGCCTTGAGTTTAATTCAAGGAAATCCAGAAATAATTCAGCTCACTTTGCAAGGAATGTTTCAAAAGATTTGCAATGAATTTGTAAATGATTTTCAGGAATTGATCGAGCCAAAAGATATTCACAAGAACAGAAGAAAGCGGAAATGAAAAAGATTGCTAGATGAAGTTAAGCAAGAAAACTCAATGAGAAAAGCGGAGAAACTCTAAAACATATGTACTTCATCTAGGCGAGGGTCGGTGACTAGGTCACCTATGTTTGAGTATATTGACTTAGGAGTCAAATGAGAACATTTGATCATAGGTCATACTCATCGTTTAAGCTCAAAATGGGGTTGCCATTTTTCGATTAAGCATTTGATGTGATCACATCTTTTGAAGCTGCTTGTACTCATGACTTTGAGCAAAGCTTCTTCAAGATGTGAAAGACATACCTTGGGCTTGTTGTTGCTTGTACTCATGTAGGTGAACTTGATGTAGATGCTCATAGAATGTGAAGTTGGAGCACCATTTCCAAATGTATAGTTCATCTTCCTACATGGGTTAGGCAAGCAAGGAAATACTCAAGAGTATCCAAGATGACATGAGTGAAGTACTAGAAGTATATGGTGTCAAAAGGATATGTGGAATTTTGTTCCTTGAGCTCAACTTCCCAAAGGGCTAGATACTTGGTCAATAACAAGATTACTCATGATTTGAGTGTGTGTGATAATCTTGTTGAATGTAGACCCTCCAAGTACGCAAGGAGTTAGATGCAATACAAGGGGCAAATGTGTCCAAGACATATGATCATCATCATAAGAGAAATATCAAGGATTAATCAATTAGGCTCATGCCTTGCATGCATCAATGGAGTTTTCACTCCAAGTTTGAAGCATCAATGATGTTCAACTCACTCCTTAGCGACAAAACACTTTCTCATCAAGTGGTTTTGTGAAGATATCTGCAAGCTGTTTGTCGATCTGAACATGCTTAAGATCAATGTCACCCTTAGCAATGTGATCACGAATAAAATGGTGACGAACTTCAATGTGTTTCGATGCGAGAGTGTTGCACGGATTGTGTCCAATCTTAATCGCACTCTCATTGTCACAAAGCAAAGGAACATGTCTCGCATGTATCCCATAATCCTTAAGCGTTTGTGTCATCCATAGCAACTGAGCACAACACGAACCAGCAGCAATATATTCTGCTTCGGCAGTAGATAATGATACCGAATTTTGTTTCTTGGATGACCAAGATACAAGGGATCGACCGAGAAATTGACACGTACCCGAAGTTGACTTTCTATCAATCTTGTCTCGGCATAGTCCGAGTCGGAATAGCCAACAAGATCGAAAGAGGCCCTCTTAGGATACCAAATGCCAAAGTTAGGTGTGTGTATCAAATATCTCACAATTCTTTTAACAGCCTTAAGATGACATTCTTTAGGGGCTGCTTGATATCGAGCACACATGCATACACTCAACATTATGTCAGGACGAGAAGCACAGAGATATAGTAGAGAACCAATCATGGATCGATAAACCTTTTGATCGACAGGTTCTCCATCTTTAGTCAAGTCATTATGTCCACTAGTAGGCATGGGGGTTCTCATACCTTTGCTCTCTTGCATGTTGAACTTCTTGAAGAGATCCTTAGTGTACTTTGTTTGTGAGACAAAAGTACCCTCCTTAGATTGCTTGATTTGCAACCCAAGGAAGAACTTGAGTTCACTCATCATGGACATCTCATACTTCTCAGACATAAGCTTTCCAAACTTCTCACTAAAGTGGGGTTAGTTGAACCAAAGATAATATCATCAACATATATTTGGCACACAAATAGTTCACCATCAACCCTTTTAGTGAACAGCGTTGAGTCTATTTTACCAATCTCAAATCCTTTCTCAAGAAGAAAGCTAGTCAAGCATTTGTACCAAGCTCTAGGAGCTTGTTTAAGACCATAAAGAGCTTTGTGCAACTTGTAAACATGATTAGGCTTTTAGGATTCACAAACCGGAGGTTGTTTCACAAATACTTCCTCCTCAATTTCACCATTTAGGAAAGCACTTTTAATGTCCATTTGATAGAGAGTAATGTCATGGTGGTTGGCATAAGCAAGAAGAATGCGAATGGACTCAAGTCTAGCAACGGGGCATAGGTCTCACCATAGTCCATATCTTCGACTTGTGTGTAACCTTGTGCTCTGAGGCGAGCCTTGTTGCGGATGACTTGTCCATCTTCATCTTGCTTGTTCCAAACACCCATTTGGTTCCAATGACGTTTTGGTCATCATTGGGCTTCTCTACCAAAGTCCAAGCGTTGTTCCTCTCGAAGTTGTGTAACTCTTCGTGCATAGCGTTCACCCAATCCGGGTCTTCAAGCGCTTCTTCTACCTTCATAGGTTCAAGACTAGAAATGAATGAGTAATGCTCACAAAAGTTAGCTAAGCGAGTTTTAGAGCGAGTGATTCTCCGAGTCGATGTCATTCATCATTTGTTCCAGGGGATGGTCCTTCTTGACTCTTGCTCGAACTCGGGATAGCTTTTGTCGTGGTCGAGGCTGAGCTTCCTCATTATCCTCATCTTCTTCTTCTTCTTCATTGTTGTTGGTGTTGTCTTGAGGTGGTGGAGAAGGAGGTTGTGGTGGATCTTCTTGTCGCACTTCCTCATCTTGGTGAGTTCCACTTGTGGAAGCCTCCATGTTGCCTTGAGGTACACCTTGCCGTGAGGTAGGGGGCTCCACATATGTAGATGAGGTACTCTCCTTCACTTCCATGGGACGAATCTTTCCAATGGATAAATCTTGAATGGCTTCCGATGGGTCCTTGTCTCCTACATCAATAGGCATTTGCTCTACTTGCGAGCCATTAGATTCATCAAACTTCACGTCTACCGTCTCTTCAACCTTTGGGTGAAATTGTTGTAGACACGGTAGGTGTGGGAGTTTGATCCATAACCGAGGAAAAAGCCTTCATGAGTTTTAGGAGCAAATTTAGACCTACGATGCTTATCAAGGATATAGCATTTTGAACCAAAGACACGAAAATATCCCACTTGGGGTTTGTTACCGGTAAGGAGCTCGTATGAAGTCTTGCCGAGGAGCTTGTGAAGATAAAGCCTGTTGATAGCATGACAAGCTGTCTCGACGGCTTCTCCCCAGAAGTGTTTCGGTGTCTTGTATTCATCAAGCATCGTTCTCGCCATCTCAATGAGCGTTCGGTTCTTCCTCTCAACAACTCCATTTTGTTGAGGTGTGTATGTAGCCGAGAACTCATGTAGAATCCCTTCCTCATCGAGAAAGGAGTCCACATGGGCGTTCTTGAACTCCGTTCCATTGTCGCTCCGAACTTTCTTGATCTTCACCTCAAATTGATTTTGAGCTTTTCTCGCAAAGGTTTTGAAGATTCTCGAACCTGCGATTTGTCATCAAGGAAAAATACCCACGTAAATCTGGAAAAATCATCAACAATAACTAGACCAAAGGAGTTACCACCAAGGCTTTTGTAAGCATTGGGACCAAGAGATCCATATGAAGAAGCTCAGCGGTCTCCTTGTGGTCATGATATTCTTCACGGATGACTTCCACCTACTTGTTTTCTGCTTGACATGCACTCTGAGTCTATCTTTGTCAAAGAAAACATCTTTAACACCAAGAATGTGATCACCTTTGATTAGCTTATCTAGATTATGCATACCAACATGTCCAAGCCTTCTATGCCAAAGCCAACCTTTAGCAGATTTAGCAATAAAGCAAGTTCTAGGTTGAGCTTTCTTAGTGAAATCGACAATGTATAGGTCACCTCTACGAATACCGGTAAAGACCATGTTATGATTGTCACGACGAAAAACTTGGCAATCTACTTTGGTGAATAGCACATTGAATCCAAAGTTAGCTAATCTAGACACGGAAAGTAAATTGTATCCAAGTGATTCAACAAGCATGACATTTTGAATGGAGCTATCATGAGATATGGCCACCTTACCAAGGCCAAGTACCTTACCCTTGGAGTTGTCTCCAAAAGTCACATACTTGCGTGGACCATCGTTCTTTGCAAGCTCTCGAAACATGTCTTCATCTCCGGTCATGTGATCGGTGCATCCACTATCAAGAATCCACTCTTTTCCACGGATATGTAGTCTCTCGATTTGCCATAAGATGAGACTCTTCATGATCTTGTCTAGCTCGGTGTCCGAATCGAGTAATCGTCATCATGCTCATGCTCATCATCATATTGACCCATAGATAATTCATCATCAATACCTAGGTCAATTTGACAATGACTTGCATCAGTTTTGTCAGAGTGACAATAATCATCGGAATGCAATACAAGAGCATTTCTTATTCGAACATTGATAAAACCGGGATCACCCTTCTTTTCATAAGATCACGAAGCTCAAAGAAGCATTTATCAAAGTTGGGATCTTTGGGCGCAACATATCAAATTCAATAGTCTTGTATAGAATTTCATCAAGACCTCTCAAAGAGTAGTCCGGATAAAGTTCTTCCAAGAACTTCCACATAGCATGGGCGCACTCAAAGTTTGTGACAAGCTCAAGTAAGTTATCGGGCAAACCTCTAATGATAAGATTGACAGTTCTAAGGTTACGAAGCAAATCAAGCTCTTCATCCATAGTAGGGTGCAAGGGGTCAAATGGTGGTACATATGGGGTTTCAACATATTTGCGCAAGTTGTACATCTTAAAGATAGCAAGCATTTCAATCCTCCACGAGTTATAGGACACTCCATCAAGAATAGGCACTCTATGACTAACACTTCCAAACGTAGACACGTCCATCTTCCTCCAATGGTGTGCAAACCAAAGCAATGGAGACCAAAGCTCTGATACCAATTGTAGGATCGTTGAAGGCAAGAGTGTCTAGAGGGGGGGTGATTAGACAACTCGACAAGATAAAAGTTTATGCCTTTAGATTAGAACAAGGTTTTAATCAAGTTCACAATGAAGATCAAGTCAAGCATCATGCAAACAAGTCGAGCAACATACTACACATGCAATTCTAGAGTATGGGGCAGCGGAAAGTAAATTGCACATATAGTAAAGGAGGATTGTGAAGAGCAAAGCGCAATTTGGAGACACGGAGATTTTTCTCGTGGTTCCGATAGGTGGTGCTATCGTCAATCCACGTTGATGGAGACTTCAACCCACGGAGGGTAACGGCTGCGAGAGTCCACGGAGGCTCCACCCACGAAGGGTCCACGAAGAAGCAACCTTGTCTATGCCATCATGGCCTACGTCCACGGAGGACTAGCCTTACTCGGGGTAGATCTTCACGAAGTAGGCGATCTCCTTGCCCTTACAAACTTCTTGGTTCAACTCCACATCTTGACGGAGGCTCCCAAGCGACACCTAACCAATCTAGGAGGCACCACCCTCCAAAAGGTAATAGATGGTGTTGGTGATGATGAACTCCTTGCTCTTGTGCTTCAAATGATAATCTCCCCAACACTCAACTCTCCTCACTGATTTGGCTGTGGTGGAAGAAAGGATTGAGTGGAAAGCAACTTGGGAAGGCTAGAAATCAAGTTTCATATGGTGGGAGTGGAGCAACTTGATCTCAACACAAGGGTAGGTAGTTTTCTTCTCGAAATGTAAGGTAGGAGTGGTAGTACTTTCGATGGCTCTCTCCACGAATGAAGAGGAGGTGGAGGGTATTTATAGCCTCCACACAAAATCCAACCGTTACACACATTTGACCAATCTCGGTCGGACCGAAGTTGACAACTCGGTGAGACCGAAAGTTCAAATCTTGTGAGCGTTGGGATTTTCAGTGGGACCGAAAATACAATCTCGGTGAGTCCGATTCTTCCAAAGTCTAGGGTTTGCCAATCTCGGTGGGACCGACTTTCTCATCTCGGTGACACCGATTTGAGTCTGAAGGTTCTGAAGCTTGGCAACACCAATTTCGTAAGACCGAGTTTGGAATCGGAAAATCCGAAATTCTTAGGGTTTGGCTATATGGTGAGGTGGTTCATCTCGGTGTGGTGAGTTTATGGAATCGGTGGGACCGAGATTACTTATGGGTTTATGTTGGAATGAAAGATTGCTGATAGTTTGAGAGATAAATCACTAAGCACTTTGAGCAACGGATCATCATCATAACCTCATCCCTTTTAATAGTATTGGCTTTCCTATGGACTCAATGTGATCTTGGATCACTAAACCAAAACTAGAGTCTTGAGCTTTTGCCAATGCTTTCCTTAGCATCCTAGGGGTCCACCTTTCTAGTCCTTTTGCCATGCGAGTGATTGACTCTCTGAAACATACTTGATGAAAGCATTAGTCCAACCACAAAGTATGTTGTCATTAATTACCAAAACCACCTAGGGAGCAAATGTGCTTTCAATCTCCCCCTTTTTGGTAATTGATGGCAACACACAAAATAAGATATCAAAGCTTACTAAAAGAAAGACAGGATTATCATTAAAGCTTTGACAAACATATAGTACACAGGCTCCACCTACAAGTGTGCAAGATTTTAGATTTTGGTTTTGGACTACCACAAGCACACATGAGAGTAAAGCAAGATGTGCTACATGCAGCTTGGCTATATGCATCGAGAGCAGATGAGGATAAATGAGTGATGATGCATATGTGCATGGTGATTTCTTGCAAACAAGTATTCACAAGCAAGTCACCATCATGCACATTCTGCAAGATGCATATACTTACCTTGGAGTTCCTTGGTATTGTACCTGAAGAAATAAACTTGGGAAAACAAGGTTAGATAACACAAGAGTAGTTCTTCAACCAATAGCAAGGACATCAAGAGTACCAAGCCAGGGATGACATGTATAAAGAGTGTCTCATGTTGAGCACTATCTTGAATCAGCCAACATGTCTCCCAAGACTAAAAGATTTTCAATGAGCTCTGAGAGATTTTGCTTTGCATAAGATACCAATTGTGCTTCTCAGAGGATAGCAATTGTGAGAGCAAGAAAAGCAAAACCAAAAGAATAATGCCAAAAGTATTCTTTGTGATAGTATGGCAAAGCTTTGATGTGATCCTCTCCCCTTAAGGTAAGATTGTTTTTCTTCTCCTTTAAATTTTCTCTTCTCTTCTCCTAATCCTCCAATCACCTCCTAAGCTCCCCTAAATCTTCTCCCCTTTGACATCAAGTGCGAAAAGGATAGTAAACCGGGAAGGGCGGGGAAAGATGGAAGGAAAGAAGTGGGATCCTTAAGAATCACAACCGAGCAAATTAAGTATGCGAGAATAAATCATTTAGTGGAACTGCAGAAGATGATATCTGGTGAATGTAAATCGGTGACACGAATTGATATGGATCGGTGAGTCCGAAAGTCGAGACTTAGGCAGATCCTTTTCGGTCGATCAAGTGATTGAATCGGTGACGCCGAGTTTAATTCCAAGGAAATCCAGAAATAATTCAGCTCACTTTGCAAGGAATGTTTCAAAAGATTTGCAATGAATTTGTAAATGATTTTCAGGGAATTGATCAGAGCCAAAAAGATATTCACAAGAACAGAAGAAACGGAAATGAAAAAGATTGCTAGATGAAGTTAAGCAAGAAAACTCAATGAGAAAAGCAGAGAAACTCTAAAACATATGTACTTCATCTAGACAGGGGTCGGCGACTAGGTCACCTATGTTTGAGTATATTGACTTAGGAGTCAAATGAGAACATTTGATCATAGGTCATACTCATCGTTTAAGCTCAAAATGGGGTTGCCATTTTTCGATTAAGCATTTGATGTGATCACATCTTTTGAAGCTGCTTGTACTCATGACTTTGAGCAAAGCTTCTTCAAGATGTGAAAGACATACCTTGGGCTTGTTGTTGCTTGTACTCATGTAGGTGAACTTGATGTAGATGCTCATAGAATGTGAAGTTGGAGCACCATTTCCAAATGTATAGTTCATCTTCCTACATGGGTTAGGCAAGCAAGGAAATACTCAAGAGTATCCAAGATGACATGAGTGAAGTACTAGAAGTATATGGTGTCAAAAAGGATATGTGGAATTTTGTTCCTTGAGCTCAACTTCCCAAAGGGCTAGATACTTGGTCAATAACAAGATTACTCATGATTTGAGTGTGTGTGATAATCTTGTTGAATGTAGACCCTCCAAGTACCTGCAAGGAGTTAGATGCAATACAAGGGGGCAAATGTGTCCAAGACATATGATCATCATCATAAGAGAAATATCAAGGATTAATCAATTAGGCTCATGCCTTGCATGCATCAATGGAGTTTTCACTCCAAGTTTGAAGCATCAATGATGTTCAACTCACTCCTTAAGCGACAAAACACTTTCTCATCAAGTGGTTTTGTGAAGATATCTGCAAGCTGTTTGTCGATCTGAACATGCTTAAGATCAATGTCACCCTTAGCAATGTGATCACGAATAAAATGGTGACGAACTTCAATGTGTTTCGTATGCGAGAGTGTTGCACGGATTGTGTCCAATCTTAATCGCACTCTCATTGTCACAAAGCAAAGGAACATGTCTCGCATGTATCCCATAATCCTTAAGCGTTTGTGTCATCCATAGCAACCGAAAGCACAACACGAACCAGCAGCAATATATTACGCTTCGGTAGTAGATAATGATACGAATTTTGTTTCTTGGATGACCAAGATACAAGGGATCGACCGAGAAATTGACACGTGCCGAAGTTGACTTTCTATCAATCTTGTCTCGGCATAGTCCGAGTCGGAATAGCCAACAAGATCGAAAGAGGCCCTCTTAGGATACCAAATGCCAAAGTTAGGTGTGTGTATCAAATATCTCACAATTCTTTTAACAGCCTTAAGATGACATTCTTTAGGGGCTGCTTGATATCGAGCACACATGCATACACTCAACATTATGTCGGACGAGAAGCACAGAGATATAGTAGAGAACCAATCATGGATCGATAAACCTTTTGATCGATGTGTTCTCCATCTTTAGTCAAGTCATTATGTCCACTAGTAGGCATGGGGTTCTCATACCTTTGCTCTCTTGCATGTTGAACTTCTTGAAGAGATCCTTAGTGTACTTTGTTTGTGAGACAAAAGTACCCTCCTTAGATTGCTTGATTTGCAACCCAAGGAAGAACTTGAGTTCACTCATCATGGACATCTCATACTTCTCCGACATAAGCTTTCCAAACTTCTCACTAAAGTGGGGGTTAGTTGAACCAAAGATAATATCATCAACATATATTTGGCAAACAAATAGTTCACCATCAACCCTTTTAGTGAACAGCGTTGAGTCTATTTTACCAATCTCAAATCCTTTCTCAAGAAGAAAGCTAGTCAAGCATTTGTACCAAGCTCTAGGAGCTTGTTTAAGACCATAAAGAGCTTTGTGCAACTTGTAAACATGATTAGGCTTTTTAGGATTCACAAATCCGGGAGGTTGTTTCACAAATACTTCCTCCTCAATTTCACCATTTAGGAAAGCACTTTTAATGTCCATTTGATAGAGAGTAATGTCATGGTGGTTGGCATAAGCAAGAAGAATGCGAATGGACTCAAGTCTAGCAACGGGGGCATAGGTCTCACCATAGTCCATATCTTCGACTTGTGTGTAACCTTGTGCTACGAGACGAGCCTTGTTGCGGATGACTTGTCCATCTTCATCTTGCTTGTTCCGAAACACCCATTTGGTTCCAATGACGTTTTGGTCATCATTGGGCTTCTCTACCAAAGTCCAAACGTTGTTCCTCTCGAAGTTGTGTAACTCTTCGTGCATAGCGTTCACCCAATCCGGGTCTTCAAGCGCTTCTTCTACCTTCATAGGTTCAAGACTAGAAATGAATGAGTAATGCTCACAAAAGTTAGCTAAGCGAGTTTTAGGCGAGTGATTCTCCGAGTCGATGTCATTCATCATTTGTTCCACGGGATGGTCCTTCTTGACTCTTGCTCGAACTCGGGATAGCTTTTGTCGTGGTCGAGGCTGAGCTTCCTCATTATCCTCATCTTCTTCTTCTTCTTCATTGTTGTTGGTGTTGTCTTGAGGTGGTGGAGAAGGAGGTTGTGGTGGATCTTCTTGTCGCACTTCCTCATCTTGGTGAGTTCCACTTGTGGAAGCCTCCATGTTGCCTTGAGGTACACCTTGCCGTGAGGTAGGGGGCTCCACATATGTAGATGAGGTACTCTCCTTCACTTCCATGGGACGAATCTTTCCAATGGATAAATCTTGAATGGCTTCCGATGGGTCCTTGTCTCCTACATCAATAGGCATTTGCTCTACTTGCGAGCCATTAGATTCATCAAACTTCACGTCTACCGTCTCTTCAACCTTTCGGGTGAAATTGTTGTAGACACGGTAGGTGTGGGAGTTTGATCCATAACCGAGGAAAAAGCCTTCATGAGTTTTAGGAGCAAATTTAGACCTACGATGCTTATCAAGGATATAGCATTTTGAACCAAAGACCGAGATTACTTATGGGTTTATGTTGGAATGAAAGATTGCTGATAGTTTGAGAGATAAATCACTAAGCACTTTGAGCAACCAGATCATCATCATAACCTCATCCCCTTTTAATAGTATTGGCTTTCCCATGGACTCAATGTGGTCTTGGATCACTAAACCAAAACTAGAGTCTTGAGCTTTTGCCAATGCTTTCCTTAGCATCCTAGGGGTCCACCTTTCTAGTCCTTTTGCCATGCCAGAGTGATTGACTCTCCTGAAACATACTTGATGAAAGCATTAGTCCAACCACAAAGTATGTTGTCATTAATTACCAAAACCACCTAGGGAGCAAATGTGCTTTCATATGGCCATCATCATCTTGTGCTTGTGATCTCCATCTCCGAAGCACCGTCGTGATGACCATCGTCACCGGCGCGACACCTTGATCTCCATCATAGCATCGTTGTCGTTACGCCATCTATTTCTTCTACGACTATGGCTACCGCTTAGTGATAAAGTAAAGCAATTACAGGGCGTTTGCATTTCATACAATAAAGCGACAACCATATGGCTCTCGCCGATTGCCGATAACCGGTTACAAAACATGATCATCTCATACAATAAAATATAGCATCACGTCTTGACCATATCACATCACAACATGCCCTGCAAAAACAAGTTAGACGTCCTCTACTTTGTTGTTGCAAATTTTACGTGGCTGCTACGGGCTTAGAAAGAACCGTTCTTACGTACGCATCAAAACCACAATGATAGTTCGTCAAGTTAGTGCTGCTTTAACCTTCACAAGGACCGGGCATAGCCACAGTCGGTTCAACTAAAGTGAGAGAGACAGACACCCGCCAGTCACCTTTAAGAACGAGTGCTCGTAACGGTGAAACCAGTCTCGCGTAAGCGTACGCGTAATGTCGGTCCGGGCCGCTTCGTCTCACAATACCGCTGAACCAAAGTATGACATGCTGGTAAGTAGTATGACTTGTATCGCCCACAACTCACTTGTGTTCTACTCGTGCATATGACATCTACGCATAAAACCTAGGCTCGGATGCCACTGTTGGGGAACGTAATAATTTCAAAAAAATTCCTACGCACACGCAAGATCATGGTGATGCATAGCAACGAGAGGGGAGAGTGTTGTCTACATACCCTTGTAGACCGTAAGCAGAAGCGTTAGCACAACGTGGTTGATGTAGTCGTACGTCTTCACGGCCCGACCGATCAAGCACCGAAACTACAACACCTCCGAGTTCTAGCACACGTTCAGCTCGATCACGTCCCTCGAACTCCGATCCAGCCGAGTGCCGAGGGAGAGTTCCGTCAGCACGACGGCGTGGTGACGATCTTGATGTTCTACCGTCGCAGGGCTTCGCCTAAGCACCGCTACGATATTATCGAGGTGGACTATGGTGGAGGGGGCACCGCGACACGGCTAAGAGATCCAAGGGATCAATTGTTGTGTCTTCGTGCTAGCCTGCCCCTCTATTTATATGTTGAGCCCCGGTTGAAACTTGGAGCAAAAGCCTCCTCAAAGTCGGTTTTGCCGAAAGGCAAGAGTCTCACTCGGACTCCAGGACCAAACGCCACAATCCTTGGCGTCTAGCCCAGACGCCATGGGCCTCGGCGTCTGGCCCAGGTCCAGACGCCAAGGTCTCCGGCGTTTGGCCCCCTGGCCTCCACAAAACTCCTTTTGCACCGACCTAAAGCCTCATGGGCTTGACCCCTTAGCCTAACCATATCATCCAATATATAAATCTTTACGTCTCGACCATTTCGAGACTCCTTGTCATGTCCCCGATCTCATCCGGGACTCCGAACTCCTTCGGTACATCAAAACATGTAAACTCATAATATAATTGTCATCGAAACCTTAAGCGTGCGGACCCTACGGGTTCGAGAACAATGTAGACATGACCGAAACACGTTTCCGGTCAATAACCAATAGCGGAACACGGATGCTCATATTGGCTCCACATATTCTACGAAGATCTTTATCGGTCGGACCGCATAACAACATACGTTGTTCCTTTGTCATCGGTATGTTACTTGCGAGATTCGATCGTCGGTATCTCAATACCTAGTTCAATCTCGTTCTAAGCAAGTCTCTTTACTCGTTCCGTAATACATCATCTCACAACTAACTCATTAGTTTTAATGCTTGCAAGGCTTAAGTGATGTGTATTACCGAGAGGGCCCAGAGATACCTCTCCGACAATTGGAGTGACAAATCCTAATCTCGAAATACGCCAACCCAACAAGTACCTTCGGAGACACCTGTAGAGCACCTTTATAATCACCCAGTTACGTTGTGACGTTTGGTAGCACACAAAGTGTTCCTCCGGTAAACGGGAGTTGCATAATCTCATAGTCATAGGAACATGTATAAGTCATGAAGAAAGCAATAGCAGAATACTTAAACGATCAAGTGCTAGGCTAACGGAATGGGTCATGTCAATCACATCATTCTCCTAATGATGTGATCCCGTTAATCAAATGACAACACATGTCTATGGTTAGGAGACATAATCATCTTTGATTAATGAGCTAGTCAAGTAGAGGCATACTAGTGATGTTATGTTTGTCTATGTATTCACACATGTATCATGTTTCCGGTTAATACAACTCTAGCATGAATAATAAACATTTATCATGATATAAGGAAATAAATAATAACTTTATTATTGCCTCTAGGGCATATTTCCTTCACTGAATGTGATCTTGGATCACTAAAATAGAAAATATAGAGTCTTGTGCTTTGAGCTTGAGCCAATCCTTTTGTCCTTAGCATTTTGAGGGATCCACTTTTCTCATCCATGCCATTCCAATCATTGAGCTTTCCTGAAATATTTATCTTGAAATAGCATTAGCTCAATGAGCTATATGTTGTTAGGAATTACCAAAACCACCCAGGGATAGTTGCACTCTCAACAAGGCTCTCACAACCGATTGATAATCTACCTCGATCTGTATTAGCCCATTATAGCATTTTCCAAATTCCTGCATGCCGTGAAGTAAGGCGAGACATTCAACCTCCTCAACTGATTCATGTTGCATCCCATTGACAAGAATACCTGGCCCTGATCATTCCTGGCTATGGCTCTGCATGCGCTCACACTGATCTGTGCTTCGAAGGCCGCATCTGTGTTAAGTTTGGCCTCCCAGTGGCGCCGTGCCCAACTTATCTCGTATTTATCGCACTGTGATCCGAGATCACCATACAGATTCAGCCCATAGTTGGGTTCTAGAGAGTTATTCTTGTCTGATGCCAGCTTGAGTTCCTGCTCGTACTTACTTAGAAAGGCCACCGAGCCCAGGATATGCTCTTTTCCATTACCATGCACTATGTTCCCCCGGAGGTGCCAAGCCCGCCATAAGAGCATGAGTATCTTAATTCGGGTATCTGCATCACGTTGGTTCAGCAGCGTTTGGAGCCAGTCCACACCAGTGTGCCAAAACGCCTGTTCCTTGGGTAAGTTCCATTGTTTCCTCATCTCTTGTCGCAGGGCTCTGCTTTTGGTGTATGCCACCACGGCATGGTACTCGGTTTCATCTGAACGACCGCAGATGTCACACGTATTGTCAAACGCCAGCGTGCGTTTCCATTTGTTCACCTTAGTTGCTATGGTGTTGGTGGCCACTCTCCATGCAAAGATTTTGACTTTCTCCGGCACCTTCGCTTTCCAAATTAGGTCCCAACTGCTTCAATCATCAATGCCTGCTGTTGAACTTGATGTTTGTTCACCGATTCCCTTCTAGGCCATTGCAAGCATATAGGCACTCTTTACTGTGAAGATTCCAGACTTTTCATAGTGCCAAGCAACGCAGTCGACCACATCTCTTTGCGGTAACCTGATATTCAAGATCGCCTCAGCATCAAAATAACTAAAGATTGGTTTGCAGCGAATAACCCGACGCTGGTGTTGATCTAAAATTTTCCTTTTTCTAAACCAGTCAATTTGACCTTGATACTTGGTGTTCAAAGAAAATTTTAGATACACGAAACTAATGGTGCACTTCATAACTGTGTCCATCTGAGAATACAAAGGGGTCAAAGCATATATTTTGCTAAGCATACATATACAGGAAACAATTCTCAAAAAAGAGAAAAACATATACACGAAACTAATGGTGCACATCAACTGCAAGTGATTCTTGGCACGAGCTGGACCTGTAGAGGGAGCGGCCATTATTTTTACACGCCGCACGGCCTCCCTTGGATTCTTGAGCGACGGGAAGGCTTGGATTCCTATTCCTGTCGATCTGGAGCCACCTGCGGCAACCGTGCATGGCTCCGCAACGTGCTGTCCGTGCACGCACGACGCCGCGCAACAGATATAAAACGGTCTGCTCGTACTCGACTGTTCCCGAGATCTCTGCTGCTTTGCTCAAAGATCTCTGCTTAGCTTTAGCCACAAGCAGTACAAACACACTTGAATTTCCTCTGAATTCTGACAGTAAGAATAAGAATGAAAGTAGAATTTTCTGGCTGCTCCAGTAGCTTTACCAAAAAATTGAGCATGGCATCTACATGTTACAAAAATTTGGGCATCAGGATACAAAAAATTGAGCTTGTTCTCTGCTTTTTATAAAGCATCAGGATACAAAAAAATGAGTATCATAAGGCATCAGAGTATATCTACCAAGCTCCCAACTTCATAAAATCTGACTGAATGAAATTTAGATAGTGTATACTCCACTGTTTTCAGTGAGTAGTACAGTTTTGACAGTACAGAGAGCAAAAATCAGTTTTGACAGTTTGGGGACATATGTTTGGGGACAGATGGAGTAAAATTCAGTCTTGATGTGGTACTGCGCATACCAAAGGATGCCCATGAGATGTCGTCGCTAAGCATGCTGCTGTTGTGGTACGTGAGGCGCTCGCTGGGATCCGGCTTGTACAGCTCCATGAGCCTCCTGGGTCCCATCGGTCGATCTGCGTGGACTGACTTCATGGACGAGGTTGATGGCGAGGTGGACGAGGTTGACGGCGAGGTAAATGAGGTTGACGATGGACAGGGCCAGCTCCGGCTCGCCGCCATGGTGGAAGGGTGCGTCCATCGAAGAGCAAATCGAAAAAAATTGTGCCTTCTCCTCACCCAGGGAAACAACACGACAAAGGAGGGTGAATCAACACGGCGGAGGCGTGGGGCGGGCGAGCTCCGACGAAGCCCCGGGCAGTTGCACGGGTGAGTCGAGCAGGGGAACTCCGGCGCAGGGGAGAAGAGCGGGGAATGCAGGTTGTGTCGGCAATTTACGGAGGGGTTTTTCGAAAAATTGCCACATCAACCTTCTTTTTCGGACGGAGGGGATATTTTATTATTTCTGGTGTTCATTGTACTACCATGATTAAAGATGAATAGACCAAAAAAATTCAAAAAAGAGGAAACCGTACTTCAGTCAACCCTCTCCACTTGCAGCGACCTTATTTTCTTTTTTTCTTTTTGGGTCTTTGGTGCCTTCTTCATTTTTCACTAGGCCTTTTTCGGTTATGTGCTTTTGGAGTCCCTTGGTGGTCTTTTTTGCTTTTTTTAGGCAATCCGATTTCATTTTTTTAAAGAGGTCCGATTTCATTTTTTTAGAACCATTTGCTTTTTCTTTTGAGAGAGAATCCGATTTCATTTGCTTTTTTTAAGGGTATCACCAAGCTTTATTGATCAAACTCCACATGAAGTGGCATTACAATCGGGTCGTGAGGTTGCATTACAATCCGATTTCATTTGCTGCAACAATCAAGAGAAAAGTATAGTTTTCCCCCTCAAATGCGGTCAATCGGATCAAATACCCCCCAAACTCTAAAACCGGTTATTTAACCCCCTCAAATCTGGAATACCGGATAAATCTCCCCCTAGAGTGGTTTTGGTAAGGATTTTAGGCGGTTTTGACTGACTGAACATTTCCCAGACGTAAGGTTGCCGACGACGAGCTGGATCACGTTGCGGATGGACAGCGGCGTCAGTTATCGCGCCTATGGTAAGCGGAGCTCGGCAGACGTCGAGCTTGCTTCTCGAACACGTCCAACAGCGGCCGCCGCCGACGACGCCTCCGCACTGACGAGCTCATGGCGGCCGACGTTCACCAGCATGCCGTGCTTCCCCAGCGCCTCCATTTCTTCCTGGTTCACTTTGGTGCTTAAATCTCATCTGTCAAGATGAGAAGCAAAGAAGACGTAGCTCTTTGGCGGCGAGGTCGCGCATGGCCGGGACGAACTCGTACGGCATCGATGGCTCGGGTGACAAAGTTATAGCTAGCTTCACGTGCGAGTCGATCCATCTGCCTGCCTGCTTGTCTCTTGTGTACGTGAGCGTCTATCGGATACATCCGGCCGGAAAGCACAAGGACGTAGCTTGCCGGAAAGTACATGCGCCAAGGTTGCACCTACGTCAAGGTTGCGCCTACGCCAACATGCTCCGTTCTTGACACCGGCTTACGCTCTCGCCGGCAATCACCACCCATCTAGAAACGTCAGCGGAGAACCCGACGACAACAGATCGAGAGAGGTCGGTCGGCCATGGACTCGGTTGGTGCCACGCCACGCCGTGTGGAGACTTGAGGAGGTAGGTGGCCAAGCGGGGAGAAGAAGATTTGTCTTTGCCGCACACACTCTGCCAATTTGGTGGTGGAGAACACGACTTGATCGGACGCGAGGGTCGGAGCTCGGTGAAGGTGGACGCAGGAGGCGCCAGGTGGGCGACATGATACGGTGGCTACCGCAATCGAGCGCCGACAAATTAGGAATTTTGGGTGTGCACTGCCACGTCAGCACAATGTCAAAGGCAAAACCATCTGAAATCCTCCCAAAACCACTCTAGGGGGAGATTTATACGGTATTCCAGATTTGAGGGGATTAAATAACCGGTTTTAGAGTTTGGGGGGTATTTGATCCGATTAGGCACATTTGAGGGGGAAAACTATACTTTTCTCAACAATCAATGATGGAGGGCGAACACAGCCCGTGGTGGTCTTCTGATAACTGAGCCCAATCACCTTCCGGCCCAGAGATCCTAACTACCCTAGCGACCCTGAAGACCAATCTCCCTTCCACTTTTCAGCCTCCGGAACCCACGACGCAGCTGCCACCAGAGGTACAGAACAATGGCGGCCGCCGCAGGCGACGGCGGCAGCGTCCCGCCGAAGACCCCAATAGCGGAGTCGCCTCCCGCTTCTCGGCCGCACGTGACCCGCAATGCCATGCCGTGGGAGAAGTGCGTCGCCGGCGTTCAATTGGCTCTCAAAGGTACGCGCTTGCTTACGCCTCTACTCACCCATCGCCCTTTCTTTCTTCCTCTATACGTGCTTGTGAACTCCCATCTCCTTGTCAATTGGTGATAGATCCGAAGGTGGTGTTCCTGAGGGAGCAGATCGAGAAAGCCGGGTGCACCGTATGGCCGACGCTTTTCCGGGCGGCCATCTGCAGGAGCGGCGGGAACTACGCAAGCGGCATGGGGGTATGCTGCTCTTCATTCCTTCTCCCCTCATCATCGGTGCTTTATGGTTGGCACTCCTCTTACAGGGGTTCATGTTGGCAATCTAATAAAAAAAAATCGATCAAAAGGAGCCTCGCCCCCGGTTCCAATTCCATAGAAAACGAAGCCATACCACCCAACACAACACCATCCAAGACATTGGAGCCCACAGCATCAGACTTCAAACTTCTCCCGGCTTGACTACATGGATTTCATCACTCCTGTGTGGATTCTTCATCAGGTAGCTCAGAGAAGCACGTCCTCCATGCTCAACACCAACAACAGCTTCAGCCCAGGATTGATGCTCAGTTTCCTGAGCATCAATTCCCTGAAAAAAGACAGCCTTTTCCCCAAATGGGTCTTTGAGGGATTTTGCCCAGTCCCCCAGAAACCCTACTATTAGATGCCACACCTGTTTCATAGAGATCCAGGTGCATTTGTTAAAGACAGTCTCCCAGGAACCCTACTGTCAGATGCCACACCTGTTTTTTCACAGAGATCCAGGTGCGTCTGGTAAAAAACTAAGCCATTTCTGCAGTTCCAAAGTCCCCACAGGACAGCATAAGAAGCATATTTTTTTTTTCTTATTTTAAAGCCAGTGAACAGCTAAAGATCTAAAATCTACAATGCTAACACCAAAGATAAGCTCAGCATCATTCTAAATGGATTTAGCAACAATACATTCAAACATTCAATGTACAGATGGTACACTGACTCAATTTCACTACAATGTCTACATTCCAGAGGTTTTGTCATGCCGCTCCTCCTCAGGCTATCACAGGTGATAAGAGCCACAAGAACCCCTGAATCTAAGGGGGGACTTTAAGTTGCCAGACAGCTGGTAACAGGACAGGTTGGACCCCTCTCAAGTTCACAATTGCATATAGGGATTTATAGGAACATACCCCTTTAGACTCATACTACCAAACTAAGCTTTCCTCCTGCTCTACAAATACAACAGATTCTAAGTCTATCCACATGGCCATGAGATCTTCAGTGAAGGTCCTCCTAAAGGTGCACTTCAACTGAATCCCATCCCAGAGCTCAAACAGTCTTATTCGTCTCATTGACCACACAATAGATATCCCAAAATTGTGTGGCCAGAGGAGAGTTGCCAAACCAAATGTCTTCCCCAAAACGAACTGATCTACCATTACCTACATGCCACTTGTATCCAGATTTAACAGCTTGCATGGCCCACATAACCCCTCTCCAGAACTGGGAGGGGTGAGAGTCATGGCAGCAGAGCACAACTTAGCATCTACTCCCTCCGTCCGGAAATACTCGTCGGAGGAATGGATGTATCTCCGTCCGGAAATACTCGTCTGAGGAATGGATGTATCAAGATGTATTTTAGTTCTAGATACATTCATTTTTATGCATTTCTTCGACAAGTATTTCCGGACGGAGGGAGTATAACTTTTCTCCACAATGTTCCTTCCCTTGCAATATACCTTTTGGATATTTGGCACTCCCGTACCCCCATGTTCCTTCCTCATGATCATGTTAAGGCCTTGGATATTTGGCACTCCCATAACCCCTGTACTCCTTATGCAGAGAGATGGCCAATGTGCAAGATGATTTTTTTTTATTTCCTTCACTATTACTACACATGCATTTGGCCATTTGAGAATTCACTAAAGCTATAGCCCACTTAGGGAATTTTAAGAAGGAAAGCATCTAATTTGGAATACTGAATAAATAAGACCTAATTAAAGTCACTTTGCCCAACATAGAACGTAACTTGCCTTTCAATCATCTATTCTAGCTAGCATAAAATCCACTAAAGGTTGAAGATCCTCTCTCCTCAACTTCTTAAAGTGTAAAGGTAATCCTAAATATTTCATAGGAAAGTATCATCGGCATATTCTAAACAAGCTACACCCCCAGGAATAAAGTTTGGACAAAGACCTCTAATGAGCCCTACTTTCCACCTTTAACTAGCATTTCGTCAAAAATATCCACAACGAGATTAAACAAGGGAGAAAGAGGGTGCCCTTGCCTAAGCCCTCTACTAGTGGTAAAGAACACTCTCCCCATTAATCTTGCCTCCTATGGTACCATTTTGAGCAATCATGTCAATCCAGTTAATCCACTTACTACCAAAACCTCGAAAATCCAAGTTAACCTTGTCATAGGCCTTCTCATAGTCAATGTTAGGGCATGTTTGGTTGTTGGCTTGGGCTTCGTGCCTGGTAAAAGAGATTGCCTGCCATCCGCCTGGTACTCCCTTGCTTTTGTGCCTGGTGTGGCTGGCCTGGACATCATGTGTTTTGTTGGTGGCCTGGCCTGGTGAAATATTTAAATAATTTACTAGCATGATTGATGGAGATTGAACGCCCATAAGCTCAACGAGGCGGGGAAACAGTGCCCAGGCGTCCTTTTTTGAGCGCCTGGTCCAGGCTAAGCATACTGCCTGGGTCAAATTCCAGGCTAAGCAAAATGTTAAGAGTACGTAATGGGCCCATTAGTCTTAGGGTTAATTAGAGATAAGGGTCGCTTGCTTAGGGGTCAAGTAAGCCTTACTTGGGAGTCAAGTAAACCTCTCTATATAAAGAGAGGAGATGTATCAATCTAATCAAGGAAGAATTAAGAAGGAAATCCCTTCCTCTTGCCGTGTAGTGGCGTAAAGGCCCCCCCGCCCTCTCGCGCCTCCTTCTAGTAGCGCCATAACAATTTAGTATCGGCTACTTGGTTCGATCATGTCTTCACCGCCAAGCCCGTCTCTTCCATTGTCGATCACCTCGTCGCCTCCAAAGAACCACCACGACCGTCGCCCGCTCCCGCCGCGCCAGATCCTTCGTCGTTCGCCGTCGTCCTCACACCGGAGGTGTTAAAGTGTGCGGGACCTAACTCAGCGGTCCAGAGATCCACTTCTTGGCCGGTCCTACAGTCGCCCGCCACGCCGCCCATCGCCTTCGCAAGCTGCCGTGGTCGCCGCCGCACCAGCGTTTCGCCGCCTTCCTGGCCGCAATGCCATCCATCGCCACCACCGCCAGCCACAGCGCGATGGCGGCCGCCTCTGGCGGGCTCTCCGTCGCTGGCTGGCGCGACACCGCAGCAGCTGTTGCATTGCAGCAGCCACCGTCGGTCATTCCGTCGCCAAGATGGGATGCCCTACGACGGATCTGCGGCGACCTTTGTTCCATCGGCCGCCGCCATCCTGTGGCGCCCACATCCAGCAGATCAAGTCCCCGCCGCCGCCGCTATCGCTTCGTCTTGATCGCCGCCGCCACGTGTCGGCGGCGCGTGGTCAGAAGCTGCCGCGCTGCTTCCTACCTCCTAGCAGCGTCGGCGTGCGCGCGGGAGATCGTAGTCTCTGTTGCCGTTCCTCCAAGTTGCCCTTCATCTGCAAGAAGGACCTCGATCTCGTCCATTGCGATCGGGATCTTAGGCATGCGGTTTCCACGGCGGTGGGCATCTTTATTTTCATGGCGATGACCTCAAAGTTTTGCGACATCGGCGATTAGAAGCGCACCCTCCTCGTCATTCTCCATCGCAAGCCCTCCACTCTTCCTCAGGCGGTGCAGACAACGATCGTCCGCAGAGAAAACATGGTGTCAGCGACAGAGCGCACCGCGTAGCACCATTGCATTCCGCCACCGGCCGCCGCGAGGGCGCCTCTGCTGGTCGCTCTTGCGACCACTTCCAGGTGGCCATACACATGCACTCCTTTGGTCCAGGTGGTGTCCATGGGATTTAGGTGATTGTACAAGTGCACGTCCGACGTGCGGATGGTGTTCACTTTTTGTTGAGGGGTCCATAATAAAGCGTTCCAGTCCATTTCAGGTTGAGAGTAATAAAACAAGCCGAGATGTAAAAGGCTTGTTTTTAGGTGTTAGGTTTGTGTTGCGTCGAGTCATGGTTATAAGTTGGTTAGGCTGCAGCTCGAGGACAAGTTGCATGTCCAAAGTGGGGTGTAGTGTTAGAGTATGTAATGGGCCTAATGGGCCCATTAGTCTTAGGGTTAATTAGAGATAAGGGTCGCTTGCTTAGGGGTCAAGTAAGCCTTGCTTGGGAGTCAAGTAAACCTCTCTATATAAAAAGAGGAGATGTCTCAATCTAATCAAGCAAGAATTAAGAAGGAAATCCCTTCCCTCTTGCCCGACCGTGGGCAGAAAGGCCCCGGCCGGCCCTCTCGCCCCCTCCTTCTAGCAGCGCCATAACACAAATGTCAGGTAACCAGGCCAGGCTAGCAACAACTTTTGCAGGACAACAACCAAACACTGTCCAGGCACAGTTCAGGGAGGCTCCAAGCCAGGCACGATTCAGTGTGGACACTATCCAAACAGACCCTTAAACACTAGCCCTTTATCACTAGAAGATTGGACAACATAACCAATTTCATGTGCAGTCGCTACACTTTTTAAGATGTATCTACCTCTAATGAAAGCAGACTAGTGTTCAGAGATCATCCTACTAATAATCAAAGCTGTTAGGAAATATGCAATCTGTATTTCCAAGGTGGCCATGGGCTAATATATATACATGTACGGGTGTGGTAAATATGCAGGAAACCCCTTATACAATGGGGATATTACATGACAAATATATACAACTAACACCCCCTCAAACTCGGGGTGAATCAACAACACTAAGTTTGGAGAGACAGAAGTTGTGCTATGCTCTAGTCTGGGCCTTCATAAAGAAATCTGCCAACTGTAACTCTAATAAGAGCAATGATCTGATCATGCACACCAGCGCTCACAGAAGGAGCATTAACACGAATATGCTTGATGAGCTTATGCTTCATAGGGTCACACACAATACTTATAGCACATGTACCCTTTGACAAGAGGGGATTAGGTGTAGTAACAGAATCACCAAACTCCTTAAGTAACCATCGTAACCAAGTCACCTATGCCGTCAAAACAGTCATAGCTTGCAACTCGGCCTCTGTACTCGAATAGGAAACTGTAGTTTGTTTCTTTGTTTTCCAGGCAATGAGAGAGCCACCAAACACAATAAGTAGAAAGTGAACAAAAGGGACCACTAGCCCACGTAGCATTTGAATAGGCCTGAAGCTGTAATGAACTGGAGCGGGGAAAGAAAGGACGGGGAGAAGTTGTGCCATGAAGATATCATAGAACACGAAGAAGGTGACTATAATGAACTGAAGTGGGAGCAGAAACAAACTGACTCAAAATATGGACATGATAGGAGATATCCAAACGAGTGACAACTAGATAGACAAGACTCTCAACAAGACGATGATAACATGCCGGACCAAACAAGGGGTCACAATCAAAAACACGTAGGTGAACATTGAGCTCCATGGTAGTCTTAACATTGCACATATCAGTAAGAGCAACATGAGCAAGAAGATCCTAGATATACTTCTCTTGGGAAACAAAGCTATCAGAGGTAGAAGAAACCTCAATCCAGAAACAACGAAGAGGGCCAAGACCAGACATAAGAAACTGCTCACTAAGATGTGCCTTCATAAAGGAAATGTAAACAGGGTCGTCACCAGTGTTGATCATGTCATCAACGTATAAAAGAAGAGTCAGACCATGAGCAGAAAGGTGGGCAAAAATTGCAAGATCATGAGCACTCGCCAAAAAACCCAATAACAATCACCACAGAGGCGAAACGGTCAAACCGGGCACGAGGGGCTTGCTTAGGGCCATATAGAGAGCGATGAAGACGGCAAACCATGCCATCAGGGACAAAATACTCAGGTTCTGACTACATGTAAACCTCCTCGCACAACTCACTATTAAGAAAGGCATTCTTAACATCAAGCTGAGATACAGACCAATGATGAACATAAGCCACAACAAGAAGTGTGCGAGTAGTGGTCATATGGGCCACAAGAGCAAAAGTCTCATCATAATCAAGACCATGCCCCTGCTGAAAGCCACGAGCCACAAGACGAACTTTGTAGTGCTCAAGAGAATTAGCGAAGCAAGTCTTAACCTGATAGTCCCACTTACAAGTGATGGGATGAACCCGGGGAGGAAGAGAAACAAGATCCCACGTGTATGTGCGCTCAAGAGCAGCAATCTCTGCATGATAAGCTGCCATGGGTGATGAACAACATCGGGATAAGAAGTCGGCTCAAGAACAGTAGCGCTAGCGCTTAAAAACCGTACCAATCAACAGGTGAAAGCGGGCGATGATGTAAGCCATAGGTAGGCTGAGATGAGGAAGATGGAACATGAGAAGTAGATGGCTCATCAATAAACTCATCAACAACACGTGTACGACGTGTATAATAGTGACAAAAAGAGGGAAGAATACAAGGAGGAACCATCATGATAGATTCAGGTGATGGAGACGGGGATGCCACCGAGGATGGCGGTCCATAATCCTGTGAATATGTGATAAGTGAGGTGAGGAAACCATAGGAGATGGCGTCATCGGATCTGCAATAGGGTGAGTAGCAGGAGTAGTGGGATGCGTACACAAGGGCTCAACAAGAGTGATAGGTGTGTCGGGAAAAGTGAGGAAAGAGGTGTCCAGCATTGAAAAGATGGAGGAAGATGGACGCGAGTAGAAGGGACGGGACTCCTCAAAAGTCACATCCCGAGAAATATGCGTTCAACGACCGATAGGGTCCCAACAACGATAGCCTTTATGCTCATCATTGTATCCCAAGAAGACACATTCAATAGACTGAACGGTCAGTTTGGTGCATTCTCGGGGGACAAGAGGAATATAGCAAACACAACCAAACAAACGAAGCATCGAATAATCAGAACGGTAAAAAAGACACTCAAAAGGAATGCCACCTTGCAGAGCAGTGGATGGCTGGAGATAGGTAGAACTGGAAACACCCTCAACCAAACGTGAGGCAGAAGAGGCAACGATCATCAACACATGAGTCGTCTCAAGAAGATGGTGATGCTTACCCTCAGCCACACCATTCCGAGCATGAGCACCAGGACAAGAAAACTGAGCAAGAGTACCCTGCTCAACAAAGGCACCACACAACGTCTTGGAGATACACTCTCCAGCAAGAGTTAGCACAAAACGCATGAATAGGCGCAGAGAACTGCAACAAAATGCTTATATATAGACAGAACCTCACTGGGAGAAGACATAAAATAAAGAGATCATCTATTGAAATAATATGTCTTGATGCCCCTTGTAAAGCAAAGGGAGTCGAACCCCATACATCGGAATGAACTAAATCAAAAGGACGTTGAGACACTGACTCACTAGTATGATAAGGTTATAGAATTTGTTTGCCAAGCCTACAACCATGACATTCCAAAGAGACATCCTTGAGACAGACCCCAGAAGACCTCAACGAATTAAAGACAATGGACAAGAACCACAAAGAGGACCAAGTCAATGATGCCACTGCTGGAAGGAGCCAATAGCTGAAGCGACAGAAGCAAAGGGACTGGTGATAGTTGTGGCAGCAAAAGGAACATGAAGCCAGTCTAACTTCCAAAGACCCTGAGAGTAATGAAGGCGAGGGCTAGCCCCAACCAAAAGCGTGCGACGGTCCTGAACCGAACAAGAATTACATGATAACCAGTAAGCTGACTAGCAGAAAAAAGGTTCATGGTAAGAGGAGCATGAGCAACATCAGGAAGAGAAAAAGAAGCGGTAAGAGTGCCTCGACTCGCAACAGAAAGAGGTGTACCATTAGCTGTGAGAACATGAATAGGAAAATCCTGAGATCTAAGAGAGGACAAGGTTGAAGAATCAGAAGACATATGAATGGAAGCTCCAAAATCCAGAACCCACGGGGATGTACTTGACTATGTAGACGGTGCTCGCTTAGTGCTAGAAGCATCAGTCGCAGAACCTGCAGCACTCGTCAAAAAAGAACCTGGAGCAACAAGCAGATGCTTAAATCTCACAATATCTTACTCAGTCAAGGAGACAACCGAGGGTGTCAGAGTAGAAGCATGAGTCCTAGAAGATGTGTGCTCCTTACTGCGCATGTGTCGCTTCTTCTTGAAGCAATCAGACTCGGGGTGACCATCCTTGTTGCAGTAACTACAATGAGTACGAGCGACCCTCACCACAAGTAGTGAACATGAGCTGCAGAGCACTAGAGCGGGTGCAATAGGCGGCGTTGCAGGAGGGCACAAAGGGAACCTCAAGTGAATCAGCAACATGCAGGCAAGTCTCCTTAACACAATTCTCATAAAGCGCCTCCAAAACGGAAACACGACCATAAGCAAATAGGGATGCACGCCGCGGCTCAAACTCGTTACGGAGCCGAGACAAGAACTCGTATACGTGCTGAAACTCTTAAGTCTAACTGCACAGCTTGGCAACACTGGCAAGTACCACAACCAGCAATGCGAAGAGTCCAGCTGGGGCTAGGTAGCAGAACTCTTTGCATAGAAATCATCAACAGTGGAGTCACCTTGTTGAAGAGCCTGCTCTTGGCGGACCATAGACAGGCATAGGGCATCGCCAAAGGGCTGATAACGCTAGTGAAGATGGGTCCACATCTTGAAGATGATAATGAGGCCCATAAACTCAGTGACAAACTGAGGTAGAACACTAGAAGCGAGAATAGCTGAGGCACGAGCATCGTCATCAAATCACTGAGTGTAAGCAGACAGGGCATCACGGTAAGTGGGAAGAGCCTCCTCATAAGCATGAACGACAACATCATCAACAACTTTAGTTGCATCCTTATTAGCCTAAGAAGCATCTGCAACAAGATTTGGTGGCGTCAACGGGGTAGGAGCCATAGGAGAAACTTGGCGCGGCAGACAGGCGACCTCGCCGGAAAGAACGCCCTAGAGACGAATGGCACACTTGAATGCCCATAAAGGCAACAAACTGTGTGTAGTTAGTACCATGAAAAATCACCGGGCAAGGAGGGATGGCGACATAGCCCGACGACGAAGATCCTGTTTTTTTTTTGGTTATCGGTCAAGTCAACCGAATAGACAGCCTTGAATCAAAAGGAAACAGAGGCCGAGCGCGCGATGGAGAAGTTGACTGGCGGGAGGTCACCGGACGGTCGGCGACCGGATGATCGCTATTGGTGGTGGCAAGGCAGGAGGGCGTGGTGGCGGCGGGCTAGGAGGAGGGCCGCGGTTGTCGATCTGGAGGAGCCTCGGGCTTTGATTTGGAGGAGGCGCGTCAGCTTGAGGAGGGAGATGGCAGCAACGATTATGAGGATCTCCCAGACATGACCTGAAGACAGGTGTCCTTGAGAAGTCAACAACGGCGACGTGAATTGGATCGAGAGGAAGAGCCGGCCAGAGAGGATGATGACAGCACAAGATTGAATCGGGGACAGTTGTGCGTGTGAAAGAAATAACCAAGGGCTCTAATACCATGTTGGGACATATGCAACTTGTATTTCCATGTGGCCATGGGTCGATATATTTACATGTACATGTGTGGTAAATATGTTGGAAACCCTTTATACAATGGGGATATTAAGCTGGAAATATATACAACTCTAACAAAGACCTTAGTAAAGATCTTGAAACAACAATTAAGTAAACAAACGGTCTAAATTTCTTCATAGTTCTAGCATCCGCTTTCTTTGGGGAATAAAGTGATCATAGCAAGCCTCAAACATATTAATCAAATCCTGCTTAACTATATCCCAAAAGGATTGAACGAAAACACAAGGAAGGCCATCAGGGCCAGGTGCACCATCAACATATGAACCAAAAACTGCCTATGTAATTTCTTCCTCATTAGAAATAGCTTCTAACAAGACATTCTCTGTACTAGAGACTTGTTCGTCTACATTAAAAAATCATTTCCGAGAGAAATCTCAGGTCTAGGTTCTGCTCTAAAAAGATCTTTATAATAATCTACAGCTATTTTCTTCATTCCTTTATTACCTGTTACATGCCCCTCAGGGCCATCCAACACACTAATAGTTTTTTTTTCCTTATTCTCTGATTAGCTACTGCATGAAAATATGCAGTATTTCTATCCCCGTCTAAGACATCCCTATCTCTAGACCTTTGTCTAGCTTTAATCTCCTTATTTTTCAAATCTCACTAATCTCAAACAGGATCGCATTCGTTCTATCCCTCTCTCCATCCGAGACTGAATGATTCTCAGCACCAATATCCAGCTTATCATATTGCTCCATCAACTGTTTTTTGTGCTTTCGAAGGAAAGCCTCTATGTTCGTACTCCAGCCCTAGCCAACTTCCTAAAATATCTGACTTTATGCTGCCAAACATTCAGTACATTAGAGCTATTGGTAACTAAAACCTTAAAAGTCAGGTCTAGTCTGCCACCATTTTTCAAATTTAAAGCTAGATTTTCTAAGGTTTTGCCCAGTTCCAGAATCCCACACAACACAATCGGAGTGTGGTCACTTCCAACTCTAGGTAAGACAGTAGCACTAGCTAAAGGACAGATGTTATCAGACTCAGTAGAGCAAAAAACCCTATCTGCTTTTGACATGATCAAATCCTCTTGATTATTAACCCAAGTATAATTTCTACTAGACATACCAATTTCTATCAGGACCAAAATCTACCAACTGTTAAATTTATCTACCCATTTAAAATCAACTACACTATTCCTTTTGTCTTCCTGTTTCCTAATGAAATTGAACAATAGCAGGGCCATCCCAATTTAAAAAGAGCTTACGCAACTCAGAGATGAACTCTTGCTTGCCTTCCTCATAGGCAGAACCATACACAATAGTTATTCTAGAAATAATATTAGGGCATGTACAATGGTTCTATCTTAGCAATGCCATGTAGGATAAATGATGAGGTGGATGAAAAAGAAATCATAAGAGAAGGCTTGTCTTCTCTTAATTAAGAGAAGGCAAGAGATGATCTCTTAGCACAATATGTCTCACCACATTTTTAGGTATAACTAGTTATTGATGATAAGACTAAGAAATGACCCATTGTAGACATGTTTTTTTGTCATCTGTAAATTACATGCAAGATTTAAGATAAGACTACCTTATCGACCATTGTACATGCCCTTAGTGCTCTTATCACGAAGGACTACACTAACAAGAAATTGTGAAATTTTCCAGCTAACAATATTTTAAACATCTAAATCTATTCCCACTAGGATGCCACCAACATCAAAGGTCCTATTACCTAAAAGGTTTTTAAGGAAGGGATTAGAGAAACTTTCCTTTTTAGTCTCCTGGAATCCCACACATGCAGGATTATGCGGGATTGTTGTATCATCTATGCGTTTCTTTCTATCAGTTGCAGACACCCCTCTAGCACTCCAAAAGATAAATTCATTTTAAAACTATTTTCTGAGGGTGCTTGCCCTGCCTATGTCTCCCAACATGAGTCCATTCTCCACGTACTCTGAATCAACACTAGCAGAACCAGCCAACAGCTGGCCTGTAAGACTACAAATCCATTATCGCAAACTACATGATCATCTACCGCAGTTCCTAAGTTTCCTTTTATCTCTATACAAATATTACTAAATCTTTCAAGGATATCATCAACTGGTAAAACAATTAAAGGATTTGAGCTAATTATACCTTTGATTTTTTTGTTTGGAATTTCCAGATTCTGTTGCATTTTGAGCAGCTTGGCCTTTTCCATCACATGCTGGCTGCCATTACTCAACACTTTTCCTGGCAGGTTGAATAGGTCCCCAGAGCTTCTATTTCTTTTGTTTCTTCCCATCCTGATCTTCTTGCTTGTCTTCCAGTGTCTGGTCCCTGTCATCAACCTCCAGGCTCTGAAAAACAGGCATAATATCATCAGGTAAGTCAATGTTCAAGCTACATTGTTGCTCTGCTTGAACACCCTCATCTGCATTAGATCCCGTGCCACCTTCCTCTTGTGCTGCACCATTGGATACTGTAAACTGAATTTTTTTGTTCTTCCTCATCACTGGCTTGCTTCATTTCAGTAAGAAGGAACCTACTAATCTCCAGGATCTTCAGCAGGCATAGTGACCCCATCATCAGATGCCATAGTGCTAACCGACTTGTTGTCCCCAGAGCAACCTTGTTCGAAAGCAAGTCACCCCTCTTGTAAATTGGTGTGTCATCCTCAGCAACTTCCTTGGATGTTATCCTTAGCACCTCCACCTCTCTGAGAACCACCACCAGTAAAGCTACCTCCACTCTTGTTGCTACTCCTAGAATTAGCATTACTCTCATTTGACATTCTATCAGACCCAGCATTTCCTTTGTCAGTTTCCATATCACCTTCTTTGGACTGTTGGTTGCCATCATTACCATCATCGGATCCACTTTCACTGGTAACCTTCTCAACTTATCCCATTAATGGTAATTCCACAGTATTTCTGATCTGAGACATCTTCCCTTCTAACTCGAACAATCTTTCATATGGTATCTTACTAGAATCCCTGCATTTATATTTCACCATGACCACTTCAAATAAACTATGGAACATTTTCTGCCTATCTACATCCAACAGCAGACCAAAAGCAGACACTACTTGATCAAGGATGGACCATTCACACCATTTAGGCAATAATAAACCTCTAAGCTGGATCCAAGTTCCAGTTAATTCCTCAAAATTTTCTAATTCTTCCTTCCAGACTGCAACTCTGACAGTCACATCGTCCTTTGACAGCCCAAAACTGGGATAGCCAGCCACCTGTTCAACTTGAATATGAGGAGTGAACTTAACTAAGAAGGACCACTGATCAAGCTCTCTAATCTGCCAAGGCCAATTGGTTTTATATATATTACAGAGAACTCTTTGGCAAGTTCATCCTTAGAAATCTCACCAGACTCAGTATATGCAACTCGACAATTCTTGAAAGACCCAATTGCAGGTTACCCATCTCCTGCACTTCTATGTGCTAAAAACTAGCTTAGCTATCCACCTGGTGTGCACTTGATTTGCATATGAAACAGATTTTAGGTCTCTTACACATGGGATTTGTGATGTTTTGGGTTATCGCAATTGAAACACAACACCTGAGCATACTCAGTAAACTCCTCCTCTCCAACCTCTCTGCTAGTACCAGCACCATTGGGGTTTCCTGCAGCCATCTGGGATGGTTTTTCGGCGTTCTCCTTATGAGCATCCTTGGGCTGCCCTTCCTAGCTCTGCTGCTGCTGATGTTTAGGCTGACCAAGAGGTACCCAGTGATTGCCTTGCGGAAACACAGGAGGTGGGTACTGAGGATAAGAACCATCAGGTAATCAAACTGCAAAGGATGAGGCGGCTGCTGTGGACGCGTGCCCCCCTCTCCCTTCCTCCTCTACCTTTGTTCCCCTTAGCCATCCTAACCCTAAGCATCAGAAGCTGGAAATCAAGGCGCTCCCAACCCAAGATGTTCGCAAGCAGCTGAAACTCACCTTCTCACTGAATTCCTTGTCCCAGATGATCGCGAGCAGCTGAACTCACATTCTCACTGAATTCCTCTTCCCAAATCCAAGAAGGAAAGCAATCCTCGATCCCAATGCAACAAACAAATCTTGCTGGATCCACACCGCCACCCGTGACTTCTCTCGGTCTCGGCGGGGGTGAAGTAGTGATTTGGGAAAAAGGCTCCCACAACTGTCCAAAATGGTCTAACCCCACCGCAGACGCTAACAGCCGGACCCAACGCACATCTGACCCCAATCCCCGAAACCCTCACGGTAGCCTTCTCCTCGTCCACGCCAGCAACCCTTGAATTGGAAACCGGCAGAGTCATCAAGGACCAACAATATGGCGAATCCGCAAACATGATCCCAACATAACCACATGACCAGCAATATGTCGAGCACCTGAAGATGTTCTCAACAAATCACAGATTGCAGCACTATCCTCTGCAGGAATTAACTTAGAACCCAAATGCACCATCCATCGTCCCCACCGGCAAATCCACGACGCCTAATCTAATCTTAACAGCCTCCATCGTGCTTGCTGAACTTTGAATGTCGAGGTGGCCTATTCCATAGCCCGCGCTAGAATCTGCTCCGCTGTCAGTGCTTTGCCTTGTTGGAACAAGCGACTTCACTCCACTGTAATCCTGTCCAGAATCCGCAAAGCCAGCTTGAGCCTGATCTTCTCCAATGCTCGATCTGCGTGAGCTACCGCGTCCATCAGCGCTAAGAGCTCTTGACCCGTCAGTTGCCTCCCCCTCCCATGCGGATCCATAGATTCTCCCTTGGGACCACTTAGGGAGCCCAGGATTTAAATCAGGAGACACGACAAGCACAACTCCGAGACCCACTCTTGAACGAGGTGTTAGGGTATGCCGAGGCAGAGGAGAGAACACAGCGGCAAATCCAAGACGCATAATCTAACCTGAACAACCTCCCTCGTGCTTGCTGAACTCTGAATGTCGACATGGCCTCTTCCGTAGCCCATGCCAGAAGCTGCTCTGGTGTCAGTGCTTTGCCCTGTTGGAACAAGCGACTTCACTCCGCTGTAGTCATGTCCAGAATCCGCGAAGCCAGCTTGAGCCTGATCTTCTCCGCCGCTTGATCTGCGCAAGCTACCGCGTCCATCAGCGCTAAGAGCTCCTGACCCTTCAGTTGCCTCCCCCTCCCATGCGGATCCATAGATTCTCCCTGGGGATCACTTGGCGAGCCCAGGTTCAAATCACCAGATCTCGCAGGAGACACCAAGCGCAACCCCGAGACCGACTCAGTGAGGTGAGAGCGTATGTCGAGGTAGGGAGAGAATGCCCGAGAGGATGTATGGTGGATTTCATTGGAGCGGAGAGAAGCACGGTGAGCTAGGCGGGGTGGATAGGGGTAGGTGGTGAGGAGGCGACAGGTGTCGCGAGAACGATTATGGGCAAGTGGTAGTCTACTCTTTTTTCTTTTGGTTACCAGTTTCTTACAATCACAATCTAATAATTTGCGCCGCCACTATGTTTGGAGCCATGAAGTGTCTGCGGTTCTCACAAATCATAGCAATTCCATGCAAACCAGAGTGTACTATGGTCTGTACTTTTATAAATTATAGTGCTTTTGTTGTTTGGGGACATGTTTTAGCAAAAGATTAACTAGGATAATATTGGGTTGTCAAGATATGGGTGAGGAGATAATTGTCTTGTATGAATCTTGAAAGCATTTTCACTTGGTAGGACAACCAAAGTTGTGAATTTTACCTGGGTGTTAAATATTTGAACTGAGGTGTTCACAAGATAGGTTCATCTGTTTTATGTACGTGAATGGAATTTTTCTTTGAAATGTATGTAAAATTCACGTTTGCACCTCAGTCAGCAACATTTAGGGCAAGGGTAGGCCGAGCTGGTTCCTGTTTTCTTGTTATCAGTACATGTTGACAGGATTTGCTGCTGCCCTATGTCAGACCCGAGTGGTCTGAAGAACGAAATTCAGAAAGACATGAACATAACCAGTCGAATTTAGCTTGAATTCAGAGGAAGGATTAAGTGAGTCTAGCTCGTTACAAAGGTTCTTGCCAACCAGAACATCAAGCGCGCAAAGGGGAAACCCTAACAACAAGAGAGATGCCTCCTCGTTCCCAACTCCGGCTTTATAGCCTTACAAAAGGGAGGAAAAGAAGAGAGAAAGCAAAAGAGAGAGAGGGCGCCATGTCTTTGCCGGAAAGGGAACAACGACCACGAGCAATCCCCGCCACACGATGGAGATCGGACGCCGACGGGTCATCATAATCGGCGAAGCGACGACGCCGTCTCGGCCGGCGATCAAGATGTGTGGCTACCTGGCGCTCTCGCTGTTAGAATGGGTTTGAATTAATCAATCCCGCTTGCGCGATCGATCTTGAGACAGAGACATTTGGGTCCCGACAACTCCCCGATCCAGATCGGACACATCCTCGTGGCTGGAAATTAGGAAACACTTTTTATATGAATGTGGCATCCTCCCAAGTGGCCTCCTCCGGGTAGATTACTCCATTTGATGAGCCATCGAACCACGGAATATCGATGTCGCTTGCACGCTGGGTACCGCTTATGCTCAGCGGTTGTTTCGTTCGAGAAGATTGTTCCATCGAGATCGAGCAAGGAAGCTTGGGGTTTGGAATCGCCATTGGGCCAATATGCTTCTTGAGCTGGCTCACATGAAAAGTATCATGTAGTTTGCAGTCGTCAGGGAGCAGGAGCTTGTAAGCCACTGGACCAACTTTTTGGGTAACTCTGAAAGGGCCATAATATTTGGAATGCAGCTTAAGACATCTATGGATGCTGAGAGTGGTATGCCTGTAAGGTTGTAGTTTCAAGTAGACCATGTCACCCACCTCCAAAGTTCTCTCAGATCTTTTCTTGTCAGCGTAATGTTTCATTCTTTCTTGAGCTCTCAGGAGATTTTCCTTAATGTGTGCTGCGGTTTGTTCGGCAAAGGAGTACATCAGGAACTGCTTCTGTTCTTCCACAGATAAAGAGCGATTCAGCTAGCATATGAGGAGGCACGCCATCTGGGGCTGGAAGGGGTGATCTTGAGGGCTGTGTGGTAGCTAGTATTGTACCACCACTCTGCTAGGGACAACCAGTTGAGCCACTTTTGAGGTTGGATGAAGGCCATGCATCTGAGATAATTTTCAAGACACTGATTGACTCTTTCTGTCTGACCATCAGACTGAGGGTGATAAGAAGTGGTCAAGTGTAATTTGATTCCCAACTTCTTGAACAAGTCCTGCCAGAGCTTGCTGGTGAAGATTTTGTCTCTATCAGTGACAATCACAGCTGGTAGTCCATGAAGTTTGAAGATGTTATCATGAAGGCCTTGGCTACATGATTATTTGAATGGGGTGTTTCATTGGGATAAAGTGATCAGATTTGGTGAATCTATCGACCACAACCAAGATCATGTTCTTGTTGTGAGAAGTAGGAGACCTTCCACAAAATCCATGCTTATGTGGCACCGTGCAAAGTCCTGGACTGGCAGAGGTTGGAGTAGCCTGGTACTTGCAGTGTTCTCGCTTTGTTTATTCGATGTAGGGCATTGTTTAATATAGTCAACAACAAATTGCTTCATGCCGTGCCGTGGAATAGGAGCTTAACTCTTTGGTATGTAGCTCGTGTCCTGAATGGCCACCCAATTTGAGCTATGTAGAGCAGCTAGCAATTTAGTTACGATGTCATATCACCCAATGACAATTTGCTTTTTGTATCCGAGCACACCGTGTTGCATGTGTAGTTGGTAATGTAGTAGGATTTACAATCGGTTGGGCTAGTAGATCCTTGCATCTTTGGTCATTTTGTAGTGTCAACAACTTCAGCTTATCCAGCAGGTTTGATGAAGAAGCAATTAGTGCATGAATTTTGTGGTGCACCACGGAGGGCATCACCACTTTATTTTTCTTTCCCCGCTTGTACTCCACAAAGGTAATTGTAGCCAAGAAGTTTGACGTAAGCTTGTGCTGAATTCCTCGGTGAGTTTTTGTTCTTGTATATATTTTAAACTTTGTCGATCGGGCCGATGATGAGAGAGGATGCAAAGAAAATAATGTTTCCAAAGGCTTGAGGGCTTCAATAATTGCTAAAGCCTCCTTGTCATAAGTGGAATATGCAAATGCTCTAGGACCAATTGCTTTCTTGAAAAAGGAAATAGGTCTCCCTCTTGCATTAGAACCGCACCTAGTCCATAGGCGTAAGCATCTGCTTCGTGATGAAAGGCTTTGAGAAGTCCGTAGGGCCAACACCGGGCTTGTGTCATTTTGTTCTTCGTGGTGTTGAAAGCTTGAATTTGCTCTCGCCTCAAGTGAAACCGTCCTTTTTAGGGAGTTAAATAGTGGCCCGCAAATTAGTCCATAATTTTCCACAAATCTTCTATAGTAACCTGTCGAGCCTAAAAAGCTCTGAGTGTGTGACATTTTCGTGTTTCGCCATTCTTTCAAGACCGCTCTGAATTTTGATAGGGTCGGTTGCAACTCCATCACCCTAATAACATGACCTAAGTACTCCACCTGAGGCTGAGCAAAGACACATTTACTTGCTTTGATGTACAGTTGGTGTTCCTTCAGTGTTTCAAATACTTGTTTCAAGTGAAGTATGTGTTCCTTCATGTTTTTACTGAACACCAAGATATCATCAAAGAATACTAGTACAAATTTTCTGAGATACTTGGCTAGGATAGTATTCATGAGCATTTGGAAAGTTGCAGGGGCATTGGTTAAACCAAAGGGCATGACCAAGTATTCATAGTGCCCACATGGGTGCTAAAGGCGCTTTCTCAATATCCTCTTCCTTCATTCTTATCCGGTGGTATCCACTTCGAGATCAAGTTTAGTGAAAATAGTGGCTCCATGCGTTCATCCAACAAGTCCTCAATAATGTGGATGGGGTACTTGTTTTGATAGTCCGAGTATCGACCTTTTCAAATCATTGCAAAGTCTCCGTGATAGGTCTTTCTTTTCACTAAAATTGCGGGAGAGGAGTAAGGACTAGAACTATCTCTCGATCACTTTGTTTTTAATCATTTCTGTATGATCTGCTCCATAGCTTCCTTCCGTGATAAGGCAATCAGATGGCCTTTGGTTTATAACTTTGCACTGTGTTCAAAGGGAATTGCATGATCACAGTTCTCTTAGGAGGTAAATCAAGAGGAGTTCCAAAATATCCTTGTACTGACCCAGAAGTTCTTGGATAGGAGGGGGAACAACAGTGTCCTCATGTTCTGTCAGAGCAATTCTGTTTAGCAGCAACACAGCTCCACAGATATTGTCATCAAATAAGTGCTCCATGCTGTCCATTTCTTGAACTGGCTCACTGGTAGGCTTTCATCCCTCAAGATTTTCTTTTCTCCCGATTTCAGTGACTTGTACTTCCATTTCCTCAAAATCTAGGCAGACAGCCTAACAGGTTTTCATCCAATCAGCTCCCAAAGATCACATCATAACCTTGTAATCAGAGGACTTTGAAATCATGGGAAAATTCGGCCTTGCACCACAAAAGGGCATCGGAGAGCAATGAATTCAGTCCATAAAGTTGCACCATTGGCAACGAACACTTTCTTCTCGCTTAGTTGGTGTGAGAGCACACGAGCCGCCTTTGCTAGTGCAGGAGTTACAATGTTGCAAAGGTTGCCACTCTCAATGAGGGCGCAGGTTTGTCCCCAAAGATGACTATGAATAAATGAAACTCAGCTTGGAGGAAGTGACTCCATGAGGGCATGCATAGAGATTTGCAAGGAGGGTCATCCAAGTCGATGGGAGGGAGTTTCAAGATCATCACCGTTGTGTAGTAGACCAATTCGCATCCTCGTGGCAGGTTTCTTGCAAGGCTTGTATCGCATTTGATTTGCCAATTTGCAAACTTTCTTATGGCCAGAAACCATGGTTCTTTGCACTTATAGCGCACTTTCATTCTCGCCTGTTGGATGATGAGGTGTGTTGTTAGGAGGGGCTTTCCGGTCAAATCAACTCGCCTCCTAATCGGCCGATTAATATAAGCCACCGGAGTTTTCTTGTCGGGCTGAGCTTTTTCCATTCTTCCGCCAACCAAATGGCTTTTGTAGGTCTCTTTGGTTCATGAGGGCATCTCCACCGTTGCCCCCTGAGAGGGCAAAAATCGCTCGGGCGCACCGCGCTTAAACACAAGACCGGGGCGTGATGCCCCCATCGCGGCGCCCACGGCCGAGTAAAAAGGCAAACACGGCGCAAAAACGACTCAAATTTAACGCAAACACGGTGAGTTCGCTCAAACATAAACATATTTTGCAAAAAAAAACGCCGCTGGCTACCCCCGCCTCCTCGCCGCCTTTCCTCGCACGCGCGGTTCTACATGCCGAGGAGGTCAGAGAACCGCGCAGTAGTCGCCGCCGCCGCCGCCGTCGCCGCCGCTGCCGCCGCCGCTTCGCTTAAACCTCCGCCGTCCTCGCCGCACTCCTCGGTTGGCGCGCGGCGGCGGGTTGAAGGTCCGGTGTCGCTGCTGTCATTGCCGAGGATCACGACGACGCGTGCTTTCGTCCTCACGCCCACGCTATGGGCGGCGATCTTCCTCGAGGCGGCAGATCGCCGGACCGCTCGTTCGGAGGTAGTCCTCCCGCGCCATCGCATATGGCGCCAAGTCGAGAAGTTGGCGGGCTATCTCCTCAGACTCAGCGGGAGGCGGGCTCGGCTTGGGCTCGACGAGGACGAACGGCCGGTGGCGGCGTTAGGCGCGCGACACGGACGCCGGAGCTGCGGGCGCGACGCAGCGGCGTGTCTGGGCTTCGGCTGACGGCAGAGGCAGAGGCGAGCAGCCGGACGAAGAGGAGGACCCCGTGCCATGCGCGCCGGGTCTGTGGAGCTTCCGGCGGCGTGAAAGGAAGCGGCGGGGTAGTCGAGGCGCGGCGGTTGCCGCCTCGATGTACTCGAGGACGGCCTCAACGTCGCGCGGCACGCCTCTACCACCGACGACGGCCGGCGGAGTTTTGCTCGCCGGAAGGCACGACGCCGTTGGCGGCCTCGAGTGCCGGGCGGACGGCGGCGAAGTAGGGTTCCTACGGGGCCGTCGGGGACGTACTGCGTAACCCTCTCGCCAGACGCGGCAAAGTTCGAAGCGGATCGCGGCGATCTCCGCACGCGCGCCGCGCCCGCCGCTGGTATCGGGCACGCAGACGCCGCCGCCGCCGATCCTCCACGCCTGGCACCCGCGATGTCCGGCGGGACGGTACTCGGCCTCGTAAGGAGGCGAGCCTCGTCTTCATGAAGATGGCGGCGCGAAGCCGTTCGCCGCCGCCGCCGTGCCGCTCGGGAAGCGCCGCCATTGCTTTTGAACTAGAGACGGCGAAGCGAGGAGAGAGAGGAGGAACGACGGCGGCGAGGAAGCGTGAGACGCGAAAGGCGCTCGGGCGGTATATATAGGTTGAGGCGCCGCCACACGCGCGTGGCACCTTGCGACGCTGGGCGTGGCGAGGCGAGGCGTAGGGGCTAGCGTCGTCCGGTCTTCATCGCGCCGACCGTGAGGCATCAATGGCGCAGTCGACCGGCGCAGCGCGGCAGCTTTATATTGATTCGCCGCGGAAACGAGGCGATGAGGACGATGAAGGGCCGAGAAGAAAGCCATGTCGCCGACGCTGTCGGGCCCGTGGTTTCTTCGCGCCAAAAAGTTCGCCCGGCGCCCGAAGCGCCTCAACAGGCGGGTTCCGCTGGGTCCGCTGGCGCTGTTTTCGCCCAAGCCGCAAAAATCGGGCTCTGGGGCGCGATCGGGCGTTTTGGCGCCGACGCCGAAAAAAACGCTCGTGAGGCCTTCTTGGGGCGCGGCCGAGATGCCCGACATTGAACATAATGTTGGATAGAGTCACTCAGCCAAGAATGAAACTAGCTTTGTAATAATCAGCAGGTAGTGCAGGGTTGTCCCTTCCGAGTAAGTTCATGGACTGCTCAAACTTGAGAACATAGTCATTAATGCACCTGCATTGGTTGAGAGCATGAAAGGTTCGACATTGTCACACACCGAGGTTTCAAAACCTGTCTCCAATCGGGCCTACGTAACTGCACTGTGGTAAGGTATTGGCAGTAATTCCAGTTCCTCTCCACCACTCTATTCTTCGCCCCTTTAAGTAAGTGACAAGCAATCTCTTTTTCGCTCGGTGGTGTCCTAGCAGCTTCAAAGTACATTTCAATGGTTTGGATCCAAGAGTCGGCCCACTTCCATCGAACTCGGTATGTTGTACTTGGCAGGTTTCACCAGAGTCAAAGGTCTTCGTTGTCTTGGACTTGGTCTCTCTCGAGCATGACCTCCTCTCGCCAAAGAATTTGTCGAGCCCGCTCCTCACCTTGCTCTTGTTCCAACGGAGTGATTTGTTGCATGTTTCCTGTTTGAGGAATAGCAGTAGTAGCTCTGGCATCAGGTGGAGGAAGCTTGTTGTCAGCAAAGTGGGGGTGCCTGTAAGGAATTTTGGTGCTGCCATCCAAGTTAAGTTCTTTTCCAGTGTGCTTGTCCACCAAGGTTACAGAGCCCTTGCAGAGGGGGTTTGAGGCCATCGACCGTCAAGTAATCGTCCTGCGGTGTATGATTTTGGCCACTGCCTTGAGGGATATCTTGGGGAATGGGTGGGTTTTCTCGTGGCTTAGGAAAACCAGAGATAAATTTGTTAAGTGTGCCCTGTAATTCCCCCAAAGTCTTCTGCATGGATTGAAAATTTTCTTGCACATGATCCCTGAAATCCTCAAGTCCGGCTCATCTCCGCTCTCGATTTCTCTCAAGTGTTTGGACATCAAGTTGTAAGGACTGCATCTCCAGATTGTTGGTGGAGGATGAATCGACGGGCTACCATCTTGATGGAGGAACGCAGAGAGGGTTTTTAGAACTGGCAGGGAGCCAAGTAACCTCACTGCCCGAGATCGTCAGGCGAAGGGAGGAATTTTACCACAACACCTGCTGCAACCCGACCCTAGCCGTAGATCCTGCCGCCAGACCGCCGCCGCCGCCAGGCCACGGAAGTACACCGGATCTGGGTGGGAGGTGGGATTTTACTGCTGAAACAGTGTGTTCCCGCAACCACGCCCCAGCACCAAACCTGTATCGAGCTATTCGCCGCTGCCTTCAGCTACGCCGCCGCCAAGATAGTCCGGTGAGAAGTGAAGGATTTTACGGCTCCTCCAACTCCACTTCGGCACCAGAACTCGCGCCGCCAAGGAGATGAACCTGGCTCTGAATACCACTTGTCAGACCCGAGTGGTCTGAAGAACGAAATTCAGAAAGACATGAACATAACCAGTCGAATTTAGCTTGAATTCAGAGGAAGGATTAAGCGAGTCTAGCTCGTTACAGAGGTTCTTGCCAACCAGGAACACTGGTGGCGCAAAGGGGGAAACCCTAACAACAAGAGAGATGCCTCCCTCGATCCCAACTCCTGGCTTTATAGCCTTACAAAAGGGAGGAAAAAGAAGAGAGAAAGCAAAAAGAAAGAGAGGGGCGCTGCAGTCTTTGCCGGAAAGGGAACAACGACCACCGGAGCAATCCCCGCCACACAATGGAGATCGGACGCTCGACGGGTCATCATAACTGGCGAAGCGGTACGACGTCGTCTCGGCCGTGCGATCGAAGATGTGTGGCTACTGGTGTTTCCCGCCTGTTAGAATGGGTTTGAATTAACTGAATCCCGTTTGCAGCGATCAGATCTTCAGACAGAGACATTTGGGTCCTGACACCCTATTTGTAAAATTTTCTCCAAAAAATTTTGGGCAGCCCTAAAATACAACACCAAGTGCTGCAAATATACAGCAGCCGTGTGGCTGCCACAAAATTTTAGCGCAGTGGGGGGCCATGCAGGACCATAAAAAAAGGCTGTTTTACATCACTGTGTGCCAAAAAAGCTGCTCCAACAGCTGCCCTAAAATAGGACACCCACAAAAAGACAGACGTGATGTATTTTAGGGCACCAATTTGAGGGCAGCTGTTGGAGATGAACATTTTCTGGTGCTCTAAAAACAACTTTTTGGTGCCCCAAATTTTATTCCAACCACTTTTTTCTGCCCTATTGTAGGGCTGCTGTTGGAGATGCTCTTTAGCAACTAGTATAAGCCAGTGCAATTGTCTGACCTATTATATTAGTTTCTCAAAATTCTTTGATTGGCCTTTTTCCTTGTGGATTCTATTTCAAGTGAATTATTAATGAGAGAGCTGCTCTAATATTTTCCAGTTATTTATGTTAGGTAGTAGTTTGCTGTAATCACATGCGAAGGCAAGATGAGATAACTCAGGTCTTAATTCATGAGTTAGTACATGCTTATGATGACTGTGTTGTCAAGAACATCGACTGGAAAAACTGCCTTGACCATGCTTGCTCTGAGGTAGTGAAATGCTTGTCATATAAATGGAAGTTATTGGCATGTTACTGTGCCACTGAAACTTATGTTCTGTTGTGAGTTATTAATTGGCTTACATTGTGTTATTTATTCTTAGATTCGAGCTAATCATCTTAGTGGCGATTGCCATTACAAACGTGAACTGATGAAAGGCTTCCTGAAGATAAAGGGGCATGAGCCAGTAAGTATTTCTTTTAACAAAAGCAAAACAGCCTTTTTGTTGTCCTGTTATTGAGCTCATACCACATATGGCATTGGTTCTCTGTTAGCAAGTTACAAACTTTGAATAGTTAAATATTAGTGAATCACTATTGGTAACTATTGAAATTGTTTACAGTTTCCCTGTGGGAGCCTTTTTGTTGTCCTGTTATTGAGCTCATACCACATATGGCATTGGTTCTCTGTTAGCAAGTTACAAACTTTGAATAGTTAAATATAGTGAATCACTATTGGTAACTATTGAAATTGTTTACAGTTTCCCTGTGGTTATTGACTTGTTATCTAATGAGCGTGATTTTCCTATTTTCTTTTTATTTTGCCTATCGGATATTTATGTCTGCTGTGACGTTTTTTCTGCATTTCTGAAGGAATGTGTCAAAAGACGTGCGCTGCTTTCTGTCAAGGTGAACCCGCACTGTTCAGAAAAAGATGCAGAAGCTGCAGTTGAGAAGGTGTGGGATATGTGCTACAACGACCCACGCCCGTTTGATAAGGCTCTATGAAGTGAAAGCTGATAGTGATAGGGCAGTTTTGTTAACTTTCAGACGGGTTCTATCAAGTGTATCCTGTGGGACAGTCTAGTTTCCCTTCAGACGGGCTCCATGAAGTACTTCAGCAAAGCGTTGCAACAAAATCTGGAAATTTGGTGCTGGGGCAAAACTTTGAATGTCATGATATTAGTCCAGACAATCTAACAGATTATTCCATGTAATCCAATTGTTTTACATGGCATATAGTGACAGTTCACTGAGCTCTAAATAAGAGTGGGTGTGAATAATTAATTCTTTATACCAGCTAAATATTGCTTAAGATATTCCCTTTTTTCTTCCCTTTGAAATTTCAGTCCTTTGGAAATGCATTTAGAACTACAGAGATGCTGACAATGTGGGGTCGGTTGGCTTGTGTGCCTCTGTGGGCATGCGAGGGCGCGTGATGGTGCGGCATGGCTGCACAGGGAGGCGTTGTGTTGGCGTGTTGGGTGTTCAGGCAGCCCGGATTTGGTGCTCGGGCAACCCCTTGGGTTGCTCAGATCTGGTGAGAGGAGGACGTGTCAGTGTACTGCGTCAGCGGTCGGGCCTGAGCTACTGCATGCAATGGTGCATTGTTGGGTTGCTTCATGCCATCTTTAGGCTGTGCAAGGGCGAGAGTGATGTGGTGCTTCCGCGTCGTGAAGGTGGAAGGTAGGATGGGCTAGCTAGCTGGGTCATGGGTTTGGGCGGATGAGGCCATTGGCGACCAAAATAGTCGATGATGATATAGACACCGTTTCCTTGTTGAAGGCATCGATTTTTTTTTCTTGACTGGATTGAAGGCACCGATGTTGCAATTCTTCCCTTCCCTTTCCCAGCATGCTATGGGGAAACCCTAGATCCGGTCTCCTAGGTCGGATGATGATGTCCCTATTGACTTTAACATGCATTGTTTTTCTGGGCATCGTCGAGTTGGACCCACGGTTCGTGGAGGTGGTCGGTTATGACTAGCATGACATCTCCGTGGAGGCAGCCGGAGTACCCTCCACATGCAAGCAGCGCCAAGTGGGTTATGTGGCAACCTCGTGGGATCAGAGTGACGTATGCTTGCTCCATTGGACATAGCTTTCTTCTTGGATGTCATTGGATTTCATGGATATGCTTGGCATCCTAGATTGACACAATATTTTTTGGTGTGCACTTTGGCAGCAGCGAAGGCGCTCGGTGCCTGACATGGGTGTGTAGTGGGTTGTTGGCCTTTTGGCCTGTTATATGTATTGTGCTGTTTTTGGCCTAGTCGAGCTAGGCAATGTTTAAGTTTTCGCTCGGCATTCCTCAATAAACCGATCAACCTTTCTTTTCTTATTTTTTGGCACTTGCATTATGCAATGCGTTCCTCGTACCAGGTTGTTACTTGTAATACTCCTTTCTAATCAATGGATTTGGCAAGTAACATCCGAAAAAGAAGGTTGAACAGAATACAATTCACTTTACAACATAGGCCACGAACAAAATAGAAAATAACAACAAGACCCTTTGGATACATGTCTAAATGTCGGCACGCATCATGAGCTTTGTCTCAAACTGCTACAATGACGCAGAGCATCTGAAAGGATCGAGAGGTTGACTAAAATGAGGGGGGGTGAATAGGAAATTACAAAAGTTAAGCTTAACTTTCAAATTTTAGGGCAATACAGATAAAATAGGTTCTCTGAATGTGAAACTAAATGTACACAACCTATGACAAACGAGCTCAAAGCAAAGTATGCTAGCAGTCCACGGCCAAAAAAATTGACTTGCACCTCAAAAATCAGTTGGCCTACAAATAGCCGCTCATTTTTTTATTTTTCTTTCTGAGACAATGCTCATTTTTTTAGTGATGGAGAGATAAATCGCCAGCCATTTTTTTAGGATCAGATTTTTTTTTGAGATCTTTTGAGGATCAGATTTTTTTTAGGGGCTTTTGAGGATCAGATTTTTTTTTGAGGGGGTAAGACAACTTTATTCATCAAAGTCCACAAAGGAGTGGGATACAACTAGGGTTATGGGGCTGGCCTAACAAAGTATGCCGCCCCGGCCCTCTACCAATAGGAAAACTAGCTAAACTGTGTGCTTCCTTATTGGCTGCACGACCTTCAAAAGTAAATTTACAAAGAAAATCACTTGACCGGGTAATAATCTCCCTCACTATTGAACCATTCTTTCCCATGCTATCGTTGTTGATGTCCAGCATAGCCTGTTTGGAGTCCGACGCAATGAGCACATTATGTAAGTTCAGATCTTCCGCTAGAGCAAGGGCCTCTCTACATGCAATAGTTTCCAAGATTAAGGGATCGTCCAGACCGGCTATTACTAGCGCGGAACTTCCCAGATAGGCTCCATTGTGATCCCGACACACAGCCGTTGCCGAGCCTCCCCTGCCCGCTCGGACTCCTGCATCGACATGAATTTTTGCATGACCCGTTGGCGGGGCCTTCTGGCGTATAACCAGGCTGGCTGTGCGCCCCCTGCAGCCCCTCCTGTGATGGTGGTGATAACGTTCTCGGACAGGACCGAGAGCTCCTGTATGAATCTTCCTACGAACAAGTGAGTAGCTCGAGGGGTTTGAAAAATGTGCTCATGAATGGCTTTGCGTCTAGCTATCCAAATAGCCCAAAGTGTCACCGCAACCTTGATGAACTAATCATGTGATAATGAATCAATGAGTGTAAACAGCCACTGTTTTGCCTTTGTCTCATTAGTATTCACTAGTTGACTGGCTAGCTCATCATCGACCAATGCCCAGGTGCACCTTGAGTTGTGCAATTGATTAGGGAGTGTTTCCAAGAGTCTGGAGCACCACACAGTCCGCACAATGGTGAGTCCGCCATATGTCAATGCGCTCGAACATCTTCTGTTGGTAGCGACTGTTTTGAGAGTCTCCATAGAAACATTCTAATTTTCCCGGGAACTTTAATCTTCCACAGATTCTTCCATTGCTGCTCGTCCCCTGCCCCTGTTGATGGTCCGACGACACTCTCCAGCCACGCCTCTCTACGCTAGCGAGTCGCTACCAGCATGCGATAAGCCGACTTAACCGAGAATATCCCATTCCTTTCGAAGTTCCAACTCCAAAAGTCGCTCGCATTGAGTGTGCAGATAGGGATCCTCATGATAGTTTGCACGTCCATGGGCAAGAAGACTTGCCTGATCCGCTGTGCATCTTACGTCGTGCTCGTGTGATCAATGATCTCAGAAACCAGGGTCGGCGGGTTGTTTACCAAACATCCGTATGGTCGCAGCATCTCATCTCTTGGCAGCCATGTATCCTCCCAGATCGAAGTGGTCTCTCCATTGAGAATTCTGCGGATGAGGCCTTGTTTTAGTGTGTCCCTTCCTTCAATAACCGCTCTCCAGATTTGGCTGGTGAAAGCACAAGTGCTCCCTAGGTGGTTTTGGTAATTAATGTCAACATATCTCTTGTTGGACTAACACTTTTACCTAGTATATTTCAGACAAGTTCAACAATGGAGTGGCATGGACTAAAGGATGTGGGAACTCCTTCAAGATGCTAAGGACAAAGGATTGGCTCAAGCTTCAAGCTCAAGACTCTTCATTTTACATTTTAGTGATCCAAGATCACATTGAGTCTATAGGAAAAGCCAATACTATCAAGGAGGAATGAGGTGTTGCTTAATGAGCCTCTTGCTTCAAGTGCTTAATGATATGCTCCAAAACCCTCAACTACTTTCCCACTTCCACACATATGACCTAAACCTAAAGTCAAACTCGGCCCCAGCGATTCTTGAAGGAAATATGCCCTAGAGGCAATAATAAAGTTATTATTTATTTCCTCATATCATGATAAATGTTTATTATTCATGCTATAATTGTATTAACCGGAAACATGATACATGTGTGAATACATAGACAAACATATAGTCACTAGTATGCCTCTACTTGACTAGCTCATTAATCAAAGATGGTTATGTTTCCTAACCATAGACGTGTGTTGTCATTTGATTAATGGGATCACATCATTAGGAGAATGATGTGATTGACTTGACCCATTCTGTTAGCCTAGCACTTGATTGTATAGTATGTTGCTATTGCTTTCTTCATGACTTATACAAAGTTCCTACAACTATGAGATTATGCAACTCCCGTTTACCGGAGGAACACTTTGTGTGCTACCAAACGTCACAACGTAATTGGGTGATTATAAAGGTGCTCTACAGGTGTCTCCAAAGGTACATGTTGAGTTGGCATAATTCGAGATTAGGTTTTGTCACTCCGATTGTCGGAGAGGTATCTTTGGGCCCTCTCGGTAATGCACATCAATATAAGCCTTGCAAGAAATGTAACTAATGAGTTAGTTACGGAATGATGCATTACGTAATGAGTAAAGAGACTTGCCGGTAACGAGATTGAACTAGGTATTGGATACCGACGATCGAATCTCGGGCAAGTAACACATCGATGACAAAGGGAACAACGTATGTTGTTATGCGGTTTGACCGATAAAGATCTTCGTAGAATATGTAGGAACCAATATGAACATCCAGGTTCCACTATTGGTTATTGACCGAGAATAGTTCTAGGTCATGTCTACATAGTTCTCGAACCCGTAGGGTCCGCACGCTTAACGTTATGATGATAGTTTTATTATGAGTTTATAAGTTTTAATGTACCGAAGTTTGTTCGGAGTCCCGGATGTGATCATGGACATGACGAGGAGTCTCGAAATGGTCGAGACATAAATATTGATATATTGGACGACTATATTCGGACACCGGAAGTGTTCCGGACGTTTTTGGAGAAAACCGGAGTGCCGGAGGGTTACCGGAACCCCCCGGGAGAAGTAATGGGCCTTATGGGCCTTAGTGGAGAGAGAGAGAGAGAGGGGCGGCCAGGGTGGGCCGCGCGCCCCCTCCCCCTCTGGTCCGAATTGGACTAGGAGGGGGGGCGCCCCCTCTTTCCTTCTCCCCTTCCCCCTTCCTTTCCCCCTCCTAGTAGGAGTAGGAAAGGGGGAGTCCTACTACTACTAGGAGGAGGACTCCTCCTCCTGTGGCGCCCTCTAGGGTCGGCCGGCCTCCCCTTGCTCCTTTATATATGGGGGCGGGGGCACCTAGAACACACAAGTTGATCTACAAAGGTATATGTGATATACATGTTATTGATGTGTACCTTACTAGAGCTCGCAGTAGCACTGGTATTTGATATTGGTTCATTGCTAATATTTGCAACTCAAACAGGGACTACGGATTGCTTAACACCGGCAAAGGACGAGGTGACGATGCGCGTGGGAAATGGTTCCAAAGTCGATGTGATCGCGGTCGGCACGCTACCTCTACATCTACCTTCGGGATTAGTTTTAGACCTAAATAATTGTTATTTGGTGCCTGCGTTGAGCATGAACATTATATCTGGATCTTGTTTGATGCGATACGGTTATTCATTTAAATCAGAGAATAATGGTTGTTCTATTTATATGAGTAATATCTTTTATGGTCATGCACCCTTGAAGAGTGGTCTATTTTTGATGAATCTCGATAGTAGTGATACACATATTCATAATGTTGAAACCAAAAGATGCAGAGTTGATAATGATAGTGCAACTTATTTGTGGCATCGCCGCTTAGGTCATATCGGTGTAAAGCGCATGAAGAAACTCCATACTGATGGACTTTTGGAGTCACTTGATTATGAATCACTTGGCACTTGCGAACCGTGCCTCATGGGCAAGATGACTAAAACCCCGTTCTCCGGTACTATGGAGAGAGCAACAGATTTATTAGAAATCATACAAACAGATGTATGTGGTCCGATGAATGTTGAGGCTCGTGGCGGATATCGTTATTTTCTCACCTTCACAGATGACTTAAGCAGATATGGGTATATCTACTTAATGAAACATAAGTCTGAAACATTTGAAAAGTTCAAAGAATTTCAGAGTGAAGTTGAAAATCATCGTAATAAGAAAATTAAGTTTCTACGATCTGATCGTGGAGGTGAATATTTGAGTTACGAGTTTGGTCTACATTTGAAACAATGCGGAATAGTTTCGCAACTCACGCCACCCGGAACACCACAACGTAATGGTGTGTCCGAACGTCGTAATCGTACTTTACTAGATATGGTGCGATCTATGATGTCTCTTACAGATTTACCGCTATCGTTTTGGGGTTATGCTCTAGAGACGGCCGCATTCACACTGAATAGAACACCGTCGAAATCCGTTGAGACGACACCTTATGAACTGTGGTTTAGCAAGAAACCAAAGTTGTCGTTTCTTAAAGTTTGGGGATGCGATGCTTATGTGAAAAAACTTCAACCTGATAAGCTCGAACCCAAATCGGAGAAATGTGTCTTCATAGGATACCCAAAGGAGACAGTTGGGTACACCTTCTATCATAGATCCGAAGGCAAGACATTTGTTGCTAAGAATGGATCCTTTCTAGAGGAGGAGTTTCTCTTGAAAGAAGTGAGTGGGAGGAAAGTAGAACTTGATGAGGTAATTGTACCTTCTCCCTTAGTTGAAAGTAGTTTGTTGCAGAAACCGGTTTCTGAGACATCTACACCAAGTAGTGAGGAAGTTGATGATGTTGATCATGAAACTTCAGATCAAGTTGCTACTGTAACCTCGTAGATCAACCAGAGTAAGATCCGCACTGAGTGGTACGGTAATCCTGTTCGGAAATCATGCTACTAGATCATGATGAACCTACGAACTATGAAGAAGCGATGGTGAGGCCAGATTCGCAAAATGGCTTGAGGCCATGAAATCGAGATGGGATCCATGTATGAAAACAAAGTATGGACTTTGGTTGACTTGCCCGAGGGTAGGCAAGCAATAGAAAACAAGTGGATCTTCAAGAAGAAGACCGACGACGACGGTAATGTTATCGTCTACAAAGCTCGACTTGTTGCAAAGGGTTTTCGACAAGTTCAAGGAGTTGACTACGATGAGACCTTCTCACCCGTAGCGATGCTTAAGTCTGTCGAATCATGTTAGCAATTGCCACATTTTATGATTATGAAATTTGGCAAATGGATGTAAAGACTGCATTCTGAATGGATTTACGGAAGAAGAGTTGTATATGATGCAACCGAAGGTTTTATCGATCCAAAGGAGCTAACAAAGTATGCAAGCTCCAATGATCCATTTATGGACTGGTGCAAGCATCTCGAGTTGGAATAAACGCTTTGATAGTGTGATCAAAGCATTTGGGTTCATCTGATGACTTTTGGAGAAGCTCTGTATTTACAAGAAAGTGAGTGGGAGCTCAGAGCATTTTCGATATTATATGTAGATGACATATTGCTGATCGGAAATGATATAGAATTTCTGGATAGCATAAAGGGATACTTGAATAAGAGTTTTTCAATGAAAGACCTCGGTGAAGCTGCTTACATATTGGGCATTAAGATCTATAGAGATAGATCAAGACGCTTAATTGGACTTTCACAAAGCACATACCTTGACAAAATTTTGAAGAAGTTCAAAATGGATCAAGCAAAGAAAGGGTTCTTGCACGTGTTACAAGGTGTGAAGTTGAGTAAGACTCAATGCCCGACCACCGCAGAAGATAGAGAGAAAATGAAAGATGTTCCTATGCTTCAGCCATAGGCTCTATCATGTATGCAATGCTGTGTACTGCACTCGATGTGTGCCTTGCTATAAGTTTAGGTGGAGGTACCAAAGTAATCCAGAGTGGATCATCGGACAGCGGTCAAGAACATCTGAAATACCGAAAAGGACTAAGGATATGTTTCTCAGATATGGAGGTGACAAAGAGCTCATCGTAAACGGTTACGTTGATGCAAGCTTTGACACCGATCCGGACGATTCTAAATCGCAGACCGGATACGATTTACACTAAACGGAGGAGCTGTCGGTTGGTGCAGTTCTAAACAAAGCGTCGTGGCGGGATCTACATGTGAAGCGGAGTACATAGCAGCTTCGAAGCAACTAATGAAGGAGTCGGATGAAGGAGTTCATATCCGATCTAGGTGTCATACCTAGTGCATCGGGTCCAATGAAAATCTTCGTGACAATACCGAGCAATTGCCTTAGCGAAGGAATCCAGATTTCACAAGAGGACCAAGCACATCAAAAGACGCTTCAATTCCATCCGGATTTAGTCCGGTGGGAGACATAGAGATTTGCAAGATACATACGGATCTGAATGTGTAAAGAGACCCGTTGACTAAGCCTCTTCCACGAGCAAAACATGATCAACACCAAGACTCCATAGGTGTTAGAATCATTACTATGTAATCTAGATTATTGACTCTAGTGCAAGTGGGAGACTGAAGGAAATATGGCCTAGAGGCAATAATAAAGTTATTATTTATTTCCTTATTTCATGATAAATGTTTATCATTCATGCTAGAATTGTATTAACCGGAAACATGATACATGTGTGAATGCATAGACAAACAATATGTCACTAGTATGCCTCTACTAGACTAGCTTGTTAATCAAAGATGGTTATGTTTCCTAACCATGAACAAAGAGTTGTTATTTGATTAACAAGGTCACATCATTAGTAGAATGATCTGATTGACATGACCCATTCCATTAGCTGAGCACACGATCGCTTAGTATGTTGCTACCGCTTTTATCCATGACATATACATGTTCCCGTAACTATGAGATTATGCAACTCCCGTTTACGGAGGAACACTTTGGTGCTACCAAACGTCACAACGAATCGGGTGATTATAAAGGAGTACTACAGGTGTCTCCAAAGGCGATGTTGGGTTGGCGATTTCGAGATTAGGTTTTGTCACTCCGATTGTTGGAGAGGTATCTCGGGCCCTCTCGGTAATACACATCATGAAGCCTTGCAAGCATTACAACTAATGAGTTAGCTGTGAGATGATGTATTACGGAACGAGTAAAGAGACTTGCGGTAACAAGATTGAACTAGGTATTGATACCGACGATCGAATCTCGGGCAAGTAACATACCGATGACAAAGGAACAACGATGTTGTTATGCGGTCGACCGATAAAGATCTTCAGAGAATATGTAGGAACCAATATGGGCATCCAGGTCCCGCTATTGGTTATTGACCGAGACGTGTCTCGGTCATGTCTACATTGTTCTCGAACCGTAGGGTCCGCACGCTTAAGGTTTCAAGGATCGTTATATTATGAGTTTATGTATTTTGATGTACCAAGAAGTTCGAGTCCCGGATGTGATCACGACATGACGAGGAGTCTCAAATGGTCGAGACATAAAGATTGATATATTGGAAGCCTATATTTGAGTTCGGAATGGTTCCGGTGAAATCGGATTTTACTCGAACACCGGGGTTACTGAACCCTCCGGGGTTAATGGGCCTTAGTGGGCCATGAGGGAAAGGAAGAGGGCCGCCAGGCAGGCAGGCGCCCTCTTCCCCTAGTCCGAATAGGACAAGGAGGGGGGGGGCGCCCCTTCCCTCTTCCCTCCCCCAATCCTACTCCAACTAGGAAGGGGGAGTCCTACTCCCGGTGGGAGTAGGACTCCTCCGGCGCGCCCCCCTTGGGCCGGCCGCACCTCCCCCTCCCTCCTTTATATACGGGGGCAGGGGGCACCCTAGGACACACAAGTTTGATCTACGGATCGTTCCTTAGCCGCAGCGGTGCCCCTTCCACCATATTCCACCTCGGTCATATCGTCGCTGAAGCTTAGCGAAGCTCACGCCGGTAGAACATCAAGATCGCCACCACGCCGTCAGGTCGACGGAACTCTCCCTCGACACTCGGCTGGATCGAGTACGAGGGACATCATCGAGCTGTACGTGTGTCAAGAACTGGGGCGCCGGAGTAACGGCGCCGGATCGGTCGGATCGCGAGGAGAACGACGACTACTTCCTCTACGCCAGATCGCTTCGCTTCGGTCTACGAGGGTACGTAGACAATACTCTCCCCTCTCGTTGCTATACATCACCATGATCTTGCGTGTGCGAGGAAAATTTTGAAATTACTACGTTCCCCAACAAAGGGCATCCGAGCCTAGGTTTTATGGTTTGATGTTTTGCACGAGTAGAACACAAGTGAGTTGTGGGCGATACAAGTCATACTACCTACCAAAGATGTCATACTTTGGTTCAGCGGTATTGTGAGATGAAGCGCCCGGACCGACATTACGCAGACGCTTACGCGAGACTGGTTTCACCGCCACGAGCACTCGCTGCTTAAAGGTGATTGGCGGGTGTCTGTCTCTCTCACTTTAGTTGAACTGAGTGTGGCTACGCCCGGTCCTTGAGAAGGTTAAAACAGAGTCTATTTGACGAAGTATCGTTGTGGTTTTGATGCGAGGTGAGATTGGTTCTTGCTTAAGCCCGTAGCAGCCACGTAAAATTTGCAACAACAAAGTAGAGGACGCCTAACTTGTTTTTGCAGGCATGTTGTGATGTGATATGGTCAAGACGTGATGCTATATTTTATTGTATGAGATGATCATGTTTTGTAACCGGTTATCGCAATGGCAGGAGCCATATGGTTGTCGCTTATTGTATGAAATGCAATCATACTCGTAATGCTTTACTTTATCACTAAGCGGTAGCGATAGTCGAGAAGCATAAGATTGGCGAGACGACAACGATGCTACGATGGAGATCAAGGTGTCGCCGGTGACGATGGTGATCATGATGGTGCTGCAGAGATGGAGATCACGAAGCACAAGATGATGATGACCATATCATATCACTTATATTGATTTGCATGTGATGTTTATCTTTTATGCATCTTATCTTGCTTTGATTGACGGTAGCATTATAAGATGATCTCTCACTAAATTATCAAGAAGTGTTCTCCCGAGTATGCACCGTTGCCAAAGTTCGTCGTGCCTGCACACCACGTGATGATCGGGTGTGATAAGCTCTCACGTCCATCTACAACGGTGCAAGCCAGTTTTGCACACGCAGAATACTCGGGTTATACTTGACGAGCCTAGCATATGCAGATATGGCCTCGGAACACGAGACCGAAAGGTCGAGCGTGAATCATATAGTAGATATGATCAACATAAGATGTTCACCATTGAAAACTACTCCATTTCACGTGATGATCGGTTATGGTTTAGTTGATTTGGATCACGTGATCACTTAGATGACTAGAGGATGTCTGTCTAAGTGGGAGTTCTTAAGTAATATGATTAATTGAACTTAAATTTATCATGAACTTAGTACCGATAGTATCTTGCTTGTCTATGTTTGATTGTAGATAGATGGCTCGTCTTTGTTGTTCCGTTGAATTTTAATGCGTTCCTTGAGAAAGCAAAGTTGAAAGATGATGGTAGCAATTACACGGATCGGGTCCGTAATCTCGAGGATTATCCTCATTGCTGCATGAAGAGTTACGCCTGGATGCACCGCTAGGTGCCAGCTCTCTTCAGCAGAGCAACACCAGATGTTATGAACGTCCGCGAGCAAAGCTGATGACTACTCTATAGTTCAGTGTGCCATGCTTTACGGCTTAGAACCGGGACTTCAACGACGTTTTGAACGTCATGGAGCATATGAGATGTTCCAAGAGTTGAAGTTGATATTCCAACAGAATGCCCGGATTGAGAGATATGAAGTCTCCAATAAGTTCTATAGCTGCAAGATGGAGGAAAATAGTTCTGTCAGTGAGCACATACTCAAAATGTCTGGGTATTACAATCACTTGACTCAACTGGGAGTTAATCTTCCGGATGATTGTGTCATTGATGTAATTCTTCAATCACCGCCACCAAGCTACAAAGGCTTCGTGATGAACTATAAGATGCAAGGGTTAGTAAAGACTATACCGAGCTCTTCGCAATGCTAAAGGCTGCGGAGGTAGAAATCAAGAAGGAGCATCAAGTGTTGATGGTCAATAAGACCACTAGTTTCAAGAAGAAAGGCAAAGGAAAGAAGAAGGAACTTCAAGAAGAACAGCAAGCAAGTTTGCTCGCCAGAGAAGAAACCCAAGTCTGGACCTAAGCCTGAAATCGAGTGCTTCTACCGCAAGCGGTGGTCTTTGGAAGCGGAACTGCCCCAAGTATTTGGCGGATAAGAAGGATGGCAAGGTGAACAAAGGTATATGTGATATACATGTTATTGATGTGTACCTTACTAGAGCTCGCAGAGCACTGGTATTTGATATGGGTTCATTGCTAATATTTGCAACTCAAACAGGACTACGGATTGCTTAACACGGCAAAGGACGAGGTGACGGCGCGTGGGAAATGGTTCCAAAGTCGATGTGATCGCGGTCGGCACGCTACCTCTACATCTACCTTCGGGATTAGTTTTAGACCTAAATAATTGTTATTTGGTGCCTCATTGAGCATGAACATTATATCTGGATCTTGTTTGATGCGAGATGGTTATTCATTTAAATCAGAGAATAATGGTTGTTCTATTTATATGAGTAATATCTTTTATGGTCATGCACCCTTGAAGAGTGGTCTATTTTTGATGAATCTCGATAGTAGTGATACACATATTCATAATGTTGAAACCAAAAGATGCAGAGTTGATAATGATAGTGCAACTTATTTTGGCACTGCCGTTTAGGTCATATCGGTGTAAAGCGCATGAAGAAACTCCATACTGATGGACTTTTGGAGTCACTTGATTATGAATCACTTGGCACTTGCGAACCGTGCCTCATGGGCAAGATGACTAAAACCCCGTTCTCCGGTACTATGGAGAGAGCAACAGATTTATTAGAAATCATACATACAGATGTATGTGGTCCGATGAATGTTGAGGCTCGTGGCGGATATCGTTATTTTCTCACCTTCACAGATGACTTAAGCAGATATGGGTATATCTACTTAATGAAACATAAGTCTGAAACATTTGAAAAGTTCAAAGAATTTCAGAGTGAAGTTGAAAATCATCGTAATAAGAAAATTAAGTTTCTACGATCCGATCGTGGAGGTGAATATTTGAGTTACGAGTTTGGTCTACATTTGAAACAATGCGGAATAGTTTCGCAACTCACGCCACCCGAACACCACACAGTAATGGTGTGTCCGAACGTCGAATCGTACTTTACTAGATATGGTGCGATCTATGATGTCTCTTACAGATTTACCGCTATCGCTTTGGGGTTATGCTCTAGAGACGGCCGCATTCACACTGAATAGAACACCGTCGAAATCCGTTGAGACGACACCTTATGAACTGTGGTTTAGCAAGAAACCAAAGTTGTCGTTTCTTAAAGTTTGGGGATGCGATGCTTATGTGAAAAACTTCAACCCGATAAGCTCGAACCCAAATCGAGAAATGTGTCTTCATAGGATACCCAAAGGAGATAGTTGGGTACACCTTCTATCATAGATCCGAAGGCAAGACATTTGTTGCTAAGAATGGATCCTTTCTAGAGAAGGAGTTTCTCTCGAAAGAAGTGAGTGGGAGGAAAGTAGAACTTGATGAGGTAATTGTACCTTCTCCCTTACTTGAAAGTAGTTTGTCGCAGAAACCGGTTTCTGAGACATCTACACCAAGTAGTGAGGAAGTTGATGATGTTGATCATGAAACTTCAGATCAAGTTGCTACAGAACCTCGTAGATCAACCAGAGTAAGATCCGCACCAGAGTGGTACGGTAATCCTGTTCTGGAAATCATGTTACTAGATCATGATGAACCTACGAACTATGAAGAAGCGATGGTGAGCCCAGATTCCGCAAAATGGCTTGAGGCCATGAAATCTGAGATGGGATCCATGTATGAAAACAAAGTATGGACTTTGGTTGACTTGCCCGAGGGTAGGCAAGCAATAGAAAACAAGTGGATCTTCAAGAAGAAGACTGACGCCGACGGTAATGTTATCGTTTACAAAGCTCGACTTGTTGCAAAGGGTTTTCGACAAGTTCAAGGAGTTGACTACGATGAGACCTTCTCACCGTAGCGATGCTTAAGTCCGTCCGAATCATGTTAGCAATTGCCACATTTTATGATTATGAAATTTGGCAAATGGATGTAAAGACTGCATTCTGAATGGATTTACGGAAGAAGAGTTGTATATGATGCAACCGAAGGTTTTATCGATCCAAAGGAGCTAACAAAGTATGCAAGCTCCAATGATCCATTTATGGACTGGTGCAAGCATCTCGAGTTGGAATAAACGCTTTGATAGTGTGATCAAAGCATTTGGGTTCATCTGAGACTTTTGGAGAAGCTCTGTATTTACAAGAAAGTGAGTGGGAGCTCAGAGCATTTCGATATTATATGTAGATGACATATTGCTGATCGGAAATGATATAGAATTTGGATAGCATAAAGGGATACTTGAATAAGAGTTTTTCAATGAAAGACCTCGGTGAAGCTGCTTACATATTGGGCATTAAGATCTATAGAGATAGATCAAGACGCTTAATTGGACTTTCACAAAGCACATACCTTGACAAAATTTTGAAGAAGTTCAAAATGGATCAAGCAAAGAAAGGGTTCTTGCCTGTGTTACAAGGTGTGAAGTTGAGTAAGACTCAATGCCCGACCACGCAGAAGATAGAGAGAAAATGAAAGATGTTCCTATGCTTCAGCCATAGGCTCTATCATGTATGCAATGTTGTGTACCGGACCTGATGTGTGCCTTGCTATAAGTTTAGCAGGAGGTACCAAAGTAATCCAGAGTGGATCATGGACAGCGGTCAAGAACATCCTGAAATACCGAAAAGGACTAAGGATATGTTTCTCAGATATGGAGGTGACAAAGAGCTCATCGTAAACGGTTACGTTGATGCAAGCTTTGACACTCGATCCGGACGATTCTAAATCGCAGACCGGATCGATTTACACTAAACGGAGGAGCTGTCGGTTGGTGCTGTTCTAAACAAAGCGTCGAAGGGATCTACATGTGAAGCGGAGTACATAGCAGCCGAAGCAGCTAATGAAGGAGTGCGGATGAAGGAGTTCATATCCGATCTAGGTGTCATACCTAGTGCATCGGGTCCAATGAAAATCTTCTCGTGACAATATCGAGCAATTGCCTTAGCGAAGGAATCCAGATTTCACAAGAGGACCAAGCACATCAAAAGACGCTTCAATTCCATCCGGGATTTAGTCCAGGTGGGAGACATAGAGATTTGCAAGATACATACGGATCTGAATGTAGCAGACCCGTTGACTAAGCCTCTTCCACGAGCAAAACATGATCAACACCAAGACTCCATAGGTGTTAGAATCATTACTATGTAATTTAGATTATTGACTCTAGTGCAAGTGGGAGACTGAATGAAATATGCCCTAGAGGCAATAATAAAGTTATTATTTATTTCCTTATTTCATGATAAATGTTTATCATTCATGCTAGAATTGTATTAACCGGAAACATGATACATGTGTGAATGCATAGACAAACAATATGTCACTAGTATGCCTCTACTAGACTAGCTTGTTAATCAAAGATGGTTATGTTTCCTAACCATGAACAAAGAGTTGTTATTTGATTAACAAGGTCACATCATTAGTAGAATGATCGATTGACATGACCCATTCCATTAGCTGAGCACACGATCGCTTAGTATGTTGCTACCGCTTTTATCCATGACATATACATGTTCCTATAACTATGAGATTATGCAACTCCTGTTTACGGAGGAACACTTTGGTGCTACCAAACGTCACAACGAATCGGGTGATTATAAAGGAGTACTACAGGTGTCTCCAAAGGCGATGTTGGGTTGGCGATTTCGAGATTAGGTTTTGTCACTCCGATTGTCGGAGAGGTATCTCTGGCCCTCTCGGTAATACACATCATGAAGCCTTGCAAGCATTACAACTAATGAGTTAGCTGTGAGATGATGTATTACGGAACGAGTAAAGAGACTTGCCAAGAACGAGATTGAACTAGGTATTGGATACCGACGATCGAATCTCGGGCAAGTAACATACCGATGACAAAGGAACAACGATGTTGTTATGCGGTCCGACCGATAAAGATCTTCAGAGAATATGTAGGAACCAATATGGGCATCCAGGTCCCGCTATTGGTTATTGACCGAGACGTGTCTCGGTCATGTCTACATTGTTCTCGAACCGTAGGGTCCGCACGCTTAAGGTTTCATGGATTGTTATATTATGAGTTTATGTATTTTGATGTACCAAGAAGTTAGGAGTCCCGGATGTGATCACGGACATGACGAGGAGTCTCGAAATGGTCGAGACATAAAGATTGATATATTGGAAGCCTATATTTGAGTTCGAATGGTTCCGTGAAATCGATTTTACCGAACACCGGGGTTACGGAACCCTCCCGGGGTTAATGGGCCTTAGTGGGCCATGAGGGAAAGGAAGAGGGCGGCCAGGGCAGGCAGGCGCGCCCTCTTCCCCTAGTCCGAATAGGACAGGAGGGGGCGCGCCTCTTCCTCTTTCCCTCCCCCAATCCTACTCCAACTAGGAAGGGGGAGTCCTACTCCGGTGGGAGTAGGACTCTCTCGTGCCGCCTCCCTTGGGCCGCCGCACCTCCCCCTCCCTCCTTTATATACGGGGCAGGGGGCACCCTAGGACACACAAGTTTGATCTACGGATCGTTCCTTAGCCGTGTCGGTGCCCCTTCCACCATATTCCACCTCGGTCATATCGTCGAAGCTTAGGCGAAGCTCTGCGCCGGTAGAACTTCAAGATCGTCACCACGCCGTCGTGCTGATGGAACTCTCCCTCGACACTCGGCTAGATCGGAGTATGAGGGACATCATCGAGCTGTACGTGTGTCAAGAACTCGGGGGCGCCGGAGTAACGGCGCCGGGATCGGTCGGATCGCGAGGAGAACGTACGACTACTTCCTCTACGTTGTGATCGCTTCCGCTTCGGTCTACGAGGGTACGTAGACTATACTCTCCCCTCTCGTTGCTATACATCACCATGATCTTGCGTGTGCGTAGGAAAATTTTGAAATTACTACGTTCCCCAACAATAGGGCACCATCAAAATCCGTTGAGACGATGCCTTATGAACTGTGGTTTGGCAAGAAACCAAAGTTGTCGTTTCTTAAAGTTTGGGGCTGCGATGCTTATGTGAAGAAACTTCAACCAGATAAGCTCGTACCTAAATCGGAGAAATGTGTCTTCATAGAATACCCAAAAGAGACTATTGGGTACACCTTCTATCACAGATCCGAAGGCAAAACATTTGTTGCTAAGAATGGATCCTTTCTAGAGAAAGAGTTTCTCTCGAAAGAAGTGAGTGGGAGGAAAGTAGAACTTGACGAGGTAACTATACCAGCTCCCTTATTGGAAAGTAGTTCATCAGAAAAATCAGTTCCTGTGACACCTACACCAATTAGTGAGGAAGTTAATGATATTGATCATGAAACTTCAGATCAAGTTTCTACTGAACCTCGTAGGTCTACCAGAGTAAGATCCGCACCAGAGTGGTACGGTAATCCTATTCTGGAAGTCATGTTACTTGACCATGATGAACCTATGAACTATGAGGAAGCGATGATGAGCCCAGATTCCGCAAAATGGCTAGAAGCCATGAAATCTGAGATGGGATCCATGTATGAGAACAAAGTATGGACTTTAGTTGACTTGCCCGATGATCGGCAAGCCATTGAGAATAAATGGATCTTTAAGAAGAAGACTGACGCTGACGGTAATATAACTGTCTATAAAGCTCGACTTGTTGCGAAAAGTTTTCGACAAGTTCAAGGGGTTGACTACGATGAGACATTCTCACCCGTAGTGATGCTTAAGTCTGTCCGAATCATGTTAGCGATTGCCGCATTTTATGATTATGAAATTTGGCAGATGGTTGTCAAAACTGCGTTCCTAAATGGATTTCTGGAAGAAGAGTTGTATATGATGCAACTGGAAGGTTTGTTCGATCCTAAGGGAGCTAACAAAGTGTGCAAGCTCCAGCGATCAATCTATGGTCTGGTGCAAGCCTCTTGGAGTTGGAATAAACGCTTTGATAGTGTGATCAAAGCATATGGTTTTATACAGACTTTTGGAGAAGCCTGTATTTACAAGAAAGTGAGTGGGAGCTCTGTAGCATTTCTAATGTTATATGTGGATGACATATTGTTGATTGGAAATGATATAGAATTTCTAGATAGCATAAAAGGATACTTGAATAAAAGTTTTTCAATGAAAGACCTCGGTGAAGCTGCTTACATATTGGGCATTAAGATCTATAGAGATAGATCAAGACGCTTAATTGGACTTTCACAATGCACGTACCTTGATAAAGTGTTGAAAAGGTTCAATATGGATCAGGCGAAGAAAGGGTTCTTGCTGTATTATAAGGTATAAAGTTGAGTCGGACTCAATGCCCGACCAACTGCAGAAGATAGAGAGAAAATGAAAGGAGTTCCTATGCTTCACCATAGGCTCTATCATGTATGCAATCTTGTGTACCGCACTGATGTATGTCTTGCTATTAGTTTAAGGGGAAGGTACCAAAGTAATTCAGAGTGGATCATGGACAGCGGTCAAGAACATCCTGAAATATCCGAAAAGGACTAAGGATATGTTTTCGATATGGACGTGACAAAGAGCTAGTCGTAAATGGTTACGTCGATGCAAGCTTTGACACTGATCCGGACGATTCTAAATCGCAAACCGGATACGTGTTTTTATTAAACGGTGGAGCTGTAAGTTGGTGCAGTTCTAAACAAAGCATCGTGGCGGGATCTACATGTGAAGTGGAGTACATAGCTGCTTCGGAAGCAGCAAATGAAGGAGTCTGCATGAAGGAGTTCATTTCCGATCTAGGTGTTATACCTAGTGCATCGGGACCAATGAAGATCTTCTGTGACAATACTGGTGCAATTTCCTTGGCAAAGGAATCCAGATTTCACAAGAGGACCAAGCACATCAAGAGACGCTTCAATTCCATCCGGGACCAAGTCGAAGTGGGAGACATAGAGATTTGCAAGATACATACGGATCTGAATGTTGCAGACCCGTTGACTAAGCCTCTCTCACGAGCAAAACATGATCAGCACCAAGACTCCATGGGTGTTAGAATCATTACTATGTAATCTAGATTATTGACTCTAATGCAAGTGGGAGACTGAAGGAAATATGCCCTAGAGGCAATAATAAAGTTATTATTTATTTCCTCATATCATGATAAATGTTTATTATTCATGCTATAATTGTATTAACCGGAAACATGATACATGTGTGAATACATAGACAAACATATAGTCACTAGTATGCCTCTACTTGACTAGCTCATTAATCAAAGATGGTTATGTTTCCTAACCATAGACATGTGTTGTCATTTGATTAATGGGATCACATCATTAGGATAATGATGTGATTGACTTGACCCATTCTGTTAGCCTAGCACTTGATCGTATATTATGTTGCTATTCTTTCTTCATGACTTATACAAAGTTCCTACAACTATGAGATTATGCAACTCCCGTTTACCAGAGGAACGCTTTGTGTGCTACCAAACGTCACAACGTAACTGGGTGATTATAAAGGTGCTCTACAGGTGTCTCCAAAGGTACATGTTGAGTTGGCATAATTCGAGATTAGGTTTTGTCACTCCGATTGTCGGAGAGGTATCTCTAGGCCCTCTCGGTAATGCACATCAATATAAGCCTTGCAAGCAATGTAACTAATGAGTTAGTTACGGAATGATGCATTACGTAACAAGTAAAGAGACTTGCCGGTAACGAGATTGAACTAGGTATTGGATACCGACGATCGAATCTCGGGAAAGTAACATGTCGATGACAAAGGGAACAACGTATGTTGTTATGCGGTTTGACCGATAAAGATCTTCGTAGAATATGTAGGAACCAATATGAACATCCAGGTTCCACTATTGGTTATTGACCGAGAATAGTTCTAGGTCATGTCTACATAGTTCTCGAACCCGTAGGGTCCGCACGCTTAACGTTACGATGACAGTTTTATTATGAGTTTATAAGTTTTGATGTTCTGAAGTTTGTTCGGAGTCCCGAATGTGATCACGGACATGACGAGGAGTGTCGAAATGGTCGAGACATAAAGATTGATATATTGTACGACTATATTCGGACACCGGAAGTGTTCCGGACGTTTTCGGAGAAAACCGGAGTGCGGGAGGGTTACCGGAACCCCCCGGGAGAAGTAATGGGCCTTAATGGAGAGAGAGAGAGGGGCGGCCAGGGTGGGCCGTGTGCCCCCTCCCCCTCTGGTCCGAATTGGACTAGGAGGGGGGGCGGCGCCCCCTCTTTCCTTCTCCCCTTCCCCCTTCCTTTCCCCCTCCTAGTAGGAGTAGGAAAGGGGGAGTCTTACTCCTACTAGGAGGAGGACTCCTCCTCCTGGCGCGCCCTCTAGGGCCGGCCAGCCTCCCCCCTTGCTCCTTTATATACGGGGGCAGGGGGGGCACCTTAGAACACACAAGTTGATCTACAGATCGTTCCTTAGCCGTGTGCAGTGCCCCCTCCACCATATTCCACCTCGGTCATATCATCGCGGAGTATAGGCGAAGCCCTGCGCTGGTAGAACATCATCATCATCACCACGCCGTCGTGCTGACGGAACTCATCCCCGACGCTTTGCTGGATCAGAGTCCGGGGAACGTCATCGAGCTGAACGTGTGCTGAACACGGAGGTGCCGTACGTTTGGTGCTTGGATCGGTCGGATCGTGAAGACGTACGACTACATCAACCGCGTTGTCATAACGCTTCCGCTTACGGTCTACGAGGGTACGTGGACACACTCTCCCCTCTCGTTGCTATGCCATCACCATGATCTTGCGTGTGCGTAGGAATTTTTTTGAAATTACTACGTTCCCCAACAATTCTTTCTATCCGGCGCCACCGAGTTCAGATGTCTTAGCCACTGCCACAAACCCTAGACAAATCGGTCTCACCGATAGGGATCTCGGTTCCACCGAGATGGGATTGTAATCTCTCTGTGTATGTCCATTACCAAAATCGGTCTCACCGAGTTTGAGCAATCGGTACTACCGAGATTACAATGCAAACTCTCTGGTTAACTTATTACCAAAATCGGTCCCACCGAGTTTGAGTAATCGGTTCCACCGAGTTTGCCTGACCAACTCTCTGGTTAGCTAATTACCAAAATCGGTCTCACTGAGTTTGTGTAATCGGTCTCACCAAGATTACGTTATGCCCTAACCCTAACCATATCGGTCCTACCGAGTTGCATATCGGTCCCACCGAAAACCCTAACGGTCACTAGATTTACTGAATTGGTCCGACCGAGTTTGGTAAATTGTGTGTAACGGTTATATTTTGTGTGGAGGCTATATATACCCCTCCACCTCCTCTTCATTCATGGAGAGAGCCATCAGAACGTGCCTACACTTCCAGCATACATTTTCTGAGAGAGAACTACCTACTCATGTGTTGAGGCCAAGATATTCCATTCCTACCATATGAATCTTGATCTCTAGCCTTCCCCAAGTTGCTTTCCACTCAAATCTTCTTCCCACCAGATCCAAATCCTATGAGAGAGAGTTGAGTGTTGGGGAGACTATCATTTGAAGCACAAGAGCAAGGAGTTCATCATCAACGTACCATTTGTTACTTCTTGGAGAGTGGTGTCTCCTAGATTGGCTAGGTGTCACTTGGGAGCCTCCGACAAGATTGTGGAGTTGAACCAAGGAGTTTGTAAGGGCAAGGAGATCGCCTACTTCATGAAGATCTACCGCTAGTGAGGCAAGTCCTTCGTGGGCGACGGCCATGGTGGGATAGACAAGGTTGCTTCTTCGTGGACCCTTCGTGGGTGGAGCCCTCCGTGGACTCGCACAACCGTTACCCTTCGTGGGTTGAAGTCTCCATCAACGTGGATGTACGATAGTACCACCTATCGAAACCACGACAAAAACATCCGTGTCTCCAATTGCGTTTGAATCCTCCCAAACCCTTCCCTTTACATTCTTGCAAGTTGCATGCTTTACTTTCCGCTGCTCATAAACTCTTTGCATGCTTGCTTGTTATGTATTGTGAATGTTAAACTTGTGCCTAAACTCCACTTAAACTTAAAGAAGTTAAAAACTGCAACTTTGATACTTAGTGTCTAATCCCCCCCCTCTAGACACCTCTTCTCAAGGTCCTACAAGTGGTATCAGAGCATTGGTCTCCATTGCCTTGGTTTAATCACCATTGGAGGAAGATGGATGAGTCTACTTTGGGGAGTCTTAGACATAGAGTGCCTATACTTGATGGAGAGTATTTTCATGAGTGAAAAAATGAGATGCTTGTAATTTTCAATCAATATCATTTGAACAAGTATATTGTTAGCCCTTGTGCACCTCATGTTGATCCTATGCATCCTACCCTTGATGAGTCAATTGACATGATTAGGAATCTTAGAACTGCCGAGCTTATCATTAGAGGCTTGCCTAGAAACTTGATTGGATGTTTACCTACTCTTAAGTGTGCCTACACCATATGGAAATTTCTTGAGGAACGCTTTCCAAATTATTCCTTGAAAAATCTAGATGAAATTCTCCATAAGTCTATTGCTTTGAGTAAGATGAATACTAGTGATCCTATGTTCGGTGATCGTCTATTTGAGCTTACAAACCTTAAGCGTGCCAAAGGATATGTTGGAATTATTAGTGATATTATTTCCGAAGCTATAAAAATTCATAAGCAAGATCATTGTCAAACTCACTCTAACGAATTACCCTCTCTAGGATATGATCCACCACATGACGATGTTGAACATGGATACTATGATGAGGATGATAATAGTGACTTTGATCTTGATGATGCAATGAGACACTTTGGTCTTATGGCAAATCTTCGGGGATATATGGCGGGAGGAAAGGAATGGGTTCTTGATAGTGGATGCACCGATCACATGACCGGAGATAAAGACATGTTTCGTGAGCTTGCTGAAAATGATGGTCCTTGAAAGTATGTCACTTTCGGTGACAACTCAAAGGGTAAGGTGGTTGGCCTCAGTAAGGTGGCCATATCACACGATAGCTCCATACAAAATGTCATGCTCATTGAATCTCTTGGATACAACTTACTTTCAGTATCTAGACTTGCTGATTTCGGTTTCAGTGTCCCATTTACTGAAGTAGATTGCCAAGTGTTTCGTAGAGATAATCATAAAATGGTCTTTACCGGTGTGCGTAGAGGTGATCTATACATTGTTGATTTCAGTAAAAAGGCTCAACCTAAAACTTGCTTCATTGCTAAATCCTCAAAAGGTTGGTTATGGCAGAGACGATTAGGTCATGTTGGCATGCGAAACCTTGACAAGCTTAAAGGAAATCATATCCTTGGTGTTAACGATGTCATATTTGATAAGGATAGACTTTGCAGACCTTGTCGGGCAGGTAAACAGGTTGGAGGAAGGCATCCCGTGAAGAACATCATGACCACAAGGAGGCCACTCGAGCTACTTCACATGGATCTCTTTGGTCCCAATGCCTACAAGAGTCTCGGTGGAAATTCTTTTGGTCTAGTTATAGTTGATGATTTTTCAAGATTTATGTGGGTGTTCTTTCTCAATGATAAATCACAGGTCCAAAAGATCTTCAAAAACTTTGCTAGGAAGGCCCAAAATCAATTTGAAGTGAAGATCAAGAAGGTTCGCAGCGACAACGGAATGGAGTTCAAGAACGCAAATGTGGACACCTTTCTTGACTAAGAAGGGATTTCACACGAGTTCTCGGCTATGTACACACCTCAACAAAATGGAGTTGTTGAGAGGAAGAACTGGATGCTCATCGAAATGGCGAGAACGATGCTTGATGAGTACAAGACATCGAAGCACTTTTGGGCAGAAGCGGTTGAGACAGCTTGTCACGCAACAAATTGCTTGTATCTTCACAAGCTACTCGGCAAGACGGCATACGAGTTCCTCACCAGTAACAAACCCAAGTTGGATACTTTCGAGTATTCGGCTCAAATTGCTACATTCTTGATAAGCATCGTCGTTCTAAATTTGCTCCTAAGTCTCATGAAGGTTTCCTACTAGGTTATGGCTCAAACTCTCACACTTACTGTGTCTACAACAATTTCACCCGAAAGGTTGAAGAGACGGTAGATGTAAAGTTTGATGAATCTAACGGCTCGCAAGTAGAGCAATTGCCAATTGATGTAGGAGACAAAGATCCTTCGGAAGCAATCCAAGACTTGTCTATTGGCAAGGTCCGTCCAACGGAGGTGAAGGAGAGTACCTCGTCCGTCCAAGTGGAAGCTTCTACTTCAAGACAAGGTGAACCAAGAGTTGATACGGAAGCATCCACAAGTGGGACACACCAAGATGAAGAAAACGAGGAAGTGCATCAAGATGAACGTCAACAACCTCCTTCTCCACCATGACAAGAGAACGACAACGACAACAATGAAGAAGGCCAAGAAGAAGAACAAGATGAAGAAGAAGTTCAACCAAGAACCAAGCAAAAGCTTTCACGAGTTCGAGCAAGAATTGCTAAAGACCATCCCGTCGAGCAAATCTACAATGATATTCAAAGCGGGAGAATCACTCGCTCTAAAACTCGTTTAGCTAACTTTTGTGAAAACTATTCTTTCATCTCTAGCATTGAACCTATGAAGGTCGAAGAAGCATTGGAAGATCCGGATTGGATAAATGCTATGCATGAAGAGCTATACAACTTTGAAAGGAACCAAGTTTGGACATTGGTTGAGAAGCCCGACAACAACCACAACATCATCGGTACCAAATGGGTGTTTCGCAACAAGCAAGATGAAGTTGGACAAGTAGTTCGCAACAAAGCATGTCTCGTCGCCCAAGGCTGCACACAAGTCGAAGGTATGGACTATGGTGAGACTTACGCTCCCGTTGCTAGACTTGAGTCCATTCGCATCTTACTTGCCTATGCTAATCACCATGATATCACCTTGTACCAAATGGACATTAAAAGTGCTTTTTCTAAATGGTGAAATAGAGGAGGAAGTTTATGTTAAGCAACCTCCCGTCTTTGTCAATCCTAAGAAACCAAATCATGTTTACAAACTTCACAAAGCCCTTTATGGTCTTAAACAAGCTCCTAGAGCATGGTATAAATGCTTGACCAAGTTCCTTATTGAAAAAGGCTTTGAAATTGGGAAAATTGATTCCACACTTTTTACTAAAAGGGTTAATGGAGAACTATTTGTGTGCCAAATCTATGTTGATGATATTATATTTGGTTCAACTAACCCTTATTTTAGTGAAAAGTTTGGGAAGCTAATGTCGGAGAAGTTTGAGATGTCTATGATGAGTGAACTCAAATTCTTTCTTGGGTTGCAAATCAAGCAAACTAAGGAATGTACTTTTGTTTCTCAAACGAAGTACACCAAGGACTTATTCAAGAAGTTCAATATGCAAGAATGCAAAGGTATGACTACACCCATGCCTACTAGTGGACATCTTGACTTGACCAAAGATGGTGAACCGGTTGATCAAAAGGTTTATCGCTCTATGATTGGTTCATTATTATACCTATGTGCTTCACGTCCCGATATCATGCTAAGTGTGTGCATGTGTGCACGATATCAAGCTGCTCCTAAAGAATGTCATATGTGCTTATTTGCATTAGCTCTGTTCATTTATATCTTTCAGCTTTGATTTTCTGTTCCCTATCTTCTCCCAGTATCCCATGCTAGATTCAGGGGGAGCAAGACATCTAAGGGAAAGAAATAATTTAAATTCATTGCATATCTTTACTCTTGGGGACATGTCTAATCCAATGTGGTACTTAGTACTCACTCTCTACATGTCATCCCAGTCTTGGTATTCTTGTGGTTCTTCTGTTTGCTCCGGCTAGTAGATGTACCTGTGTTATCTAACCTTGTTTACGCAGGTTCATTCCATCCTAAGCCAACTCAAGACTACAAGGTAAGTATATGCATCACAATCATGTGTACGAGGAATTCTTGCTGATGTACATACTGTTTGCAAGAAGGACTCATGGGCATGAAGGTATTTTCTTTAATATTCTTTGCTCTGATGCATATGGCCAAGATACATGTAACACATTGCCTACTCTATCATGGTCATGCTCTCACATGCTTCTATATTCCATATTCACATGATTGCATACATGTAGGGGGAGCCTATGCTTGTTACATGTCTTTCCAAAGCTTTACTTGCTACTCTTTATATCTTTATCTGAAGCTTTGATGTATGTTGTCATCAATTACCAAAAAGGGGGAGATTCAAAGCACAAGTGCTCCCTAGGTGGTTTTGGTAATTAATGTCAACATATCTCTTGTTGGACTAACACTTTTATCTAGTATATTTCAGACAAGTTCAACAATGGAGTGGCATGGACTAAAGGATATGGGAACTCCTTCAAGACGCTAAGGACAAAGGATTGGCTCAAGCTTCAATCTCAAGACTCTTCATTTACATTTTAGTGATCCAAGATCACATTGAGTCTATAGGAAAAGCTAATACTATCAAGGAGGGATGAGGTGTTGCTTAATGAGCCTCTTGCTTCAAGTGCTTAGTGATATGCTCCAAAATCCTCAACTACTTTCCCACTTCCACACATATGACCTAAACCTAAAGTCAAACTCGGCCCCACCGATTCTTTCTATCCGGCGTCACCGAGTTCAGATGTCTTAGCCATTGCCACAAACCCTAGACAAATCTGTCTCACCGATAGGGATCTCGGTTTCACCGAGATGGGATTGTAATCTCTCTGTGTATGTCCATTACCAAAATCGATCTCACCGAGTTTGAGCAATCGGTACTACCGAGATTACAATGCAAACTCTCTGGTTAACTTATTACCAAAATCGGTCCCACCGAGTTTGAGTAATCGGTTCCACCGAGTTTGCCTGACCAACTCTCTGGTTAGCTAATTACCAAAATCGGTCCCACCGAGTTTGTGTAATCGGTCTCACCGAGATTACGTTATGCCCTAACCCTAACCATATCGGTCCTACCGAGTTGCATATCGGTCCCACCGAAAACCCTAACGGTCACTAGATTTACTGAATTGGTCCGATCGAGTTTCTCGATTCGGTCCCACCGAGTTTGGTAAATTGTGTGTAACGGTTAGATTTTGTGTGGAGGCTATATATACCCCTCCACCTCCTCTTCATTCGTGGAGAGAGCCATCAGAACGTGCCTACACTTCCAGCATACATTTTCTGAGAGAGAACTACCTACTCATGTGTTGAGGCCAAGATATTCCATTCCTACCATATGAATCTTGATCTCTAGCCTTCCCCAAGTTGCTTTCCACTCAAATCTTCTTCCCACCAGATCCAAATCCTATGAGAGAGAGTTGAGTGTTGGGGAGACTATCATTTGAAGCACAAGAGCAAGGAGTTCATCATCAACGCACCATTTGTTACTTCTTGGAGAGTGGTGTCTCCTAGATTGGCTAGGTGTCACTTGGGAGCCTCCGACAAGATTGTGGAGTTGAATCAAGGAGTTTGTAAGGGCAAGGAAATCGCCTACTTCGTGAAGATCTACCGCTAGTGAGGCAAGTCCTTCATGGGCGACGGCCATGGTGGGATAGACAAGGTTGCTTCTTCATGGACCCTTCGTGGGTGGAGCCCTCCGTGGACTCGCGCAACCGTTACCCTTCGTGGGTTGAAGTCTCCATCAACGAGGATGTACGATAGCACCACCTATCGGAACCACGACAAAAACATCCGTGTCTCCAATTGCGTTTGAATCCTCCAAAACCCTTCCCTTTACATTCTTGCAAGTTGCATGCTTGCTTGTTATGTATTGTGAATGTTAAACTTGTGCCTAAACTCCACTTAAACTTAAAGAAGTTAAAAACTGCAACTTTGATACTTAGTGTCTAATCCCCCCCCCTCTAGACACCTCTTCTCAAGGTCCTACAGCTGGGGTGACCACCCAACGTGGCTTGTAGGATGGTTGTGTTGGGGAAATAGATGCTCTTTAGGATATGAGCGCTGAGTGCCTCCGGGTTCTGCAGGATGCGCCATGCTTGCCGGGCTAACATGGCGAGATTGAAGAGCTCGAAATCCTTAAACCCTAGTCCTCCCATCCCTTTTGGTTGTGTCATGGCTTTCCACGAGACCCAATGGGGCTTTCTTTTGCCATCTTTGCATCCCCACCAAAATTTCCTTATGAGCATATTGAGGTGTTCACATAAACCTCTTGGAAGCTTAAAACAGGACATGGAGAAAACCGGGACAGCCTGGGCAACGGCCTTCACCAAGACTTCTTTACCTGCTGATGACATTGTGTTTGCTATCCACCCTTGCACCTTGCTCCATAAACGATCTTTCAAGTATTTAAAAGAACCATTTTTTGAGTTTCCCACATCTGAGGGCATCCCCAGGTACTTCTCATTCAAGGTTTCATTACGGATATTCAGAATATTCTTGATCTCCATTCTGTCGTTGTCGGGGACCCCTTTGCTGAAATATATGGATGATTTGGCAAAGTTGATCCGCTGGCCTGACGCTTGGCAATAACTATTCAGTACCAGGTTCACCTCATTAGCTCCAATACTATTTGCCTTACAGAACAGTAGGCTGTCATCAGCAAATAAAAGATGACTCACCGGTGGCGCCGACGGTGCCACTTGCAAACCACCAAGATTGGATGACTCACTTTTTGATTTTAACAGGCACGACAGGCCCTCTGCTGCTAGCAAGAACATGTACGGAGATATTGGGTCCCCTTGTCTGATTCCTCGTGATGGCTCAAACTCTTCCAACTTCTTCCCATTGAACAAGACTGAAAATTTGACGGTTGTGACCAAGACATTACTATATTCACCCACCTTTCACTGAAACCAAGTTTGATCATAATGGCCCGGAGATAAGGCCGGTCGATCCTGTCATAGGCCTTCGTCATATCAAGTTTCAGAGCGTACGACCGGTGCTTCTTTGCCTTGTTTCTCTTCATGAAGTGGAGACATTCATAGGCTGTGATAATATTGTCTGTTATCAACTTGCTGGGGACAAAAGCGGATTGCTCTTCGGAAATTATGTCAGGGAGTATAAGTTTCAATCGGTTGGATATCACCTTCGATGCAATCTTGTAGAGAACATTACATAAACTGATTGGGCGAAACTGGGACAAAAGAGTAGGATTTTTTACCTTGGGAACCAAGACCAAGACTGTTTCGTTAATGCATGCAGCCGACTCTGTGCCCTCCACAATCCTTATTACCACATTAGTGACCTCCTCCCCACAAATGTCCCAGTGATGCTGAAAGAAGTGGGCTGGGTAGCCGTCAGGTCCCGGCGCTTTTGTTGGGAACATTTGGAATAAAGTAACCTTCACTTCTTCTCGGCTGTATGGAGCGTTCAATGCTGTGTTCATCTCTTGAGTGACTTTGCGTGGTACCGTGTCTAGGACTTGTTTCATCTCCGTCATCCCCTCGGTGGTATACAAATCCTTGTAGAAGGCAGTTGTCATAGTCTCCATCTCACCGGTATTATCAGTGAGTTGACCATCTGGCCGTTGCAAGGCTCTAATCTGGTTCTTCCTCCGCCGGCTAGCACGAAGGTGAAAGAAATATGTGTTTTTATCACCATGAAGTAACCATTCGTCTCTTGCTCTCTGCCTCCACAGGATCTCTTCGATGAAAGAGCTCAATTAGGCGATCATTGATCTTTATTTCTTGCCGAGACGGTCCAAAACGGCCTGCTGCTGCATCGTAGTGCTTCGAGTTCAATTTTCAAAGCCCGAATTTCCTGCCGAACATTCCCAAACTGCGTTCGGTCCCATGTAGCTAGATCACCCGACAGCGAGGCAAGTTTTGTGTGTATGTGATCCACTGTAATTGCTGCAGCATGCGTTCAGACATCAACGAGGGGGCCAACGCCTCCCTACATCGCGCAGCCCAGCATTAGCTTTCTTGCTTAGCCCAATTACCTTCCGGCCCATCCAGTTTTGCACGTCCCGAAGGGTTCAGTCGCTAGAGATCTTTGCCTAAAAAAAAAACAAAAAAGTCGCTAGGGATCTGAACTTTCTGAAGACCTAAACCCCCTCTGTCTTCTCGGCCTCCGGAGCCCACGACGCAGCCGCCGGGAGAGGTAGAAAACAATGGCGGCCGCCGCGGGTGACGGCAGCAGCGTCCCGCAGAAGACCACCGGGGCGGAGGCACCTTCCGCCTCTGACCCGCCCGTGCCCCGGCATATCATGCCGCACGAGGAGTGCGTCGCCGGCGTCCGCTCGGCTCTCAAAGGTACGCGCTTGCTTACGCCTCCACTCACCCACCGCCGCTTCTTTCTTCCTCTCGGCGTGTCTGTGAACTCCATCCCCTGACTCGCCTTGTCGATTTTGGTGGGCAGATCCGACGGTGCGGTTCCTGAGGGAGCGGATGGAGAAAGCCGGGTGCACCGTGTGGCCGATGCTGATCCGGGCGGCCACCTGCGCCTCTGCCGGGGGCTACGCAAGCCGCGAGGGGGTATGCTGTTCTTTCATTCCCTCCCCCCCTTACTATCGTTGCTTTATGGTTGGCACTCACTTGCATGGGTTCATGTTGGCAATCTAATAATTTGCATTGCCGCTATGTTTGGAGATAGAAAATGTCTGCGGTTGTTCATAAGTCATAACAATTCGTGCAAACTGAGCGTACTATGGTCTCTGATTTTGTAAATTACAGCGCTGTTGTTGTTTGGATACATGTTTTAGCAAAAGATTAACTAGTATATTGTTTCATTGTCAAGGTTTAATTGAGGAGATAATTGTCTTGACTGAATCTTGAGAGCATTCACTTGGAAGAACAACCAAAACTGTGAATTTTTCTAAGGTGTTAGTATCTCCAACAGATGATGTACAATAGGGCAAGTGCCCAAAAAACTGCTTTTTAGGCCATTTGGGCCCAAAAACAGTGCTGCAGCAGATTTTGTATTTGTGAATGCTGCTGCAATTTTTTGTGGGCAGCTCCATATTTTGGCACCAAGTGCTGCATATTTGCAGCACTCCAGCCGGCTGCCGCAAAGTGTCAGCAGCTGCGTGCAGACCAACTGTCACGCTTAAAGTTCCCGCCACCGCACCCACCTCTCCCACACGACTACCGCCGGCGGGATCTCGCCATTCCACGCCACAGCCGCACAGCCGCAAGCCCGCCGTCCTCCCTGGGCTCAGCCGTAATTCCGCCGCCCAATCCTGCCGCTCCGGACGGCTGCAACAGCCCTGTCACTGTCGTCGATTCGGGATCCGCCGACGCCTTGGATTGCGCTGATTCTGGCCATTTGCCACCCCTTCGCTGCCCTTAATGTTCACTGACTCACTGCGGCACCACTGCTCACCATTGAGGTTGATTAGCGGCCGCCTCGACCACCACTTGACCGCCTGAACCTTTTGGCTTTCGGACGGCGCGATGGCGACGGAGGCTCGAGAAGACCAACCCTTGGCCATTCCTAGCCGGCGCGGCGACCACCTTGGCCTTGACGAGCAGCTGGCTGGATTTCTCCTCCTTGCGCACTAGGTGTTCGACCAAAAGCCTCAAAGGTAAAAAAATGTTTTTTTTTGTCGTGATACAGGAGTAGACTGTAATGGAAATTATTGTGTTGTAAATGAGTTCATTCGAGTCCTCTCCTTGGGATGTCCCTCCTCCGTAGAATATGAGATGAATGAAGACGAGGACATTGCTTTGATCAGGATGATGTACATGCATAAGAACAGGAGGCCGAAGCATGGTGATTCCTTTGTCGGCCGTGAGGTGATTCGTAGGTTGAGGCAAGATGGGCACAATAGACTGATGCTCAACTATTTTGGTCCAAATCTGGTGTATCCAGAGAGATAATTTTGACGCCGGTTTGATGTCTCTGGATTTGTTCCTTCACATTACCAACTGTGTGAAGCAGCATGATCGGTTCTTTGAGCAGAGGAGGAATTGCGGCGGAGATCTTGGACATAGCACTATTCAGAAGGTGACTACATCATTATGCATGATGACATATGTTGTTCCGGCAGATTTCATTGATGATCACTTGGTAATAGGAGAGGGCACTTCAATCTTGTGTGTCAAGAAATTTGCAAAGGCGGTGGTTGAAGTGTTCGTCTAGAGTATTTCAGAGCACCCAATGCTCAGGACACTTGGAGGCATTTTTTTTATTATACACCATCTGTTGGAGATTCTCTTAGTACTATAGGTAAAAGATAGGTTGATCTGCTTTATGTAGTTGGTTGGGTTTGCATCTCTGCCAGCAACATTTCGACAAAGGTAGACCGAGCTGGTCCCTGTATTCATGTTATCAGTACAGGTTGACTGGATGCTATGTTTCTAGATTTATTTGCTACAAGTTCTTTGCCTACTTAAAATTGCGTGCTTTATGTGTATGTTGTAGCGTATTGGATCAATGAAACTTCAGTTATATTGGCAGCATAACAATTTTATGTAAGAACCTGGCTTTAGTGCGACGTTCATGCTATCACCTTAAACACGTCTCCCTTAGTCTTCATGCCTCATGCCCTTTTGGTCCGTTTCCGGCCTCGTGCAGGACAGTGCTGTTGAAGTATATATGTGGATTGCCTAGCCCTTTCCATCAGTTCGGAATTTGGGTTGCGTTGGCTAGTGCATGAAGCTTAACATGTGCTACTCTTCCCTTCCCCCTTGCCCTCTCCCACTTCTCTCTCCTCCATTTTTGTAATGCCAGCCGCCACTGCTGTCCAGCGGTGCTAGTCGGGGGAGCCACCGTGCCCCGATATCAGCCACCTCGTTGCCGTTGAGCTTAACGCTGGGCAGCCCCTCCCCCCTCACTTCTTCGTCCTTCTTCACCATGCCTTCCTTTTCCTTCTCTGCCGTGCGCCACGCTATAAGCCACAACAAATGACCGCGCGGTATATTTTCCCATCATGTGTTGTATGGTTATCCCTTAAGTAAGATTGTATGGACCAAGTTGTCGGCTAACCATTATAGCAGTCTTGTTGTTTTCCCTCGATGGTATTTTTTTTCCTTTGGTGGTCCTTCATTGTATTTTTCCGATCCATATTAGTTGTCGTACTAAATCAGCAACAATTAATATGGATCGGAGGGAGTATATTATTTTCCTCAAAATTCTTTGATTGGCCTTACATCTTTCCTTGTGGATTCTATTTCAAGTGAACTCCTGACGAGAGAACCGCTATAATAATTTCCAGTTATTTATGTCCAGATAGAAGTTTGCTGTAATCACATGGAATATCCCGATCAGATAACTCAGACCATAACTCATGAGTTAATACATGCTTATGATGACTGTGTTGGCAAGAACATGGACTGGACGAACTGCGCTCACCATGCTTGCTCTGAGGTATCAAAGTACTTGTCATATAAATGGAATTTATTGGCATGTTACTGTGCCACATAAACTTATGTTTTGTTGTGAGTTATTGGTAATTAATTGGCTTACACTGTGTTGTTCATTCTTAGATTCGAGCTAATCATCTTAGTGGCAATTGCCATTACAAACGTGAACTGATGAAAGGCTTCCTGAAGATAAGGGGGCATGAGCCAGTAAGTTTTTTTTTTTTTTTTTACAGAAAGCAAAGCTGCCTTTTGCTGTCTTTTTGTTATTGAGCTCATACCACGTATGACATTGATTCTCTCTTTGCTATGCGAATCCTCTCTTCTCTAGTGTCTATGCAGCTTCCAAGCTCCATACATCCATCATCTTTGTGTACAGCCTATTATTCAGTTCAATCGAACTTCTATTAGCAAGTTACAGACTTTGAATAATTAAATATAGATAACCATTATTGGTATTAACTATTGGTATTTTTTAAAGTTTCCATGTGGTTCTCGACTTGTTAGCTAATGAGCATACTTTTCCTATTTTTATTTTGAATTTTCCAATTGAATGTTTATGCCTGCTATTACCTTTTCTGCATTTCTGAAGGAATGTGTTAAAAGACGTTCGCTGGAATCTGTCAAGAACAACCCTTACTGTTCAGAGACAGCTGCAAAAGATGCAATTGAGGCTGTGTGGAATATATGCTACAACGACACACGCCCGTTCGATAGGGCTCCATGAAGTGCAAGCTGTTGAGAGAGTTTTGTGTCCTTTCAGATGAGCTCTACGAAGTTCAAGCCTGTGGGACAGGTTAGTTTCCCTTGAGATGGGCTCCATGAAGTACAAGCCTGTTGGGACAGTTTAGGTTCGCTTCAGAGATTGTACTTCAGCAGAGCGTTGCAACAAAATCCGGAAATTTGGCACTGAACCAAAACTTGGAATGTATATTAGTCCAAACAATGTAGTAACAGATTATTCCATGCAATTGAATTCTTTTGCATGGCACATTGTGACAAAGTTCACTGAGCTCAAAATAAGACTGGGCGTAACTGATTAGTTCTTTGCCAGGTAAATATTACTTGAGGTATTCCCTTCTTTCAGCCTTTTTTGAAATTTGAACCTACTGGAAATGCATCTAGAACTAATACACAGACCCCAGTCAGAGTTACTCTACCAATAGCATTGTTCTGCATTTCAACCTCCAACCAACTCAATAATGTACATTCGAGCCACTGTCGTGCTATATTCACAATATTATTAATAATAATGTCCCAAACTACCATCTACTACTACCTCTGCACCAAAATATAAGACGTTTTTTGCAGTTCAATTTAAACTGCAAAAAACGTCATATATTTTGGTATGAAGCTAGTATTGGAATAGTCAAAATTATGATACGATACAGTAGCTCGAAATCTGCTGCCGTCACTAAATGTCGTGATTTTACCACAAGTTTTTTATTTGAAAACTTTACTAGTGGTAGTAACTGTTATACCCTGGAAATCTAGAATGTTCTATAAACACTTAAACAGGGCAATAATGTACATGCAGCCCATGTTGGGCATGCTATGATAATTACTAGTAGATGATCTCAAGATTTTGATGCAGCAAATAGCATCGACAATATCATGCCATATCCACTCAGCCAATCCCCATCACGAACCCGTTTCACTCACTTTTGCAAAGCATCAGGGCACCAAAGTGTCCATATGCAGCAACAACTCTACCCCTGTTTCAGCTAAAGACAAGGCGAGCACGGCTAATCCAGCTACAATACACGAAGCTACAAAGAGTAGCTACCCAATGATGCGGCGTTGATGAGTGGCATGCCGATCTTGACGACAAGGTAAAGAAAGGCAAAGAAAACCAAATCCCCAAAAAATGTTTGCCCTCGATCAAGGCATGATCCATCCATCCTAACCATCACTGTCAATCTAGCTAGCTAGCTCTAGGTGGCCACTTTCACGAACTATCAGGGTACTTAAAGCGGCAACACCCCAATCCCATGAGGCTAAGCTAGTGTTAGCACGGCAATCAACCAATGGCATGCACAGCAGATACAATTTCAAATCCCAGTGAGGCTTGGCAAATCAGCATGGGAATCTTGAGCAGATATCTAGGCCACCTAGCTAGACCCATAGGCCATGAGGCTACTGAAGAATTAAGCTACTTCAGAGTTCAAACACAGTGCTAACTAAGCAAAACCCATGCTCAGCAACACCTTTCATGGTTTCATTCAAAACCACAGCCCCCACTCCACTACGGCGCTACTCCATGTAGTTAGTACTACTGAACACTAGTTAATCGCGGCTTCTTCGGTATTCGCGTGACCGAGCTGGTTAAACAAATCCCATGTGGCGCGGCGAGTGGAGCTCACGTGAGACGCCATTAAACTAGCCGATCATCAGCTCACGGCCCCAGAAAGAAAGGCAGAGGGAGGTTAAACAAGGCCGGGGAGCTCCAGGAACTATAGATTCTTCCCGTGGGATGCCATGCGAGGACCAAGGCCAAGCAGGAGGGGGACAGGACGGACGGAGGTATTAAAATTCAGAGCCGTGTAAATCTCCTGTCCTTTGACTCGCGAGCTGTCTATGTCTTTGCTCCAATGCCCTTGACCGGCTATATATATGCACTGAACACACATACATACACACTCAGGTGAAGAAGCAGGCTAGCTGGATTGAGGTGAGAATCGGTTGAGAGGAGCAGAGCGCAACGGGTGTGGAGAAGACATGAGGTTACTAGCTGGGATTGTGAGGCTTGTTGCTCTGGTGTTGATGTTGCTCGTCGGTTCATCGGTTCACCAGGCGATAGGAGTTGGTAAGTCATATGACCATCTTGCTTTTGCTTGATTCTGAAGTGTTGATGCTTGCGATTTGCTTGATGATGAGTGAGTTCTGAAACTTGTTTTGTTCTTGTGGGTTGAGAAGGTGCTATCAGGCTGCACGACAGAAGGACGCACGGGGAGCAGTGGGCGGAGGAGAGGATGCAGATGAGGTCCTACATGACCATGGACTACACCCGCGTCAAGCGGCGCACGCCCAAGCACAACTGATTCATCTAGCTAGCTAGAAGAAGCTCTCAACCCTCTTTACCTCTACGCTCCGGCAGCAGCGACCATCTGCTGATCCACCTTCTACTTCTTCAGTGTGTGTATGTTAGTATGTATGTATCCGAGCGTGCAGATGTGTGCGCACAAATTTTGCCCCCTGACCAAATGTTATTACTAGCCTAATCACTAGGATATATACGTACGCAGTTATAGTAAGTGAGTAGTACTTACCAGTAGTGTTCATTTTGTTCTTTTGGTGAAGTTGTGCTTATTCTCCTGTAAGTGAGAGGCGGTCATGTACTCAGCATGCCAATCAATCATAATGGAACAGGACAAGTCCACTGAAGGAGCATTCGCTGCACTACACTGCTTGTCTCTTTTTCGACAAAGAGAATATGTTAATATCGCGGAGATACCTTCTTGGCTGATAGTGTCGATCGATTTGGTGTTCATGCGCGCGCATTTGCTCATCTCACCATGGATTTACTAGCCGCGCTTCTCTGCTCCTCTTAGAAGATGACATGTAGCTAGGCAAACGCATTGTGTTAGGATTGCATTCGCCTACCCTACCGTATCCATTCGTGCGGATAGTGTTTTGAATCTTAAGAGTGGATTAGAGATGTCGCATCAGATGGCATTCTGCTTAAAGTTTGAACAGTATGAGCGCGCGTGCTGTACTGTCAGCCTATCAGACACCGGAAGCGGCCCAACTCAAAAAGAAGAAAAGATACAAAGAAGCGGCGGCCATATATTTGGAACAATAGTTTCACCTGCTCACGAGACACTCAAATTAAAGGTCGTCATAGACCTTATCTAAACCCTATAAGTATCACTACTACGTACATCACCCCTTTTTACAAGCTCAGCTCAACGGCAACGTTTTTCGTTTTGTTTTGAAAATTGACAAAGATTTGTCACATTCATTAATTATGAAGACTGAAGAGTGCGTTAGGGCATCTCAAGCCGTTGCCCCTCTGTGAGGGCCAAAAATCGCCTGGGGCGCACCGCGCTTAACGGCGACTTTGGGGCGTGATGCCCCGGTCATGGCATACAGATTTCAAAAATTTGAAGACGGCACAAACACGGCGCAAACACGACATAAACATAGCAAACTTCGCGAGTTCGTTCAAACACGGCGCAAACACGACATAAACCACCTATTTTTAAAAAAAAAAAAGAAACCCGCGGGCTAATCCGCCGTCTCCTCGCCGCCCGCCTCGCCGCCCGCCAACGCGTCTACATGCCGAGGCTGTAGAACCGCGATGTAGTCGCCGCCGCCGTCGTCGTCGTCGTCGCCGCCGTCGCCGCCGCCGCCGCTTCGCCCGCCCCGCCGTCCCTATCGCACCCTCCCGGTTGGCGCGGCGGGTTGAAGGCCCGGGCGTCGTCGTCGTCGTCATTGCCGAGGATCACGACGCCGCTGTTCTCGCGCCAGCGCTATGGGCGGCGATTTCCTCGAGGTCGCACGATCGCCGGACCGTCTCTCGCGGAGGTAGTCCTCCGCGCCACCGCGATGGCGTCCTCGTCGGAGAAGCCGCCACGGGCTATCTCCTCGTACTCGCGGGAGGCGGGCTCCTTCTTGGCTCGACGAGGCGGGCTCCGGCTTAGGCTCGACGAGACAAAGCGGCCGCGGGCTCCGGCTGACGGGCGCCGACACGGACGCCGGAGCTCGCGTGGCCACAGGCGTGTCTGGGCTCCGGCTGACGGGCGGAGGCGAGGCGAGCCACGGACGAAGAGGAGGACCCGCCGGTCTCCATGCGCCTCGGGGTCGAGAACTTCCGGCGGCGTGAAAAGAGAGGGCTGGGTAGTCGAGGCACGGCGTGTTGCCGCCCTCGATGTACTCGAGACGGCGTCAACAGACGCCGCACGCCCACCATCGACGCCGCCGGCGGAGTTTTGCTCGCCGGAGGGCACGACGCTGTTGGTGGCCTCGAGCTGCCGGGCGTGACGGCGACGGAAGTAGGGCTCCCATAGCGAAGCCGTGTCGGGCGCATGCGGCGAATCCCTCGCCGCAGGGGCGATTCGACCGATACGGCGATCTCCGCGCACACCGCGCCGGAGGGCACCGCACGCCGCCGGCGCCGATCCTCCACGCCCGGGCACCCGCATGTCCGGCGGGACCGGTACTCGGCCTCGAGAGGAGGCGAGCCTCGTCTTCATGGAGATGGCGGCGGAAGCCGTTGCCGCCACCGCCGTCGCTCGGGAAACGTTCGCCATTGGAGAGAGGAGAGGAGGAAGGAGCGATCTGCGGAGGGAAGGAGCGACGGCGGAGGGGAGTGTGGCGGCCGAAAGCGCCGGGCGCGCATATATCGGCCGACGCGCCGCCCACACGCTGCGGCACCGCGCGTGACGCTGCGGGCGGGCGAGGCGAGGGCGAGGACGCGTCATCCGGCTTCATCGCGCGCGCCGTGAGCATCAATGGCGATCAATGGCGCAGTCGACCGGCGCGGCAGCACGGCTTTGGCATTGATTCGCCGCGGAAACGAGGCGATGAAGACGACGAAGGGCCGAGAAGCAAACTAGTCGCCGACGCGTCGGGCCCGCGGTTTCTTCGCGCCAAAAATCTCGCCGGCGCTTCGAAGCGCCCCCCGCCCGGTTCGGGCTGGGTCCGCTGGCGCTTTTTGCCCAAGCCGCGAAAATCGGGTTCTGGGGGCGATCGTCGATTTTTGCCCGCCAAAAAAACGCCTGGGGAGGCCTTCTTGGGGCGCGGCTGGAGATGCCCTTACAAACCAATCACACGGAGGTGACAAAAAGAAGAAGAAACCTACTCCCGGCATCTTAATACTTCCATCTTTCTAAAATAAGTGTCGTGGATGAGTCTGTTTGTGGGTTTGTTACGGTGCATGTTAATTTTAGCCTTGTTTTTCTGGTCGCTAGCTCACTTCCAGCCCCTTCACGATAGAGCAAGAAAGTGCACTTCCAGCCCCTACTCGTTCTGTAAAGAAATATAAGAGCGTCTAATTAGTGATTTAAACGTTTTTATATTTCTTCACGGAGGGCGTGCTGTTAAACCTCCCAGCTGCTGGGTGTAGAATAAATGACGTTTTCATTTTTCAAGAGTTCCAGGCTGGGAGATCTCCTGTATCAGCACTAGTAGCTAACTCGATCATGAGTACTACTCCCTCCGTTCCTAAATATAAGTCTTTGTAGAGATTTCACTATGAACCACATACGGATGTATATAGATGCATTTTGAGTGTAGATTCATTCATTTTGCTCTGTATGTAATCCATAGTGAAATATCTACAAAGACTTACATTTAGGAACGGAGGAAGTAGTAGTGAAGGCTGCTGCTTGTACTACTGTACTTTTTACTGCATTTACCGCGAAACCACCGAGAGGAGCGCGAGCACTGCACTGCTGCAGCACGATTCACACTGGTCCAGCTTTGCAACTTGGTACGTACTACCAAGCCAAGAGTCCAAGGCCAAACCAAAAGGGGTTCATGGATCGAAAGCGGGGATCACATGGATCGCCTGGGGCACTGCAGCCTCCGTGGGAACAAGAGTCCAGCGCCATCAGAACGGTGATTAGGCTTTTGACCACCGGTTTTTCCTTGCCTGGGAAGCTTTGAGCCTTTGACGCGCGCCCCGCCCGGCCAGGCCCCTCTGCTGCTGCTTCGGGAACGTTGCCTTTTCAGACGCGCAGCAGTACGGCACATGGTCATTAGCTTTTCTTTCTCCGATGACTATAGGCTTGTGTGAGATCTCACGTTAGATGAGATCAACGAGTGGTTATTTTAGATGAGATTGATTTTTCTTTTTAAAAAATACGTGTCCAAACATTCTGAAAAATTTATAGATACACATCAATGTTTGATCTACAAACTTACAATATTTCAGCTCCTAATTCAACTTACATTAATAGAAACAAAAAAGACAAAATCGAATGCGAGTAGTGTCAAAGTACTATTCACCCAGAGCCGCCAGTCTTCGCATCTGAATTTGTCTTTTTTGAATCTCTAAATGTGCATAGAGTTTTGAGCTGATTTTTCTCGGAGTTATAGACATATCTCACATGGATGTTGTCAAATAATTTCAGACTTCTTAAAATATTTAAATATGAATTTTTAGGGTTGATCCTATTGATCTCACCTACTGTGAGATCTCATACAAGGCTCCTATGATCCCAACGGGTTCTCCAAAAACATAGTCTGCATGTTGCTACATAGGCCGTCGATCTGCCAGCCGGGTACTCTGTACACAACGTCTATCACACCTGCCAGGCAAAGTGCCACCACACTTTTTCCCCCGACAAAGAATGGATTTTTTCAACTCAAAATGAAGTATTAAAGGATACAAATACAATAAGCGTATACTCAGCATCTATATAATTAAGATGAAAATAGTTAACACCAACGCATATCACATGAATATGTCGACAAATAACAAAGTCATATAAGATCAATGTTATGCCTAAGCAAGGAAAAATAAGAATAGGAAGTGATCAAAACAATGTTTAACAAACTACATCAATGATCATATCTGCATCAACCATCGTTTGACGCCATAAGGATGACGAGAAAGGTGCTTCAACAGCAACATCGTCATGAAGGGAGCGACGCTCTAGCACCGTCATCACCGGCTCCAACTGTTAAAGGGAAGATTCTAGGTTTTCATCATGAGGAACAAGTCCCAGCTTATTAGACCAATGCCTTCAATACGGCAACAATGCAAAATCATCGTTATTGCCAGATAAAAACAAAGGACGCTTTGACCATGGCAATTCCAGTACTTTGACCATGTAAATTATTTTTTATATGAATCATGACAATTTTAAGTGCATGTATCATGGCAATTTTAGTTTATGGTTCATGGCAAGTCTAGTTTCAATTTCCCACTTTATAATATGTCAAAATTTACTTGTAAAGGTAGAAGAAAAAATAGCTGAAACATATCATGGCAACTTTAGTGTAAACACTATAGCAACTACAGTGGCAACTTTTGGCTAATTTTTATTTCGCCGAAACATATCAACATGGGATCTCGTCGAGGCGAATTTAATGGTGAAAACGGATTTTAATTGAATTTTTAATTAAAAAATAAAACATTTTTAATCCGGAAACCAAAAAGAATTCCGCTGATGTCATCTGTTTTGGCATGACAAAATAAATGGTAATGAAGGCGTTTAGATCATGTTGCTTCATGCGACACGTGTGGGCGTTATCATTTGGGAAAACAAATTGGTTCATACGTAGGGTTTAGATACTAGAGAATCACCATAAAATCAAAGTCAGGGCCTGTTTGGTTTCAAATAAGTCACCAACTTATAAGGGCCTGTTTGGTTTCAATAAGTCACCTGACTTATAAGTCGGGTGACTTAAAACCAGTGACTTATAAGTCATGGCTGTTTGGTTGTCATCTGACTTATAAATCACATGACACATCTTCCCACACCAATACACATCATGCATGTGATGGAACCCACGCAAAAGGGGGTGACTTATAAGTTTTAAGTTGGGATGGAGCAACTTATGACTTATAAGTTGGGGTGACTTATAAGTTGGGTCCGTTTGGCAAAATAAGTCATTTTTCACTTTTCGACTTATAAGTTGATGACTTATTTGAACCAAACAGGCTCTCAATTAAGTGTTGTTGGTGCCACTTTCCGTGATTCCAACAACTAATCAGGTACTAGTGCCGAAAAAGGGTGCCGGGCTACGTAGAGAAAAAGGTCACCATGGCGCGGCTTAGCATAGACATTTCCCGCTGGCAAGCCCCTCGCACCTAAAGCTTCTCGTCTACGGGACGCGGTTTGAGGGCGGAGGCATGCATGTCGATCGCCCATGGGGACACGTACCTTCCCCACCGCCGTTCTTTCACCCGAGGACGGCACGGCACGGCGCCCATCGCCTAGGTCCGTACAGCGGCGCCGCGGTTAAAAAAGAGAGAACCGGACGGCGGGAGTCGGTGGAGACGCACGTACGCGTGCCGGACCGTGATGGTTCGCCGGCCGGATCGAGGAAGGCGCGCGTGCATGTAGGTTTGGTGCCGCGCGCGCTGTCGCCGTGGAGACCGAGGTGGCGGCGTGAGCGTGGCTGTGGCTCGGCTGGAGAGCCAGGTCGCCCTGGACACGAGGCCTGCCGCTCGCCGACGCCGCCCGGTACGTATCTCCTTCCCCTCTCCCATGCCTCCAGTGGATCCGTCCGAGAGATGCTGATGCTGCCTGCCGGGCTCCGTTGTTCATTTCTGCCCGTGTTTAGGAAAAATGTTGGCGCCGCCTCCTCGCAGCGCCGGTTCTTCTTCTACCTCGAGCTGCGTCTCACAGCTCTCTCTCTCTCTCTCTCTCTGGTGGTTTCTCTCAAACACAAACCATGGAAGAAACTCTCAAGAAATACACACACACCCACGCATGGACCAAGGAAGGAGACAATAGCTTTGCCAAGAGACACCTTCCTCTTGGTCAGCCGTGGCTACATCTTTCTTCCCTCAGCCCTCCCGGCCTCCTTTTCATTAATCAAAGCAAGTACATATATACAAGGACTTAGGCAGCCCACCACGCACGTCCACCTCCTGGAATCGCTCCACAAAGAGGATAATTCGGTTGGCCGTCCACTAACTCAACTAATTATCTCCATGCACTAACTACCCACTGCATGCGTGTGCAACATTGACTCAGCAGCCACACGACCCATGCATGCACACCAACGAACTAACTAGCACACCGAATCTCTTGGCTCCAATCCAGCTAACCCATTCAGCCGATCTGGCTCCAACGTGCCTGGTCGCCTCACGCGACCGTGCCGCATCGCACAGCACCACAAGCATCTCGTCGTACTCGCCGCATCGCACAGCAGCCCAACATCTCGACTTCTTCGCGCACTCAACCCAAGCTTCTGCGGCTAGCTACTCCTAGACCATGCTACATGCATAACGAAAGCAAACTATGCAGATACATGAACATGACAAGATTAAACCTAACATTCACCTCCCTAATCTTGACATGTCAACTCTTCTACTCTTGATGCAGATCACCTGCAATGTCTTGCCAGGGACGATGCCATCACACGGCCGATCTCCACTCCATCTCGCCGTGGACGCCGTCGCAGCGCCGATACGCACCTTGTCGTGGACGCGCCATCGCAGTGCCGAACTCGACATCACCATCATGGCTTCAACCACGCCTTCGCAGCAGCGGTCACCAAGCCATCTTGCCGCAGCATCACGCTGCAATCTTGTTGGCTTCACACCAACTCTTCATGATGGCGATGGCATCGCACCACCGCCATCGGCATCACACCGACTCAAGTGACGGTATCGCGCCGCCATACATCTTCTTAGCAGCGTCGCACCGCGTCTCCTTGTGACGGCATCGCACCATCGTCGTGGCAGCATCGCACCATCGTCTCCTCCTAGCGGCATCACACCGCAACCGGCCACCGGCGGCATCTCGCCGCCGACGGCCTTCATCTCGCGCCGACGCCCTCCACCTCACATGGAGTCCGCCGCGTCGCCGCCGCTGTTGCCGCAGCCGTCGCCTCCGCCACCGCCACGCCGGTCACCATAGCCGCCGGCACCGTCGTCGCCGCCATGGATCAACAAGGCTCTGATACCAATTGTTGGCGCCGCCTCCTCGCAGCGCCGGTTCTTCTTCTACCTCGAGCTGCGTCTCACAGCTCTCTCTCTCTCTCTCTGGTGGTTTCTCTCAAACACAAACCATGGAAGAAACTCTCAAGAAATACACACACACCCACGCATGGACCAAGGAAGGAGACAATAGCTTTGCCAAGAGACACCTTCCTCTTGGTCAGCCGTGGCTACATCTTCTTCCTCAGCCCTCCCGGCCTCCTTTTCATTAATCAAAGCAAGTACATATATACAAGGACTTAGGCAGCCCACCACGCACGTCCACCTCCTGGAATCGCTCCACAAAGAGGATAATTCGGTTGGCCGTCCACTAACTCAACTAATTATCTCCATGCACTAACTACCCACTGCATGCGTGTGCAACATTGACTCAGCAGCCACACGACCCATGCATGCACACCAACGAACTAACTAGCACACCGAATCTCTTGGCTCCAATCCAGCTAACCCATTCAGCCGATCTGGCTCCAACGTGCCTGGTCGCCTCACGCGACCGTGCCGCATCGCACAGCACCACAAGCATCTCGTCGTACTCGCCGCATCGCACAGCAGCCCAACATCTCGACTTCTTCGCGCACTCAACCCAAGCTTCTGCGGCTAGCTACTCCTAGACCATGCTACATGCATAACGAAAGCAAACTATGCAGATACATGAACATGACAAGATTAAACCTAACAAAAAAAAAATGCTTTCCTTCGCGGCCTGGACGCGTAGGGCTTTGCCAAGTTTGAAAATTGGGCGTGCTCGCAGCCGATCATGTCTCCCCAAATCTAGAGATGGAGAAAACTTTTCTAAACTATATGTTTCAAAATTTCTATTTCTACTTTCATGGATGAAGCTATTTTTTCCCGAATATGCACGAGTCTTTACCTTTATACTCCCTCCATCCGGAATTACTTGTCATTAAAATGAATGAAAATTGATGTATCTAGAACTAAAATACATCTGGATACATCCATTTCAATGACAAGTATTTCCGGACGGAGGGAGTATTAAAAAAGAAGACGGGGAAAGAGCCTCTTCACGTTGGTGTTACATATCACATGAACCCAACTTCACCTAAGTCCACCGAAATTCCTAAGTCGTATCTAGTAGCGATACCCACTCGTGAACGCCCTGAGGAAGGCATCTACCCATCGTCTAAGGATCCCACCTAACTTCCATGTTCTACCCTCTCCCTCTAATTTAGAGATTACATGGTCTCTTGACAGTGTGGCCCCGTCGAACATGATCAAGTTCCGATGTTTCCATAAGACAACAATAATGGTTGCTCATGTATCTTTCTTGTTGTGACCCGTCACGATCTTGTCATGGCACCACTCCGAGAGGGTCAACCTCCCAGTTGGGATCCATTCCTGCTTATCCATGGCTCGACAGACCACGCTCCATATTTTTCATGCAAACACACAGTCAAGCAGGAGGTGTTGTATGATTTCCTCCTCTTGATCGCAGAACGGGCACGCCTTTTGGTGATCAAATCCACGTCGTGCTAGGCGATATGAAGTCCACCACCTATTCCCCAGCGCCAACCAAGTGAAGAACCTACATTGTAGGGGGGCCTTGGACTTCCACGTGAAATCAGCCGCCGGCACCACCTCTCTACCCCAGAACTTGGCATGGTAGGACGAACTAGTCGAGTAGCGGCCATCAGTCTCCTACGCCCACCCAATGGAGTCCTGCTGCCCATCATCAATCTGTCCCCTGGCCGTCATGGTCCAAATCGCAAGGTATGCTTACAGCTCCGGGGTTAGCTCTGGCCCGATGTTCCGAGCCCAATCGCCTGATGACAAGGCCTGGTGAACAGTGCGTTCAGCGCGAGCCCTCGATCTGACCCTCACATATAAACTAGGTGTCACTTCTGGAATCCTCCGGTTGTGCAGCCAACGATCCTCCCAGAAAAGCGTGTTCCTCCGCATGGGCCTCAAATTCCCTGATGATCACACCATGTCGCCCTCCAATGTTTTCCACGAGATCCTTGATCACCATTTGGCAATCAGAGAAGACCAAAATGCGTCTAGCAATGAGATCGTCAACTAAAGCCAGGGCATCATTGCATGCCATGGCTTCAAGTATCGAAATACTCACATATGTAATCGATGGAAACCTAAGAAAATGGGCTTTGATCATCCCTGCAAACAGCCGCGACCGCAACTTATAGGCTGCATACCCAACAGCCCACCCCACGAGCAAGGTGCTTGATGAATCTAGGCTGGTTAGTAAGGCTCTCACCATATAGTTTAGGGTGCATATCCGACAGCCCACCCCCACATGCCTACGATAATGAGGTTGGGTTGCATTCCTTGGAATTTTGGGTCTTTACTTCTCGGCCGACGGGTTAGTAGTCTGATCTGAAGGAGAGCGGCTAAATGGCTCCCGAGTTTAGCTGCTCCTGCCTATGAACAGTTAAATTGAAAAAGAAAATACTAGAAAAAAATATAAAAAATCTGTTTTTATATAGAAGATGTTTGAGTGCATGAGGTCTGTGCCAGTTTTCAGCACGTTTGGACATCTAAGCAGCAAAATCCGGGCTCCAGTGATCTCGGATGAACAGTAAAATCCGAAAAAATAGTAAAAAAATCAAAAAATTCTGAATTTTTTTGACAACAAACTTTGATGTTTTTTCTACATGCGTGCAAAATTTAATGACGAAATTACATTTGTGGAGGTGTGGGGAAAAAACAAAATAGATATTCCAAAAAAGTGTTTTTGGAAGCACTTTGGAACATTAATTTTGTTTTTAACCCACACCTTCACAAATGTAATTTCGTCATGAAATTTTGCATGCATGTAGAAAAAACACCAAAGTTTGTTGTCAAAAAAATTCAGATTTTTTTGAATTGTTTTACTATTTTTTTTGTATTTTACTGTTCATCCAGGATCACAGGAGCTCGGGATCACATCAGCACTTTTGCTTTTAGAACAATTTCTTTCATTTCAAACACGTAGCAGGTGTTGTATTATGAGAGCAGCAGTTGGGGTTGGCGCCATGTTTTTGGGTTTTTTGGTAGCACCGCACGAAGGACCCAAATATTGGTCTTGGGCAGCCAGATTTAATGGCTACCAAGAAAAAAGGTCCCATGCAGATTTAAATGTGTTGTTGAAGTCCTTTTGGGGGCCAAAATGCACACAAAAACTATAGTTTTAGATCTTGAGAGAAATTTTAGGTTTAATATTCAAGATGGTCTCATGTGCATACTTTTTTTGAGCGAAGGGTGTGACGAGCACCTATGTGCATACTTGTTTGTGTGGCGGTCATCTTCAGCGATGGAGTACAAATATCAAGGGTGTGGTTCATGTTTGTGGTGTTGGCTCCTGCAGGTTAACACCATGTTATAAAAGCATCTCTAGCAGACCCTTATATCGCGGATCCTTATAGTGTGTTTATAGTTCATGAAGAACGTATTTTGCGGGCTGGCCAAAGCTGCGGCCGAACAGACCCAGCATAGTGGAACTGTAAAACAGTCGTGGTGTGGGGTCTATTCGGCCGCAGCCCTCGCCAGCCCGCAAAACACATGATTTTCTTTTGAATTTCACACATATGGCACATATTACACCGAATTATGAATTCAATATAAGATTAAATGTGAATATTATAATACAACAATCATCCAAATTACAATAATTATTCAAATCACCGACTTAAACTAATAATTCAATACAAGAATTGTCCTGAATTCAACATCATGTATCCAAGATGGCGGTTACGAGGGATGTAAAGACGGCCGACGGTCGATCCTCGCCGTCTCTTTCGGTTCTGATCCTCGAGCTCCTTCACGGCGAGGACCACCACCATCATCTGCTGCCGATGGCTCTCGAGCAGTGACTCTACGTCCGGGTCGTCGCACGAGGACGAATACCTGAGCAAAAATTCCTTGCAAGGACTCAAATACATCTACAAATCGCACCCGAGCTCGCATGAACGGGAATTCATCTACAAATTGTTCGCTAAGTCGAACTAGAACGGGCAGAAAAGGACTCACCGGCGGCGGTCGCTCCATGGCGGTGTTGACCCGGGACGGCTCGGCTCGGGGAATCTGGGGCGGGCGGCGACTCGACGGCAGGTCGATCCGGGGCGGCGGCGACCTGGGTGGCTCGGCTCGGCGGATTCGGGGCGCCGGCGAAATGGCGCAGTGGACCCGAGCCTGGAGCGGCCCGACAACGTGATTCCATCGGCGGATATGGCTGAAATCGAAGGCAGTGGATGGGCGGCGACGGTGCCGGGTGGCTGTGGGATGGGGGTGGGGAACACGCGTAGCCTGAAATGTCCCTCACGCAAACCGCTTTCGCGAGATACAGGACACCGACGGGGTGAGGATGGGGGGCCGTGTTTTCGCGGGTCGGTAGGGGCAATTTACCACGCCCCTCAAAAAAACGTAAGGGTCAGACGCGTATACGATGTTAGTTCGGGCCACTTTTTCGCGTAAAACCGTATACTGACAGCTATTTTGCGGGTCGGCGCGATATAAGGGGTCTGTTAGAAATGCTCTAACTTCCAAGGTTTATGGGTTTGCTCGGCCATTTTTTAGACACTTCGTTTCACTTTTATCACAGAAGTTTTGTTTACAAGATGTGCGTGAATAATACTCAAAAGTAAACACTACTTACACTCTAACCACCAACGCGGATGGTCGTGAGGCGGATGGATAGGACTGGAATTCGAGCCGAGTCGAGCCAGCTCAGCTCGACTCGCTAGAACTCGTTTCGTTAACGAGCTAGCTCGACTCCACTCGTTACTATAACGAGCTCAAACCCAAGATTGGCTCGACTCATATAACTCGCGAGCTGGCTCGTTTAGCTTGTTAAGCTCGTTTAAGATATAAACATAAAATTCTTAAATATGATAAAAATGATTATGTATATATTAAACATATATATCACTATACAATTGTAATTTTCTTGTAACGCGTGAGTCTTCTAGGAGGCTAGGCCTTCAACTGCTTGGCCTTGGGTTGTGCGCCTGAGACGTAGGCTGTTTAGTGGCTGATCTTTCTTTGTATTGGGAGTGGCTGATCTATTGTATCGAGCCTAACGAGTTACACGAGTACTCGTGAGATTGGCTCGTTTAACTTGGTCTATAAACGATCTTAAACTAAAGCTCGGCTCGACTTGTTATTCTTCGAGTTCTAGTCAATTCGAGCCGAGTCACGAGCTACTTGTTTAGCTCGCGAGCTTCGAGCTTTTTTCCAGCCCTACGGATGGAGTAAGATACCAAGTTTAATGTGATTTATCCATCTTATTTCCGCCATAACATTTTTCCTTTGCAACAACCTATTGGTGTAGAGTGGATTTTTGGATCATGAGCTCCATGGAGCTTGAAATTTTGAAAAATTCGAAAACAAAATTTTAAAGATTCAAAAATTGTGAAAAAACACACATGTATATAGCGATGTGTACTTCATCTAAGTAATTTTTCTGATGAAATACAGTTTTATGTGGTCTATAAAAAAACCATGAACTTTTACCGTGAATTATGATTTTTTTATGTAGTTCACATAAGAACGTACTTTATCATGAAAATTTACAGATATGCAGTATACATCCCTTTATACATGTGCCAGAATTTTTGAAAATTCCAAAAATAGGACCACATGGAGCCAGAGCTCTTTTGGCAATTTTCGGACTTTGGGGGCAATTTTTTTGCGTGCATCCTCATAGCCTTGGCCAGGCTTGTTGTCGTTGTCGCTGGGGACAAGCACGTTCGGGGCATTGCCACACTAATGCCATACCTAAAAAGGCCATGCTATTTGGAATTTATGCACGTGGGTTGAGGGAAGCTCTATGTCTCGCTTATAGCAAGATTTAGAGTGTTCTCGCGTCAGGGGCCTACATAAAGGGGCCGGGCTGGACACGCGGAAGGACACAGGCTCGTCTTTTTCACGTTTTTTTTCCAGTTTTTCTGTAATTTTTTTTATTTTAGTTCATACTTTCAATATTCTAAATGACAAAAAACACTTTACATAAAATAATTTGACAAAATGTTAACCAAGCATTATAAAAATGTTAAATATGTATAAAGAATTATTTCTCATTTATACGAAAAATGTGTAAAAAATATACAATGTGTGGGAAAAAAATATGATTATGTATTAAAAAATGTTAAACAATCATTTGAAAAATGTTAATCACGCATTTGAGAAATGTTACATGTGTATAAAAAATGTTGACCATGTATTCCAAAATATCAAACTTGTATTTGAAATTCAAGAATTTGAAAATTTTAATATGTCTCTAGAGAAAAATGTTGACCATGTATTCGAACAATGTTAAAATTGTACTCCCTCCGTTCCTTTATGTAAGGTGTATTATTTTTGGCATAGTGACCAAGGCACAAAATTATAGACATGTTAGGACAAAATTACCCTTGCCAAATTTATTTGTTAATGGCAAGTAAATCAGTTAGTCGAGGAAAGTAAGAGATACATGCAATCGACAGAGATATATTTTCCTTATTTTGCTATAAGGAAATATACAGACAATCAGGAGTATTTGAAAAATGTTAATCAAGCATTTGCAGAATGTTAAAAAATATGTACAGAAAAAAGTAACCTATACAAACAATATACAATGTGTGTGAAAAAGTTGATCATGTATTAAGCAAATGTTAATCAAGCATTTGAAAAAGGTAACTGAAAAATCTTAATCAAGATTTTTTTTAAATGTGCATAGAAATAATGTTGACCATGTATTAACAAAATCTTAATCATGTATTCAAGAAATATTAATCTATGTTTGAGAATGTTAAAATGTGTATGAAAGAAATGTTGACGACGTACTGATTATTTTTTAAATGTTAATCCAGCATATAAAAAATGTTTAAAATGTGCATAGAAAAAATGCTAACCATGTATTAAAAAATCTTAAACTCATATTTGAGAAATGTTAAATGTGTATTGGAAAATGTTCTTAATGTATAAGAAAAATGTAGAATGAAAACCAAAAAAATAGAAACCAAAAAAGAAACAAAAGAAAGCACAGAAAAAAGAAAATGAAGAAACAAGTGCAAAAAGAATGGAAACACAATGAAAGCCGATAAAGAAACAAAGAAAAGGTAACTACCGCTGAAAACCAAGAAAGAAACAAAAAACCTAAGAATAAAGAAGAATAATGAGAAGGAAACAAAAAACTAATGAAAACCATGAAAGAAACCAAAGAAATAACAAAATAAAGTATGATGATGAAAGAAAGAAAACCGAAGAAGAAACAAGAAAACTAAACTAAAAACAAAAGAAAACGGGACCCCAACCGTGTAAACTGGACAAAGAAACCCATACAGAAAAAAGTGGGTTGAAACCAATGAAACCAGAAAAATGAAAAAAAAACTCACTACCTGCTATAGTACTGTGCTGACCTGGTCGCGCCGTGCCCGAGGCGATGGGAGCATACATCTCGATATAAGCGAGATATAGGCCCCGCACGCGGGTTGATGGGTTATGTGAGTTTATTGCTTGGTTAGGCTGTGTTTTGCATTGTGTGGGAGATGGTGATGCGGGTTAGCCCACCAAAAGAAGGGAATATTCAACATTTGTTTCCTTCATCTTGCGGGCGTGGACATAGAGAAATGGTTTATTCTATAGTTCTTCCAAATGCAACCTTTCTTTTTCTATGGCTGGACTAACTGAGTCCTCCTGCTGAGACCTCCTCCCAGCGCGAGGGAGCCAAACCGATGCTCGCACTGATGTTAACAGACACGACCCAAAACTTAAGCTAGCTCGCTTCGCCTAGCTTCGGCCGCTTGCTTTACCCGCTTCAGCCGGTCCATCGCTCGTTCATTTCTCAGTTGTTTTTTCTTCCCAGTTTCTTTTGTTGTTGGTCTACTAAGGAAAAAACCATCTCGGTCTTTTATAATGCTTTTGAAAAGTACCATTGACCTTTAGCATTCACTACTGACTGCTAAACAATGACCATTGACTATGCATGGATTTGAATTCTTTTGAGAAAAGTTCATGAATTTTGAAAAGAAATCATGAGTTTCAAAAAATATAAATTTTAAAAGTCTATGTATTCATATAAAGTTCATGAATTTCCAAAAGTCCAAAATTCAAAAAAGTTGACGAATCCGAAAAAGTTCACAAATACGGACAAAGTTCATTGATTTTGAAAAAAGTTAGCAAAATTGAAAAACAAATTGAGGATTTTTTTAAATGTCATGTATTTGCAAAAGTTTGTTGGTTTTGAAAGTTTTCAACGAATTTGAAAAAAAATCATGTGTTTCGAAAAAAAGGTCACGAATTTGATAAAAAAAGTTCACAAATTTGAAGAAAAGGTTTGAGTATGAAAAAAGTTCACGCATTTCAAAAAGAAAAAGGCAAAAAGAAAAGAAAAAAGAAAAGGAAGGGGGGGGGGAGAGCAGAAAAACCGTCAAGAAAACCATAAAACGAGAAAGGAAAAACCAACCAAAAGCTTCTAGAAGCTTCACGACAGCGCTTGGCCTAGCCCCAGTAAGGAAGGGGGGGTATGCGCTGTTAGTGAAATGCACTCTAACTAGCGCTTACAGCGTCGAATAGGGTTTAGGGTGTGTTTGGATGGGAGCCTAGAGCAGCCGAGCCAAAATTTTGGTCATTGACCAGAGCGTGGGCACCTGTTTGGTTTTGGACCAATAAATTGGCATGCCCGGGCTGCCACAGCTTTCCTAGTTCATTTTCACGCCAAATCATGGGCAAGTTGTTGGCGGCTGAAAGGTGCGCCAACTTTTTGGCGTGCCAGCGAATTGGCTGGGCGAGTAGGGGCAGGATCCAAACAGGCCCTTAGCCCTCCTGTTGGCAGCCAAACACCACAAAAGTGGAAGATTTCATTTTGTTAGGACGTGCAACCGAATGCATGCAACCAAACGCGTCCAGTGAAAATGTGAAAGAGAAAAAAAAAACTAGAAGTTTGTATGTTTTTGCATGGCACAAAGAAGATATCATTTCATTGGTCTTTAGATGTAACTATTTAAAGTTCTGGATAAAAAAATGAACTTAGTGGGATCATTCCTATACCAAAACTCAACATAATTTTGGTTGTAACTTAATATTATTATGAGTCATGTATAGGAAACTAATGTAGGGTGAATAAGAGGGAGGAACAAGCAATCACACTAGCAAATAATAATATTGTACAAACACAGTCAAAATAAGAACTAGAAAAGATTTAAAATTCAGTTTTTAATATGCACTCCATTTGAAATTCATATGAAAAAGACGAAAATTATACTATTCAACCAAAGCGTCAAGAACAAAACAAAGTATTTTTTAGGAACAAAACTAAGCATTGGAAATCAGATATTAAAGATAATAATGGCTTGACCGATTGTGAGACAGAGTGTTTCAGCATTTTTTGGTCAACATACAACATATATTAAAGTAAGATGAGCATGTGTGGGAGCACCTTGAGTCCCTAATATGCTACTGCAACAGATGAGCATGTGTAAAAACATGTGGAGTCATGATATGTTGGTGCAATACCAGGTAGGTCAAGGAAGAGAACACATGCATGGTTTTGATACGAGTCATCGGTGTTTAGATTTAATTCTTGGTGCAGCCCTACGAAAAAAATACTATAAAGAGATAAGACATCAAGGTGTGGAAATTGTTGGAAATATGAGCAAACTACTACGAGATTTAATCCGAGTAAACAGGAGATAAATCATGACTACTGAAAGTGCTAGTATCGACTAGAGGGGGGGTGAATAGGCCATTTTTATGAAAGTCTTCAAAACTTGGAAGTTTCGAAGACAAACAACAGAAATGACCTAGTTGATATGCAGCGGAAGATAAACTACCATAGGCAAGCCATAGTCAAGTATGCAATGATGTGAAAGTACATGACTAATAGCAGCTAAGTAGTAAGGATCAGGATGGAAGATAGTATGAAACCAATCAACAGTAGTAATCAAGCAATGAAGTCAAACAGATACACAGAAAGGCAGTGACGTCACGAAGACAAACAAAAGTAAAGGATGGAAAGGGATAGAAGCATTCGCTTGTTGAAGACACAGGATTTGTTGGACCAGTTCCATTCTTTGTGACAACCGTGACGTCCGTTAGGTAGGCTGAGATTTAACTCGTAAGATCGTGTCTTCACCTTATTCCCCTTGAGCTAAGGACACCCAGTCCTCGCCCAATCACTCTGGTAAGTCTTCAAGGTAGACTTCCAAACCTTCACAGACTTCGTTCACTGGCAATCCACAATGACTCTTGGATGCTCAGAACGCGACGCCTAACCGGCTGGAGGATTCACAGTCCTTGTCGGTGTCAAAACCGGCGGATCTCGGGTAGGGGGTCCCGAACTGTGCGTCTAGGCGGATGGTAACAGGAGACAAGGGACACGATGTTTTTACCCAGGTTCGGGCCCTCTCGACGGAGGTAAAACCCTACTCCTGCTTGATTGATATTGATGATATGGGTAGTACAAGAGTGGATCTACCACGAGATCAAGGAGTCTAAACCCTAGAAGCTAGCCTATGGTATGATTGTTGTAATGGTTGTTCGTCCTACGGACTAAAACCCTCCGGTTTATATAGACACCGGAGAGGGCTAGGGTTACACAGAGTCGGTTACAATGGTAGGAGATCTACATATTCAGACGCCAAGCTTGCCTTCCACGCCAAGAAAAGTCCCGTCCGGACACGGACGAAGTCTTCAATCTTGTATATTCATAGTCTTGAAGTCCGCCAATGATGATAGTCCGCTATCCGGACTCCCCTAGTCCAGACTCCTCAAGAGCTCCCGAACCAGCTTCAATGACGATGTGTCCGGCGCGATATTGTTCGGCATTGCAAGGCGGGTTCCTCCTCGAATAATTCATAGAAGATTGTGAACACCAAGATAGTGTCCGCTCGCAAAATAAATTCCACATTCCATCAGAGAGAATAATATGTACACAAGTTCAATCACGACGATTCTCGTGGCATGACGTCATACCACCACCAAGCCTTTACTTGAATCGTTTCTTATTATACCACCTCGGTAGCGTTTAGCGGCGGTTTCTTGGCACGCCTTGTCGAGCAGAGATCGTGTTCCCCTTATTCCGGGATTCCCATCAATACGGACGTGGGTAACCCAACCGTGCCCGTTGCCACGCCCCCTCTATTGGAGGCGAGTCCTGAACGGTCACGGGGACGGCTCTTGGTATTCTCCCTCTTTATAATGGGACCAAGGCTCATTTCTTTTCTTCAATCCTCAATCTAATCTACTCCTCACCCCGAGTTCCAACACCCAGAGCCCCAGATTCGAGCGCTTCGGACCTTCAACAATGTCTGGCTCCGACCTACAGGGCCGGTGGATGCCCTCCTCGTCACGGAAGATGACGTGCTAAAGCTGCGAGAGGCCAAGTACCTGACTTACGAGATTTCGCATAGGTTGCCCGCCAAAGGGCAAGTCATTCCCACCCCCGAGCCCGGCGAGAATGTCGTGTTTGTGTCCCACCTCCGTCGGGGTTTAGGCTTCCCGATGGATCCTTTTGTGAGAGGGCTCATGTTTTACTATGGGTTGGAATTCCACGACTTGGCTCCGGAGTCCATCCTCCATATCTCTTCATTCATTGTCGTCTGCGAAGCCTTCCTCCGCATTACCCCTCACTTCGGCTTGTGGCTTAAGACCTTCGACGTGGAGCCAAAGATGATCGAGGGGCGTCAAGCAGAGTGCGGTGGGGCGGTTATAAGCAGAAGGGCCGACGCTCCTTGGCCCGAGGGCTCTTTCTAGGAGGAGCTCGGCTTGTGGAAGCAGGAGTGGTTCTACATAACCGCTCCTAGGGGCAGCAGGCAGAAGCCGCCGCCCATCTTCTGCTCAGGCCCTCCACAGCGGCTGATGTCATGGGTCAGCCAAGGGCTCAACTGGGGGCCGTCAAAGGACGTGCCCCTATTGCAGGGCCGGATTCGAGACCTCCAGGAGAGGGAGATCAATCTGGTCGTAGTGATGCAGGTTATGCTGATTCGGCGCTGATAGAGGCAAAGGTGTCTCGTCTTTCGATGAGATGATAACTATTGATTTCGTGGAGTTGACTACGATGAGACCTTCTCACCCGTAGCGATGCTTAAGTCCGTCCGAATCATGTTAGCGATTGCCGATTTTATGATTATGAAATTTGGCAAATGGATGTAAAGACGCATTCTGAATGGATTTACGGAAGAAGAGTTGTATATGATGCAACCGAAGGTTTTATCGATCCAAAGGGAGCTAACAAAGTGTGCAAGCTCCAATGATCCATCTATGGACTGGTGCAAGCATCTCGAGTTGGAATAAACGCTTTGATAGTGTGATCAAAGCATTTGGGTTTGTACTGCACTTTTGGAGAAGCCTCAGATTTACAAGAAAGTGAGTGGGAGCTCAGAGCATTTCTGATATTATATGTGGATGACATATTGCTGATCGGAAATGATATAGAATTTCTGGATAGCATAAAGGGATACTTGAATAAGAGTTTTTCAATGAAAGACCTCGGTGAAGCTGCTTACATATTGGGCATTAAGATCTATAGAGATAGATCAAGACGCTTAATTGGACTTTCACAAAGCACATACCTTGACAAAGTTTTGAAGAAGTTCAAAATGGATCAAGCAAAGAAAGGGTTCTTGCCTGTGTTACAAGGTGTGAAGTTGAGTCAGACTCAATGCCCCACCACCGCAGAAGATAGAGAGAAAATGAAAGATGTTCCTATGCTTCAGCCATAGGCTCTATCATGTATGCAATCTTGTGTACCGGACCTGATGTGTGCCTTGCTATAAGCCTAGCAGGAGGTACCAAAGTAATCCAGAGTGGATCATTGGACAGCGGTCAAGAACATCCTGAAATACCGAAAAGGACTAAGGATATGTTTTCGTATGGAGGTGACAAAGAGCTCATCGTAAACGGTTACGTTGATGCAAGCTTTGACACCGATCCGGACGATTCTAAATCGCAGACCGGATACGATTTACACTAAACGGAGGAGCTGTCGGTTGGTGCAGTTCTAAACAAAGCGTCAGAAGCGGGATCTACATGTGAAGCGGAATACATAGCAGCTTCGAAGCAGCTAATGAAGGAGTGCGGATGAAGGAGTTCATATCCGATCTAGGTGTCATACCTAGTGCATCGGGTCCAATGAAAATCTTCGTGACAATATCGAGCAATTGCCTTGGCAAAGGAATCCAGATTTCACAAGAGGACCAAGCACATCAAGAGACGCTCAATTCCATCCGGACTTAGTCCAGACGGAGACATAGAGATTTGCAAGATACATACGGATCTGAATGTTGCGCACCGTTGACTAAGCCTCTTCCACGAGCAAAACATGATCAGCACCAAGACTCCATGGGTGTTAGAATCATTTTGTGTAACCTAGATTATTGACTCTAGTGCAAGTGGGAGATCAAGGAAATATGCCCTAGAGGCAATAATAAAGTTATTATTTATTTCCTTATTTCATGATAAATGTTTATCATTCATGCTAGAATTGTATTAACCGGAAACATGATACATGTGTGAATGCATAGACAAAACAACATGTCACTAGTATGCCTCTACTAGACTAGCTTGTTAATCAAAGATGGTCATGTTTCCTGACCATGAACAAGGAGTTGTTATTTGACTAACAAGGTCACATCATTAGTAGAATGATCTGATTGACATGACCCATTCCCTTAGCTTAGCACACGATCGTTTAGTATGTTGCTACTGCTTTTATCCATGACATATACATGTTCCTGTAACTATGAGATTATACAACTCCCATTTACCGGAGGAACACTTTGGGTACTACCAAACGTCACAACGTGAATCGGGTGATTATAAAGGAGTACTACAGTGTCTCCAAAGGCGATGTTGGGTTGGCGATTTGAGATTAGGTTTTGTCACTCCGATTGTCGGAGAGGTATCTCTGGGCCCTCTCGGTAATGCACATCACTAAAGCCTTGCAAGCACTACAACTAATGAGCTAGTTGTGAGATGATGTATTACGGAACGAGTAAAGAGACTTGCCGTAACGAGATTGAACTAGGTATTGATACCGACGATCGAATCTCGGGCAAGTAACATACCGATGACAAAGGGAACAACGATGTTGTTATGCGGTCCGACCGACAAAGATCTTCAGAGAATATGTAGGAACCAATATGGGCATCCAGGTCCCGCTGTTGGTTATTGACCGTGAATAGTTCTAGGTCATGTCTACATTGTTCTCGAACCGTAGGGTCCGCACGCTTAAGGTTTCGATGGATGCTTATTATGAGTTTATGTATTTTGATGTACCGAAGGAGTTCGAGTCCGGATGTGATCACGGACATGACGAGGAGTCTCGGAATGGTCGAGACATAAAGATTGATATATTGGAAGCCTATGTTTGGAGTTCGAATGGTTCCGGTAAAACGGAATTTATCGGAGTACCGGAGGTTACCGAACCCCCGGAGATAAATGGGCCTCGATGGGCCTTAGTGGAAAGGAGAAGGGCAGCCCTAGAGGGGCGCGCCCCCCCTTCCCTAGTCCTACTAGGACTAGGAGAAGGGGCCGCCCTCTCTCTCTTTCCCTCCGGGAATCCTAGTCCAACTAGGATTGGGGGAATCCTACTCAGAGGGAGTAGGACTCCTGTATGCGCCTCCTTGGCCGCCGCCCCCTCCCTGGCTCCTTTATATACGGGGCAGGGGGCACCTTGGAACACACAAGTTGATCGTGAGATCGTTCCTTAGCCGTGTGCGGTGCCCCTCCACCATATTCCACCTCGGTTATACTGTCAAGCTTAGGCGAAGCCTCGCGCGGTGAAACATCAAGATCGCCACCACGCCGTCGTCGCTTGTGGAACTCTCCTCGACACTCGGCTGGATCGAGTACGAGGGACGCCATCGAGCTGTACGTGTGTCAAGAACTCGGGGCGCCGGAGTAACGGCGCCGGATCGGTCGGATCGCGAGGAGAACGCACGACTACTTCCTCTACGTTGGATCGCTTCGCCGGGTCTACAAGGGTATGTAGACAACACTCTCCCTCTCGTTGCTATACATCACCATGATCTTGCGTGTGCGTAGGAAAATTTTTGAAATTACTACGTTCCCCTACGGTGGCATCCGAGCCTAGGTTTTTCTATGGTTTGATGTTTTGCACGAGTAGAACACAAGTGAGTTGTGGGCGATACAAGTCATACTACCTACCAAAGATGTCATACTTTGGTTCAGCGGTATTGTGAGATGAAGCGCCCTGCACCGACATTACGCAGACGCTTACGCGAGACTGGTTTCACCGCCGCGAGCACTCGTTGCTTAAAGGTGACCTGGTGGGTGCCTGCTCTCTCACTTTAGTTGAACGAGTGTGGCTACGCCCGTCCTTGAGAAGGTTAAACGGAGTCTATTTGACGAAGTATCGCTGTGGTTTTGATGCGAGGTGAGACTGGTTCTTGCTTAAGCCCGTAGCAGCCACGTAAAATTTGCAACAACAAAGTAGAGGACGCCTAACTTGTTTTTGCAGGGTATGTTGTGATGTGATATGGTCAAGACGTGATGCTATATTTTATTGTATGAGATGATCATGTTTTGTAACCGGTTATCGGCAATCGGCAGGAGCCATATGGTTGTCGCTTATTGTATGCAATGCAATCGCTCGTAATGCTTTACTTTATCACTAAGCGGTAGCGATAGTCGTAGTAGCATAAGTTTGGCGAGACGACAACGATGCTACGATGGAGATCAAGGTGTCGCTACGGTGACGATGGTGATCATGGTGGTGCAACAAGATGGAGATCATGAAGCACAAGATGATGATGACCATATCATATCACTTATATTGATTTGCATGTGATGTTTATCCTTTATGCATCTTATCTTGCTTTGATTGACGGTAGCATTATAAGATGATCTCTCACTAAATTATCAAGAAGTGTTCTCCCGGTATGCACCGCTGCCAAAGTTCGTCGTGCCCTGGACACCACGTGATGATCGGTGTGATAAGCTCACGTCCATCTACAACGGGTGCAAGCCAGTTTTGCACACGCAGAATACTCGGGTTATACTTGACGAGCCTAGCATATGCAGATATGGCCTCGAACACGGAGACCGAAAGGTCGAGCGTGAATCATATAGTAGATATGATCAACATAAGATGTTCACCATTGAAAGCTACTCCATTTCACGTGATGATCGGTTATGGTTTAGTTGATTTGGATCACGTGATCACTTAGATGACTAGAGAGATGTTTTTCTAAGTGGGAGTTCTTAAGTAATATGATTAATTGAACTTAAATTTATCATGAACTTAGTACCGATAGTATCTTGCTTGTTTATGTTTGATTGTAGATAGATGGCTCGTCTTTGTTGTTCCGTTGAATTTTAATGCGTTCCTTGAGAAAACAAAGTTGAAAGATGATGGTAGCAATTACACGGATCGGGTCCGTAATTTGAGGATCATCCTCATTGCTGCCTGTAAGAGCTACGCCTGGATGCACCGCTAGGTGACAGAACTCTTCTTTGAGCAACGCCAGATGTTATGAACGTCTGGCGAGCAAAGCGATGACTACTCTATAGTTCGGTGTGCCATGCTTTACGGCTTAGAACCGGGACTTCAACGACGTTTTGAACGTCATGGAGCATATGAGATGTTCCAGAGTTGAAGTTAATATTCCAATGTAATGCCCGGATTGAGAGATATGAAGTCTCCAATAAGTTCTATAGCTGCAAGATGGAGGAGAATAGTTACATTAGTGAGCATATACTCGTAATGTCCGGGTACTACAATCACTTGACACAATTGGGAGTTAATCTTCCGGATGATTGTGTCATTGATGAATTCTCCAATCACCGCCACCAAGCTACAAAGGCTTCGTGATGAACTATAATATGCAAGGGTTAGTAAAGACTATACCGAGCTCTTCGCAATGCTAAAGGCTGCGGAGTAGAAATCAAGAAGGAGCATCAAGTGTTGATGGTCAATAAGACCACTAGTTTCAAGAAGAAAGGCAAAGGGAAGAAGAAGGGGAATTCAAGAAGAACAGCAAGCAAGTTGTCGCTCAGAGAAGAAACCCAAGTCTGGCCCTAAACCTGAAATCGAGTGCTTCTACCGCAAGCGATCGGTCATCGAAGCGGAACTGCCCCAAGTATTTGGCGGATAAGAAGGATGGCAAGGTGAACAAAGGTATATGTGATATACATGTTATTGATGTGTACCTTACTAGAGCTCGTAGTAGCACTGGTATTTGATACTGGTTCATCTGCTAATATTTGCAACTCAAACAGGACTACGGATTGCTTAACACCGCAAAGGACGAGGTGACGATGCGCGTGGGAAATGGTTCCAAAGTCGATGTGATCGCGGTCGGCACGCTACCTCTACATCTACCTTCGGATTAGTTTTAGACCTAAATAATTGTTATTTGGTGCTGCGTTGAGCATGAACATTATATCTGGATCTTGTTTGATGCGAGACGGTTATTCATTTAAATCGAGAATAATGGTTGTTCTATTTATATGAGTAATATCTTTTATGGTCATGCACCCTTGAAGAGTGGTCTATTTCTTATGAATCTTGATAGTAGTGATACACATATTCATAATGTTGAAACCAAAAGATGCAGAGTTGATAATGATAGTGCAACTTATTTGTGGCAATCGCCGCTTAGGTCATATCGGTGTAAAACGCATGAAGAAACTCCATATCGATGGACTTTTGGAGTCACTTGATTATGAATCACTTGGCACTTGCGAACCGTGCCTCATGGGCAAGATGACTAGAACACCGTTCTCCGGTACTATGGAGAGAGCAACAGATTTGTTGGAAATCATACATACGATGTATGTGGTCCGATGAATGTTGAGGCTCGTGGCGGATATCGTTATTTTCTCACCTTCACAGATGACTTAAGCAGATATGGGTATATCTACTTAATGAAACATAAGTCCTGAAACGTTTGAAAAGTTCAAAGAATTTCAGAGTGAAGTTGAAAATCATCGTAACAAGAAAATTAAGTTTCTACGATCCGATCGTGGAGGTGAATATTTGAGTTACGAGTTTGGTCTACATTTGAAACAATGCGAATAGTTTAGCAACTCACGCCACCCGGAACACCACAACGAATGGTGTGTCCGAACGTCGAATCGTACTTTACTAGATATGGTACGATCTATGATGTCTCTTACAGATTTACCGCTATCGTTTTGGGGTTATGCTCTAGAGACGGCCGCATTCACACTGAATAGAACACCGTCGAAACCGCTGAGACGACACCTTATGAACTATGGTTTGGCAAGAAACCAAAGTTGTCGTTTCTTAAAGTTTGGGGATGCGATGCTTATGTGAAAAAACTTCAACCCGATAAGCTCGAACCCAAATCGAGAAATGTGTCTTCATAGGATACCCAAAGGAGACAGTTGGGTACACCTTCTATCACAGATCCGAAGGCAAAACATTCGTTGTTAAGAATGGATCCTTTCTAGAGAAGGAGTTTCTCTCGAAAGAAGTGAGTGGGAGGAAAGTGGAACTTGATGAGGTAATAGTACCTTCTCCCTTACTTGAAAGTAGTTAAATCGCAGAAACCAGTTTCTAAGACATCTACACCAAGTAGTGAGGAAGTTGATGATGTTGATCATGAAACTTCAGATCAAGTTATCGCAGAGCCTCGTAGATCAACCAGAGTAAGATCCGCACTGAGTGGTACGGTAATCCTGTTCGGAAGTCATGCTACTAGATCATGATGAACCTACGAACTATGAAGAAGCGATGGTGAGCCCAGATTCGCAAAATGGCTTGAGGCCATGAAATCGAGATGGGATCCATGTATGAAAACAAAGTGTGGACTTTGGTTGACTTGCCCGAGGGTAGGCAAGCAATAGAAAACAAGTGGATCTTCAAGAAGAAGACCGACGACGACGGTAATGTTATCGTTTATAAAGCTCGACTTGTCGCAAAAGGTTTTCGACAAGTTCAAGGGGTTGACTACGATGAGACCTTCTCACCCGAAGCGATGCTTAAGTCCGTCCGAATCATGTTAGCGATTGCCGCATTTTATGATTATGAAATTTGGCAAATGGATGTAAAGACTGCATTCTGAATGGATTTTCGGAAGAAGAGTTGTATATGATGCAACCGAAGGTTTTATCGATCCAAAGGAGCTAACAAAGTGTGCAAGCTCCAATGATCCATCTATGGACTGGTGCAAGCATCTCGAGTTGGAATAAACGCTTTGATAGTGTGATCAAAGCATTTGGGTTTGTCTGAGACTTTTGGAGAAGCCTCAGATTTACAAGAAAGTGAGTGGGAGCTCAGAGCATTTCGATATTATATGTGGATGACATATTGCTGATCGGAAATGATATAGAATTCTGGATAGCATAAAGGGATACTTGAATAAGAGTTTTCAATGAAAGACCTCGGTGAAGCTGCTTACATATTGGGCATTAAGATCTATAGAGATAGATCAAGACGCTTAATTGACTTTCACAAAGCACATACCTTGACAAAGTTTTGAAGAAGTTCAAAATGGATCAAGCAAAGAAAGGGTTCTTGCACGTGTTACAAGGTGTGAAGTTGAGTCGACTCAATGCCCGACCACCGCAGAAGATAGAGAGAAAATGAAAGATGTTCCCTATGCTTCAGCCATAGGCTCTATCATGTATGCAATCTGTGTACTGACTGATGTGTGCCTTGCTATAAGCCTAGCAGTGGAGGTACCAAAGTAATCCAGAGTGGATCATCGACAGCGGTCAAGAACATCCTGAAATACCGAAAAGGACTAAGGATATGTTTTCGTGTATGGAGGTGACAAAGAGCTCATCGTAAACGGTTACGTTGATGCAAGCTTTGACACCGATCCGGACGATTCTAAATCGCAGACCGGATACGATTTACACTAAACGGAGGAGCTGTCGGTTGGTGCAGTTCTAAACAAAGCGTCAGGCGGGATCTACATGTGAAGCGGAATACATAGCAGCTTCGAAGCAGCTAATGAAGGAGTGCGGATGAAGGAGTTCATATCCGATCTAGGTGTCATACCTAGTGCATCGGGTCCAATGAAAATCTTCGTGACAATATCGAGCAATTGCCTTGGCAAAGGAATCCAGATTTCACAAGAGGACCAAGCACATCAAGAGACGCTTCAATTCCATCCGGACTTAGTCCGGATGGAGACATAGAGATTTGCAAGATACATACGGATCTGAATGTTGCGCAGACCGTTGACTAAGCCTCTTCCACGAGCAAAACATGATCAGCACCAAGACTCCATGGGTGTTAGAATCATTACTTGTGTAACCTAGATTATTGACTCTAGTGCAAGTGGGAGATCAAGGAAATATGCCCTAGAGGCAATAATAAAGTTATTATTTATTTCCTTATTTCATGATAAATGTTTATCATTCATGCTAGAATTGTATTAACCGGAAACATGATACATGTGTGAATGCATAGACAAAACAACATGTCACTAGTATGCCTCTACTAGACTAGCTTGTTAATCAAAGATGGTCATGTTTCCGACCATGAACAAGGAGTTGTTATTTGACTAACAAGGTCACATCATTAGTAGAATGATCTGATTGACATGACCCATTCCCTTAGCTTAGCACACGATCGCTTAGTATGTTGCTACCGCTTTTATCCATGACATATACATGTTCCTGTAACTATGAGATTATACAACTCCGTTTACGGAGGAACACTTTGGTACTACCAAACGTCACAACGAATCGGGTGATTATAAAGGAGTACTACAGGTGTCTCCAAAGGCGATGTTGGGTTGGCGATTTCGAGATTAGGTTTTGTCACTCCGATTGTCGGAGAGGTATCTCTGGGCCCTCTCGGTAATGCACATCACTAAAGCCTTGCAAGCACTACAACTAATGAGCTAGTTGTGAGATGATGTATTACTGAACGAGTAAAGAGACTTGCCGTAACGAGATTGAACTAGGTATTGATACCGACGATCGAATCTCGGGCAAGTAACATACCGATGACAAAGGAACAACGATGTTGTTATGCGGTCCGACCGACAAAGATCTTCAGAGAATATGTAGGAACCAATATGGGCATCCAGGTCCCGCTGTTGGTTATTGACCGTGAATAGTTCTAGGTCATGTCTACATTGTTCTCGAACCGTAGGGTCCGCACGCTTAAGGTTTCGATGATGCTTATTATGAGTTTATGTATTTTGATGTACCGAAGGAGTTCGAGTCCCGGATGTGATCACGGACATGACGAGGAGTCTCGGAATGGTCGAGACATAAAGATTGATATATTGAAGCCTATGTTTGGAGTTCGAATGGTTCCGGTAAAACGGAATTTATCGAGTACCGGAGGTTACCGAACCCCGGAGATAAATGGGCCTCGATGGGCCTTAGTGGAAAGGAGAAGGGCAGCCCTAGGGAGGCGCTGGCTCCCCCTTCCCTAGTCCTACTAGGACTAGGAGAAGGGGCCCCCCTCTCTCTCTTTCCCTCCGGAATCCTAGTCCAACTAGGATTGGGGGAATCCTACTCCCGGAGGGAGTAGGACTCCCAGCGCCTCCCTTGGCCGCCCCCTCCCCTGGCTCCTTTATATACGGGGCAGGGGGCACCTTGGAACACACAAGTTGATCGTGAGATCGTTCCTTAGCCGTGTGCGGTGCCCCTCCACCATATTCCACCTCGGTTATACTGTCGAAGCTTAGGCGAAGCCTCTCGCCGGTGAAACATCAAGATCGTCACCACGCCGTCGTCCGTGGAACTCTCCCTCGACACTCGGCTGGATCGGAGTACGAGGGACGTCATCGAGCTGTACGTGTGTCAAGAACTCGGGGGCGTCGGAGTAACGGCGCCGGGATCGGTCGGATCGCGAGGAGAACGTACGACTACTTCCTCTACGTTGTGATCGCTTCCGCTTCGGGTCTACAAGGGTATGTAGACAACACTCTCCCCTCTCGTTACTATACATCACCATGATCTTGCGTGTGCGTAGGAAAATTTTTGAAATTACTACGTTCCCCTACAAAAGTGTGTGAAGTATTTTTGTTCTGGATAACATAAATAGATTATTGAATAGTTTGCACTAGAAATCACCTGACAAATATGCATGTATGCAATATTTTTGGTCATATCCAAGGTAGTCATGTCCTCATCATCCTCCCCTTGTTGAAAATAAAGCCGTCCTCGGCGTTGCTTAATCTGAAATGTGGCTAACAAAAGAGACAAGGTGTACATGTTGTATATGTATATGTCATCCATTTTTACTTCCCTCGATTTTTGCATATATGACACATGAATAGATGAGTAACTTGCATAGTTCATAAAATCTAAAGCCAAAAAATTAGCACAAGAAGTAGAAGGCATGAAAATATTGCAACACAGTTTGCACATATAAGTGAAGCTCTTATTCATTTCAAAAGATCGACAATGTTCATCATTAAACCATCCCAACATTGGTGAATAAACCTTACTTGCATCAAATTTACATGCTACAACATGCTTAAATAAGCAAACATGCAATAAGTCATTCAACACAAAATCATCACCAAGATTAGAGGTCATATCAAAATGATTAAACATTGATTCTTTTGCATCAACAGTTAATTCAATGGGTGCACTCAAAATTGCTGGTATTTCAGTTGTTTGATCACATGACGCATTCATGACAGTATCAAGATTCTCTAAAATAGGTTTTGTGCTCAAATCACCAGGTAACTCAACACATGGTGCATTCAAGTTAACTAGGGATGCATCATTTTCATGTGAAGTTATATCATCAATACCTTTACTGTTACCTTGTCGCAAAGACATAGCTGATGTAGGTAGAGACGTAGACAATGCACCATACTCTTGAGATGATATCGCGCTCACAATCCGAGGTGGGGCTACTCTAGTAGGTGCAACGGTGGAGGAACCAACCGACGGTGGTGAGCGTGAACTAGAATAGTTGTTGTTGTAGTCACTCAATGCATCCTCCTGTAACTGTCTCTCAAAGGTACAAGCACGAACATACATACCAGTAATGCAACGAGGAATATACTAAAATCTTGTCTGAATATCATGGTTCAAATCACCAAAAAATCTATTCATTGTATCATCCTCAGATTCTTCTATGTCATAATGATGCATATAAGATTTGAACTCTTGGTAGTAAGCATGAACAGTGTTATTGCCTTGTTTAAATTGTTCAAATTTGTGAAGCAATTCACGACGATAGTAAGGAGGGAAAAATTGTTTTCTCATTACATCTTTCAAATCTTTCCAAGTTGTGGGTTGGTTATCAATGTTTTTCTTACAATGCACACTCCACCAAACAGAAGCAAAACCAGTAAATGCTCTAGTGGCAGCTCGTACTCGCTCAAGTTCAAAAAAGCCATGGTGACTAAAAACTTGTTCTACTTTAAGCTCCCAAGCTAGATAAATAGCAGGATTAAATCTACCCTCAAATGACGGTAAAGAGCTAACCTGGCCATGTGCTTGTGTGTGTTGTCCCAACTCTCGTGATGGTGAAGATGTGTTCGTCGTCCAAGAACTTATATCTCCGAAACCTGTCATGATTAGTAGAAACAAGAAACAAAATTCAAGAATAATGTTCCTATGAACTACTAGGATGTGGTTGTAAAGTGCTCACAGTAAAGCAAATATCAATATCTTACAAGTTCTTACCATGCGGCGGTGGTGACAGCAACCAGCGGTGTCAAGTAACTCAAGATTGTGTAAAGCGATTGCGGGAACGACGATACACGGTGTAGAAATATGTGGAGCTGGGTTGGCTATATATGGTAGCAAATTTTTTAGCAATAATCAATTCAAAGATGCAATGTTGAATAAACGCTCAACGACGATACTGTGCTGGTCCTAGGCTAGACCGGACTAGAGACGCGAGCCTAGAACACTAATGAGATCACGGTGTAGCACAACTAGCATCAATGAAGGATACTAAGTAGCTCTTGACAGCAAGATATAAGTGAAGATCACAACGGTAGTGAAGATAATGATGAAAAACAACTACCAAGCAGGATATATAACAACTCTCTCTCCAACTTTCCTCTTGAAAAGTTTGAGACAATTTTCTGATAAATTGTTTCAAAGAATGCTACTAACTCAAGCTTTCCAATGCAAAAAGAATCACTCAATTCCGAGTTTATTATGAGGAGTCAAAGAATTCTAAAACTGGCCTGAAAAATTGGAACAAGCTGTGTTCACAAACTTCGGAGGGCAAAAAGACCTATTTAGAAGCCGATTTTGAGGTGTCAAATATTGAACTAGCTTTTGCAACTATTTAGATGCGGCTCGTTGCTAGCTTCAATTTGAGTACTCACGGAGCCAAAACGGACTTCGTATGAGGAAGATACACGTGTTTTACTGAACAGTGCGCAAAACAGATTCCAATCCGAATTTAGGTACGTGATTGATTCTAGATAGATCCGATTTTTTTTCTCTCTTTTTTTCTCACGCTTTTTTTCCTTTTTCTTCTCTCTCTTTTTCTTTTTTTTCTTTCCTTTTTTCTCTTTTTTCTCTCTATCTTCTTTTTCTCCCTCTTTCCAAGACAAACTAGATAAGATGCAGATGGGATCAGGCGAAGATGTGAGTGACCTCAACTATGATTATAACAATAAACAGTGCGTAGCACGTGGTGGAAATTGGTGGATGGGATGGTGGACAGCGGATGGGATAATGATGCACCGGCGGCGTGACTAATGTGAACAGAACTCGAAACTCTAAAGGAACTAGACACTAAGACCAGCAACTCGACACGGCGATGCAACCGATAATTCAATAATGCAAACAATGAAAAGAAAATTGCAAAGGCTCAGTCTGGCTAGGACAAAGGACGAATAGATCTAACTTTTGTTTTGTGGCTTTTTCTTGGACAATAGGTAAGAAAATAAATCTAATCTAGGAAAAGCTGGAAATTCTCACCGAACAACCTGAAAACTGATACCACTTGATAAAGGCAAAGGTGTCCCGTCTTTCGATGAGATGATAACTATCGATTTTGTGGAGTCGACTTTGACGATCCGACTACAAACGTGCACGACGTTGCGCCTTAGCAATCGCTAAACCAATCTCCTGAGGTTACTGACGATGCCGGAAGCACGATTAGCCTGACCACGAAGGTCTATTCCTGCAAGCAATCAAAGAACAAGCAAGAATATGATAAAGCAATCTGAATATTGCGAATATGGATGAAGTATTAATAATGGTGGGGATCCGAAAGTGGTCTTGGTCTGGTCGTTGGACACAAACGAAGTACACGAAGTTGCGTTGGCTAACTTTTAACTAAACAAATCCCAAGGAAAAAGCTACTAGATGGATCTACTTATATAGGAGCAAGGGGTGGCGGCCAAGGAGGTGGGAGGATGTCCCAAGGCAGCCTCAAACTAACCCTAGGTCGTACAAGGCCAATGGGCCCAAGTGGAGGTGACGTAACACCTTTGGACTTGTAGTTTGACTCGGATTCTGCTACAGCATCAGATTGTTTCGTCCATAACTCAACGCTCTGGACGAATTTTAAGGTGAATCCAATTGGTGTGGAAAGAACACGAAAGCTAATTTCCAACAAAATAAGAATCACCCAATTCGGAGTCCGTATGAAAAAGTTGTTGACGTTTTGAGTCAGGTATGTCTGTGCAGTCCGAATCTGAGTCCAGAACGTGAGAGACTTGGACTCTATCTTCTCTTGGGCCAAAAGTGACGTGAGAGAACTTTTTGAACAGCAAATAAACATCTCTTTCTTCCTTATCTTCATATGTGGATTGTACAAATGTCCCGTACACCTGCAATTAGACAAAACACAAAAGTGTGTGAAGTATTTTTGTTCTGGATAACATAAATAGATTATTGAATAGTTTGCACTAGAAATCACCTGACAAATATGCATGTATGCAATATTTTTGGTCATATCCAAGGTAGTCATGTCCTCATCAGGCGCCTCCTGCCTTGCAAGTGTCGCCCCCTCCGTCTGTGGGAGTTCAATCCCGAGGGGCCGCGCGCTCTCCAACACTTCATGGGTACGACACCCGTGGAGATGTATAAGTTGTTCTTCGGATCACAAGAGATGTGTCCGGAATTGACCGAGGATTCCGGCCTAAGCTGCAATCGCCCGGATACTCAGGTAAGTTGCCCTGCGTCTGAACACACCGTTTGTTTACGTCTTCCTGAATTTGCCTTTTAACCCATCGCCTCTTGAATAGGAGTGGATAGCGTAGGCGAAACTGATACGGTGTTCGGCCCCCTCCCGGAGACCTTGCCGGATCCCGTGCTGGTCAGGATGCTAAAGGTTGCGCCTTCAGAGGAAGGCGAAGGGGAGAACAGGGAAACCACCGCCTCTACCAAGGAGGCTTTGGAGAAAGGAGGAATCGAGAATCCCTCCTTCCAAGGGGAGAAAAGGACCGCTTCCGAAAACCCGGAGGCCAAGGCCTCGAAGCGGGGGAAGAGATCTTTGCCAGAGGGTCCTACGTCCGGGGAGGCCCCGGCCGCACTATCTCCCCTAAGGAATCATCCCTCCAGCGAGCCGTAAGTAGAAAAGGGGGGTTCTATAATAAGAGACATCCCTATGTTTGCTTCTGAGGATAACCGAAGTTTTTACCTTGTAGTTCGGATCTCCGCCCTTCTCAGATGAGCTCGTCTTCTGGGGACCTTCGTCCGGAGATGGTGGAGAGTGAGACGCCTCTATCCGCCGCACCATCAGGCAGGGCGGACGAACTCGAGGTGTCATCGCGAGGGTATCCCGAGTCCGTGCGGGGCGGAGAGTTCGCACCGGCTGATGTGCGGCCGGGAGCCAAGGATCTGCTTGAGAGGGCGTCTATCTCGGAAGGTCACAAAGGCGTTGATGAGTACGGTGATTGAAGAATTTCGTCCCAAGGCGGGTTGCATGATGCCGTCGAAGCTTGTTGGCGGGGTTTGAGGTACGTAAAATGACATACCTTTTGACAGTTTTGCACATAAAGTGCGCCCTGTGTAGATAGTAGCCCCTGGGACTCGGTAGGTTGTCGAGAGCGAGAGCGTGCCGAGGATCAAAATCGCAGGTATTGATTTTCGCCTTTCCTATACAAGTGGCGGATAGTCCGGTGGCCAGCCGGACTGATGGGGTTGCCAAACTAAAGCGGCAACTCGTCGTTGCGGATGCGGACATCGCGCTGGTCAATAAGCGACTTGACGAGTCACAAGGTAGGTTTTTTCTCCGTGGTCACCTAGTAAGGGAGCCGAAGGCCACTTCTTACAACATGTGTGCTTCATGCAGATGGTGCCGCTGCTGTGGAGAGCCTTCGGGCAGAACTTGCTCGAGCTAAGGAGCAGGCCAGAAGGAGTGATGCGGCTACCTCGAGGGCGGCCGAAGAGCTTGAAGCCGAAAGGGCTGCTCACTGCCGAAGCAGGGAGGAGATGGCCGAAATGGCCGTGAAGTTGAAAGATGTTACCGACCGCCATGAGGTTCTTGAAAAGAATGCCGAAGCGGAGCAAGAAGGCTCGAGGAAGGCCACCGCGAAGCCAAGGATGCCCGCTCGCAATGAGGGCTATAAAGGAGGAGCTGCGCCAGCCGGAGATATTGTGGTCGGTAAGCCCTTTCGCTTGCGCAGCGTTAACAGATCCGGCACGCCAGCTTGGCCACCGTGGGGTGCGGAGGATCCATATATGTACTTAGCGGCGAGTGCGGCAGATGCTGTTGTGCACTTCCGAAGTCAGAAGGATCACGAGACGGAAGAGCTTTTTTGGTCTCAATTCCACAGTCCGGCGCGTTCACTTTCGCTGACCGATTGGTTGGCCGAGTGGGCTGAGATGAATAGACTGTCCGGACTTGCCATGACGGATATCGTGGCTCATGTCTGGCCGGATAGGCCCAAGCCGAAGAGTTATTTTGGCTTATTGCAGCAATTCCTTGGGGCGGTGCCGCATATCAAGGCGATGAAGCGGTCGGCCTGCATAGAGGGTGCAAGGATGGCCCTCGCCCGTGTGAAGACACACTGGACAGAGATGGATGCCACCGCTGCTATGCGACCTGTGGTTCGGACGAGAGGTTACCCGCCGAGCACTATTTTGGGGAAGTTCTGCGTGGTGCTCGTGTAATAGAGTCGCAGTGCTCAAAAAATGTCATGTTCAAATGAACTTTATGGTTTGTAAAATGATGTTTATAATATAAGCGCTTTTTGTACTTGTGCGTTCAAGTATTGAAATATCTCCTGTGAGGCCGTTAATGTATACTTGTGTATAACCTGAAAGATGGCAGTCTTCGGCTTCAGCCCCCACGCACATAGTGTGGGGGTGTTTGCGAAATAGCGCATTTTCACACTTAATCCAACATCTTGGTCCTATGAAGGAGGTGGTAGCGTAGCAAACGAGGCAACCGGACTATAATGCTTTATCACTTTCACTTAGCCATAGGAGTTCGAAGGTGGGGCTACGATATAGCCCCTAGGGGCACCGCACTCTCTGCATTTGGGGCGCGTGTGTGCTTGACCGGGAAGCGGTCCTTCGTCAAAGCGGAGGAATTCTAAACATTCCAAAGGTCGATCGAGTGGTTGACCAGTCTCTCGCTACATCATGATGATCAGTTGCCGCTTTCATCGAGGTGCTCACCCGCAACCGGGCACAATCGCAGATAGTTCTCCGGTGCCAGCGTTAGCCGATGATACGGAACGTAAGGCAGCAAAACACAGGAGCCGGGCAAACCCAACATTTGACCAAAGACATGATTCGGAGCTGATGCATATAAGGCCTAACTAGAGACGCCGAACACTCCCTGAGGTGTTTGGTCTTTATGATGACGGGCAGATCAATGCCCTAAGCCCCTAGTGTCTAGGTACACGCAAGGTCCTCTGACGCGGCCGATGCCAAAACGTCAGCCTCCTCTCTGGTTATGATGAGAAACCAGGGGATGTATAGCAACAAGAGACAGTAAACAAGGTTTACGTAGGGTATTAATCTGAAAAGAATCCTTGCAACGGGTCCCTACTGCACGTCTGCGCGTGTGTCTCCGTTGTGCTGTATCCTGGACGGGTGTAACACTCTGTTCATCTGTAAAAGAGAGGAACTTAGTTTGAAAAGGAATCGTGTTAAGAATGTATTTAAAACAAAGCATGAATAAATGAATAAAGTTGAGCTTTTATTGGCTCCTTATTGCTCATACACACAGCCCCTTGTAAAGGGATGTGCGGCTAGGGAGCCCCTAGCTTGTTTATGCCGGACTCGTCTAGCCGTGTCCGGTGTCTTGAACGACCTTTTAATGAGATAATGCCGCGTGGACCGGGCATTTTAAGTGTAAGAGACGCGTAGTGTGGTATTGCGTTAAAGCGGACAAAAGCTTCACATCCCAATAGTGCTTGATGGCTACTTTTGAATGGAGCGATATGAAAGATTAGCTTTTCGTGTCGGAAGTTGTTGGGTGACCCGAACACAACTTCTAGTAGTAAGGAGTCCGTGCACTTGGCGTAAGGGCCTGGCGTCACTCCTTTGAAGGAAGTGCGGCTATGGCAAATTTTAGTATGGTCTATCCCCAACTTGCGGATTGTGTCCGGATATAGCAGGTTTAAATCGCTGCCGCCATCCATTAGGACTTGTGTAAATTGTAGTCCGTCGATTATAGGATCCAATATTAGAGCAGTCCATCCTGCGTTTCGAATACTTCTGGAATAGTCCAGGTGGTCGAAAGTAATTGGTTTTGACATCCAATCTTGAGGTTCCATTGGGGTGGACCGTCGACACCTACTTTGGCGGGTGCCGCCTTTGTTGTTCCAGATTATCACATGAAGTGAATTTACTGTTTTGACTTCTTGTGGGAAAGTCTTTTGTTTTCGGCGCTCTGCTGTTGGTGGGGTTAAATCATCATCCTCGCCATGCGCGAGCCCCTTGTGTTCGGCGTTGAGTCGGCCGGACTGTTTGAAAACCCAACAATCCCGGAGGTGTGGTTTGCGAGCTTCCGGAAATCTTGTGGATTTGACATATCCGATCCAAAATTTTGTTCAGGTTGGATAGCTCGTCACTGTTGCCCTTAAGAGGCAGTGTCTTATTGTTCGGCCGCGAGCTTTTGAATCCGGCGTTGACCGCCGTGTTCTTTGGGCTTTTTTCTTTATTTCGGCGTTGGTCCTTTCTACGCCGTGATTTTCCGTTTCCATCTCTGATCTCGGATGTACTCGGGTCGCTGGTGCTACATCTTGCTAGCCAGCTGTCTTCCCCCGCGCAAAAGCGGGTCATAAGGCTTGTTAGCGCGGCCATTGTTCTCGGCTTCTCTTGGCCGAGGTGTCTGGCGAGCCACTCGTCTCGGACATTATGTTTAAAAGCTGCTAAGGCTTCGGCATCCGGACAGTCGACTATTTGGTTCTTTTTGGCAAGGAACCTGTTCTGAATTCTTGCGCTACCGACTCTCCGGGCTGTTGAGTTATGTGACTTAAATCGCTCTCAGATCCGGAGGGCGGACATAAGTCCCCGAAAATTTGCTCTAAACGCGTCCTCGAGCTCTTCCCAACTTCCAATGGTATTTTCTGGGAGGCTTTTGAGCCAATGCCGAGCTGGCCCTTTGAGCTTGAGGGGTAGATATTTTATGGCATGGAGATCATCCCCTCTAGCCATGTGTATGTGCAGGATGTAATCCTCAATCCGCACTCTGTGGTCTGTTGTTCCGTCAGATGCCTCTATGTTTACGGGCTTGAACCCCGCTGGGAATTCGTGATCCAACACCTCATCGGTGAAACATAGTGGGTGTGCGGCGCCCCTGTATTTAGGTGTGCCGCTATCTTCAAACACTCGGCGTGTTGTGTTACTTCCTGGGGCCCTCTTCTTTGGCCCATAAATGGACCTGACCGGGCCATCCGTTTTGCGAGGGTCTTTATGCGTGTCATGTGCCGGCTTATGTGCGGCGCCGCTTGCCGCTCTTGGCCTGTCATCTGGTCGCCCATCCGGCCAGGCGGCCTCTTTGCTTTTTGATTGTGGGGGCTCTACGGCCTCCTCGTCGAATTCAGGCAGCAGCTTGCGCTTCGAGTAGCTCTTTGTTTGGTGGTTATTGCTATATTTGTCCGCGGTCTTGAGTACTTTGCTCCACCTCATTTTGAGTATGTCTTCCGCTGTTTTGAGCTTCCGTTTCTCCTTCTTCAAACTTCTTACAGTGGCGACAAGACTTTTTCGAAGATTCTTGTGCTCCGGCGGTGTGTCCGGCGTGAGATCGTCTGGACTATTGTTTTCGCCGGGGATGGATTGATTATCCGATTCCTCCTGCTCGGATGGTTGCTTGGTTGCATATTCGTCGCCCACTGGTTTGCCCTGCTCTATGGCTGGGTCATTATGGGTGCTGTTGTTATTGAGGCGGGACTTGGGGCGACACTTGCGTCGCCGTTTTGGTTGTTTTTCGGGGGAATTATCCTTTGCCGTGTCCCGTTGTTCCTCATTATCGTTCCCTTTTGGAGTGTCCACCATATATACATCATGAGTTGAGGTGGCCTTCCAGTGCCCCGTAGGCGCTGATTCTTGATCGTCTCCGGCGTCGTCGTCCATACCGCCGATGTCTTCGGAGTCGTAGTCTAGCATGTCGGTTAGATCGTCGACAGTGGCTACAAAGTGGGTGGTGGGTGGGTTTTGAATTTCTTCGTCGTCCGCATCCCAACCATCCTGACCGCAGTCCTGCCAGGGCTCTCCTGATAACGAGAGATATTTTAGCGAATTCGGGATGTCGCCAAAGGGCGAGTGCTGAAAGATGTCTGCAGCGGTGAACTCCATCATCGGCGCCCAATCAGATTCGATTGGCAGGGGCGCCGGAGGTTCAGAGTCCGGCACCTCGGAGTCACAAGCTTTGCAGGGGACAAGGTCGGTATTCGGCTCCATCGCCGTGGAAGTTGCAGCCCCCAAGGCGGTGTCCAGCCACCTATCCTCGACTGCGCGGTCGGCTCGAACTATGGGTCGAGCGGACTCGTGTGCGCCTCGTGGTCTTGTCCGTGGTAGAGCTAAGTCATGTCCATCGTGTGAAGGCGCACGCCGGTCGCGGGCTCGAATCCATCGAAGATCAAGTCTCCGCGGATGTCAGCCGTGAAGTTTAGGCTTCCAAATCTGACCTGATGGCTAGGGGCGTAGCTTTCGATCTGCTCCAGATGGCCAAGTGAATTGGCCCGCAGTGCAAAGCCGCCGAACACGAAGATCTGTCCGGGGAGAAAAGTCTCTCCATGGACGGCGTTGTTGTTGATTGAAGAAGCCATCAAGCCTATCGGTGATGACACAGAGGAACTCTCAATGAAAGCACCAATGTCGGTGTCAAGACCGGCGGATCTCGGGTAGGGGGTCCCGAACTGTGCGTCTAGGCAGATGGTAACAGGAGACAAGGGACACGATGTTTTTACCTGTGTTGGGCCCTCTCGACGGAGGTAAAACCCTACTCCCGCTTGATTGATATTGATGATATGGGTAGTACAAGAGTGGATCTACCACGAGATCAAAGAGGCTAAACCCTAGAAGCTAGCCTATGGTATGATTGTTGTAATGGTTGTTCGTCCTACGGACTAAAACCCTCCGGTTTATATAGACACCGGAGAGGGCTAGGGTTACACAGAGTCGGTTACAATGGTAGGAGATCTACATATCCCAGACGCCAAGCTTGCCTTCCACACTAAGGAAAGTCCCGTCCGGACACGGGACGAAGTCTTCAATCTTGTATCTTCATAGTCTTGAAGTCCGCCGATGATGATAGTCTGCTATCCGGACACCCCTAGTCCAGACTCCTCGGTCCTCAAGTGTAATAAGTCTTGTGTCACATGCATGTAAAGACTTGATGATGCCTAACACTCTTTGGCTCTGGGTGTTTGGGCTTTGTCCTCGCAAGGATTTCTCTCTCTCAAATGCTTCGAGGTGGGTTGCTCTCAAACGACAAAAGCCGTGCACAAACTCTGAGTAGCCACCAATTTATGGTGTAGGGGGTGGGCTATTTATAGCCACAAGGCAACCCGACCTGATTTGTCCGAAATGACCCTGGGTCACTAAGGAACTGACACGTGTTCCAACGGTCAGATTTCAAACACACACGGCAACTTTACTTGGGCTACAAGCAAAGCTGACTCATCCAGCTCTGGATAAGATTTGCTCTCATTGTCTTCACTCGAAGACATAGGATTTGGGTTGAGCATCACTTCAGTCACTCTGACTTAGTTCACTTGGACCCCACTTAAGAGTACGGTAGTTCCTATGACTCAACAAAGAAGAAAAGGAAACAGCGAAACCACACAGTCTTCGCGCTCCATAGTCTTCACGCAATGTCTTCTCATGTCATAGTCTTCAATATGAATATCTTCTCATACCACCATTGTCTTCAATGTCTTCATACATTTTTAGGGGTCATCTCCGGTAGGTAAACCGAATCAATGAGGAACACTACCTGCGTTATCCTATAATTCTCACAAACGCATTAGTCCCTCAACCAACTTTGTCGTAAATACTCCAAAACCAACTAGGGGCGGCTATAGATGCACTTACAATCTCCCCCTTTTTGGTGATTGATGACAAACTGGTTGAAGTTTTCAATGGGGATAAAGTATGTGAAATTGTAAGGATAGTGAATTGTCTTCATAAGTAGCAAGGGCTCCCCTGAAGATGTGCATATAAATAATTTGCTTTTGGAATGCAAATGCACATGGCAGGTTGTACTTGTGGAGATCCTCTTCAACTTATGAAGATAATTCATCATGCATGAAATGATATAGCAAGTAGAATCACATGCGTAATGAAAAATGGACGTCTGCAGAATGATCTAAGTGCGGAAGTTATCATCGCACATGCGGAATTTATCATCGCATCACAGTAAAGCAAATAAGTAGCAGACGACCATCAGGTTTAGGTGTTACAACTCAAAGAACCAAATGTTTCAAACGCAAGAGTTGTAAGCACGAGGCAAAATATAATGCAACCGCCCATATGAACCCGCTTGAAGACTATCAACTCATACGCTTCTCCCCCTTTTGTCAGTAAGGACCAAAAAGGTTTGAAGACATAGAGCATCTACTCATCCTCATGAGTAGGTGAAGCAGCAGGGTGGTCATCATTGGTTGGCGGTGCAGACGAACTTGGTGCAGTGTCGATGCGTGTAGTAGTAGGAGGTGGTGAAGTAGCATCATCTTCATCATCGATCACTCTGGCATTGACAGTTGCCGCGGAGGAAGAATATTCAGAGTCTTCAAGAGATGGAGTTCGACGTAGGACAGCAGTCCGTGGAGGAGTGGAGTCAAACTGGAATCTTTCATTGAAGCCATCGTCTTGAAGATCTGCTTCAGCACTAAGCAGGGTCAAGCTCTTCCATGATCGCCGGCAAGTCTCATGAGCGACAAATGCATTCTTGGTGGCAAGGTTGCGAATGCGATTGACATCCACCAAGAGGCTTTGCATCTGTCTCTTGAGCCAATAGTGATGCCTATCCTATTTCTGATGAAGGGCCACAAGAAGTTCTCGGTCATTGAGAACACGAGAACGCTTCCGGGGCCTTTGTGCAATGGTGCTTTCAGTGGCTTCGGTAGGTGCTTGATGAGGCAGACGAGTATTTCCAGCCAATGGATAGATTCGTGTTGCTGCTTGAACACCTTCAATGGGTTGAGTGAAGCTTTGGTGCTTGGCATTCTGAAGACAAAGAGGCTTCTTGGCAGGGTCAGAGTATATGGCTTCAATCGACATATCAACCTCTCGCAAAAGATCGATGATTGCAGTAGAGGGCTGATAGTTGACAGATGAGTGTCTCTTGATGAGGCGCATGACCCATGGAGCATAAAAATTCAGACCAAATAGGTCAGATCCAGAAGCAGCAAGTTGCCTGATGAAGAATTCTTGAGTATTGAAGCTGATGCCATTGAGAATGTAGAAGACCAAAGTCTTCATAGCTCCTTCGAGCTTGACTGCTGATGAATGTCCTTTGATAGGCCATAGAGTTCGCCTGATGATATGATATATGGTGTGAGGCAAATACTCAAGGTCTTCAACAAAGAACTCTGTTGGATATTCAGCGTTAGATGGAAAGGGCTTCATCATGCTCTACATCTGGCTCATATTAGGTTCGGGCTTATGGAAGATGCTCTCCAATGCATTGCGGTGTAGCTGACAATCAGGTTCATATAACTCTCCAGGAGTGGCTAGCCGTGTAAGCTCGATGATATCCATAGCTTTGGCTTCATGATGAACATTTCCAGCCATCCACTCGAGAACCCATGTCTTGATATCTCTATAGTAACCGTGAATATATAGAGTAGCATGGGATTGAAGCAATAGCTCTTCATTCTAGTGTTCTTTGTCTGTCACAAAGTTGAGCAGACCAGCATCACGAAAGCAATCCAGTGCTTCTTCTAAGCACGGCAGTCCAGCAATGGCTTCAATGTCAAGGCGCATATGAGGGAAAATGCCCTTGATCATATAGAACGCAGAATAATAGCTTCTCTCCGATAGCTCCGAACCAACTGATGATATCCTTGGCTTGGAGTAGGGTTCTTGGCGCTGTCAAAGAAAGTATTGTGGCTCTTGAAGCCATTTGCATTGAAGGACCCCGTGAGTTTGCGAGACAGAAACCTTGGCGATCTTGGCTTGGGCTTCTGGACCTGAGGCCTATGCTCTACATGATAATCAAATCAAGGTCCTGAGGCAAGAAGGCGGAGGTACCGAATGGGCCATCGGACAGTGGTTAGCTGGCCATGACTGTATGCTTGCTCAATTGTATGGGGCCTTGGTGGCGGAACAGAGAGCGGGCAAGGCGGTGAGGCGTCAGTGCACAAGTGCCGGGAGCGATTGTCTCATTAGCTTGAGGTGCAGTGGCCTCATTGGCTTCAGGCACAGTGGCCTCATTGGTTTCAGGCACACTGGTTGGTGCAGGCTCTACATTAGCGTCAGCCATGACTGTGTCATTGGCTTCATTGGCGTTGGTGGTGGTAGCTTCAACATTTTCAACCTCCTCTTGATGAACAGGAGGGTCGGGCACTGGCACGTTCACATCAGGAACAGCTTCTTCAATCACTGGGGGAGTAGGGACACGTACGTCTTCTTGATTTCCCTCGGCTGATGCAGCCGGATTGTCTTCAGCAGCTTGTGCTTCAGACTCGGAGACATTCACAGTTGGAGTAGGTTCAGAGAAGACTTGACGAGCAACAGGTGAACGTTGCACTTCTCCTTCTGGAACGCTCGACAGAGGGACTTGAGGCCTTTGTCCTTTATGAAGCCTGCGAAATGCTGGCAACGCCTTAGGAGATGGAGTTGGCTGGGCCTCAAAGTCTTCTTCTTCTTCTTGCATGGGGGGTGTAGCTTGTTGTTGGGGAGTACTGGGGGAGTCTTGTTGCTGTGGGTGATCAGCCCACGATGCATCCTGAGCAATTGGCGTCAGAGGACGACCAATGCTGATGAGTTCGCTGTTCGTAAGAACAGGCGATGATAACACATTGTGTTCAATCTGAGGAAGAACTTCACCATCTTCAACATTGTCATCATGACCAATGTCTTGAAAGCAGGTGGGTTCAGCTGCTGGAATATCTTCAGCTTCATGAGCCTCTGTGGGAGCAGGCTCATGGACTATCATCCTTCTTTCTTGATGTTCTGATGCAAGGCGAACCACTGAAATGGGTTCAACAACTAAGGGCTCTGTGGAAGCAGCCCTAGTCTTCTTGGTCTTGCGCTTCTTCTTGGAGGGAGCGGCATCAGAGGCTTCAGTATTCTTCCTCTTTCTGGCTTCAGCCTCGGCAGCCCTCGTTTTCTTCTGTTCTGAAGCGGTTGTGGTGACCTTTGGCTTCGAGCCAGTCATGCTGCTTGGGAAGATAATGTGAGGGGCTTCTTGGCTTGAGGGTGCCGGCTGGTCAGCAGGAAGCTTCTTCTTTTTCTTCGCAGCCATCCTGGGGTCAATGCCAGGACGACCAAGTGACTTGCGCTTCTCAGCCTCATTGTAGGCAAGCACACACTTATCAGCCAAACTCTTCATGTGCTCTCGAGAGCCCTGAGCTTCTTCACGCTTCTTCAGAGAAGCTTCTTTAAGCTCATGTAGCATGACCTTGAAGTTTCTGATGTCTTGAACACTTAGCTTGGCCACATGCTTCTTGAATTGAGCCTTCTCATAATCAATCTTGTTCTTCAGCTCTACTATGCGCTGAGCGAGAGCCAGCTCATAAGCAATGGCGCCATTGAAGGCGACACTGAGGCCAATGAGAAGCTGCAAATCTTCAAAGCTAAGATTGGGGGTGTCGAACCATTCATCAATGAAGTTGTGGATGATTGCCACATCAAAGATAGGCAAGTTGTTGAAGATTTCTGCTTCTTCCTTGCTCTTTATCAGTTTCTCAAGGGCATCATCAACAAGATCTTCATCACTTGACAGATCAATGGGTTCTTCGCGTAGAATGGCGGCAGGAGTCAAGGCTTGATCAGTAGGCCTGACAAGTTGCTTTTTCTTCTCCGTTCTCTTGGAGCACGGGATTGATCTTCGACCGCACATCGGCTTCGTGGAGGTGCGATGGCGATTAACCACGAGAAGTCTTCGGAGGTGCAGCTGATCTAGAAGCATTTTGCTTCTTTTGCTTCTGCGGCTTTGGAGGAGGAGCTGGGGCTTCATCAGAGTCAGCATCATTGTCAGAATGATCAACTCTGGCACCCTGGACCAAGATGTAGGTGATGAGGCCATCGAGATTGGAGAAGGGGCCGACGACATTGGGTTCAGCATCACGGGAGCCGTCAGCATGGGGAGCAGAGGGACCAGGGTTGAAGTCTAATCCCAATGACTTCTTGTTTTTCTTGGCCGAAGCCACAGCGAACTGCAAGTTGCGCTTGAATAGAGCATCGTCATGACACCAGAGTAATGAAGTGGGATCGGCGTTCTCAGGCTGAGGTCCACGGACCATGCAAGGATAGAAGCCTTGAGCAATAGCTTCAGTTCTGCTCTTGGGTTGAAGGCCTCGATAGAGAATATCACCCCAAGGTCTCTTGATAGCATTCTTCTCTGCATATTCCTTTGTCACAAACTTGTACTTGAACCATTCTTCAGCCCAATAGCGTCGAATCCATTGGATTCGAGTCTTGCGCTGATGATAATTCTCTTCGGGATCTGTCTTGTAGAGTTCTGCTAGGTCATCAGGCAGATCTTTGTATGTTCCTTCTCTGCGCTGTCTGCCACCCTTCCTTGCTGATTTTTCTGCAGCCATGAACTTCAAACTGAATGGCTTCAAAACGTTCAAAGGCTTTAGAGACTTACGCTTGCTGGTCAAGCAGGAACTGACTTCAGGAGAATTGATATGATGTTGTAAGTATTCTGCAAACGAATGCAGACTATGAGAACCAAGGGATTCTCTCACGGACATGTACTGTGATAAAGATTAGAGATGCGAGGAAGGGAAGAGGTCATATGCATTCTCAGAACATTTTGATGATAAATCAGTTTGAAGACATTGACCTCATGATGCGAAGACATTCACTTATATAGGCGAGTTGGTTCCAGATTTGTACCAATCCGTGAATAAGTACAAGTGAGGAATCAAAATAGACAGGAAATCTAAGTGAATAGACTAGGCAGTATGAGATGCAGACAGAGTAGATCTAACATTGAACAGGGAGAAACCACTTTCGGTAAAACAGGATGAATCTTGAAGATCAAAAAGGTGGTAAAAATAGAGTTATAATTACCGCACGAAGAACTGCTAGATGGGATGAATAGGAGACCGAGCAGTTCAGCCCACCATGCCCTAACTTGGCGATGGAGGACACCTACAGCGACGGCGGAGAGGACGAGGTCCGCGGCCGGTGTGAGGACGGCGTCGGAGAAGTCGCGGCAGCTAAGCGCTTCATCGCCGGTGTTGTCGAGAGCTAGCGGTGGCGCTAGGGTTTTGATGGAGGTGGAGAGGTGGAAGAAGGATTTCTTTACCGCAGGGGACAAGTATTTATAAGTAGGTGAGTGGCACAGCGCAATTACGCTGGTGCGCTTGGTGGTTCACATCTGAGGGGCACGTGGCAAGCATGCAACATACTCAGAGTTGTCCCACGTTCCCACGCCCGCCAGGCATGTCGGAGAGTTGTTCCGGCTTCTCCGGATTTCAACAATAAAGATAAGTCATTTAAAACCAATTTAATGTTTGTCTCTTTGCCTTCTGCGACTAGGACGCAGAGAAGACATTCGACAGTTTCAATAGAATGCATATGATTTGGACAGATAGAGTTTGAGATAGAAAGCATAGAGAGGTTAGGATCCGATCATATTCACTTAGTTTAAAAGATCTAATCTTGAAGACATAGCTATAAGTGAATGTTGTAGAGGACAGAACACTAGTTTATATATATATCAGAAGGCAATCAAACCATCATAGTGTAGAAAATCATGAAAATAAATTGAAACTGAAGACAAACTAAATGCGAAGTTATTGCAATATAATGCCATGAGTGAAACACTTCAAACAGAGAAATTTGGTGGTGGCGTTACCCACCGTATAGGAAGTATTAGACCCAGACACGGCGCACAATTATCATGGCGCTCCGAAGTCAAATTCCATGTTAATGTATTCACACTTAGAGTGTAAATCTTCATTGATTGAAGACATACTCCCTCCGGTCCTTTTTACTCTGCACATTGGTTTTGCCGAAAGTCAAACTTTGCTAAGTTTGACCAAATTTATATTGAAAATTATTAGCATCTATAATATTTAATAAATATTTTATGAAAATATATTCCAAGATGAATCTAATGATATTGGTGTTGTTATGTGAATGTCTATAATTTTTTATATAAACTTAGTCAAAGTTGGATGAGATTGACTTCAGACAAACCTAATATGCAGAGTAAAAAGGACCGGAGGGAGTACATTACTTTGTGTGTTGCACATCTAAGTCATCAACATGCATAAGTGTTAGGATGTGTGCCTGATCACAGGACATTAAAGGATTCCAAGATATTTAGCTCACACCGTAACTTGCAAAACCTTTTCTCATCCAAGGGCTTTGTGAAGATATCTGCCAGTTGCTCTTCAGTGTTTACGTGAATCATATCGATATCTTTCTTCATGACATGATCTCTGAGAAAGTGATGACGTATTTCAATGTGCTTTGTCTTCGAGTGCTGGACTGGATTGTTGGCTATCTTGATGGCACTTTCATTGTCGCAAAAGAGAGGTACTTGTTTCAGGTTGATGCCATAGTCCTTGAGAGTTTGCTTCATCCATAGAAGCTGAGCACAACAGGATCCAGCAGCAATGTATTCAGATTCAGCAGTTGAGAGTGATACACAGTTCTGCTTCTTTGAAGACCAACAGACAAGTGATCGACCAAGAAAATGACATGTGCCTGATGTAGACTTGTGATCCACCTTGTCACCAGCATAATCAGCATCCGAGAATCCAACCAAATCAAATTTTGAGCCCTTGGGATACCACAATCCGAGTGTTGGGGTGTAAGCCAAATATCGAAGAATTCGCTTCACAGCTAAGTGATGCGATTCCTTTGGTGCCGCTTGGAATCGAGCACACATGCAAACACTAAGCATAATATCTGGCCTAGATGCACATAGATAAAGTAAAGAACCAATCATGGAGCGGTATACCTTTTGATCGAACTCTTTACCATTGTCGTCGGGACCAAGATGGTGTTTGGCTGGCATTGGCGTCGTGTAGCCTTTGCAGTCTTCCATTCCAAACTTCTTCGACAATCTTTGAGGTATTTTTCTTGAGATATGAAGATGCCATTTCTTTGCTGATGAATTTGAAGACCGAGGAAGAACTTCAGCTCACCCATCATGGACATCTGATATGGCTCTTGCATCATGTACCCAAACTCATCAGTATATTTCTGGTTGGTGCAGCCGAAGATTATGTCATCCACATATATTTGGCACACAAACAGTTCACCATCATATGTCTTCGTGAAGAGTGTGGGATCGAGGGATCCTCGTTTGAAGCCTTTGCTCTTCAGGAAGTCTTTGATTGTATCATACCATGCACGAGGAGCTTGTTTGAGTCCATACAGTGCTCTGTTTAGCTTGTACACCATATCAGGATGTTTTGGATCTTCAAAGCCAGGTGGTTGAGCGACATATACTTCTTCTTCAATCTTGCCATTCAGAAATGCACTCTTCACATCCATTTGATATAGCAATATGTTGTGATGATTAGCGTAGGCTAGCAGTATGTGAATAGCTTCAAGCCTGACATTATTCAGCTTGAACTGTTGAAGTTCTTCTTGCATGGCTTGAATCCATTCAGGTTCCATAAAAGCTTCAGCAACTTTCTTGGGTTCTGATATTGACACAAATGAAAAGTGCCCACAGAAGTTTGCTAGCTGTGTTGCTCTTGATCGAGTGAGTGGACCAGGCGCATTGATGCTATCAATTATTTTCTCTATTTGAACTTCATTTGCAACACGAGGATGAACAGGACGAAGACTTTGCTCTTGCTGATCATTGTCATCATTGGGAGGATTGTCTTCGGTCTGAGCATTGTCTTCAGGTTGATTTGGTGCTGAGATGATAAGTTCCTCTTCAGGCTGTGCTTCAGAAGGCATGATTTCACCAGTTCCCATCAGCTTGATAGATTCACTTGGAGAAGCTTCATCTAGTGTACTTGGCAGGATTTCTCTTTGTGAACCATTGGTTTCATCAAATTTCACATCCACAGTTTCGACGATTTTGCAGAGATAGAGTTTGAAGACTCTGTAGGAGTGTGAATCCTTTCCATAGCCAAGCATGAAGCCTTCGTGAACCTTAGGTGCAAATTTTGACTTGTGATGAGGATCCTTGATCCAGCATCTAGCTCCAAATACTCGAAATGGCGGCGTTTGGCTTCTTGCGAAGAAGGAGCTCATATGATGTTTTGTTGAAGCTTATGGATGTACACACGGTTGATGATGTGACAGGCTGTATCAATAGCTTCAGGCCAGAACTTTCTTGGTGTCTTGTATTCATCTAACATTGTTTGAGCCATCTCAATGAGGGTTCTGTTTTTGCGCTCAACAATGCCATTTTGCTGAGGTGTGTATGGAGCAGAGAACTCATGAGTGATTCCCATTGTATCCAGATACAGATCAAGTCCTGTGTTCTTGAATTCAGTGCCATTGTCACTTCTGATATGCTTGATTTTCATGCCATAATCATCCATTGCTCGATTGGCAAAGCGCCTGAAGACATCTAGCACTTCAGTCTTGTAAAGAATTATATGAACCCATGTGTATCTTGAGTAGTCATCAACAATGACGAAGCCATAGAGACAGGCAGTTGTTGTGAGGGTGGAGTAGTGAGTAGGTCCAAATAAGTCCATATGTAACAGCTCGAAGGGTTGAGATGTTGTCATGATTGTCTTCGAGGGGTGCTTTGCCCTTGTCATCTTTCCAGCTTCACAGGCACCACACAGATGATCCTTCTTGAACTTGACATCCTCGATGCCAATGACATGCTTCTTCTTGACGAGTGAGTGTAAGTTTCTCATGCTAGCATGTTCTAGCCTTCGATGCCAGAGCCAGCATTCTGAAGCTTTTGTGAGAAGACATACGGCAAGCTGTGGACCTGCCGAGAAATCTACCATGTATAGATCATCTTTTCGATACCCTTCAAAGACTAGAGATCTGTCAGATTCCATTAGTACAAGGCAGCGATATTTTCCAAATAGCATGATAGAGGCGGGGTGCCCCGATCTTTCGATGAGATGATAACTATCGATTTGGTGGAGACGACTTTGACGATCCGACTACAAACGTGCACGACGTTGCGCCTTAGCAATCGCTAAACCAACTCCGAGAGGTTATTGACCACGCGGAGCACAATCAACGACCACGAAGGTCTATTCCTGCAAGCAATCGAAGAACAAGCAAGAATATGATAAAAGCAATCTGAATATTGCGAGTATGTATGAAGTATTGATAAAGATGGGGATCCATAAGCGGTCTTGGTCTGGTCGTTAGACACAAACAAAGTACACGAAGTTGCAATGGCTAACTTTTAACTAAACAAATCCCAAGGGAAAAGCTACTAGATGGATCTACTTATATAGGAGCAAGGGGTGGTGGCCAAGGAGGTGGGAGGACGTCCCAAGGCAGCCTAAAACTAACCTGAGGTCGTACAAGGCCAATGGGCCCAAGTGGAGGTGACGTAACACCTTTGGACTTGTAGTTTGACTCAGATTCTGGTGCAGCGTTAGATTGTTTCATCTATAACTCAACGCTCCGGATGGATTTTAAGGTGATTTCAATTGTGCTGGAAAGAGCATGAAATCTACTTTCCAACAAAAAAAGAATCACTCAATTCGGAGTCCGTATGAAAACGTTGTTGACGTTTTGAGTCAGGTATGTCTGTGCAGTCCGAATCTGAGTCCAGAACGTGAGAGACTTGGACTCTATCTTCTCTTGGGCCAAAAGTGATGTGAGAGAACTTTTTGAACAGCAAATAAACATCTCTTTCTTCCTTATCTTCATATGTGGATTGTACAAATGTCCCATACACCTGCAATTAGACAAAACGCAAAAGTGTGTGAAGTATTTTTGTTCTGGATAACATAAATAGATTATTGAATAGTTTGCACTAGAAATCACCTGACAAATATGCATGTATGCAATATTTTTGGTCATATCCAAGGTAGTCATGTCCTCATCATCCTCCCCTTCTTGAAAACAAAGCCGTCCTCGGCGTTGCTTAATCTGAAATGTGGCTAACAAAAGAGACAAGGTGTACATGTTGTATATGTATATGTCATCCATTTTTACTTCCCTCGATTTTTGCATTTATGACACATGAATAGATGAGTAACTTGCATAGTTCATAAAATATAATGCCAAAAAATTAGCACAAGAAGTAGAAGGCATGAAAATATTGCAACTCAGTTTGCACATATAAGTGAAGCTCTTATTCATTTCAAAAGATTGACAATGTTCATCATTAAACCATCCCAACGTTGGTGAATAAACCTTACTTGCATCAAATTTACATGCTGCAACATGCTTAGATAAGCAAACATGCAATGAGTCATTCGACACAAAATCATCACCAAGATTAGAGGACATATCAAAATGATTAAACATTGATTCTTTTGCATCAATAGTTAATTCAATGGGTGCTCTCAAAATTGTTGGTATTTCAGTTGTTTGATCACATGGCAAAGTCAAATTATCAATATAATCCTCTAAAATAGGTGGTGTGATCAAAGTAGTGGGTAGCTCAACACATGATGTATTCAAGTTAACTAGCATGCATCATTCTCATGTAAAAGTGGAAAATCTGTACCTTTGTCATTACCTCTTATAGTCAACTCAGATGATGCAGGCACTCTCGATGGTGATGTGTCACATGGTGGAGATGATGTAGTCCTCGCAACAACGGATGTGGTTGTCATAATACGCCTAGTAGTTGAATAAACATCTGTATCAACAGTTGGAATGTGCACCGTGCGCTTGTTCTCCTTGTGGGCAACACGTCGTTTTATTTCCTGTTCAGCTTTGCAAGCAAGACGAAACAAATGGTCCATAGGATAACACTCTTCATGAATTAGTATCTCCTGAATATTATGGTTTAATCCTTCCCAAAATCTATCCATAAAATCTTCTTCACTTTCTTCTAAAAATGAGTGCAACAAGGTAGTTTGTAAATCATCATAATATTTTGTTACGGTGTCACTACCTTGTTTTAAATGTTCCAGTTTTTAATCATGCCACGAGTATAATAAACATCGACGAATCTATCTCTCATGACATGTTTTAAATCATCCCAAGTATTAGGTACATAATCAGGGTGTAACCGACAATATTCACTCCACCAAACTAGAGCATAACCAGTGAAAGAACCAACCGCAACCGTAACTTTTTTACGTTCATCAAAATTATGGGAAGCAAATACATTATTTATGTCTAACTCCCATTCAATATATAAAGCAGGTCTAAAACGGCCATTAAATGGTGGTACAGAAACATGAACCTGATCATGTGCATTTGGATGTTTGTGCACCTCTCGTGACGGTTGTGGTATTTGCATAGGTGGTGGCATGTCTCCCGCGATCGACAAAGCCCATGAATTGACTCTGGATCCTATCATGATTAGTAGAACAAGAAACAAAATCCAAAAATAATGTTCCTATAACTACTAGGATGTGGTGTTAAAAGCGCTCACGATAAAGCAAATATCAATGTCTTACAAGTTCTTACCATGCAGCGGCGGTGATCGGCAACCAGCGGTGTCAAGTAACTCGAATATTGAGTAAAAGCGATTGCCGGGGGCGTCACGTATACGGTGCAGAAATATGTGGAGCTGGGTTGGCTATATATGGTAGCAAAAGATTAGCAATAATCAATTCATAGATGCAATGTTGAATAAACGCTCAACGACGGTACTATGCTGGTCCTAAGCTAGACCGGACTAGAGACGCGAGCCTAGAACACTAATGAGGTCACGGCGTAGCACAACTAGCATCAATGAAGGATACTAAGTAGCTCTTGACAGCAAGATATAAGTGAAGATAATGATGAAAAACAACTGCCAAGCAGGATATACAACAACACTCTCTCCAACTTTCCTCTTGAAAAGTTTGAGCCAATTTTCTGATAAATTCTTGCAAAGAATGCTACTAACTCAAGCTTTTCAATGCAAAAAGAATCACTCAATTCCGAGTTGATATGAGGAGTCAAAGAATTCTAAAACTGGCCTGAAAAATTGGAACAAGCTATGTTCACGAACTTCGGAGGGCAAAAAGACCCATTTAGAAGCCGATTTTGAGGTGTCAAATATTGAACTAACTTATGCAACTATTTACATGGGGCTCGTCGCTAGCTTCAATTTGAGTACTCACGGAGCCAAAACGGACTTCGTATGAGGAAGATATACCTGTTTTACTGAACAGTGCGCAAAACAGATTCCAATCCGAATTCAGGTACGAGATTGATTCTAGATAGATCCGATTTTTTTTCTTCTCTCTTTTTTTCTCACGTTTTTTTTCTTTTTCTTCTCTCTCTTTTTCTTTTTTTCTTTCCTTTTTCTTTTTTTATCTTCTTTTTCTCCCTCTTTTTCTTTTTTTTCTTTTCTTTTTTTCTCTCTTTTTTCTCTCTTTCTTTTCTCCCTCTTTCCAAGACAAACTAGATAAGATGCAGATTGGATCAGGCGAAGATGTGAATGACCTCAACTATGATTATGACAATGAACAACGCGTAGCACGTGGTGGAAATTAATAGATGGGATGGTTGACAGCGGAAGGGATAATGATGCAGCGGCGGCGTGACTAATGTGAATAGAACTCGAAACTCTAAAGGAACTAGACACTAAGACCAGCAACTGACACAACGATGCAACCGATAATTCAACTATGCAAAGAACGAATAGAAATTGCAAAGGCTCGGACTGGCTTGGATAAAGGATGAACATATCTAACTTTTTTTTGTGGCTTTTTCATGGACTATAGGTATGAATGACAGATGCGATCTAAACTATGAAAAACTGTAAAATCACACCGAGCAACATGAAAATCTGATACCACTTGATAGAGGCGGGGTGTCCCGATCTTTCGATGAGATGATAACTATCGATTTGATGGAGAGCGACCTTGACGATCCGACTCTGACGTGCACGACGTTGCGCCTTAGCAATCGCTAAACCAACTCCGAGAGGTTATTGACCACGCCGAGCACAATCAACGACCACGAAGGTCTATTCCTGCAAGCAATCGAAGAACAAGCAAGAATATGATAAAAGCAATCTGAATATTGCGAGTATGTATGAAGTATTGATAAAGATGGGGATCCGTGGCGGTCTTGGTCTGGTCGTTAGACACAAGCGAAGTACACGAAGTTGCAATGGCTAACTTTTAACTAAACAAATCCCAAGGGAAAAGCTACTAGATGGATCTACTTATATAGGAGCAAGGGGTGGCGGCCAAGGAGGTGGGAGGACGTCCCAAGGCAGCCTAAAACTAACCTTAGGTCGTACAAGGCCAATGGGCCCAAGTGGAGGTGACGTAACACCTTTGGACTTGTAGTTTGACTCGGATTCTGGTGCAGTGTTAGATTGTTTCATCTATAACTCAACGCTCCGGACGGATTTTAAGGTGATTTCAATTGTTCTGGAAAGATCATGAAATCTACTTTCCAACAAAAAAAGAATCACCCAATTCGGAGTCCGTATGAAAAAGTTGTTGACGTTTTGAGTCAGGTATGTCTGTGCAGTCCGAATCTGAGTCCAGAACGTGAGAGACTTGGACTCTATCTTCTCTTGGGCCAAAAGTGACGTGAGAGAACTTTTTGAACAGCAAATAAACATCTCTTTCTTCCTTATCTTCATATGTGGATTGTACAAATGTCCCATACACCTGCAATTAGACAAAAGCATAAAAGTGTGTGAAGTATTTTTGTTACGGATAACATAAATAGATTATTGAATAGTTTGCACTAGAAATCACCTGACAAATATGCATGTATGCAATATTTTTGGTCATATCCAAGGTAGTCATGTCCTCATCATAGCACAATCATGTTCAAGTCACAAAGCATTGAGACAGACATTAAGTTGAAACCAAGGGATTCATCAAGCATCACTTTATCCATGTGTTGATCCTTTGAGATTGCAACTCTACCTAGACCCAATACCTTGCTTTTACGAGTGTCAGCAAATGTGATGTGACTCTTGTCGGATGGACGTAAGGTTGAGTCCATGAGAAGACTTTGATCACCAGTCATAGGATTTGTGCATCCACTGTCCATAATCCATTCTGAAGCTTTTCGTGATGTACCCTACAGTGCTGTTAGGAGGATAGGCTTCACAAGAGAGTGTTGTGAAGCATAAGCATTTGACACATATAGGGACTGTCACAGCTTATATCAAAGTTAGGACATATAGTATGACTGATAAGCGATTCAGATGTGAAGTATATAGAATGACATTTTATCATGCGTCCTAAATGTGTTTTAGGTCCCCAGCAATAGTATCGGATGCCATTGATTGCTGGCTGGAGACCGTTTTCTGCAAAAGAGAGTTAGTTCTTATTTGCCACCCACATCTTCAGGGGTGGCTTAGAAGCAATGAGTCTAAGTGCAGCCTCTGAGAATTTTGGCTTAGAAGCCCTAGCAAATAGCCTTGCAGGAGATGAATGATACTCATATGAATAAGCAGAAAAGTTCTTAGTCCTATGAACATAGTGGTTTGAAGATACACGCTCATATTCATAAGTCTGAGCATGATTTCCCTGCAAGACATTGGCATTAGGGTGACTCAGGTGAGTCCTGTATCTGTATGAAGCCTTTGGGCCATATGAAGCTATAGGTGCAGGGTTTGTCTTCTTCCTAGGTGGTGTCATGACGACATTCACAGGAAGATTCTCAATGTACTGCTTAGGTATCCAGATATTCTTCATAGGTGGTCCCTTCTTGCAGTTAGTACTAATGTACCTGGCAAACACTTCACCATTCTGATTCTTAAACAGCTTATAGTTTGCATCAAAGGATTCATGATAATAGGATTAGCACGAGTAAAGCGGATAAAGTGGATGGATCTCATGAAGGTTCCTTCTGACAACCCATGTGGTTTTGGGGTCTTGCTCGGGCTTCTAGTACGAGCCATCAACATTCATTTCCTCTTGAACCCAACACCCTCTTTCCTAGGGTTTGATTCAGAATCGCTTTTTGAGGACATCGCAGAGTGTCGATGTCCCTTCAAACTTTTGTACATCCTGTTTCAAGCAATGTCTTCAACATAGCATTTTCATCAACAACAAGCGATGGTATCCTCCGCGGAGGGTTAGTAACCACGTCGGTAGGTGAAGACAATGAAACGATAGCAGCGATGGAACATTGACAACAAATGTAGCGTTATCACGCTCAATGCATTTTAGACATGGTGGTTCAAATCCATCATGGCGGGACTGATCTGTTGAGCGAAGTGACTCATTCACTTTTGAAGATCTTCATGAGCCGCTCTCAATTTCTCAAGCTCTTGTTTCCTTTGAAGATAATCATAGGAGAGCCTTTCATAAGTAGTTGAGGCGTTTCATGGCGACCTTCAAGTTCTTGGTACTTAGCATGAAAACTTTTATGTCATCAACTAAGGACTGTGAGCGTGTCATTTCGCGTCCAACAGGTCATCGCTTTTGTCTAACAGTTTTTGAGTATGTTCCATAGCCTTTTGTTGTTCAGTTGCAATTTTAGCAAGTGTTTTGTAGCTTGGTTTGGATTCACAATCAGAGTCATCTTCACTTGATGTTTGAAAGTAAGCATCGCGTGATTTTACCTTGGCACCACGTGCCATGAAGTAGTAGGTGGGAGTAGGATCGTCTTCGACATCAACTTCAGCGTTGGTGTGGAGGTCATCATCTTCAGTGAAGATGGACTTGGCAACATAGGTTGTGGCTAGAACCAGACTTGCAACGCCAGGGTCGGACTCCTCTCCAGACTCCACCTCCGCCTCCTCAGAAGCAGACTCCTCCTCTGAATCCATTTCCTTGCCAACAAAAGCCCGAGCCTTGCCAGATGAGCTCTTCTTGTATGATGAAGACTTGGAAGAAGACTCAGAAGAAAACTTTAAGGATTTCTTCTTCTTCTTGTCATCAGAATCATATTCCTTGCTCTTCTTCTTCTTCTTCTCATTGTCCCACTGTGGGCACTCAGATATGTAGTGACCAGGTTTCTTGCACTTGTGGGAGGTTCTCTTCTTGTGATCATGGGTGGAAGCTTCATCATTCCTTGAGCTGGATCGTGAAGATTTTCTGAAGCCTTTCGTCTTAGTGAATTTCTGGAACTTCTTCACAAGCATAGCAAGTTCCCTTCCAATGTCTTCAGGATCTTTAGAACTGCAGTCAGATTCTTCTTCAGATGAGGAAACAACTTTTGCCTTCAAAGCGCGAGTTCGGCCATAGTTTGGGCCATAGATATCTCTTTTCTCAGATAGCTGGAACTCATGTGTGTTGAGCCTCTCAAGTATATCAGACGGATCGAGTGTCTTGAAGTCAGGACGTTCTTGTATCATGAGGGCAAGGGTGTCAAAGGAGCTGTCAAGTGATCTCAGCAATGTCTTGACGATTTCATGCTTGGTAATCTCAGTTGCACCAAGAGCTTGAAGTTCATTTGTGATGTCAGTGAGGCGATCGAACGTGAGCTGGACATTTTCATTGTCGTTTCTCTTGAAGCAGTTGAAGAGGTTGCGAAGAACACTGTTTGTTTGATCTCTCTGGGTTGATACGCCTTCGTTGACCTTGGAGAGCCAGTCCCAGACTAGCTTTGATGTTTCCAGAGCACTCACACGGCCATACTGTCCTTTGGTCAGATGACCACAGATGATGTTCTTTGCAGTAGAATCCAGTTGAATGAATTTCTTGACATCGAGGGGTGACACCTTCACGGTTTTGGGAGCGCCATTCTTGATGACATACGAGTCGACATCAATGGCTTCAAGATGCATCGCATCTTATTCTTCGATAGAGGGATATTCAGTTCCATCGAAAACGGGCAAGCGGCGGAGACTTTGATTATCCTGCGATCGACATAGCTAAACTCCGGTGGTTAAACGAATCACCGAGAACAAGGAGTACCTTGCTCGATACCAATTGAAAGTGCTAGTATCGACTAGAGGGGGGGTGAATAGGTGATTTTTATGAAAGTCTTCAAAACTTGGAAGTTTCAAAGACAAACAACAGGAATGACCTAGTTGATATGCAGCGGAAGATAAACTACCATAGGCAAGCCATAGTCAAGTATGCAATGATGTGAAAGTACAGGACTAATAGCAGCTAAGTAGTAAGGATCGGGATGGAAGATAGTATGAAAGCAATCAACAGTAGTAGTCAAGCAATGAAGTCAAACAGATACACAGAAAGGCAGTGACTTCACGAAGACAAACAAAAGTAAAGGATGGAAAGGGATAGAACCAGTCGCTTGTTGAAGACACAGGATTTGTTGGACCAGTTCCAATTGTTGTGACAACTGTACGTCTGGTTAGGGAGGCTGAGATTTAACTCAGAAGACCGTGTCTTCACCTTATTCCCCTTGAGCTAAGGACACCCAGTCCTCGCCCAATCACTCTGGTAAGTCTTCAAGGTAGACTTCCCAACCTTCACATACTTCGTTCACCGGCAATCCACAATGACTCTTGGATGCTCAGAACGCGACGCCTAACCGGCTGGAGGATTCACAGTCCTCAAGTGTAATAAGTCTTCAGTCACACAGACATGAAAGACTTGATGATGCCTAACACTTTTTGGCTCTGGGTGTTTGGGCTTTGTCCTCGCAAGGATTTCTCTCTCTCAAATGCTTCGAGGTGGGTTGCTCTCAAACGACAAAAGCCGTGCACAAACTCTAAGCAGCCACCAATTTATGGTGTAGGGGGTGGGCTATTTATAGCCACAAGGCAACCCGACCTGATTTGTCCAAAATGACCCTGGGTCACTAAGGAACTGACACGTGTTCCAATGGCCAGATTTCAAACACACACGACAACTTTACTTGGGCTACAAGCAAAGCTGACTCATCCAGCTCTGGATAAGATTTGCTCTCATTGTCTTCGCTCGAAGACATAGGATTTCAGGTTGAGCATCACTTGATCACTCGACTTAGTTCACTTGGACCCCACTTAACAAAGACGGTGGTTCCTATGACTCAACAAAGAAGAAAAGGAAACAACGAAACCACACAGTCTTCGCGCTCCATAGTCTTCACGCAATGTCTTCTCATGTCATAGTCTTCAATATGAATATCTTCTCATACCACCATTGTCTTCAATGTCTTCATACATTTTTAGGGGTCATCTCCGGTAGGTAAATCGAATCAATGAGGAACACTACCTGCGTTATCCTGCAATTCTCACAAACGCATTAGTCCCTCAACCAACTTTGTCGTTAATACTCCAAAACCAACTAGGGGTGGCACTAGATGCACTTACAACTACAGTAGTAGAGATTGAACTAATCATGCAAACTAGCATAGTAGATGAACAAATCACATCTAGGGCATATACTAGAAACATGAATTCTACCACAATCTCGAACAGGAAAGATAGAATCGCATACGATGCAGGGGAGCAACACTTGGCGTTGACGTTATCGCCCATGTAAATCGAGGATGAGTTTGCCAAGGTCGGGAAGAAGTAAATCGTTCAGTGAAGTAAATCGCTGCCGGCCGATCGCGTGAGTCGCACCCAAAAACATGATCACCCCTCTCCCGTAGAGGCAGTGGCGGAGCTAGCATTTGACATCAGGGTGGTCCGCCCTAATTTTTTTTATAACTAATATGACATGTGAACATTCTAACTAATTATCAATAGCACATAGAAATAGATTAATATGGTCTTACGAACACATTAAAATTCTCAATTAAATCTCAGTTTTGCATAAAGAAGCCTACATAGTAAATAGTACATGGACCATAGCACATACCTTGAGAAGTTCAAAAAGACTATCTTTCTGGCCTACGTTTTTGCATTGCCATGAAGGTATCAATTATGTCATCTTCATTCACCTCGGAGAAAGCATCCCTCTCAATGTATGTGACTAGGCAATCATCCAGAAGACTATCACCCATCTTATTTCTCAACTTGTTCTTGACAAAACTCATGGAAAAAATGCTCTATCAACATTTGCCGTTGCCACCGGGAGAATCAATACCAATTTTAAAAGCAAGTACACCAAATGATGAACTATATTTCTCCCTGTTTGGACAAGTACTGCTTCCTATCAACAAAGCTAATTGAGGCAGAATTATAAATGTGTTCATAGTGCAAAAAAGAAAACCCTAAATCATAAATTTGGGGTATTTTTTCAGTACCTCACTGGCTCACTGCTGCTGGATTTGGAGGGGCGAGGGCAGGGCCGCCAGGCATAGGCAGCCACCCAACAAGTGGCGGTAGGGGCGCAGGTAGCCGGACTCCGGTCTGCAGGGCCAAGGCGCAGCCACGCGCTAGAGAGATGCGCCTGGAGGCTGGAGCCCTGGATCGAGGGCCGGACGAGCGGGCTGTGTCGCGGGGCTACGATGAGGGGCGACACCTATGGGGCCGGGGGAGGCCCCTTCGTGTGTTCGGTACGGGGGCGGAGGAGGCACGGAGAGCAGATCGAGGCGATCTTGCAGGCGAGGATTTTACCCGGCCGGGACGCGATGGTCGCGTAAAACCCTCTGCTGCTTTGTGTTGTATTGTGCTCGGGAGCTTGAGAGCTACGATGGCAGCTACCGGCGTGGGAGTTGCAAATGGTTGAACCTCCCCTCGTTGTGCATGGGCCTCCTTTTATAGGGCAAGGGTCACCGACAGGTGTCAGCGTAGGGTAGAGGGTAAAAATGTAAAAGAGGTGGTAGTTGGAGCAGTCTTGAGGAGCAGTGCCGCTCTGATTGCTTGAGCAGTGGATTCTACCTACTTTTGTGAGAGGGACAAGAGCATTAAATGCCGTCGCCGTCGCCCCAAAAGCTCCCCGCCCTTGCGTCTCCGTTTGCCACAGCGATGGAGCCACCACCGTGGAGTGCCACCGCACCCTCCATGCAGCCTGACCACCGCCACGCGTCTCTGGAGAAAGGCGAGGCGGCGTGGGCGAGATGACTTGGGGTGAGGGCACGCAGCACAGCTCTCCCGGCAAGTACCTTGCAGGGGTCTTGAACTTGCGGGGCAGGGAGCTTGTCGGGCTCTATAACTTGCCGCTCCCGGGCCCTCGCCCGTGGCGTATAAGCGCCAGGCGTGCCTTCCGTGATGTGATCTTCTAGTCTCCCGTGAGCTCCTCTCGCCGGGGCCTTGCATGAGTGATATAATCTTGAGCACAGGCGGCCTTCCGGCAAGCTCCTCTTGCAGGGGTCTTGACCTTCTCATCTTGTACACTTTGTTCTTGAATGGCTTGATGTGGAGTGGGAATGATCTCCGGCAAGCCTGAGGGTAGATCCACCGCGGGAAGCTGCGATGCCCGTGCACAAGTTGGGGTCTTGAGGTACCCCTACCTTAGTCTGTCGACAGAGCCCGGGCTGGGCCATACATCGTGCAGCGCTGTTGGGCGGGCCCAAAGCAGTCTGCAGGCACACGAAGCCCATGGCGCGTCGAATCTGCTCCTGCATCGCCGCCTTCCGTCTGCAACAAAGCAGCGTCGATTCTTGGCGTCGTGGGATAGGGCGTGCCACGTCCTTTAATGAGAAGAGCGGAGCGCCCCCACTTCCCCATAAAAGCAGAGAAGAAGCGTGGTTCCCTCCATCGCTTTCATTGCTTCTTCTTCCTCCTCGAAAAACCCTCTTTGCGCTCCGCCTCCGCATCTCCTCCGTTGTTTCTTTTCGCCCTTGGCGTCGCCGGATTCTTCGTCCTCGAGAAGCGGGGCTGTCCATTGCAGCGGTAGGCGCGAGACTTCCTCCGCCGCCGCATTGCCCCTCTCCAAGACAGAAAAGGCGGCTGGGAGTGCGGGCGCGGGGATATAATGAGGCTGCGCCGGGCTGAACTTCAACTTCACGACGCTGGAGCTGAGGGGATGGTCGGGAACTCTTTGATATGACCCGGCCCATCGAGTGGTTCGAGCTTCCACGGGAGTGGTGCCCCTCTCTGCAAAGACGGCTCGGGATCGCCTCCTCGCCATGATGCCCGCGTGCGACTTCGCGCGGCGTGGGCGCTCATGGATTCCGCCCGAATCAATAGGCGTTCTCAACTTCTTGACACCCTCGTGGAGGTGGCGAAGGACAAGAACAGACCGGGGCTGACACGGGACACCACGGACCAGAGCTTGCGTACATAGCTTCTCGGGCGAAGAAGCCGCCGCATTGCAGCGGCGGAAAGTTCTATTTACACCGAGGCGGAGGCTGCAGAGAGTCCTATCAAGCGGAGGCGGCGGAGATCTGCGGGTTGCTGCGACTTCCTCCGACACGCTCGCCGGGGTCCCTCTCGAGGCACTCAGGATCCCGGAATCGCGGCCGAGGCCGCGGCAAGAAGTGAGCTGCGGAGGGAGCCGAGGCGCCGAGGCGGAGGCGTTGGAGGCGGAGACGCCAAAGGAAAGGGGTCGCAGCGCAGGCGCTGGTCCGCGAGCCAGCCGGCGAGGAGGAGGGGAGGATGTCGCGATCGCCGAGGAGGCCGGCGGGTCCACGGACCTTCTGACGGCGACCTCTCCTCGTCGTCGAAACCTCCCGCCCAGGCGAGCCCCAGCGTTCTCCACGAGCGCCTCCGCAAGGCTGCGGCGGAGCAATCGCAGTCCCGGCAGCTTCCAGCTCGCCGGGCAGCAAGAAGCTTCCGGGAGTCAAGCTGCGGGGGCGACCAGCGCACCGGCCGTGGCGGGGCGACTTCGCGAGCCACGGCAAATCGCCCGCAGGTCGGCGCCGGGCGGACGAGGTCTTCTCGGGCGGGGCGGCGGCTCCGTCTGCTTCTCGGGTCCCGGCCGCTCACGGGAGCGAGTCTTCGCAGCCCCCAGCCCGAGGTCCATGGCGCCCGAGAGGGCCTCCGCCTCTGCTCCTCGCGCCCGTCGACCCGGTGGAGTATGATTTCTCCGCCTTGGCGAAGACGACGAGGAAGAACAGAGTGAGTACCGAAATCTCCATCTTCTTGGATTTCGCTTTGATTATTATCGTGGCTAATCTTGTTTTCGTGCTGATTTGGGACCTTGGTGGCGGCGGCGAAAGCCAAGGTGCCGTGGTGAAGTTGCGGATGACCCGCCCGCCGAGGCGATCGGGACGTCTTGGGGCAAGCTTGCCGGACCAGCGCCCGTCGAGGAGCAGCCCCAGCGTAGCCCCGTCAGACGTCTGGGTCCCCGACCTTCGCTTGCGGACGCGTCTCAAAGCTTCATCTTGTTCCAATATCTTGATGTGTTTGTCTTGACTTGCGAGAGATGGAGCCGCAGCGGCATGAGCATCCGGAGGTCGCCGAGGAGCCGGCAGTCCCTCCATCCCCGCCAAGGTTGGACTCCCCGGCAAGGGAGAGCGTCCCGCCAAGGGCGGGTACTCCGCCAAGGGCGAGTACCCCGCCAAGGGTGAACAGCCCGGCGAGGGCGGCTACTCCGCCAAGGGATAGTTCCCCGGCAAGAGAGCCCGCCTCCGAAGATGTCCGCCAAGGTAAGTTCTGCAACTTTGCCTTCTTGGTGTCGCCTCTTTTTGGATATTTGCTTGATCTGCTTTTGCCTTTTCTTCTTCTTCAAGATCCTCCTCCTCCCCCCGAACAGATGGAGACGGAGGTCGTCATTGAGGAGGAGGAGGACGGGCAGGGTGGCGGCGACGACACCCCTGTCGTCGAGGACGCGGCGGGAGCCGCCGAGCCACACGTGCCGGAGGCTGCTTCGGCTGCAGACGCAGCGGCCGGAGAGGGGGACGGCGACCGCACCATCGGCGGAGGCTGCGGGGGCGTCAAGTCTTTGCGCGGTCACCGACCCCTCCGCCGGAGAAGAACAGCCCGGCTACTACTTGAAGCCCCAGCGGCGTCTTCATCCAGATGCCGTGGGGTTCCTCGTCATGACTCCTGAGGGCGAGGCCTTGACGGGAGATCCTCGCCTCCGCGGGTTTGAAGGTCGTCGAGGGCCGGCGGGGAGGCGGGCCCGATGAAGCTGCTTCACCAGCTCTGGCCCTTACCGGGCAGACGGTAGCTTCGCTTCCGGGAGGCCCTGCCGCCAAGGCCGCCGAGGAGATGGAGAAGCGGCGGAGCTCAGCGCCGCCAATCAGGCTGCTCTCCAGCTTGATGGCGGAGAAGCGCGAGCAGCTTCGCGGGCGATATGAAGAGTGGCTCTTGGAGAAGGCCGAGGCGAAGAGCGGCAACGGCTCGCCGGAGTGGAGCTGTCGGCGAAGGAGAGCTCAACCAGCGGAAGGTTGACCTTAGCGCCCACGAGGAAGACCTTGCCGCTCGGGAGCAGGCCCTTGGCGGGAATTGAAGGAGGCGAAGGACGCCCAAGGGCGGCGCGAGACCGCCAAGGAAGATCTTGCCGCCAAGGTCGCGCAAGCTGGAGGAGCTGTTGAAGGTGGGCCGGAGAAGATCGCGCGCTCATCACGGAGGCGAGAAATGCGCCCACACCAACTCGAGCTCCAGCGCGCCTTTCCGAGAAGAGGCGGCGAGTGAAGGCCGCCAAGGACTCCGTCGAGATCTTGAGCAGAAAGTCTCTGAGCTGAAGGACTCGCTCGACGCTGCACGGGACCGGGAAACCAAGCTGAAGGAGGAGCTCCGCGAGGAGCGATCCTTAGTGGCCGGCGCCAATAAAGCAGCCGAAGATTTCCGTCGCATCGTCGAGATATGGACCGAGGATTTGGTATCCTCTGCGTCCGCCATCGACCGAGGCTCTTGGCGCTGAAGCTGGAGCATCTCATCTACTCCCGGATCAAACCTCGCTCCGGCGCCAAGCTCAGCCTCTTCTTGAAGTCGCGCCAGCTCTTGCAAATCTGCGGAAGAAGATCCCGCGCAGCTCGCCGAGGAGGCGTCGGTGTCTTGTGAGGAACCATGGGCGCGTCTTGACGAAGATCGTATACCGCAACCCGGTATAAACCTCTCCAACGCCCTTCGCAGCTTGCGGTCGTAGCGGACATGGAGGCTCTGAAGGAACAGTCGCCCACATCATCGCCAAAGTGAACAAGATCCCGGGATGGAGGCGGCGCGAGACTAGGCCTCTTTTATCTTTATCTCTCTTTTTTTGTTGCTGCATAGAGCGTCACGAACTCATCGGTTATCGCGACAAATTATTCTTTGTAAGATATTACCTTTATTTTGATCGGCGGATCGGTGTCATCTCCCTTGCCTTGATCCTCGACCGCGCGTTTTAACTTTATGCTTCTAGGAGTTTTGCGGCAAGGAGCCCTTCTTGCGAGTCTTGAGTGTCAAACTCGAAGCAGCTTGCTAGCCAAGGTCTTACCGGCAAGCAACCTTGCCATGGCTTGCTTTAGCGCACCTAGTTTCTTTGGCGGGCTCGAAAGCGAAACAAGGCGCAACACTTTGTCGCGACTCACTTAAATCGTTGAGCACGCTCGAAAACAAGATAAGGGTGCGGCTATCCACGGGTAGGTTCCTCCGAGCACAAGTTTTCCATACGAAGTGTGGTTGTTCAAGGAAGGCAACTTAAAAATTTAAAACTTTGAGCTGTTCTCCGGCAAGCTTCTCTTTCTTGAACAGCACTTGGTTCATCCTCCACTTCCTTCCCCCCCGGCAAACTTGTGCACGAGGAACGTTTCTTTTGCTTAAGAGACAAGGAAAAAAGAAGGAGGAAAAAGCATATGGCCTCTCGGCGTGCTATTGCTTGCCGGATATGCGTGCCGTACGAAAGATGCCAAATAACTCATGCAAATAGCAAAGAAGAGCATGGGAAAAGGCAAATAACGCAAAACACGGAAACTTTATTGCTGCACGGGGTCTGCGCCCGGCTTTGTACAAAGGGTTACATGCAACGGCGGCAAAGCTTTTGTACAAAAGGTGGTTGCCGGAGCGGATCACGGCAACCGCGCCTTATGGGTAAAACTTGCGAAGATGCTCTATGTTCAGGAGTTACTCATCGGCAAGCCTTCTTGGTCTCGGCGGACAGCGCCGGGCCTCGTGACTTGTCTCACCCGATAAGGGCCTTCCCACTTCGCCTCAACTTGTTGGAATTCTTGGCGGACTGAACACGCCGAAGAACAAGGTCGCCTTCCTCGAGACTCTGGCTTTGACCTTGCGGCTATGATAGCGGCGCAAGGCTTGCTTTGGTATCGGCGGCTCGTCTGACAGTTCGAGGCGTCCCTCCTCGAGGAGCAATCGTCATCTTGTCGCGATTGCTCTTGCTCAAGCTCATCATAGCGAGCACTCGAGGAGATCCGTATCTGAGTTCCGTGGGGAGAACTGCTTACGCTCCATAGACTAGAGCAAAGGGTGTACGTCCGGTGGCTCGATTTGGTGTCGTTCGATTGACCAAAGAGCCGCGGCAGCTCCTCTATCAATTTCTTCCGCACTTGCGCGACTGTCGAAAGTTCTTGTCTTGAGTCCGCGCAACACTTCAGCATTGGCCCTTTCGCTTGACCGTTGCTCCTTGGGTGAGCAGCGAAGTTAAACAGACCTTGGCGCCAAGGTCTTGGGCGTGTGCATGAAGGTGCGGCTAGTGAATTGTGTACCGTTGTCGATGATAATCCGGTTAGGGATCCAAGCGGCACACAATCGACCAAGAACTTGATTCTTGTTCAGGTTGTCACCTTTCTCACTGGCTCCACTTCGGCCACTTTGTGAACTTGTCGATTACTACGTACAAGTACTCAAAGCCCCGACAACGCACGGGAAGGGGCGAGATATCGAGCCCCTGGACCGAGAAGGGCCAGGATAAAGGGATTGTTTGGAGAGCTTGAGCTGGTGATGAATTTGCTTTGCATGGGCCGCACGCTTCACACTTGGTTACTAGTGCGATTGCATCTTGGAGGCTTCTTGCCAAAGAACCCTTGCCGGAAAGCTTTCGGCAAGTGCCCTTGCGCCAATGTGGTGGCGCAGATGCCTCCGTGTATCTCTGCCAGCAAGCTTACATCCATCTTCCACGGAGATGCACTTGATCGACACCATTGAGCCTTCTTACATGCAGCTCGTTATCCACGAACTGGTACATACTTATTTGTCTGGTTATCTTTTCTATTTTTACGGGTCGCGTGGGAAGTTCTCCGGTTTGTAGGAAGCAGACGATCTGCTGCGCCCATGCGGAGCTTGGGGCTCGGCGGCAAGGACTAAAGGCATGAGGGCAGCTGCGGGAACCTCGGCTTCTCTGGCAAGGATCTCAGCTCTGCGGGCTGAAGGTCCCCGGCAAGCTTGCGGGGCAATGCTCGTCGGGAACACTTGCTTCGATCGCACTGATCCGAGGATCTGCAGGAGCAAGCTGTTCCTCAGCGTTCTGGCCGTTGATCCTGGGGACTTTGGTGGCGGCCTCAGGGAGATCCGCCGGCAAGTAGTCGCCGGAGACCAACTTTCTCTTCTTGGACTGCCCAATTGATGGTGCGACGGAGGGTTGAGTCAGCTTGAGCAAGAAGGTCCCTGGTTCCACAGGTAACTTCATCGAAGCACACTTTGAAAGGCCATCTGCGATTTCATTCTGAGCTCTTGGAATGTGCTCCATCTGCAGACCTTCAAAGCGCTCCTCCAGCTTCCTCACCTCATCTACATAAGCTTCCATCAAAGGGCTCTGATAGCTCTTGTTAACTTGTCGGACCACCAACTGAGAATCTCCCCGCACAATCAACTTCTTGATCCCAAGTTCGGCCGCAATCCTGAGGCCGGCAAGCAAACCTTCATATTCGGCAGTGTTGTTTGTCGCTTGCTCTCTCGGGAAGTGCATCTGGATGACATACTTGAGGTGCTCTCCGGTGGGCGCGATGAGTACGAAGCCGGCACCGGCGCCTTGCAGCGAGAAGGCACCATCAAAGTACATTACCCATTCACTGCCGCTTCTTATGCGGGTGTACTTGTTTCTTGAACTTCTTCGTCGGTGTTGGGGTCCATTCGCTATAAATTCTGCCAAAGCCCGGCTCTGTATGGTTGAAGTACTTTCAAACTTGAGTCGAAGCTCGACAGCTCGAGTGCCCACTCAGCGATCCTGCTGTTGCTACGGGTTGTGCAATATCCTCTTGCGGGAAGCGAGTGACCCTTGTTATCTCGTGTGCTGGAAGTAATGGCGCAGCTTTCTCGAGGCCATGAGGAGGCGAAAAGCAGCTTCTGACACACGAGTATCTTGATCTAGCCCCACGGAGAAGGGAGCTTACAAAATACACCTGGTATTGCACCATCTTTTCCGCACCTCATCCTGTCCCTCTGCAGAGTTGTCCTTGTCGGGGCGGAGCTTGTCGGAGCAGCCCCCGCTTGTCATTGGACTCGCTTGTCGGGGTGCAGCCTCCTCGTCGGACTCCCTCTCCGCTACTAGCGCAGCACTAACCACTTGGTTGGTTGCCGCTAGGTACAGCAACAACTTCTCTGTGGTCTAGGTGCGACAAGTATTGGGGTGGAGGATAGGTATCGTTTCAAATCTTGCGGTGCTGCCTCCGCTTCGAGTCCATTTCATGGGGCCTGCCTTCTTCAAGATTTTGAAGAAAGGTAGGGGCGCTCGCTGAACTTTGAAATGAACCTCTTGAGGGCAGCCACGCAACCCGCGAGTCTTGACATCCTTGACCCGCTTGGGGCTTCAATCTGCTCAATGGCTTTAATCTTGTCGGGGTTGGCTTGATCCCCTCTGCGACACAAAGAACCGAGAAGCTTGCGGAGGGCACTCAAAGACGCACTTCTCGGGGTTCAACTTAAGTCAGATCTGGCGCAGGTTTGAAATGTCTCTTCCAAATCTTGGATCAGCGTGTCCTTGCTCTTGCTCTTCACCACAATATCATCCATGTAAGCCTCTACATTCCTGTGGATCTGTGGCTCAAAAGCAAGTATACACTACCCTTGCGAATGTTGACCTGCATTCTTGATCCGAATGGCATGCGATGAAGCAATAGGTGCCACATGGAGTGATAAATGCGATCTTCTCTTCATCCTCTTTGGCCATAAAGATCTGGTGGTAACTGAGTGCGCATCAAGAAAGCGAGTAGCTCACATCCGGCGGTGGAGTCGACAATCAGTCGATCTGCGCGGCAAGGAACGGATCCTTGGGACATGCTTTATTCACATCGGTGAAGTCTATACACAGCCTCCATTTCCGTTGGCCTTGCGCCTGACATCGGGTTTGCTAACCACGTCGGATGGATCACACCCCTGACCAGGCCTGCTGCCTCTAGCTTCTTGATTTCTTCGTTGATGAATTCTTGGCGCTCCACGGCTTGCTTCCTCACTTTCTGCTTGACGGGCCGCGCATGAGGGCAAACGGCGAGCTTGTGCTCAATTACCTTCCTGGGAACACCGGGGATGTCGGATGGTTGCCATGCAAACACATCGACATTCGCCCGAGAAAGCAACGGCGCTTTCCTATTTGTCGTCAAGCGTGGGCGATGGTGAAGGTACCACCGTCTGCCGTCCTCCTTGGCGGACACCTTCTTGGTATTTGGTGGAGCAGCCATTCCCTTTTATCCTTGCGGTGGAGCTCGGACGGGCGTCCTCGGCAACAGCGCAACACTCGAAGAAGTGCTTTGTTGCGGAGTGGGTCCCGGGCGCTTGCGGACTTGGTCTTCGTCTTCTTTCCCACAGGAGCTTGGCGGCAAGTGCATCCTTGTCGGCGCTGCTGCCGCATCCCGTAGATCTTGTCGGTGCAGATAAGCGCATCTTTCTTGTCGCGTGGGCGGTGATGGCGCTTATCGGCCCCGCATCTTGAGCACGTTGTAAGCATAATGGGAAGCTGCCATGAACTTGGCGAGAGCGGGGCGGCGAGTATCCCGTTGTATGGCAGCGGAATATCGGCGACGTCGAAAGTGGCCTTCGGTCCTGAAGTTGAGCTCCCGCCAAAGGTCACCGGCAAAGTGATCTTTCCTTGGGCTGCTCCTTCCCGGGTTGATTCCTTGGAAAGAACCGGTCTCTTCGAGCTCACCATCTGGGATTTGGAGTTTCTTGATCACAGCAAGAGGAGATCAAGTTCAGCCCGGCCCGCCGTCAACCAACATCTTGGTGACCTTGAGGTTGCGGATGGTGGGTGAGACCAGCATCGGCAAACACCCGACCGCGGTGGTGCGGTCGGGGTGATCCTCAAGATCAAAAATGATGGGCGTGCTGGACCATTTGAGGAGCCTGCGCGACTCCATGGGTGGCTCTGCTGCATTCACCTCACGTGCCCACTGCTTTAGTTGGCGGTGGGAGGTGTGCAACGAGGCTCCACCGTCGACGCACAGGACCTCCGTGGCCTTCTGGAACTCCTGTTCACTGTCATCCTCATCCTCCATGTCCTCGTCGCCGTCTTCTTCATCCTTGTCACGGCTCCGGGAAGGTCGATCACCTTGCCGCCGCTTGGCCTTGCCGGGGGGTCCTCCCCGACCATTGAACGGCCGCTTCTTGCTCGGTTCTCCGCCACCTTGGGCCCTCTCCTTGTCGCGCCTCTCGTACTCAGCTTTTTGCTGCTCGACGAGATAGTCGACGCGCTTGCAGTTGTAGAGGTCGTGGCCCTTGGTGCGGTGGATTTTCTTGATATTGCTTGCCGGGCCGCCCTGCTTGTCATTTTGCCGCCAGAGGCAAGCTCCTTGCGAGTTGCCACTGTGTTTGCTTGGCGGGAGCTTCCTTGCCGGACTTTTCGACGGCAAGCACATTCCTTATTCTTCTTCGAGAGTTCAGCCGCGGCGCTTCTTTGCCGAGGCGGCGTCGTCGAGTCGCTTCCTCTGCTTGACATCCTCCCGAGAGCCTCCTCCCTCTTCAGCGTCGCGATTTATCGCCGAGCATAAAGCTCACGACATCCCGGATTTTGGTCATCGCCATTTCTTCACGCATGCGCGATTACGCGCGTTCGGTGGAACGCAGCCGATAACGCGGCGCAGGTGGACATCGAGGATGTTGTGCCGCACACGGTGAAACGTTGGATGTACTTGCGCAGGATTCTCCTTCATACGGGCCAAAATGTGGAGGTCACTCTCTGGCCGTGGGGTTTGTGGCGCCGGTGAAGGCGCCAACAAAGCGATGGCAAAGGTCCGCCGGGAAGAAATGGAGCCCTCCGGCGGTGCATAAGCCAAGAACGAGCGTTCGGCCTAAGCCTGGCGGAAGTAGTTCGCCAGATCTTCTCGTCGCGCCCGGCAGCTCGCTGCGGCGATGGTGTGACACCGAGAAATTCGAGGGTGCGTCTTGCCGTCGTACTTCTCCGCACGTCGGGCTTGAAATTCTTCATCTTTGGAGCCCTTTGGGCGCCCGTAGCTCACGGGTGAACGCAGGACAGCTGCAGCGTCTGACAAGTCGCTCGCTCGCCGGGCGCACGTCGTCGACAGTGCTCCCAGCCCTCTGTTCGATTGTCGCCGAGTCTCGGCGGCGCTCGATCGTGGTTCGGCGTCTTTCGTCGCCGCTTCGTCGAGGACTGGCGTTGATCCCGCGAGCCTGCTGGTCCGACGATGCCGTGGAGCCGTCGTCGGCGTTATTCCGCGGGCGGCGTCTTCGCTTCAGCGGCGGGGAGTGCACGGTGGTTGCACCCGGCGGTCTGTTGCCGTTAGCGCCGTCTTCTCGGCTTATGCGTGGCCGTGAGGCCTCGAGCTCTTGTCGGCGGTCGTTGTTGGCGGCGACCAGTGCTCGATGGTAGCCCTCCGTCCTCGACCTTGTCCTTGTTGGAGGGAAGTCGAGAGCATTGCGCTCTTGTGGCGCTTCGCAGAAGTGGAGGGAAGCGGAGAAGCGGCGGTGCGAGGAGGGGACGCTCGGGCTTCTTGATGTTAGAAGGAGCAGGTCCTGCCCGGCGCCTTTCGCTTTGCCGTGTTCGGGCGGGGTTCGAACATCCGCGAGCCTCCGCGCGCCCCTGCTCCAAACAAGCGGATACCACCTCCGTGGTATGGCGCTGCTTTGGGTCGTCGCGGCGCTGAGATGGGCGTGGATCTACGGAGGCCGAGGCGCGGTCATCCGTCTGTCCACGGATCTGGTGACGCCGCGGCGCCCCGCTGTGTCCACCCTTCGCTGGCGTCTCCTCCGCCCACCGCGGCTCCGGTGGCGGCGGGAAGATGGAGATGGGTCTGCGACCCTCGAAGCTCGTCTTGAGGCCATGGCGCGATTGTCGCACGGTCGGCCGACGGCCGGAGAGAAGGTTGATGAAGAGAGCGGCGCGAACGCCGGATCAGGTTCGCACCACCTCGGCGCCCCTACAGCGCGCCGAAGATGTCGCGGGCGCCTACGATGAGGGGCGACACCTATGGGGCGGGAGGCCCCTTCGTGTGTTGATGCAGGCGGAGGAGGCACGGAGAGCGGATCGGCGCGATGCTGGGCGAGATTTTACCCAGCCGGGCGCGATGGTCGCGTAAACCCTGCTGCTGCTTTGTGTTGTATTGTGCTCGGGAGCTTGGAGAGCTCTGATGGCAGCTACACCGAGCGTGGGAGTTGCAAATGGTTGAACCTCCCCTCGTTGTGCATGGGCCTCCTTTTATAGGGCAGGGGTCACCGGCAGTGTCAGCGTGAGGGTAGAGGGTAAAATGTAAAAGAGGTGGTAGTTGGAGCAGTCTTGGGAGGCAGTGCCTCTGATTGCTTGAGCAGTGGATTCTACCTACTTTTGACAGAGGGGACAAGAGCATTAAATGCCCGTCGCCGTCGCCCCAAAAGCTCCCGCCCTTGCGTCTCCGTTTGCCACGGCGATGGAGCCACCACCGTGGAGTGCCACCGCACCCTCCATGCAGCACAGCCACCCGCCACGCGTCTCTGGAGAAAGCTGAGGGCGACGCGTGGGCAGATGACTTGGGGTGAGGGCACGCAGCACAGCTCTCCCCGGCAAGTACCTTGCCGGGGTCTTGAACTTGCCGGGCCCGGGAGCTTGTCGGGCTCTATAACTTGCCGCTCCCCGGGCCCTCGCCGGGGCGCGTATAGCGCCGAGGCGTGCCTTCCGTGATGTGATCTTCTAGTCTCCCCGGCGAGCTCCTCTCGCCAGGGCCTTGCATGAGTGATATAATCTTGAGCCTGGAACGGCCTTCCCGGCAAGCTCCTCTTGCCGGGGTCTTGACCTTCTGTCTTGTACACTTTGTTCTTGAATGGCTTGATGTGGAGTGGGAATGATCTCCGGCAAGCACATGGTAGATCCAGCCGCGGGAAGCTGCGACTGCCCGTGCACAAGTTGGGGTACTGAGGTACCCCTACCTTAGTACACCGACAGGCTGGAGAAGAGGCGGGCGCCGGGCAGGGCGGCGGTAGGGGCGCCGGGCGCGACGGCGGCAAGGAACGGCGACTCGGCGATGCGAGGCGGCTATCGGGATCGAGCAGGTGCGAGCGAGCAGTGGGCGTCGGCCGTCGGGGGACTGGACGAGCAATTTTTGGATATGGACCTGGTCTATTCATTGGGCTGTTTTTTCTGGCCCATTAGAATCTATATGTATATGGGCTGTCACAGAATCCCAGAGTGGGCCACGGCCCACCCTGGTCACCCTGTACATCCGCCACTACGTACAGGATAATGAGAGGCGGGGTTCCGGAGGCCTGCTGTCCCTTCTCCCGGTGCATGCCGAAAGGAGGGATGGAGAAGACTTGCTTGGCGGCGCAATGATCTGGAACGGTGGTGAGAACCATACGAAGCGGCGGCGGCTAGGGTAGACGTCTGCCTGACTATATAGTGCGGGCCGGGTAGGTCGTGGGAGTAAACCCCACGTTCGAGTTGTCACGATCCAAAAGAATCGGAAATGGTTCAGTAATTAACGCGTTCGTTAATTATTAATTAATGACTCATTCATTTTTCCCGAGCAGCAAAAATATAGACAACGTGCATATCTATGTCCTCAGCTCGGCTCAATCCCGCAACCTGTGGCGCGTCGTGACGAGACGTGGCGTGGCGAGGTGAGCGAGGAGGAGGAGCGCGTGTGTAGGTCTCCTTTTCTCATGCTCATACAAGTGGTAGAAGAGCTGACCTTATAAAGAGGTGCAACTCTCTCTCAACTTATGAGGTGGGACTAAACTCTAGCCTCACTCACTCCACTCACATGTGTGCATGAATGGGCCAAGAGAATTTCAGAATTTTAGTTGGGCTTTGGGCCAAAACCCCACTAGCAAATTCCAGCAATCCCCCACAAAGTCTCATTGGCACATTTCACCATTTGGTTCCAAAACATTGTTTATATACCGGTGCTTAGTGGAGACTGTGAAGTTGAACTTCCACTTAGAGATTCATGCTACACTAGATCACAACTTGAATAGTGGACTATGCCTTGAACTACAAGTTTTTTGCGAGACTAGTTTCACACAAATTCTTGACCGATACTGGGTTGCCGCAAGGCTTCCCCGCGGGTGGAGTGTATACGTCGTACTCTAGGGCCTTTTCATGAATTTATTAGAGAACACCCAATTCTCACAGACTGCGATGTTAACTGTCAAATTCATATAGGTGTGTTCCTCAGAAGATGCTCTGCAGGACAACATCTCTGCTTACTCAAATAAGCCACTTGGAACACATTAAGATAAATATCAACCTACCATGCAGATCAGGAGAGTATTGCATCTACACGGACTGGGATAATTAAAATAGGGATACTCTCCTCTCAGCTGACCAACAACTTGTCTCCCACTTCTACTTCACGGGATCTCCGATCACATAGAGTGGGTTACCACTATAGACAACTCATGCGGTGGGTCTAAAACCCATCTCCATCGATGCATTATCTATCACATTACGTGATAAACCTTTGTGAAGGGATCTGCCAAGTTTTTCATTGTTTGGATATAATCCAACGTAATAACTCCGGAGTTCCTCAATTTTCTGACAGATTTTAGTCTCCTCTTCACATGCCTTGAGGACTTCATATTGTCCTTAGAACTGTTTATCTTGACGATCACAGTTTGATTATCACAGTACATTAGGATAGGGGGTATTGGTTGTTCAACCATAGGTAAGTCCATCAATAGCTCACGAAGCCACTCTAATTCAACAGTGGCAGTGTCTAATGTTGTGAGTTCTGCTTCCATAGTTGACCTTGTTAAGATGGTCTGCTTGCAAGACTTCCAAGAAACAGTGCCGCCACCAAGTGTAAAAACATAACCACTTGTGGCCTTAATCTCATCAGCATCAAATATCCAGTTTGAGTCACTATAACCCTCCAGTACCCTTGGATACCCGGTGTAGTGAATCCCATAGCTCGCGGTGCCTTTCAAATAGCGCATAACTCTCTCAAGTGCACGCCAATGATCATCTCCCAGTTTTGACACAAACCGACTCAGCTTACTCATAGCAAAAGAGATGTCAGGCCTCGTGGCACTTGCCAAATACATAAGCGAGCCAATAATCTGAGAATACCTCAGTTGATCTCTAGCAATCCGTCGATCTTTCGAAGCTAGCATCATATGGAGTTGGAAAAGCAGGCACAACATTTATCACACTAATAAAGAAGAAGGAAAGAAATAACAAGAAAGAGATGAAGGTTTCAAAACAAGAAAGAGATGAGAAAGAAAAGAGAGAAAGAAAAGAGATCATCAGAAAGCAGCTCACCTTGGATGCTCTTCTCTCATCCAGTCAGAAGTGGAACTCAAGATTCGGATCGCGGCAAATATACAGAAAGGCGAGAGTGGAGGTTGGCGGGTCTCAGATCTAGTGGGAACATTAGAGGCATCTTCTTCTAGAAATATGAAGGAGATCACACGTAGTACTGACCGCAAGTAGCAGATCACACTACTGCTTGTTGATTCAATCTATCACGCAAACCACAAAACCGGCCACAATGAAGATAAGAAAATATCATGAATTGTTTCGTTGGTAACTCGGTCTCTTCTTTCCCGTTTGGTAGTCTACGATCTCAATCCTTTCTACTCTTGACTGTCAGGTTGAGGCATTATATGAGGAGTCTCCCAGAGGAGATGCAACTGATCGCGTTTACGTCAGAGTTGTGTACCGAGGTGCATGCGTGCAGTCGCTATACCCAAAACGACTCAAGACCTTTTCCACATAGTGAGACTGAAGCAGTGTGATCCCACCATTCTCATCTCTCAGCAGCTTGATGTGCAAGATAACATCAGCTACTCCTAGATCCTTCATCTCAAAACAGCGAGATAGGAAATCCTTAACCTCCTTGATTAGATCAAGTTTGGTTCCAAAGATCAGTATGTCATCGACATACAGACAAAGAATAACTCCTTCGCCCCCACCATGGCGATAGTACACACACTTGTCACCATCATTTACTACAAAGCCGGCAGCAGTTAATGTTCTTTCGAACTTCTCATGCCACTCCTTAGGAGCTTGTTTAAGGCCATATAAAGACTTTAATAACTTGCACACCTTTCCTTCCTGACCAGGTACTACAAAACCATCTGGCTGATCCTTTAAATTTCCTCCTTCAACTCTCCATTGAGGAAAGCCATCTTAACGCCCATTTGATGAACGAGAAGACCATGTGAGGCAGCCAGCGATAGTAGCACCCGAATTTTTGTCAGTCTAGCCACGGGTGAGTAAGTATCAAAGAAGTCTTCACCTTCTTTCTGGATATAACCCTTAGCCACAAGCCATGCCTTGTACTTTTCAATCATACCATCAGGTCTAAGCTTCTTCTTGAACACCCACTTACATCCTACAGGTTTGCACCCATAAGGACGGTCAGTGATCTCCCAGGTTCCGTTAGCTAAGATGGAATCCATCTCGCTATGAACAGCTTCCTTCCAGTAGTCAGCATCAGGAGATGCATAGGCTTCTGAAATAGTTCTGTGTGTGTCACCACAAGGTACACAATGAAATCATCACCAAAGGACTTTGCAGTCCTCTGTCTCTTACTCCTTACAGGAGTTTCATTGTCACCCTCAACAGGATTCTCAACGTGTTCCATCGCAATGGCGGGTTCAGGAATTACAGTGAGTTCCTCACTAGATGGAGTAGGTAGGTCCTGATTTGATGAACTCGACATATCCTTCATAGGAAATATGTCCACAAAGAAAGTTGCATCATTAGACTCCATAATCATACCAACATGCATGTCGGATACCTCAGATTTTATTATCAAAAATCTATAGCCAATGCTATGAAAAGCATAGCCCAGAAGAACACAATCCATGGTTTTTGGTCCAAGCTTGCGCTTCTTGGGAATTGTATATTGACTTTCGCCAAACAACCCCAAGAACGTAGGTAAGAGAGTTTCAACCTTTTCCTTTCCCATTCCTCAAATGGAGTCATGGTCTTATGCTTTGTGGGAACTCGGTTTAGGACATGACACACAGTCATTAGCGCCTCCCCCCAAAATTCCTTGGAAAGACCCGATGTGTCTAACATGGCGTTAACCAAATCAGTTAGAGTTTGGTTCTTTCTTTAGGCCACCCCATTTGACTGAGGTGAGTAGGGAGGCGTCCTCTCATGGATTATACCATGTTCCGCACAAAACAGATCAAATTCATTGGAATACTCTCCACCACGATCGGACCTAAGCCGTTTAATTTTTCGATCAAGTTGGTTCTGTGTCTCAGCTTTATAGTTTTTGAAGAAAGTTAAAGCCTCATCTTTTGATTTCAGAAAATACACATAACAATATCTAGTGGAGTCATCAATCAACGTCGTGAAATATCTCTTTCCACCTTTTGTCAACACACCATTCATCTCACAAAGATCAGAATGTATAAGCTCTAGTGGGCCAAGTCTCTTGCCTCTGCAGTCTTATGGGACTTGCGAGGTTGCTTAGCTTGCACACATACTTGGCACTTAGAGCCTTTGATAGTAGAGATTTTCGGAATTAAATTCATATTGGCTAGCCGCGTCATGCAACCAAAGTTAATATGACAAAGTCGTGAATGCCAAATATCCAACTCATTATTGTGGCAAACATTATTAATAACTTTAGTGCAAATATCTGACAAAGATAGGCGGAACAAGCCTCCGCACTCATAGCCTTTTCCAACAAATTGTCCACACTTGGAAATTACAACTTTATTGGACTCAAACACCAACTTAAAACCATCTCGACATAAACGGGAACCGCTAACGAGATTTTTATTGATGGACGACACATGATGAACATTCTTCAGACGCACGGTCTTGCCCGAAGTAAACTTCAGATCGACCGTACCGATACCTCGAACGATGGCATGTGAACCGTTCCCCATCAGCACGGGAGAAGTCCCTGGGACCTGGTAAGAAGAAAACATTGAGGCATCAGCACAAACATGTACATTGGCACTGGTGTCAATTAACCAATCAAGAGATTGAAATACTAAAAGGATGGTAGGAAGAATACAGTACCCAGATTCTTTCATATCAGTATCACCAATGACAACATTAGCGGACTTGCCACTCTTCTCATGTTCGCGCTCCTCAAAGAGGTTAGGACACTTCGGAACCCAGTGATTAGGATCACCGCAGACATGGCAAAGTCCCTTCCCCTTGTGAGAATTCTTCTTGAAGTTGGCAGAATGCGATGGCTTGTTCTTTGTATCAAACTTGCCTTTGCCCTGAGTTTTGTTCTTGTTGTTTTTGAACTTGTTGGGCTGGAAGTTCTTCTTCTATACCATGTGGGCACTAGAAGCTCCCCCAGCAACTCGAGCATGTGTGTCCTTTGCTCTCGCCTTCTCTTCAACATCAAGAGTACCAATGAGATCCGCAATGGAAAACTCTTGTCTCTTGTGTTTAAGGGAAGTAGCAAAATTGTTCCACGAAGGTGGAAGCTTGGCAATGATGCCTCTGGCAACAAATTTGTCCGGCAACACACACTTGAAGTACTCAAGTTCTTTTGCGAGCGACTGTATCTCATGAGCATGCTGTACAACAGAGCGCTCATCAGTCATCTTGTAGTCATAGAATTGCTCCATGACGTAAAACTCGCTGCCGTCATCCGAGGCACCAAACTTGGCCTCCAGCGCAGCTCACATGTCCTTCCCGTTGTCAGACGACATATACGAGTCCACAATGGAGTCATCAAGAACACCCAGAAGAGCGCCTTTAAAGAGAGTATCGATCTTCTCAAAAGTTTCCAGCTGTGTTGGATTAAGATCGCCCTCAGGCTTGCCCTTGGTTGCGTCATAGCAGCCCATGGTCTGAAACCATTAGACTGCTCTTGTGCGCCACCTCTTATATTATGCCCCTTAAAGGCGGTTCAGACATCTTGTGACAAAACCACTCAGAGCAAATTGCCTATAATCAGGTTTTTGAATTGTTGGAAATATGAGCAAATTACTACGAGATTTAATCCGAATAAACAGGAGATAAATCATGACTACAGTAGCAGAGATTGAACTAATCATGCAAACTAGCATAGCAAATGAACAAACATCTAGGGCACATACTAGAAACATAAATTCTACCACGATCTCGAACAGGAAAGATAGAATCACATACGATGCAGCGGGAGCAGCACCGCCGATGTTGACGTTGTCGCCCATGTCATCGAGCATGAGGTTGCCGAGGTCGGGGAAGAAGTCGTCGTTCGCGAAATCATCGCTGCCAGCAGTCGCACGAGTGCGCTCCCCAAAACCGGATCGCCCCTCTCCCATATGAGGTCACGAGGCGGGTTTTGAGGCTGCTGTCCCTTCTCCGTGCACGCCGAAAGGAGGGATGGAGAAGACTTGCTTGGCGGCGCAATGATCTGGAGCGGTGGTGAGAAACCATCTGAAGCGGCGGCTAGGGTAGACGCGTCTGCCTGACTATATAGTGCGGGTAGGGTAGGTCGTGGGAGTAAACCCCACGTCCGAGTCGTCACGATCCAAAAGAATCGGAAACGGTTCAGTAATTAACACGTCTGTTAATTATTAATTAATGACTCATTAATTTTCCCGAGCAGCAAAAATATAGACAACGTGCATAGCGCTGTCCTTAGCTCGGCTCAATCCCGCAACCCGCGGCGCATCGTGACGAGACGTGGCGTGGCGAGGCGAGCGAGGAGGAGGAGCGCGCGTGTAGGTCTCCTTTTCTCATGCTCATACAAGTGGTAGAAGAGCTGACCTTATAAAGAGGTGCAACTCTCTCTCAACTTATGAGGTGGGACTAAACTTTAGCCTCACTCACTCCACTCACATGTGTACATGAATGGGCCAAGAGAATTTCATAATTTTAGTTGGGCTTTGGGCCAAAACCCCACTAGCAAATTCCAGCAATCCCCCACAAAGTCTCATTGGCACATTTCACCATTTGGTTCCAAAACATTGTTTATATACCGGTGCTTAGTGGAGACTGTGAAGTTGAACTTCCACTTAGAGATTTATGCTACACTAGTTCACAACTTGAATAGTGCACTATGCCTTGAACTACAAGTTTTTTGCGAGACTAGTTTCACACAAATTCTTGACCGATACTGGGATGCCGCAAGGCTTCCCCGCGGGTGAAGCGTATACATCGTACTCCAGGGCCTTTTCATGAATTTATTAGAGAACACCCAATTCTCACAGACTGCGACGTTAACAGTCAAATTCATATAGGTGTGTTCCTCAGAAGATGCTCTGCAGGACAACATCTCTGCTTACTCAAATAAGCCACTTGGAACACATTAAGATAAATATCAACCTGCCATGCAGATCAGGAGAGTATTGCATCTACACGGACTGGGATAATTAAAATAGGGATACTCTCCTCTCAGCTGACCAACAGCTTGTCTCCCACTTCTACTTCACAGGATCTCCGATCACATAGAGTGGGTTACCACTATAGACAACTCATGCGGTGGGTCTAAAACCCATCTCCATCGATGCATTATCTATCACATTACGTGATAAACCCTTTGTGAAGGGATCTGCCAAGTTTTTCGTTGTTTGGATATAATCCAACGTAATAACTCCGGAGTTCCTCAATTTTCTGACAGATTTTAGTCTCCTCTTCACATGCCTTAAGGACTTCATATTGTCCTTAGAACTGTTTATCTTGACGATCACAGTTTGATTATCACAGTTCACCATGATAGGGGGTATTGGTTTTTCAACCATAGGTAAGTCCATCAATAGCTCATGAAGCCATTCTGCTTCAACAGTGGTAGTGTCTAATGCTATGAGTTCTGCTTCCATTGTTGACCTCGGTAAGATGGTCTGCTTGCAAGACTTCCAAGAAACAGTGCCACCACCAAGTGTAAAAACATAACCACTTGTGGCCTTAATCTCATCAACATCAGATATCCAGTTTGAGTCACTATAACCCTCCAGTACCCTTGGATACCCGGTGCAGGGAATCCCATAGCTTGTGGTGCCTTTCAAATAGCGCATAACTATCTCAAGTGCACGCCAATGATCATCTCCCGGTTTTGACACAAACCGACTCAGCTTACTCACAGCAAAAGAGATGCCAGGCCTCGTGGCACTCGCCAAATACATAAGCGAGCCAATGATCTGAGAATACCTCAGTTGATCTCTAGCAATCCGTTGATTCTTTTGAAGCTAGCATCATATGGAGTTGGAGAAGGCGTGCAGTCGCTATACCCAAAACGACTCAAGACCTTTTCCACATAGTGAGACTGAAGCAGTGTGATCCCACCATTCTCATCTCTCAATAGCTTGATGTTCAAGATAACATCAGCTACTCCTAGATCCTTCATCTCAAAACAGCGAGATAGGAAATCCTTAACCTCCTTGATTAGATCAAGTTTGGTTCCAAAGATCAGTATGTGATCGACATACAGACAAAGAATAACTCCTTCGCCCCCACCATGGCGATAGTACACACACTTATCACCATCATTTACTACAAAGCCGACAGCAGTTAATGTTCTTTCGAACTTCTCATGCCACTGAAGGAAATATGCCCTAGAGGCAATAATAAAGTTATTATTTATTTCCTTATATCATGATAAATGTTTATTATTCATGCTAGAATTGTATTAACCGGAAACATAATACATGTGTGAATATATAGACAAACAGAGTGTCACTAGTATGTCTCTACTTGACTAGCTTGTTAATCAAAGATGGTTATGTTTCCTAACCATGGACAAAGAGTTTTTATTTGATTAACGAGATCACATCATTAGTTGAATGATCTGATTGACATGACCCATTCCGTTAGCTTAGCACCCGATCGTTTAGTATGTTGCTATTGCTTTCTTCATGACTTATACATGTTCCTATGACTATGAGATTATGCAACTCCCATTTACCGGAGGAACACTTTGTGTGCTACCAAATGTCACAACGAATCGGGTGATTATAAAGGTGCTCTCAGGTGTCTCCAAAGGTACTTGTTGGGTTGGCGTATTTGAGATTAGGATTTGTCACTCCGAATGTCGGAGAGGTATCTCTGGGCCCTCTCGAGAATACACATCACTTAAGCCTTGCAAGCATTGCAACTAATGAGTTAGTTGCGAGATGATCTATTACGAGCGAGTAAAGAGACTTGCCGTAACGAGATTGAACTAGGTATTGGATACCGACGATCGAATCTCGGGCAAGTAACATACCGATGACAAAGGGAACAACATATGTTGTTATGCGGTCTGACCGATAAAGATCTTCGTAGAATATGTAGGAACCAATATGGGCATCCAGGTCCCGCTATTGGTTATTGACCGGAGACGTGTCTCGGTCATGTCTACATTGTTCTCGAGCCGTAGGGTCCGCACGCTTAAAGTTACGATGACAGTTTCTTTATGAGTTTATGTATTTTGATGTACCGAAGGTTGTTCGGAGTCCCGGATGTGATCACAGACATGACGAGGAGTCTCGAAATGGTCGAGACATAAAGATTGATATATTGGATGACTATATTCGGACACCGGAATTGTTCCGGGTGATTTCGAAGAAAATCGGAGTGCCGGGGTTCTGGAACCCCGGGAGAGTTAATGGGCCACATGGGCCTTGGTGGAAGAGAGAGGCGGCCAGGGGTGGGCCGTGACGCCCCTCTCCCTCCGGTCCAATTGGACTAGGGGGGCGCCCCTTTCCTTTCCCCCTCTCCCTTCCCCCCTCCTAGTAGGAGTAGGAAAGGAGGAATCCTACTCCTACTAGGAGGAGGATTCCTCCTCCTTAGCGCGCCTCAAGGGCCCTTGCCTCCCCCTGCTCCTTTATATACGAGGCGGGGGCACCCTAGGACACACAAGTTGATCTTGAGATCGTTCCTTAGCCGCAGCGGTGCCCCCCCCTCCTTGATATTACACCTCGGTCATATTGTGGCGGTGCTTAGGCAAAGCCTGCGACGGTTGAACATCAAGATCGTCCACCACGCCGTCGTCTTGTGGAACTCCTCCCGAAGCTTTGCTGGATCCGAGCCCGGTGCGCCATCGAGCTGTCGTGTGTCAAGAACTCGGAGGTGCGAATAACGGTGCTTGGATCGGTTGTACCGGGAAGGCGTCTGACGACTTCCTCTATGTTGTGTCAACGCTTACGCTCGGTCTCACGAGGGTGCGTGACAACACTCTCCCTCTCGTTGCTATGCATCACCATGATCTTGCGTGTGCGAGGAAAATTTTGAAATTACTCGTTCCCCAACGGTGGCATCCGAGTCTAGGTTTTATGGTTTGATGTTATATGCACGAGTAGAACACAAGTGAGTTGTGGGCGATATAAGTCATACTGCTTACCAGCATGTCATACTTTGGTTCGGCAGTATTGTTGGATGAAGCGGCTCGGACCGATATTACGCGTACGCTTACGCGAGACTGGTTCTACCGCCGTGCTTTGCACACAGGTGGCTAGCGGGTGTCAGTTTCTCCAACTTTAGTTGAACCGAGTGTGGCTACGCCCGGTCCTTGCGAAGGTTAAAACATCACCAACTTGACAAACTATCGTTGTGGTTTTGATGCGTAGGTGAGATTGGTTCTTGCTTAAGCCCGTAGCAGCCACGTAAAACCTGCAACAACAAAGTAGAGGACGTCTAACTTGTTTTTGCAAGGCATGCTGTGATGTGATATGGTCAAGACATGATGCTAAATTTTATTGTATGAGATGATCATGTTTTGTAACCGAGTTATCGGCAACTGGCAGGAGCCATATGGTTGTCGCTTTATTGTATGCAATGCAATCGCCCTGTAATGCTTTACTTTATCACTAAGCGGTAGCGATAGTCGTAGAAGCATAAGATTGGCGAGACGACAACGATGCTACGATGGAGATCAAGATGTCGTGCCGGTGACGATGGTGATCATAACGGTGCTTCGAAGATGGAGATCACAAGCACAAGATGATGATGGCCATATCATATCACTTATATTGATTGCATGTGATGTTTATCTTTTATGCATCTTATCTTGCTTTGATTGACGGTAGCATTTTAAGATGATCCCTCACTAATTATCAAGAAGTGTTCTCCCTGAGTATGCACCGTTGCCAAAGTTTGTCGTGCCCAGACACCACGTGGTGATCGGGTGTGATAAGCTCTACGTCCATCTACAACGGGTGCAAGCCAGTTTTGCACACGCAGAATACTCGGGTTAAACTTGACGAGCCTAGCATATGCAGATATGGCCTCGGAACACAGAGACCGAAAGGTCGGCGTGAATCATATAGTAGATATGATCAACATGAGATGTTCACCATTGAAAACTAATCCATTTCACGTGATGATCGGTTATGGTTTAGTTGAATTTGGATCACGTGATCACTTAGAGGATTAGAGGATGTCTATCTAAGTGGGAGTTCTTAAGTAATATGATTAATTGAACTTAAATTTATCATGAACTTAGTACTGATAGTATCTTGCTTGTCTATGTTGATTGTAGATAGATGGCCCGTCTTTGTTGTTCCGTTGAATTTTAATGCGTTCCTGAGAAAGCAAAGTTGAAAGATGATGGTAGCAACTATGCGGATTGGGTCCGTAACTTGAGGATTATTCTCATTCTGCATAGAAAAGTTACATCTGGAAGCACCGCTGGGTGCGAACTGCTTCTGATGCAACCGGCGGCGTTAAGAACGTCTGGCAAAGCAAAGCTGATGACTACTCGATAGTTCAATGTGCCATGCTTTACGACTTACAACGGGACTTCAACGACGTTTTGAGCGTCATGGAGCATATGAGATGTTCCAGAGTTGAAGTTAATATTCGAAGAATGCCGGATTGAGAGATATGAAGTCTCCAATAAGTTATATAGCTGCAAGATGGAGGAGAATAGTTACATCGGTGAGCATATACTCAAGATGTGCAGGTATTGTAATCACTTGATTCAAGCTGGGAGTTACTCTTCCGGATGATAGCGTCATTGATGAATTCTCCAATCACTCCCACCAAGCTACAAGAGCTTCGTGATGAACTATAATATGCAAGGGATGGATAAGACAATTCCGAGCTCTTCGCAATGCTAAAGGCTGCGGAGGTAGAAATCAAGAAGGAGCATCAAGTGTTGATGGTCAACAAGACCACTAGTTTCAAGAAAAGGGCAAAGGGAAGAAGAGGGAACTTCAAGAAGAGCAGCAAGCAAGTTCTTTGCTCAAGAGAAAAACCCAAGTCTGGACCAAAGCACAAACCGAGTGCTTCTCCGCGCAAGGACCGCCCTTTGAAGCGGAACTGCCCCAAGTATTTGGCGGATAAGAAGGATGGCAAGGTGAACAAAGGTATATGTGATATACATGTTATTGATGTGTACCTTACTAGAGCTCGTAGTAGCACTGGTATTTGATCTTGGTTACATTGCTAATATTTGCAACTCGAAGCAGGACTACGGATTAGCGAACACTAGCAAAGGGCGGGGTGACGATGCTTGGCGTGGGAAATGGTTCCAAAGTCGATGTGATCGCGGTCGGCACGCTACCTCTACATCTACCTTCGGGATTAGTATTAGACCTAAATAATTGTTATTTGGTGCCAGCGTTGAGCATGAACATTATATCTGGATCTTGTTTGATGCGAGACGGTTATTCATTTAAATCAGAGAATAATGGTTGTGCTATTTATATGAGAAATATCTTTTATGGTCATGCACCCTTGAAGAGTGGTCTATTTTTTGATGAATCTCGATAGTAGTGATACACATATTCATAATGTTGAAGCCAAAAGATGTAGAGTTGATAATGATAGTGCAACTTATTTGGAGCACTACCGTTTAGGTCATATCGGTGTAAAGCGCATGAAGAAACTCCATACTGATGGACTTTTGGAACCACTTGATTATGAATCACTTGGTACTTGCGAACCGTGCCTCATGGGCAAGATGACTAAAACGCCGTTCTCCGGTACTATGGAGAGAGAAACAGATTTGTTGGAAATCATACATATAGATGTATGTGGTCCGATGAATGTTGAGGCTCGTGGCGGATATCGTTATTTTCTCACCTTCACAGATGATTTAAGCAGATATGGGTATATCTACTTAATGAAGCATAAGTCTGAAACATTTGAAAAGTTCAAAGAATTTCATAGTGAAGTTGAAAATCATCGTAATAAGAAAATAAAGTTTCTACGATCTGATCGTGGAGGAGAATATTTGAGTTACGAGTTTGGTCTACACTTGAAACAATGCGGAATAGTTTCGCAACTCACGCCACCCGGAACACCACAGCATAATGGTGTGTCCAAACGTCGTAATCGTACTTTAGTTGATATGGTGCGATCTATGATGTCTCTTACAGATTTACCGCTATTGTTTGGGGTTATGCTTTAGAGACGGCCACATTCACATTAAATAGGGCACCATCAAAATCCGTTGAGACGACACCTTATGAACTATGGTTTGGCAAAAAACCAAAGTTGTCGTTTCTTAAAGTTTGGGGCTGCGATGCTTATGTGAAAAAGCTTCAACCTGATAAGCTCGAACCCAAATCGGAGAAATGTGTCTTCATAGGATACCCAAAGGAGACAGTTGGGTACACCTTCTATCACAGATCCGAAGGCAAGACATTCGTTGCTAAGAATGGATCCTTTCTAGAGAAGGAGTTTCTCTCAAAAGAAGTGAGTGGGAGGAAAGTAGAACTTGATGAGGTAAGCTGTACCTGCTCCCTTGTTGGAAAATAGTACATCACAGAACGGTTTACGTGATGTCAAAACCAACTAGTGAGGAAGTTGATGATGATGATCATAGAACTTGAGATCAAGTTACTCTGTAACCTCGTAGGTCAAACAGAGTAAGATCCGCTTTTGAGTGATGCGGTAATCCTATTACGGAAGTCATGCTACTAGATCATGATGAACCCACGAACTATGAAGAAGCAATGGTGAGCCCAGATTCATAAAATGGCTTGAAGCCATGAAATCGAGATGGGATCCATGTATGAGAACAAAGTATGGACTTTGGTTGACTTGCCCGATGATCGGCAAGCAATTGAGAATAAATGGATCTTCAAGAAGAAGACTGACGCTGACGGTAATGTTACTGTCTACAAAGCTCGACTTGTTGCAAAAGGTTTTCGACAAGTTCAAGGGATTGACTACGATGAGACCTTCTCACCCGTAGCGATGCTTAAGTCTGTCGAATCATGTTAGCAATTGCGCATTTTATGATTATGAAATTTGGCAAATGGATGTAAAACTGCATTCGAATGGGTTTACGGAGGAAGAGTTGTATATGATGCAACCGAAGGTTTTATCGATCCAAAGGAGCTAACAAAGTGTGCAAGCTCCAATGATCCATTTATGGACTGGTGCAAGCCTCTCGGAGTTGGAATAAACGCTTTGATAGTGTGATCAAAGCATTTGGGTTTATACAGACTTTTGGAGAAGCCTATATTTACAAGAAAGTGAGTGGGAGCTCTGTAGCATTTCTATTATTATATGTGGATGACATATTATTGATTCGAAATGATATAGAATTTCTGGATAGCATAAAGGGATACTTGAATAAAAGTTTTTCAATGAAAGACCTCGGTGAAGCTGCTTACATATTGGGCATTAAGATCTATAGAGATAGATCAAGACGCTTAATTGGACTTTCACAAAGCACATACCTTGACAAAGTTTTGAAGAAGTTCAAAATGGATCAAGCAAAGAAAGGGTTCTTGCTGTATTGCAAGGTGTGAAGTTGAGTAAGACTCAATGCCCGACCACTGCAGAAGATAGAGAAAATGAAAGATGTTCGATGCTTGACCATAGGCTCTATCATGTATGCAATGTGTACCGACACGATGTGTGCCTTGCTATAAGTTTAGCAGGAGGTACCAAAGTAATCCAGGAGTGGATCACTGGACAGCGGTCAAGAACATCCTGAAGTACCTAAAAAGGACTAAGGATATATTTCTCGTATATGGAGGTGACAAAGAGGTCATCATAAATGGTTACGTTGATGCAAGCTTTGACACTGATCCGGACGATTCTAAATCGCAAACCGGATCGTGTTTACATTAAGCGGTGGAGCTGTCGGTTAGTGCGAGTTCAAAGCAAAGCGTCGTGGCGGGATCTACGTGTGAAGCGGAATACATAGCTGCTTCGAAAGCAGCCAATGAAGGAGTCTAGATGAAGGAGTTCATATCCGATCTAGGTGTCATACCTAGTGCATCGGGTCCAATGAAAATCTTTTATGACAATACTGGAGCGATTGCCTTAGCGAAGGAATCCAGATTTCACAAGAGAACCAAGCACATCAAGAGGCGCTTCAATTCCATCCGGGATCTAGTCGGTGGGAGACATAGAGATTTGCAAGATACATACGGATCTGAATGTTGCGAGACCGTTGACTAAGCCTCTTCCACGAGCAAAACATGATCAACACCAAGACTCCATGGGTGTTAGAATCATTCTTGTGTAATCTAGATTATTGACTCTAGTGCAAGTGGGAGATGAAGGAAATATGCCCTAGAGGCAATAATAAAGTTATTATTTATTTCCTTATATCATGATAAATGTTTATTATTCATGCTAGAATTGTATTAACCGGAAACACAATACATGTGTGAATATATAGACAAAAAGAGTGTCACTAGTATGCCTCTACTTGACTAGCTTGTTAATCAAAGATGGTTATGTTTCCTAACCATGGACAAAGAGTTGTTATTTGATTAAAGAGATCACATCATTAGTTGAATGATCTAATTGACATGACCCATTCCGTTAGCTTAGCACCCGATCGTATAGTATGTTGCTATTGCTTTCTTCATGACTTATACATGTTCCTATGACTATGAGATTATGCAACTCCCGTTTACCGGAGGAACACTTTGTGTGCTACCAAACGTCACAATGTAACTGGGTGATTATAAAGGTGCTCTACAGGTGTCTCCAAAGGTACTTGTTGGGTTGGCGTATTTCGAGATTAGGATTTGTCACTCCGAATGTCAGAGAGGTATATTTGGGCCCTCTCGGTAATACACATCATTTAAGCCTTGCAAGCATTGCAACTAATGAGTTAGTTGCGAGATGATGTACTACAGAACGAGTAAAGAGACTTGCGTAACGAGATTGAACTAGGTATTGGATACCGACGATCGAATCTCGGGCAAGTAACATACCGATGACAAAGGGAACAACGTATGTTGTTATGCGGTCTGACCGATAAAGATCTTCCTATAATATGTAGGAACCAATATGGGCATCCAGGTCCCGCTATTGGTTATTGACCGGAGACGTGTCTCGGTCATGTCTACATTGTTCTAGAACCGTAGGGTCCGCACGCTTAAAGTTACGATGACAGTTTCTTTATGAGTTTATGTATTTTGATGTACCGAAGGTTGTTCGGAGTCCCGGATGTGATCACGGACATGACGAGGAGTCTCGAAATGGTCGAGACATAAATATTGATATATTGGACGACTATATTCGGACACGGAATTGTTCGGGTGATTTGGAGAAACCGGAGTGCCGGGGATTACGGAACCCCGGGAGAGTTAATGGGCCACATGGGCCTTGGTGGGAAGAGAGAGGGCAGCCGGGGTGGGCGTCGCCCTCTCCCTCTGGTCCGAATTGGACTAGGAGGGGGGCGGCGCCCCCCTTTCCTTTCCCCCTCTCCCCCTTTCTTCCCCCTCCTAGTAGGAGTAGGAAAGGAGGAATCCTACTCCTACTAGGAGGAGGATTCCTCCTCCTTGGCGCGCCCCAAGGGGCCGGCCGGCCTCCCCCTTGCTCCTTTATATACGGGGGCAAGGGGGCACCCTAGGACACACAAGTTGATCTTCGTGATCGTTCCTTAGCCGTGTGCGGTGCCCCCCTCCACGATATTACACCTCGGTCATATTGTAGCGGTGCTTAGGCGAAGCCCTGCGACGGTTGAACATCAAGATCATCACCACGCCGTCGTGTTGACGGAACTCCTCCCCGAAGCTTTGCTAGATCCGAGCCCGAGGTGCGTCATCAAGCTGTACGTGTGTCAAGAACTCGGAGGTGCCGGAGTAACGGTGCTTGGACCGGTTGGACCGGGAAGACATACGACTACTTCCTCTACGTTGTGTCAACGCTTCCGCTTCGGTCTACGAGGGTACGTAGACAACACTCTTCCCTCTCGTTGCTATGCATCACCATGATCTTGCGTGTGCATAGGAAAATTTTGAAATTACTGCGTTCCCCAACAGCCACACCTTAGGAGCTTGTTTAAGGCCATATAAAGACTTTAATAACTTGCACAGCTTTCCTTCCTGACCAGGTACTACAAAACCATCTGGCTGATCCATGTAAATATCCTCCTTCAACTCTCCATTGAGGAAAGCCGTCTTAATGTCCATTTGATGAACGAGAAGACCATGTGAGGCAGCCAGTGATAGTAGCACCCGAATTGTGGTCAATCTTGCCAGGGGTGAGTAAGTATCAAAGAAGTCTTCACCTTCTTTCTGGGTACAACCCTTAGCCACAAGCCGTGCCTTGTACTTTTCAATCGTACCATCAGGTCTAAGCTTCTTCTTGAACACCCACTTACATCCTCTGAGGTTTGCACCCATAAGGACGATCGGTGATCTCCTGTGTTCCGTTAGCTAAGATGGAATCCCTACGAACAGCTTCCTTTCCGAAGAGTCCACATCGGGATATGCATAGGCTTCTGAAATAGTCCTGGGTGTGTCATCCACAAGGTACACAATGAAATCATCACCAAAGGACTTTGCAGTCCTCTGTCTCTTACTCCTTACAGGAGTTTCATTGTCACCCTCAACAGGATTCTCAACGTGTTCCATCGCAATGGTGGGTTCAGGAATTACAGTGAGTTCCTCACTAGATGGAGTAGGTAGCTCCTGATTTGATGAACTCGACATATCCTTCATAGGAAATATGTCCTCAAAGAAAGTTGCATCATTAGACTCCATAATCATACCAACATGCATGTCGGATACCTCAGATTTTATTATCAAAAATCTATAGCCAATGCTATGAAAAGCATAGCCCAGAAGAACACAATCCATGGTTTTTGGTCCAAGCTTGCGCTTCTTGGGAATTGGTATATTGACTTTCGCCAAACAACCCCAAGAATGTAGGTAAGAGAGTTTCAACCTTTTCCTTTCCCATTCCTCAAATGGAGTAATGGTCTTATGCTTTGTGGGGACTCGGTTTAGGACATGACATGCAGTCATTAGCGCCTCCCCCCACCATTCCTTGGAAAGACCCGATGTGTCTAACATGGCGTTAACCAAATCAGTTAGAGTTCAGTTCTTTCTTTCGGCCACCCCATTTGACTGAGGTGAGTAGGGAGGCATCCTCTCATGGATTATACCATGTTCCGCACAAAACATATCAAATTCATTGGAAAAATACTCTCCACCATGATCGGACCTAAGCCATTTAATTTTTCGATCAAGTTGGTTCTTTGCCTCAGCTTTATAATTTTTGAAGAAAGTTAAAGCCTCATCTTTTGATTTCAAAAGATACACATAACAATATCTAGTGGAGTCATCAATAAATGTCATGAAATATCTCTTTACACCTTTTGTCAACATGACATTCATCTCACAAAGATCAGAATGTATAAGCTCTAGTGGCGCCAAGTCTCTTTCCTCTGCAGTGTTATGGGACTTGCGAGGTTGCTTAGCTTGCACACATACTTGGCACTTAGAGCCTTTGACAGTAGAGATTTTCGGAATTAAATTCATATTGACTAGTCGCGTCATGCAACCAAAGTTAATATGACAAAGTCGTGAATGCCAAATATCCAACACATTATTGTGGCAAACATTATTAATACCTTTAGTGCAAATATCTCACAAAGATAGGCGGAACAAGCCTCCGCACTCATAGCCTTTTCCAACAAATTGTCCACACTTGGAAATTACAACTTTATTGGACTCAAACACCAACTTAAAACCATCTCGACATAAACGGGAACAACTAACGAGATTTTTATTGATGGACGACACATGATGAACGTTCTTCGGACGCACGGTCTTGCCCGAAGTAAACTTCAGATCGACCGTACCGACACCTCGAACGATGGCATGTGACCCGTTCCCCGTCAGCACGGGAGAAGTCCCTGAGACCTGGTAAGAAGAAAACATTGAGGTGTCAGCACAAACATGTACATTGGCACCGGTGTCAATTAACCAATCAGGAGATTGAAATAGTGAATGGATGGTAGGAAGAATACCGTACCCAGATTCCTTCATATCAGTATCACCAATGACAACATTAGCGGACTTGCTGCTCTTCTCATGTTCGCGCTCCTCAAAGCGGTTAGGACACTTCGGAGCCTAGTGATTAGGATCACCGCAGACATGGCAAAGTCCCTTCCCCTTCTTGTGAGAATTCTTCTTGAAGTTGGTAGAATGCGATGGCTTGTTTTTGTATCAAATTTGCCTTTGCCCTGAGTTTTGTTCTTGTTGTTTTTGAACTTGTTCGGCTGGAAGTTCTTCTTCTGTACCATGTGGGCACTAGAAGCTCCCTCAGCAACTCGAGCACGTGTGTCCTTTGCTCTCGCCTTCTCTTCAACATCAAGAGTACCAATGATATCCGCAACGGAAAACTCTTGTCTCTTGTGTTTCAGGGAAGTAGCAAAATTGTTCCACGAAGGTAGAAGCTTGGCAATGATGCCTTCGGCAACAAATTTGTCCGGCAACACACACTTGAAGTACTCAAGTTCTTTTGCGAGCGACTATACCTCATGAGCCTGCTGTACAACATAGCGCTCATCAGTCATCTTGTAGTCATAGAATTGCTCCATGACGTACAACTCGCTGCCGGCGTCCGAGGCACCAAACTTGGCCTCGAGCGCAGCCCACGTGTCCTTGCCGTTGTCAAACGACATATACGAGTCCACAATGGAGTCATCAAGAACACCCAGAAGAGCGCCTTTAAAGAGAGTGTCGATCTTCTCAAAAGTTTCCAGCTGTGCTGGATTAAGATCGCCCTTAGGCTTGCCCTTGGTGGCGTCATAGCAGCCCATGGTGCGAAACCAGAGATCGCCGTAGCGCCACCTCTTATATTGCGCCCCTTAAAGGCAAAAGACTTCAGATGCGACAAAACCACTCGAGCAAATTGCCTATAATCAGGTTTTTGGATTGTTGGAAATATGAGCAAATTACTATGAGATTTAATCCGAATAAACAGGAGATAAATCATGACTACAGTAGCAGAGATTGAACTAATCATGCAAACTAGCATAGCAGATGAACAAATCACATCTAGGGCACATACTAGAAACATGAATTCTACCACGATCTTGAACAGGAAAGATACAATCACATACGGTGCAGCGGGAGCAGCACTGGCGGCGTTGACGTTGTCACCCATGTCGTCGAGGATGAGGTTGCCGAGGTCGGGGAAGAAGTCGTCATTCGCGAAGTCATCGCTGCCTGCCAGTCGATCATGAGTCGCTCCCCAAAACCTGATCGCCTCTCTCATCTGTGGTCACGAGGCGCGGGTTCCGAGGCTCTTGTCCCTTCTCCGGTGCACGCCGAAAGGAGGATGGAGAAGACTTGCTTTCTTGGCGCAATGATCTCAAAGCGGTGGTGAGAAACCATACGAAGAGGCGGCGGCTAGGGTAGAGCGTCTGCTGACTATATAGTCTTGGTCGGGTAGGTCGTGGGAGTAAACCCCACGTCCGAGTAAATCACGATCCAAAAGAATCAGCGGTTCGAGAATTAACGCGTCTGTTAATTATTAATTAATGACTCATTAATTTTTCCCGAGCAGCAAAAATATAGATAACGTGCATAGCTCTGTCCTCGGCTCGGCTCAAACCCGCAACCCGCGTCGTGGCTTAACGAGGAGAGAGGGGAGGCAGCGTGTAGGTCTCCTCTTCTCATGCTCATACAAGTGGTAGAAGAGCTGACCTTATAAAGAGGTGCAACTCTCTCTCAACTTATTAGGTGGGACTAAACTTTAGCTTCACTCACTCCACTCACATGTGTGCATGAATGGGCCAAGAGAATTTCAGAATTTTAGTTGGGCTTTGGGCCAAAAGCTCACTTACAAATTCCAGTAGAAATCAAGAGGTTATGAAAAAAAATCTATTGTTTTGCACACTAGGCCTGTATACCGTCGAGGTTCCTCTATCACATAAAATTGTTACCAACACCTAAATAGGTTTAATAATGTTTCTTCTTTATTTTTTCTAGTTGATGTTCATGTAGTGATAGTGATGCCCTCAATGTTTTGTGTTGTAATCTTATGATGGACTGTATTTTGTTTGACGTGTTCTTGCGTCGGCAATATGTATTGCCCCTGTTGCTATATGGTTTTCGATCCGATTTTTCACATAAACTTGATCAATGGTTTTTTATCCGGTTTCCCATATAAATAAATCATGATTTTCGACTCGGTTTCCCACATAAACTTGCTCAATTTTTGTGTTATTGTGCTGTAATCGTATGAGGGACTTTATTGTGTTTTATGTGTTCTTGCCTCAGCAAGATGTATTGCCTCCCCGGCTCTCAAGGAGCCCATCCACACGCATAGCAGCTTTCAAGGTAATACTCCAACATTATGTTGTTGTTTTTTAGATGAACAGGGAGGCCTCCCCTCCCCGGTTCCATTACTTGCAACATTATGTTGTTAATCTAGCTTTGATTGCAGTACCCATGTACTGTGGAGAATTATCGAAAATTCCAGTATAAACATCATCCGAGCATACCTATAGCCTGACTATATAATATACAGCTTGATTCAACTACGTTGCTAACTTTAGACCTACAAGGCCATGACCTGATGTTTTGAAGCACTCGGGACTTGACGATTACACCGAATTAACTATGCAGTATACTAAGCTGGAGACGGCCAGGCTTGATTATCTTCTCATCTCAACTTGGCCACTCTGCCGTTGTATCTCGTCCATGACTCGGCCACAACCTCCGGCACTGCCTTCCTACTGGCCAAGGAGGACATCACCTTCGCCCTCGTCACCTTCTTCACCAGAAGCCGCCATGTCTTGTCCGCTTTCTCCGACTGCGCCTTGGCCTTGAAATGGCTGCACAAAATTAGCCAATCAAGATGAAACGTTAGCTTGCGGCCATCTGATATCACCATCAATCCATCATAGGTAAATAAAATCTACTACTAGTTGGCATGCGTCAGATTCATTTGGGTGGAGATTTTTGGTAGCGTCGCCCCTGTCGTCCAAGTCATTTTCATGAAAAAGTAAGAAAGCTACGTCCGTTTTCTCAGTACGATGGAACAGATGAATTTGTCCGGCGGAAAGGCGTCTCGCCGGCCTGCTGCATCGACCGATGCAGAGGTCGGTCGATGTCATCCCCTTTTCGGGGCAAAAAAAATCTCGCCAGGCTGCACCTTGTGCTGCTGATCCGGCGACATATCCTCCGGCACACGCCGTACTCTCGCCTGACGAGCTAGCTATCGCTAGATATGCCGATCGATCGAACGGACGTAAATTTACGGCGGGAAAATGCACGTATGTTTCTTGGTTGCGGTTCCTCACCTGCACAGCGGCACACGGCAGGCCTGGTCCGGCCGGTCGCAGACGGAGGCGTGGAGGCGGAAGAGCTGCAGCATGCGCTTGCACCGCGCGCAGCCGCCCGGCGCGGCCTTTCTCGCGCACGTCGCGAAGTGCCGCATCAGCAGCTGCAGGCCGCGGCACGTGCACCCCGCCTTGGCGCACGGCGTGTCGGCGCAGACGGCGCTGTCGCTGGGGAAGATGTGCTCGAGGGAGGCCATGGCCTCGCCCAGCTGCCGGCACGCCTCCTGCGCGGCCCTCTCGCGCGCCCACCGCTCCTTGCGCTGGTCGGCGTCCTCGAGGAGCTGGAGGAGCTCGAGCTGGAGCGCGGCGTCGTGGCGGCGGGCGAAGCGCCATCCGTCCGACCGCTCGACGGCGGAGAAGTCCTTGGCGGCGAGCCGCGCGCAGCGCAGGTACAGCTGCCGCGCGTCGCAGAGCCTGGCGAGCTTGAGCATGTCGACGGCGCGCTCTGGCGTGAGCCGCGCCGACACCGCGGCCTCCGCCGCCCGCTTCAGCCACCCCACCCGGTACGCGTGCGCCAGCGCCAGCAGCTGCGCCCCGTGCGCGCCCACCAGCTCCTCCTCCTCCGGCGCTACCTTGGCGGAGTAGAGGAAATGGAGGAAGGCGCGGACGGCGTCGAAGGAGACGCCGAGGACGCGGATGGTGCAGTCGGCGCCCCACCCGCGCCGCGCCCTGTCGATCATGCGCTCCAGCACCGGCGACGCCGAGGCCTGAGGTTGCCGCCAAATTCCAAACGAAAAAGTCAGCGACGTAGCACAAGGCAAGAAGATTCAGCCAAAGAAGAAGCATGATCGGCAGGCTGGCTTACAAGAACGCAGGAATGAGCCGCGATGCTCTGTCCGTCCGACGTGACGACCCGCACGTCCGCTGCCGACGCCCGGAGCGCATCGAAATCGGCGCACAACGTCATTGATCCCTTGTTGCACTGCCCGATCCTCTTGGAAATCCTTTGTGCTCTCCTGGTGAACTCTTTGGTTTCGCTAGCCAATAGACGAAGGGAAGTAGACCAAAGCGATGTGGACGAGGAATGGGGAGAAGCCGGGAGCTCGGCGACAGTTATATAGTGCCGTGGAGAAAGGGAGCTGACGATGATAACATATGCTGCGCCGCACAGTGCACACACAGGACCAGGTATACGCGGCGGATATCGCCGTTGATGAGAGGGCGGATTTGACCGGTGAGACGGCTGGAAGAGAAGAGGAGGATCCGAGTCATCGGCTAGATCCAGGGCGGCCCAACAGCAGCGTTCGCGGCCGTTGCCTCGCCAGGCTGGGCCTACGCCGGTGCTGATTGGGACGCGTGGAGGATGCGTGTGCCACGAGCTCGGTGGGGTAGAGGAGGAAATATTTGCGTTCCGTTCTTTTTTTGCTTTTGGCCGAAGATTTGCTGACACGGACACACGTTTGAGCCCCTGCCTATTTTTATTGGATGTTATCCAAAGGCCATATTTATTTGGAAATGTTTAAATTTTGTGCTCCCTTTGTTTCATATTGTTTGTCTTAGGACACGTTTTAATGTTAGATACATCTGTATCTAGACAAATGGATCATAAAAGGGAGTACAAGATTCCTCTCTTCTAGTTGATACTTGGATGGAAGCTTTTTTTTTTACAAAGATAACTTCCAATCTATTCATCAGGTAGTGCAAAGAACACCAGAAGGAAAAAATACATCTAGATTCGTAGAGCACCCAGCGACGACTACTAGCACTGGAGCGACCCAAAGGCGTGTCGCCGTCTTCGCCCCTTCCTCATCGGAGCCGAAAAACCTTGTTATAGTAGACAGTCGGGAAGTCGTCGTGCTAAGGCCCCATAGGATCAGCACGCCAGAACAGTAACTGCCGCCGATGAAGAGAAGCGTAGATCGGAAGGATCCAACATGTAGACACACGAACACAGATGAACGAAGACAAGATCCACGTGGATCCACCGAAGACAAACGCCGACCGAATCCCGCGAGATCCGCTAGAGACAAACCTCCACACGCCCTCCGACGATGCTAGAAACACCATCGGGACGGGGACAAGCTAGGCGGGGAGAAACTTATTCCATCTTCAAAGAGGCGCCACCAACTCGTCTCTCCGAGCAGGACACAAACTCTAACAAAACTCAAAAGGGCATGAGAAAATGAAGCCCTTCCGCCAGCAAGGTCCAGGATCCACCACGCAGCTGCGGTCCTAGGACCACAAGAGACGAGGTAGTCCGGTGGCGGCACCAGTGAGAGGCACGAGAAACCCTAGCCAAAGGGCCCTCTCTCTTTCCGTGGAAGAAATAAAACTACGAAGACTACATGCACTAGTATTATTCTAATGGAAGCTTATCCTCAAAGTTTACCTATAATACCATGTAATTTATTCTAACAAAATATAACAAGAGTGTGATTTTTTTAGTTTTGGGAAGGCCATAGACAACTTATTGAATGCTCATGCGTTGCCACACGGTAAAAAGCCATAATGATCAAACTATTATTGTATGGGTGATGTTGTTCGTTGTTTCGAGCGACACGAGCTAGTGATCGGCCCCTCTCACACCGTACGATACGTCCATTCATGGTTGTTGATCCAGCCACGCGCACCATGCACACCTCACTGTGACAAACGCCAGAGGCCTCCGTTGGTCGGTATCACTCCCATTCCCGAGCAATGGCCGTCATCTCCGTCATAGTAGCCACCGGTGTGTGTGGGGGAGGGGTCATCTAGCTGTTGGGAAACGCTGCATGGAAAACAAGAAAAAAATCTACGCACACACAAGATCTATCCATGAAGATGCATAGCGACGAGGGGGAGATTGTGTCTACGTACCCTCGTAGGCCATAAGAGGAAGAGTTTAGTAATGCGGTTGATGTAGTCGAACTTCTTAACGATCCAACCGATCAAGTACCAAACGTACGACACCTCCTCGTTCAGCACACGTTCAGCTCGATGACGTCCTCGCCTTCTCGATCCAGCAAGACAATGAGGTAGTGGATGAGTTCCGGCAGCACGACGTCATGGTGACGGTGATGGTGATGCTCTCTCCGCAGGGCTTCGCCTAAGCACTACAAAAATATGACCGAGGTGTAAACGATGGAGGGAGGGCGCCGCACATGGCTAAATAATTGTCGTGGTTATGTGTGGCGCTCCCCTCCCACATATATATAGGTGGGAGAGAGGGGAGAGGCCAAGGGGCGCCCCAAGTAGGGCCGAATCCTACTTGGGGTCTTTCCCAAGGCGCGCCTCGCTTCCTTATTTGAGTGCGGGAGGAAGGCAGGGGGAGAAGCCCCCCCTTCCTTTCTCTCATGAGGAGGGAAAAGGCAGGAGGGGCCACCCCTCCCCTTTCCTTCCCCTAGGGCCGGCCTACCAAGGAGAGGGGCGCGCCAGCCCCCTAGTGGTCTGGTCTGTCCCCTCATTTGGCCTATTAGGCCCATACACTTACCGGGGGTGTCCGGAACCCCTTCCGGCGCCCCGATGACTACCTGGTGCACTCTGAAATTCTTCCGGTGTCCGAATACCATCGTCCTATATATCAATCTTTACCTCTTGACCATTTCGAGACTCCTCATCATGTTCGTGATCTCATCTAGGACTCTGAACAACATTCGGTCACCAAATCAAATAACTCATATAACACTATATCATCAACGAACATTAAGCGTGCGGACCCTACGGGTTCGAGAACTATGTAGACATGACCGAGACACCTCTCCGGTCAATAACCAATAGCAGAACCTGGATGACCATATTGGCTCTTACATATTCTACGAAGATATTTATCGGTCGAACCGTTATGACAACATACGTAATCCCCTTTGTCCATCGGTATGTTACTTGCCCGAGATTCGACCGTCGGTATCTTCATACATAGTTCAGTCTCATTACCGGCAAGTCTCTTTACTCATTCCATAATACATCATCTCATAACTAACTCCTTAGTCATTTGCTTGCAAGCTTATGGTGTGCATTACTGAGAGGGCCCAGAGATACCTCTCCGATACTCGGAGTAACAAATCCTAATTTCGATCTATGCCAACTCAACAAACACCTTCGGAGATACATGTAGAGCATCTTTATGATCACCCAGTTACGTTGTGACGTTTGATAGCACAAAAGGTATTCCTCCGGTATCCGGGAGTTGCATAATCTCATAGTCGAAGGAATATGTATTTGTCATTAATAAAGCAATAGCAATAAATTGAACGATCAATATGCTAAGCTAACGGATGGGTCTTGTCCATCACATCATTCTCCTAATGATGTGATCCCGTTATCAAATGACAACACGTGTCCATGGTTAGGAAACCTTAACCATCTTTGATCGACGAGCTAGTCTAGTAGAGGCTTACTAGGGACACGGTATTTGTTTATGTATTCACACATGTATTTAAGTTTCCGATCAATACAATTCTAGCATGAATAATACACCTTTATTGTGAATAAGGAAATATAAAATAACAACTTTATCATTGCCTCCAGGGCATATTTCCTTTAGTCTCCCGCTTGCACTAGAGTCAATAATCTAGATTACATTGTAATGAATCTAACACCCATGGAGTCTTGGTGCTGATCATGTTTTGCTCGTGGAAGAGGCTTAGTCAATGGGTCTGCCACATTCAGATCCGTATGTACTTTGCAGATTTCTATGTCTCCATCCTTGACCTTTTCACTGTTGGAAATATGCCCTAGAGGCAATAATAAAAGTATTATTATATTTCATTGTTCATGATAATTGTCTTTTATTCATGCTATAACTGTATTATCCGGAAATCGTAATACACGTGTGAATACATAGACGGATAGACCACAATATGTCCCTAGTGAGCCTCTAGTTGACTAGCTCGTTGTGATCAACAGATAGTCATGGTTTCCTGGCTATGGACATTGGATGTCGTTGATAACGGGATCACATCATTAGGAGAATGATGTGATGGACAAGACCCAATCCTAAGCATAACACAAAGATCGTGTAGTTCGTTTGCTAGAGCTTTGCCAATGTCAAGTATCTCTTCCTTCGACCATGAGATCGTGTAACTCCCGGATACCGTAGCAGTGCTTTGGGTGTATCAAAGCGTCACAACGAATCGGGTGACTATAAAGGTGCACTACGGTATCTCCGAAAGTGTCTGTTGGGTTGACACGGATCGAGACTGGGATTTGTCACTCCGTATGACGGAGAGGTATCTCTGGGCCCACTCGGTAATGCATCATCATAATGAGCTCAAGGTGACCAAGGTGTTGGCCACGGGATCATGCATTACAGTACGAGTAAAGTGACTTGCCGGTAATGAGACTGAACAAGGTATTGGGATACCGACAATCGAGTCTCGGGCAAATAACGTCTTGATTGACAAAGGGAATTGTATCTGGGTTTGATCGAATCCTCGACATCGTGGTTCAACGGTGAAATCATCGAGGAGCATGTAGGAGCCAACATGGGTATCCAGATCCGCTGTTGGTTATTGCCCGAGAGTTGTCTCGGTCATGTCTCAGATGTCTCCCAACCCGTAGGGTCTACACACTTAAGGTTCGGTGACGCTAGGGTTATTAGGAAGACTAGCATGTGACTACCGAATGTTGTTCGAGTCCGGATGAGATCCGGACATCACGAGGAGTTCGGAATGGTCGGAGGTGAAGTTTATATATGGGAAGTTGTCATACGGACAGGAAAGTTTGGGGCTTATCGGTATTGTCTGGGCCCCGGAGAGCTTCGGGGTCCACAGGAGGGGCCACCCCTCCGGAGGGCCACATGGGCATAAGGGAGGATCCAGCCTGGAGGCTGGGCGCGCCCCCTTGGGCCCATGCGCCTAGGGTTGGGGAAACCCTAAGGGGCGCCTGCTTGGGGGCAAGCCTCCCTCCTGGCCGCCCCCTCTAGATCTCATCTAGAGGGGTCGGCCCCTGCCCCTTCCCTATAAATAGAGGGGTGAGGGAGGGCTGCTGTACACATCTCCAAGGCGCAGCCCTCCCTCCCAACACATCTCCTCCTCCGTTCGCAGCTTGCAGCTCTGTGAGAATCTTCTTTGCACCAACACCACCACGCGTCGTCTTTGCGTTGGGCGATCTTCCTCAACCTCTCCTTCTTCCTTGCTGGATCAAGAAGGAGGAGGCGTCTCCGTCCGTACATGTGTTGAACGCGGAGGTGCTGTCCGTTCGAGACTTGGACATCGGTGATCCGAATCACGTTGAGTACGACTCCATCATCACCATCCTCTTGCAAGCTTCCGCACGCGATCTACAAGTGGTATGTAGATGCAAACTCACTCCCTTGACTCGTTGCTTAGATGAACTCATAGATGGATCTTGGTGAAACCGTAGGAAAAATTTTAATTTTCTGCAACGTTCCCCAACAGTGGCATCATGAGCTAGGTCTATGCATAGTTCTCTAATGCATGAGTAGAACACAATTTGTTGTGGGTGTGGATCTTGTCAACTTGCTTGCCACTACTAGTATTTTCTCGCTTCAGCGGTATTGTGGGATGAAGCGGCCCGGACCAACCTTACACGTACGCTTACGTGAGACCGGTTCCACCGATTGACATGCACTAGTTGCATAAGGTGGCTGGCGGGTGTCTGTCTCTCCCACTTTAGTTGAAGCGGATTCGATGAAAAGGGTCCTTATGAAGGGTAAATAGAAGTTGACAAAATCACGTTGTGGTTATTCGTAGGTAAGAAAACGTTCTTGCTAGAACCCAATTGCAACCACGTAAAAGATGCAACAACAATTAGAGGGCGTCTAACTTGTTTTTGCAGCGATTGATCATGTGATGTGATATGGCCAGAAGTTGTGATGAATGATGAATTGTGATGTATGAGATCATGTTCTTGTAATAGGATTCACGACTTGCATGTCGATGAGTATGACAACCGGCGAGAGCCATAGGAGTTGTCTTTATTTTTGTATGACCTGCATGTCATTGAAGAACGCCATGTAAACTACTTTACTTTATTGCTAAACGCGTTAGCCATAGAAGTAGAAGTAGTTGTTGGCGTGACAACTTCATGAAGACACGATGATGGAGATCATGATGATGGAGATCATGGTGTCAAGCCGGTGACAAGATGATCATGGAGCCCCGAAGATGGAGATCAATGGAGCTATATGATATTGGCCATATCATGTCACAACTATATAATTGCATGTGATATTTATTATGTTTTTGCATCTTGTTTACTTAGGACGACGGTAGTAAATAAGATGATTCCTTACGTTCACATACAACGGGTGTAAGATAGTTTTACACAGCAAAAACACTTAGGGTCAACTTGACGAGCCTAGCATGTGCAGACATGGCCTCGGAACACGGAGACCGAAAGGTCGAACACGAGTCGTATGGAAGATACGATCAACATGAAGATGTTCACCGACGATGACTAGTCCGTATCACGTGATGATCGGACACGGCCTAGTCGACTCGAATCGTGTAACACTTAGATGACTAGAGGGATGTCTAATCTGAGTGGGAGTTCATAATTTGATTAGATGAACTTAATTATCATGAACTTAGTCTAAAACCTTTGCAAATATGTCTTGTAGATCAAATGGCCAACGCTCATGTCAACATGAACTTCAACGCGTTCCTAGAAAACCAAGCTGAAAGATGATGGCAGCAACTATACGGATTGGGTCCGGAACACGAGATCATCCTCATAGCTTCGAGAAGCAATATGTCCTAGAAGGACCGCTAGGTGGCGCTCCCATCCTGAAGAACCAAGACATTATGAATGCTTGGCAAACTCATCTTGATGATTACTCCCTCGTTCGGTGCGGCATGCTTCTGACTTAGAACCGGGGCTCCAAAAGCGTTTTGAGCATCACGGAGCATATGAGATGTTCAAGAGCTGAAACTAGTTTTCCAAGCTCATGCCCGGTCGAGAGATATGATGTCTCCGACAAGTTCTCTGATTGTAAGATGGAGGAAAACAGTTACGTCGGTGAGCACATCCTTAAGATGTTTGGGTTGCACAACCATATGACCCGGTGAACATTAACCTCCCGGATGAGGCGGTCATTGATGAATCCTCAATCACTCCCACCAAGCTACAAGAGCTTTGTGATGAACTACAACATGCGGGGATGGTGAAGACCATTCTGAAGTGTTCTCGATCTTTGAAGTCGCAGAGGCTGAAATCAAAAGGAACATCAAGTGTTGATGGTCAATAAGACCACTAAGTTCAAGAAGGGCAAGGGCAAGAAGAACTTCAAGAAGGGCGGCAAGGATGTTGCAGCGCCCGATAAACCGATTCGGGAAGAAGTCAAAGAATGGACCCAAGCACGAGGAAAGTGCTTTTATTGCAAGGGAAGGGTCCTTTCGAGCGGAACTGCCCCAAATACTTAGCGGATAAGAAGGCCGGCAACACCAAAGGTATATTTGATATACATGTAATTGATGTGTACCTTACCGAAGACTCGTAGTAACTCACGGTATTTGATACGGTGTCATTGCTCATATTTGTAACTCACTGGCAGAGCTGCGGAATAAGCGGAGGCTGGCGAAGGGCGAGGTGACGATCTTGGCGTCGGGAATGGTTCGAGTCGATGTGATCACCGTCGACACGCTGCCTCTACATTTACCTACGGGATTAGTTTTGAACCTTAATAATTGTTATTTGGTGCCAAGTTTGAGCATGAACATTGTATCCGGATCTCGTTTAATCTGAGATGGCTACTCATTTAAGTCCAAGAATAATGGTTGTTCGATTTATATGAGAGATATGTTTTATGGTCATGCTCCGATGGTCAATGGTTTATTCTTAATGAATCTCGGCGTAATATTACACATGTTCATAGTGTGGATGCCAAAAGATGTAAAGTTGATAACGATAGTCCCACATACTTGTGGCTTCGCCGCCTTGGTCACATTGGTGTCAAGCGCATGAAGAAGCTCCATCTTGATGGACTTTTAGAGTCTCTTGATTATGAATCATTTGACACATGCGAACCATGCCTCTTGGGCAAGATGACCAAGACTCCGTTCTCGGAACAATGGGCGAGCAACCAACTTGTTGGAAATCATACATACCGATGTGTGCGGTCCAATGGCGTTGAGGCTCGCGGAGGATATCGTTATGTTCTCACTCTCACTGATGACTTGAGTAGATATGGGTATGTCTACTTAATGAAACACAAGTCTGAGACCTTCAAAAAGTTCAAGGAATTTCAGAATGAGGTAGAGAATCAACGTGACCGAAAGATAAAATTCCTACGATCAGATCGTGGAGGAGAATACTTAAGTCACGAATTTGGTACACACTTAAAGAAATGTGGAATCGTTTCACAACTCACGCCGCCTGGAACACCTTAGCAAAACGGTGTGTCCGAACGTCGTAATCGCACTCTATTGAATATGGTGCGGTCTATGATGCCTCTTACCGATTTACCGCTATCATTTTGGGGATACGCTCTAGAAACAGCTACATTCACTTTAAATAGGGCACCGTCTAAATCCGTTGAGACGACACCGTATGAATTATGGTTTGGGAAGAAACCTAAGCTGTCGTTTCTAAAAGTTTGGGATGTGATGCTTATGTCAAGAAACTTCAACTGAAAAGCTCGAACCCAAGTCGGAAAAATCGTCTTCATAGGATACCCTAAGGAAGCGTCGGGTATACCTTCTACTTAAGATCCGAGGGCAAGATCTTTGTTGCCAAGAACGGATGCTTTACGGAAAAAGTTTCTCTCGAAAGAAGTAAGTGGGAGGAAAGTAGAACTTCGATGAAGTACTACCTCTCGAGCGGGAAAGTGGTGCAGCTCGGAAAATGTTCTGTGATGCCCACACCAACCAAGAGGAAAATAATGATGATGATCAAGGTACTTGGATCAAGTTGCTCTTGAACCGTGAGGTCCACAAGGACACGTTCCGCACTGAGTGGTGCAGCAACCCTGTCTGGAAATCATGTTGTTAGACAACGGTGAACCTTGAACTATGAAGAAGCGATGGCGGGCCCGGATTCCAACAAATGGCTTGAAGCCATGAAATCCGAGATAGAATCCATGCATGAAAACAAAGTATGGACTTTGACAGACTTGCCCGATGATCGGCGAGCAATAGAAAACAAATGGATTTTTAAGAAGAAGACAGACGCGGATGGTAATGTTACCATTTATAAGGCTCGACTTTTCGCTAAGGGTTATCGACAAGTTCAAGGGATTGACTACGACGAGACATTCTCTCCCGTAGCGAAGCTGAAGTCCGTCTGAATCATGTTAGCAATTGCCACATACTATGATTATGAGATATGGCAGATGGACGTCAAAACAGCATTCCTTAACGGACATCTCAAGGAAGAGCTGTATATGATGCAGCCGGAAGGTTTTGTCGATCCTAAGAACGCTAACAAAGTATGCAAGCTCCAGCGATCCATTTATGGGCTGGTGCAAGAATCTTGGAGTTGGAACATTCACTTTGATGAGATGATCAAAGCGTTTGGGTTTATGCAAACTTATGGAGAAGCCTGCGTTTACAAGAAAGTGAGTGGGAGCTCTGTAGCATTTCTCATATTATATGTAGATGACATACTCTTGATGGGAAATAATATAGAACTTCTGGACAGCATTAAGGCCTACTTGAATAAGTGTTTTTCAATGAAGGACCTTGGAGAAGCTGCTTATATATTAGGCATCAAGATCTATAGAGATAGATCAAGACGCCTCATAGGTCTTTCACAAAGCACATACCTTGATAAGATTTTGAAGAGGTCCAAAATGGATCAGTCCAAGAAAGGGTTCTTGCCTATGTTACAAGGTGTGAAATTGAGCTCGGCTCAGTCACCGACCACGGCAAAAAATAAAGAAGAGATGAGTGTCATCCCCTATGCTTCAGCCATAGGATCTATTATGTATGCCATGTTGTGTACCAGACCTGATGTAAACCTTGCCGTAAGTTTGGTAGCAAGATACCAAAGTAATCCCGGCAAGGAACACTGGACAATGGTCAAGAATACCTGAAGTACCGAAAAGGACAAAGGACATGTTTCTCGTTTATGGAGGAGCGAAGAGCTCGTCGTAAAGGGTTACGTCGGCGCTAGCTTCGACTCAGATCTGGATGACTCTAAGTCACAAACCGGATCGTGTATATGTTGAATGGTGGAGCGATGGTAGTGCGGTGCAAGCGAGCGTCGTGGCGGGATCTACGTGTGAAGCGGAATACATGGCAGCCTCGGAGGCGGCGCATGAAGCGATTTGGGTGAAGGAGTTCATCACCGACCTAGGAGTCATACCCAATGCATCGGGGCCGATCAAACTCTTTTGTGACAACCTTGGAGCTATTGCCCTTGCCAAGGAGCCAGGTTTCACAAGAAGACCGAGCACATCAAGCGTCGTTTCAACTCCATCCGTGAAAATGTTCAAGATGGAGACATAGAAATTTGCAAAGTACATATGGATCGAATGTCGCAGATCCTTTGACTAAACCTCTCTCATGAGCAAAACATGATCAACACGAGAACTCTATGGGTGTTAGATTCATCACAATGTAACTAGATTGGTGACTCTAGTGCAAGTGGGAGGCTGTTGGAAATATGCCCTAGAGGCAATAATAAAAGTATTATTATATTTCATTGTTCATGATAATTGTCTTTTATTCATGCTATAAGCTGTATTATCAGGAAATCGTAATACACGTGTGAATACATAGACCACAATATGTCCCTAGTGAGCCTCTAGTTGACTAGCTCGTTGTGATCAGCAGATAGTCATGGTTTCTGACTATGGACATTGGATGTAGTTGATAACGGGATCACACCATTAGGAGAATGATGTGATGGACAAGACCCAATCTAAGCATAGCACAAAGATCGTGTAGTTCGTTTGCTAGAGCTTTGCCAATGTCAAGTATCTCTTCCTTCGACCATGAGATCATGTAACTCCCAGATACCGTAGGAGTGCTTTGGGTGTATCAAGCGTCACTGGCGAATCGGGTGACTATAAAGGTGCACTACTGGTATCTCCGAAAGTGTCATTGGGTTGACACGGATCGAGATTGGGATTTGTCACTCCGTATGGCGGAGAGGTATCTCTGGGCCCACTCGGTAATGCATCATCATAATGAGCTCAAGGTGACCAAGGTGTTGTACGGGATCATGCATTACGGATGCGAGTAAAGTGACTTGCGTAACGAGACCGAACAAGGTATTGGGATACCGGCGATCGAGTCTCGGGCAAGTAACTATACCGATTGACAAAGGGAATTGTATCTGAGGTTTGATCGAATCCTCGACATCGTGGTTCAACCGATGAAATCATCGAGGAGCATGTGGTAGCCAACATGGGTATCCAGATCCGCTGTTGGTTATTGCCGAAAGTCGTCTCGGTCATGTTCGCATGTCTCCGAACCCGTAGGGTCTACACATAAGGTTCGGTGGCGCTAGGGTTATTAGGAAGACTAGTATGTGACTACCAAATGTTGTTGAGTCCGGATGAGATCCCGGACGTCACGAGGAGTTCGAGAATGGTCGGAGGTGAAGTTTTATATTTGGGAAGTTGTCATACGGACACCGGAAAGTTTCGGGGCTTATCGGTATTGTCTGGGGCCACCGGAGAGGTTCGGGTCCACTAGGAGGGGCCACCCCTCGGGAGGGCCACATGGGCATAAGGGAGGAGCCAACCTGGAGGGGGCGCGCCCCACCTTGGGCCCATGCGCCTAGGGTTGGAAACCCTAAGGCGCCCCCTTGCTTGGGGGCAAGCCTCCCTCCTGCCGCCGCCCCCTCTAGATCTCATCTAGAGGGTGCTTCTGCCCTTACCCTATAAATAGAGGGGTGAGGGAGGGCTCTGTACACATCTCCAAGGCGCAGCCCTCCCTCCCAACACATCTCCTCCTCCGTTCTGGCGCTTGCGAAGCCACAGCCGAGATCTTCTTTGCACCAACACCACCACGTCGTCGTCTTTGCCGTTGGAGCGATCTTCCTCAACCTCTCCTTCCCCTTGCTGGATCAAGAAGGAGGAGGCGTCTCCGTCCGTCACGTGTGTTGAAGCGGAGGTGCTGTCCGTTCGACACTTGGACATCGGTGATCCGAATCACGTTGAGTACGACTCCATCATCACCATCCTCTTGCAAGCTTCCGCACGCGATCTACAAGTGGTATGTAGATGCAAACTCACTCCCTTGACTCGTTGCTTAGATGAACTCATAGATGGATCTTGGTGAAACTGTAGGAAAAAATTTAATTTTCTGCAACGTTCCCCAACATTCATGAATGGAGTTGAAGCGTCTCTTGATGTGTTTGGTTCTCTTGTGAAACCTGGATTCCTTTGTTAAGGCTATTGCTCCAGTGTTGTCATAAAAGATTGTCATTGGACCCGATGCACTAGGTATTACACCCAGATAGGATATGAACGCCTTCATCCAGTCTCCTTCATGTGCTGCTTCCAAAGCAGCTATGTACTCCACTTCACATGTAGATCCCGCCACGTCGCTCTGCTTGGAACTGCATCAACTGACAGCTCCACCATTCAATATAAAAACGTATCCGGTTTGTGACTTAGAGTCATCCAGATCAGTGTCAAAGCTAGCATCGACGTAACCCTTTATGACGAGCTCTTTGTCACCTCCATAAACGAGAAACATATCCTTGGTCCTTCTCAGGTACTTCAGGATGTTCTTGACCGTTGTCCAGTGATCCACTCCTGGATTACTTTGGTACCTCCCTGCCAAACTTATAGCAAGGCACACATCAGGTCTGGTACACAGTATAGCATACATGATAGAACCTACGGTTGAGGCATAGGGAATGACTTCCATTTTCTCTCTATCTTCTGCAGTGGTCGGCTTTGAGTCTGACTCAACTTCATACTAACACAGGCAAGAACCCTTTCTTTGACTGATCCATTTTGAACTTCTTCAAAACTTTGTCAAGGTATGTGCTTTGTGAAAGTCCTATTATGCGTCTATCCCTATAGATCTTGATGCCCAATATATAAGCAGCTTCACCGAGGTCTTTCATTGAGAAAATCTTATTCAACTATCCTTTTGATGATATCCAGAAATTCTATATCATTTCCAACCAACATATGTCATCCACATATAATATCAGAAATGCTGCAGAGCTCCCACTCACTTTCTTGCAAATACAGGCTTCACCATAAGTCTGTATAAAACCATATACTTTGATCACCTCATCAAAGCAGTATATTCCAACTCCGAGATGCTTGCACCAGTCCATAGATGGATCGCTGGAGCTTGCACACTTTCTTAGCACCTTTAGGATCGATAAAACATTCTGATTGCACCATATACAACTCTACTTTAAGAAATCCATTAAGGAATGCAGTTTTGACGTCCATTTGCCAGATTTCATAATCATAAAATGCGGCAATTGCTAACATGATTCGGACAGACTTAAGCATTGTTACAGGTGAGAAAGTCTCATCGTAGTCAACTCCTTGAACGTGTCGAATACTTTTTGTGACAAGTTGAGCTTTGTAGATAGAAACATTACCATCAGCGTGAGTCTTCTTCTTGAAGATCCATTTATTCTCAATGGCTTGCCGATCATCGGGCAAGTCCACCAAAGTCCATAATTTGTTCTCATACATGGATCCTATCTCAGATTTCATGGCCTCAAGCCATTTATCAGAACCTGGGCTCATCATAGCTTCTTCATAGTTCGTAGGTTCACCATGGTCTAATAACATAACTTCCACAACAGGATTACAATACCACTATGGTGCGGATTGTGCTCTGGTCGATCTAAGAGGTCCAGTAGTAACTTGATATGAAGTTTCATGATCATTATAATTTGCTTCCTCTCTTGTTGGTGTAGGCATCACGGGAACGGTTTTATGTGATGTGTTACTTTCCAATTCGAGAGAAGCTACAATTACCTCATCAACTTCTACTTTCCTCCCACTCAGTTCTGTCGAGAGAAACTCCTTCTCTAGAAATGATCCATTCTTAGCAACAAATATCTTGCCTTCGGATCTGTGGTAGAAGGTGTACCCAATAGTTTCCTTAGGGTATATTATGAAGACGCACTTCTCCGATTTAGGTTCGAGCTTATCACGCTGAAGCCTTTTGACATAATCGTCGCATCCCCAAACTTTAAGAAACGACAGCTTAGGTTTCTTGCCAAACCACAGTTCGTATGGTGTCGTCTCAACGGATTTAGACGGTGCCCTATTTAACGTGAATGCAACTGTCTCTAATTCATAACCCCAAAATGATAGTGGTAAATCGGTAAGAGACATCATAGAACGCACCTATCTAATAAAGTACGGCTATAATGTTCGGACACACCATTACGCTGTGGTGTTCCAGGTGGCATGAGTTGTGAAACAATTCCACATTGCTTTAATTGAAGGCTAAACTCGTAACTCAAATATTTGCCTCCGCGATCAAATCGTAGAAACTTTATTTTCTTGTTATGATGATTCTCCACTTCACTTTGAAATTCTTTGAACTTTTCAAATGTTTCAGACTTGTGTTTCATAGTGTAGATATACCCATACCTACTCAAATCATCTGTGAAGGTCAGAAAATAACGATACCCGCCGCGTGATGAAGTCATGTACCTAGGGTAGGGTCATGAACCTGTCCAAGGTACCCTCCCCAAGGACATCTTTAGAAGAAGCTGCCTTCCAGTCGACCAAGAAGGATTCCACTCGACGGACTCGAAGACACTCGACCATGAAGACTCACTCGACCACCAGGAGATCAAGAGCCACTCTGTATCCAAACGGTCTGTAATTAAGTAGTCTTTATGGCCATGATGACACTTTATGTAAGGCGTTACCTGTAACGCCAGGCCTTAATGTACTTTAAAACCCTCCGCTATGTGGTGCATTTGGGTCTGGCGAGACACTATATAAGCCACCCCATCCTTTGGCGAGAGGGTTCGCACCCCTATAACTCATACACTTATAATCCAGTCGACCGCCCCCGGGCTCCGAGATGTAGGGCTGTTACTTCCTCCGAGAAGGGCCTGAACTCGTAAATCCAAATCCGAATCCCACTCCTCTGGGCTTTCGCCTCCACTTCCTTCCTCATCCTCAGTCGGTGCCTGCGCCCCATTAGGCATCGAGTACAACTCAGTGGTGGCCTAACAAACAACAAAACAAGACAAAGGTTAATCGACCAATTTGCAGTGAAACAAAATGAATGAAACAGGATCACAACCGGGAATAAGTGGTCATACCGTGTCTGGTTCATAAGACTGGTTGAGTGGTGGGATCCTCCTAGCCCCACGAGGGTTATCTTTGTTCCCCGTGATGGCAGTCATCCACCTCTCCAGTGTGGCGTCGTCGACCTCCTCTGGGTGGACCCGAGTGGTGTCCTCTGTACTAGAGTACAGCCACATCGGGTGACCTCGGTACTGGAGTGGCTGAATGTGTCCTCGAAGAAAAACCTCCAAAAGATCCATGCCAGTGACCCCGTCGCGGATGAGTTGAACTACATGCTCCATCAACATTTTAACCTGAGCCTTTTCCTCCGGAAGTACCTTTAGGGAAGATGGCTTGTTCACTCGGTCCATGGAGAATGGCGGGAGACCAGTCGACTGCTCCGGCGTCGACTCGTCTTGGCAGTAGAACCAGGTTGACTGCCACCCTCTAACCGACTCGGGAAGGGTCATGGCTGGAAAAGCACTCTTACTCCTCATTTGGACCCCAAGACCCCCACACATCTGGATTACCTTGGTTCTCTCATCATCAGGACTCGCCTTTTTCACCATCTGAGAGCGAAAAGTGAATATGTGCTTAAAGAGACCCCAGTGCGGCCGACAACCCAGGAAGTTTTCGCACAGGGACACGAAAGCGGCGAGATAAGCAATGGAATTGGGAGTGAAGTGATGAAGTTGTGCCCCAAAGAAGTTCAGAAACCCTCGGAAGAAAAGATTCGGTGGTAGAGAGAATCCGCGATCTACGTGGGTGGCTAAGAGGACACGCTCACCCTCTTGTGGCTGCAGTTGCCACTCCATCCCCGGAAGCCTTGCTGACCCATGGGAGATCAGTCCCTCATTGGCCAGATCGTCGAGATCCCTCTGGGTGATGGTCAAGCGGATCTAGTCTCCTTGGACCCAGCCTTGCGGCAGGCGGGACCGCGACAAAGATCCGCCCCGACTGGTCGCTCTCCCCTTTGCTTTCCCCGTCGCCGTCGCCTTCTTCGCTCGCTCCAAGGCCGCCGTCTTCTCCTTCACCATCGTCGCCGGCAAGGCGCGCGAAGAGCAGATGAGCAGAGGTAAAAACGGGTGCAGCGGGCGAGGTGGAGGAAGGGGGAGAGGAGAATGGAGATGCACCGTTCAAAAAACCCCGTCCGACGCCTTATGTAAGGTCACTTCCGAGTGGCTGACCGGTAGGCCCAAGTGAAAGAACATGCGGTGCCCCCATGTTTGGTTTTGGTAATTGATGACAATCTCTATGGACTAACGGTTGCCTTGAGTTATATTTTAAGGGTTTGTCCATAGGCTTTTCTTGGAGTCCATTTGTTGGTTTCAAGGAGAGTTTGTGATGACCACGGTGCTATTAAGGAATTATCCAAAGATTGGTCATGTCAGTGTTGAGCTTATTGCAAGCATGTCTTGAAGAAAAAGATTGTGTGATCATTCATGTCTACCTTCAAGACATCATTCGAATGAAGAGAGTTGGAAAGATTCAACACACAAAGCGCACAAGATGTATCGAGGGATCAAGTGATCCCATGGTATGGTAAGCATTGTCCATTACGCTTTGTGTGCTAACCCATGGTCTTCGTGAGAGTTCTTTGTGGGGTTAGGTTGCGGTGTGCAAGTTCAAGTGATGCATCACGAAGAGATCAAGTGCTTGAAGCTTGCCGTCCATTGTGGTGACAATGGACTTGTGAAGATAATGGAAGAGTGGCTCACTCATAGTGGAGTATGGGGAGCAATCAACTAGTCTTCATCGAGCCAACTTGATCAAGAAAGGTGGTCCATCATGAGGAGGAGTAGATCGTCATCATCTAGCTCAAGTGGACTTTGTGCAAGGCAAAGGTTTGCCCTTGATAGGTTTTCTATTTTACCGGTCTCGTGGTAGTTGTGGGAGACCGGGTTATAGGATCGATTGCCGTACTATCAAGGGGGGCTCGCGATGAGTTGCTTGATCGTATTGTTCGTAGAGAGCTCAAACCATTGCATCCTTGCATCATCTTTATTGGTTCTTGTTTGGTTCTTCTCCTTGTGAGATTTGGAGCTTTTGGTCATTTTCATGACAAGCTCGAGTTCATCAGCGGAGTTTACATGCATCTTCTATGATGTTTTCGATGTTGGAGGCTCTGCTGGTTCTTCTCTGTTGGAGGTTTCTCTCCTCTCTTGTTAGGCATACCTCCCTGCCTCTTCTTACTATAACCAACAAGCTTGAGTTTGCTCAATTCAGACTCATTTGCGAGAAATTCTGGCAGTTCTGGTTTTAGTGTTTCCCTCTGTTGTCTTCTCTGCAAAATAAAGGACTCCTAGTGTTGCTGATTTGGGGCATGCGGTAATCTTGCTCTCGGGCGGTAGTACCATGAGCCCTCAATAGTCCGCTCTATGGGAGGCGGTAGTACCGTCAACCTCCGCCAGCGCAGTGCCCGGCGGTAGTAAGGCGGATGTAATTTTTACATCCGTGCCCTATCTTGATAATACCAGCGCCCTTGCGCATGGTAGTACCGTGGGCTCTGGCCGAGCTTAGCGACATGGCGAAGTAAGGCGGATGTAATTTTTACATCTGCGCCCTCTGTGATAATACCGCTCTTCATGTCTTGAGTATCGCGTCTTGGGAGTTTTCTGTGAGTCCTCCTCGTGAAGTAGGTATGCGGAAGTAATTTTTACGTCTGTGCCTTCTCTGCGCCTAGTGTTACTGCCTTACGGTAGTACCATAAGTAGCAGTAGTACCGCTCCGGCGGTTCTATCGCTCGTTGCCTTGTGCAACAGGCCTTCATCTGGCCAGAGCTGCACATGCGGTAGTACCGCAACCTGCAGCGGTAGTACCGCGTGAAGGAAATATGCCCTAGAGGCAATAATAAAGTTATTATATATTTCCTCATATCATGATAAATGTTTATTATTCATGCTAGAATTGTATTAACCGGAAACATAATACATGTGTGAATATATAGACAAACAGAGTGTCACTAGTATGCCTCTACTTGACTAGCTTGTTAATCAAAGATGGTTATGTTTCCTAACCATGAACAAGGAGTTGTTATTTGATTAACAAGGTCACATCATTAGTTGAATGATCTGATTGACATGACCCATTCCGTTAGCTTAGCACACGATCGTTTAGTATGTTGCTATTGCTTCCTTCATGACTTATACATGTTCCTATAACTATGAGATTATGCAACTCCCATTTGCCGGAGGAACACTTTGGGTACTACCAAACGTCACAAAGTAACTGGGTGATTATAAAGGAGTACTACAGGTGTCTCCAAAGGCAGATGTTGGGTTGGCATATTTAGAGATTAGGATTTGTCACTCCGAATGTCGGAGAGGTATCTCTGGGCCCTCTCGGTAATGCACATCACTTAAGCCTTGCAAGCATTGTAACTAATGAGTTAGTTGCGAGATGATGTATTACGGAACGAGTAAAGAGACTTGCCGGTAACGAGATTGAACTAGGTATTGGATACCGACGATCAAATCTCGGGCAAGTAACATACCGATGACAAAGGGAACAACATATGTTGTTATGCTTGTCCGACCGATAAAGATCTTCGTAGAATATGTAGGAACCAATATGGGCATCCAGGTCCGCTATTGGTTATTGACCGGAGGCGTGTCTCGGTCATGTCTACATTGTTCTCGAACCGTAGGGTCCCGCACGCTTAAGGTTTCGATGGCGAGTTATATTATGAGTTTATGAGTTTTGATGTACGAAGGAGTTCGGAGTCTCGGATGAGATCGGGGACATGACGAGGAGTCTCGAAATGGTCGAGACGTAAAGATCGATATATTGGACGACTATATTCGGAGTTCGGAAGGTTCCGAGCCATTCGGTATTTATCGAATCTGGGAGAGTTACGGAATTCGCCGGGAGAAGTATTGGGCCTTATGGGCCATACGGGAAGAGAGAGGGCTGCCCTAGGCAGGCGCGCCCCCTGCCCTAGTCCGGGTGGGCTAAGGGAGGGCCGCACCCTCCTTCCTTCCTTCTCTCTTCCCTTCCTAGTCTCCTACTCCTAATACATGGAAGGATCCCTAGTTGGACTAGGAAAGGGGAATCCTACTCCCGGTGGGAGTAGGACTCCCCTATGCGCGCCTCCTCCTAGGCCGGCCTCCTCCTCCCTCCCTCCTTTATATCTGAGGCAGGGGCACCCCATAGACACACAAGTTGATCCTTGAGATCGTTCCTTAGCCGTGTCGGTGCCCCCTCCACCATAATCCACCTCGGTCATATCGTAGCGGTGCTTAGGCGAAGCCTGCGTCGTAGAACATCAAGATCGTCCACCACGCCGTCGTCTTGTGGAACTCTCTCTCCGGAGCTTTGCTGGATCGGAGCCGAGGAGGCGTCACCGAGCTGTACGTGTGTCAAGAACTCGAGACGCCGAGAACTTGGCGCTGGGATCGGTTGGATCGCGAGGAGAACTTACGACTACTTCCTCTATGTTGTGATCGCTTCGCCCGGTCTCTGAGTGCGTACGAGACAACACTCTCCCCTCTCGTTGCTATGCATCACCATGATCTTGCGTGTGCGTGGGAAAATTTTTGAAATTACTCGTTCCCCAACAAAGTGGCATCCGAGCCTAGGTTTTTATGGTTTGATGTTTTTGCACGAGTAGAACACAAGTGAGTTGTGGGCGATATAAGTCATCTTGCCTACCAAAGCATGTCATACTTTGGTTCAGCGGTATTGTGAGATGAAGCGGCCGGACCGACATTACGCGTACGCTTACGCGAGACTGGTTTCACCGTTACGAGCACTCGTGCTTAAAGGTGACTGGCGGGTGTCTGTCTCTCTCACTTTAGTTGAACCGAGTGTGGCTATGCCTGGTCCTTGTGAAGGTTAAAACGGAGTCTATTTGACAAACTATCGTTGTGGTTTTGATGCGTAGGTAAGATTGGTTCTTGCTTCAGCCCGTAGCAGCCACGTAAAATTTGCAAAAACAAAGTAGAGGACGTCTAACTTGGTTTTGCAGGGCATGTTGTGATGTGATATGGCCAAGACATGATGCTATATTTTATTGTATGAGATGATCATGTTTTGTAACCTAAGTTATCGGCAACTGGCAGGAGCCATATGGTTGTCGCTTTATTGTATGAAATGCAAACGCCCTGTAATTGCTTTACTTTATCACTAAGCGGTAGCGATAGTCGTAGAAGCAATAGATGGCGAAGCGACAACGATTCTCGATGGAGATCAAGGTGTCGCGCGGTGGCGATGGTGATCATGATGGTGCTTGGAGATGGAATCACAAGCACAAGAAGATGATGGCCATATCATATCACTTATATTGATTGCATGTGATGTTTATCTTTTATGCATCTTATCTTGCTTTGATTGACGGTAGCATTATAAGATGATCTCTCACTAAAATTATCAAGTAGTGTTCTCCACGAGTATGCACCGTTGCCAAAGTTAAATCGTGCCCGGACACCACGTGATGATCGGGTGTGATAAGCTCTCGTCCATCTACAGCGGGTGCAAGCCAGTTTTGCACACGCAGAATACTCGAGTTATACTTGACAAGCCTAGCATATGCAGATATGGCCTCGGAACACGGAGACCGAAAGGTCGGCGTGAATCATATAGTAGATATGATCAACATAAGATGTTCACCATTGAAAACTACTCCATCTCACGTGATGATCGGTTATGGTTTAGTTGATTTGGATCGCGTGATCACTTAGATGACTAGAGAGATGTCTGTCTAAGTGGGAGTTCTTAAGTAATATGATTAATTGAACTTAAATTTATCATGAACTTAGTCTGGTAGTATTTTGCAAATTATGTTGTAGATCAATAGCTCGCGTTGTTGCTTTCATATGTTTGTTTTGATATGTTCCTAGAAAATTGTGTTGAAAAATGTTAGTAGCAATGATGCGGATTCGATCCGTGATCGGAGGTCTATCGTCATTGCTGCACGGAAGAATTATGTCCTTAATGCACCGCTAGGTAGCGGACCTATTGCAGGAGCGGATGCAAGCGTTATGAGCGTTTGGCTAGCTCAATATGATGACTACTTGATAGTTTAAGTGCACCATGCTTAACAGCTTAGAATCGGGACTTCAAAGGCGTTTTGAGCGTCATGGACCATATGAGATGTTCAGGAGTTGAAGTTAATATTTCAAGCAAATACCGAGTTGAGAGATATGAAGTCTTCAACAAGTTCTATTGCTAAAAGATGGAGGAGAATCGCTCAACTAGTGAGCATGTGCACAGTTATGCAGGTACTACAATCGCTTGAATCAAGTGGGAGTTAATCTTCCAGATAAGATAGTGATTGATGAATTCTCTAGTCACCATCACCAAGTTAGTAGAACTTCGTGATGAACTATAGTATGCAAGGGATGATGAAAATGATTCCCGAGTTCTTCGTGATGTTGAAATCGACGAATGTAGAAATCAAGAAAGAGCATCAAGTGTTGATGATTGACAAGACCACTAGTTTCAAGAAAAGGGCAAAGGAAAGAAAGGGAACTTCAAGTGGAAAGACAAGCAAGTTGTCACTCCTTGAAGAAGCTCCAAAGCTTGAAACCGAGTGCTTATAATTGCAAAGGAAATGGTCCTTTGAAGCGGAAATGCCCGAATATTTGGTGGATAAGAAGGATGGCAAAGTGAACAAAGGTATATTTGATATACATGTTATTGATGTGTACTTTACTAGTGTTTATAGCAACCCTTGGTATTTGGTACTGGTTCGGTTACTAAGAGTAGTAACTTCGAAATGGGAGTTGCGAATAAGCGAAACTAGTTAAGGGTGAAGTGACGATGTGTGTTGAAAGTAGTTTCAAGATTGATATGATCATCATCGCACACTCCCTATACTTTCGGGATTAGTGTTGAACCTAAATAAATGTTATTTGGTGTTTGCGTTGAGCATGAATATGATTTGATCGTGTTTATTGCAATACGGTTATTCATTTAAGTAAGAGAATAAACTGTTGTTCATTTACATGAATAAAACCTTATATGGTTACACACCCAATGAAAATGGTTCATTGGATCTCGATCGTAGTGATACACATATTCATAATATTGAAACCAAAAGATGCAAAGTTAATAATGATAGTGCAACTTATTTGTGGTACTTGCCGTTTATGTCATATTGGTGTAAAGCGCATGAAGAAACTCCATCTTGATGGGATTTGGAATCACTTGATTATGAATCACTTGATGCTTGCGAACCATGCCTCATGGGCAAGATGACTAAGACTCCGTTCTCGGAGCAATGGAGGAGCAATCGACTTATTGGAAATAATACATCTTGATGTATGCGATCCAATGAGTGTTAAGGCTCATGGCGGTATCGTTATTTTCGACCTTCACAGATGATTTGAGCAGATATGGGTATATCTACTTGATGAAACATAAGTCTGAAATAGTTGAAAGGATTCAAAGAATTTGAGTGAAGTGGAAAAATCATCGTGACAAGAAAATAAGGTTTCTATGATTTGATCGCGAGGACAAATATTTAAGTTCTGAGTTTGGTCTTCAATTAAAACAATGTGGAATAGATTCACAAATTCATGCCACGGAACACCGGATCATAATGGTGTGTCGAGCGTCATAATCGTACTTTATTGGATATAGTACAATCTATGATGTTTCTTACCGATTTACCAATGTCGTTTTGGGATCATGCATTAGAGACAACTGCATTCACGTTAAATAGGGCACCATCTAAATCCGTTGAGACGACACTATATGAGCTGTGGTTTAGCAAGAAACCAAAGTTGTCGTTTCTTAAAGTTTGGGGCTGCGATGCTTATGTGAAAAAGTTTCATCTGATAAGCTCAAACCCAAATCGGAGAAATGTGTCTTCATAGGATACCCAAAGGAGATAGTTGGGTACACCTTCTATCACAGATCCGAAGGCAAGACATTCGTTGTTAAGAATGGATCCTTTCTAGAGAAGGAGTTTCTCTCGAAAGAAGTGAGTGGGAGGAAAGTAGAACTTGATGAGGTAAGCTGTACTAGCTCCCTTATTGGAAAGTAGTTCATCACGAAATTGGTTCTGTGACACCTACATCAATTAGTGAGGAAGTTAATGATGATGATCATAAAACTTCAGATCAAGTTACTACCGAACCTCGTAGGTAAAGCAGTGAGATCCGCACTGAGTGGTACGGTAATCACATTCGGAGGTCGTGTTACTTGACCATGACAAACCTACGAACTATGAGGAAGCAATGATGAGCCCAGATTCCATAAAATGGTTTGAGGCCATGAAATCGAGATATGATCCAAGTATGAGAACAAAGTATGGACTTTGATGGATTTGCCCGATGATCGGCAAACCATAGAAAATAAATGGATCTTCAAGAGGAAGACGGACGTTGATAGTAGTGTTACTATCTACAAAGCTCGACTTGTTGCAAAAAGGTTTTCGACAAAGTTCAAGATCTTGACTACAATGAGATTTTCTCAAGCGTAGCGATGCTTAAGTCTGTCCGAATCATGTTAGCAATTGCCACAATTTATGAAATTTGGCAAATGGATGTAAAACTGCATTCTGAATGGTTTTACGGAGGAAGAGTTGTATATGATGCAACCAGAAGGTTTTTTCGATCCAAAGGGAGCTAACAAAGTGTGCAAGCTCCAGCGATCCATCTATGGACTGGTGCAAGCATCTCGGAGTTGGAATATACGCTTTGATGAGTTGATCAAAGCATATAGTTTTATCTGAGACTTATGGTGAACCTGTATTTACTAGAAAGTGAGTGGGAGCGCTACTGACATTTCGATAAGTATATGTGAATGACATATTGTAGATCGGAAATAATGTAGAATTATTACGCAAAGCATAAAGGAGTGTTTGAAAGAAGTTTTTCAAAGAAAGACCTCGGTGAAGCTGCTTACATATTGAGCATCAAGATCTATAGAGATAGATCAAGATGCTTGATAAGTTTTTCAATGAGTACATACCTTGACAAGATTTTGAAGTAGTTCAAAATGGAGCAGTCAAAGAAAGAGTTCTTGCACGTGTTACAAGGTGTGAAATTGAGTAAGACTCAAAACCCGACTACGGCAGAAGATAGAAAGAGAATGAAAGTCATTCCCTATGCCTTGGCCATAGGTTCTATAAAGTATGCCATCTGTGTACCAGATCTATTGTATACCCTGACTTGAGTCATGCACCTCTACATTGTGATCGCTTCGCTTGGTCTCGAGGGTGCGTGAGACAACACTCTCCCCTCTCGTTGCTATGCATCACCATGATCTTGCGTGTGCGTAGGAATTTTTGAAATTACTCGTTCCCCAACACATGCCAATCATGTAGTACCGCAGACTCCTGCGGTAGTACCGCGCCGTGCGGGCTGAGTGAGGGGATAACGGTTGGATTTTCTCCCCACCTATAAAAGGGGGTCTTCTTCCCCATTGGGTTTTTATCCTTTGAGCTCGTTTTTGCCCCCATTGTTGATCTTCTCCGAGCTTGCTAACTCTCAATCCCTCCATGGATTCTTGCTAGTTTTTGAGGGAAAAGAGAGAGGAGATCTAGATCCACGTTTCCACCAATCACTTTCTCCTCTTAGTGAGGGAAACCCCTTGGATCTAGATCTTGGAGTTCTTCGTGTTCTTCCTTCGTTCTTCCTCTCATTTTCCTCCCTAGCATTAGTTGCTTCGGTGGGATTTGGGAGAGAAGGACTTGGGCACTCCGTGTGCCCTTGCCATTGCATTTGGTGCATCGGTTTGAGTTCTCCACGTGATACGTGGAAGTTACAAGTTGAGAAGCTTATTACTCTTGGGTGCTTGGTGCCCTTGAGCTTGTTTATATTGGGTGCTTGGGCCCCCTAGTAGGTTGGTGGTGTTAGGAGCTCAATCATTGTGGTGTAAAGCTCAAGACAGCGTTGGGGTCTCAATTAGGTTGTGGAGATCACCCGAGCATTTTGATCTGCACCGTGACCGCCCCAAGGGTTGCCAAAGTGTCGGGTTCGATGACCGCCCCAAGGGTCGCCATTTATGCAGGCTCGGTGACCGCCCTCAAGGGTCCCTTAGTGGAATCACGGCATCTTGCATTGTCGAGGGCGTGAGGAGATTCTGATGGCCCTAGTGGCTTCTTGGGGAGCATTGTGCCTCCACACCGCTCCAAATGGAGATTAGCATCCGCAAGGGTGTGAACTTCGGGATACATCGTCGTCTCCTCGTGCCTCGGTTATCTCATACCCGAGCCCTTTACTTATGCACTTTACTTTGTGATAGCCTTATTGTTCTTTATCATATATCTTGCTATCACATAGTTGCTCATCTTGCTTAGCATAAGTTGTTGGTGCACATAGGTGAGCCTAGTTGTTGTAGGTTTTGTGCTTGACAAATTAACCGCTAGGTTTATTCCGCATTTGTTCAAGCCTCTACTGTAACTATTTTAAAACGCCTATTCACCCCCCCTCTAGGCGACATCCATGATCTTTCACCAAGCAATCCTGTCAAATCCCGCAACAGTTGCGCGAGCGATACGTGGCGAAAAAAGCGGCACGGAGATCGAGGTGCCTCGCCTGTGTCCGTCCGAAAGTACGCGGTCTTCTCGCTCAAGCGCTTCCCAAAAATTCAGATCCCGCAAAATCCGTCAATGGCAGAGCAACTTGTCAGACGGTGGATTTCCTACGATCCGACGCTTGGAAATTCACCAAGTTCAAAGGTTCACTCGACAGAGGAAAATAATGGATCAAGGCGACTGAAAGAAAAGTTGGTGCCATCTCTAAAAAGTCATTGATCCAGAATGAGACATACTCAGAACACAAAAACAGGTCGGAAAGATTATCAACTCCTTCCTCACTCAAACCTCGATCCATTCGGGGGCTAATGATGAAGTCATGTACCTAGGGCAGGGTCATGAACCTGTCCAAGGTACCCTCCCCAAGGACATCTTTAGAAGAAGCTGACTTCCAGTCTACCAAGAAGGATTCCACTCGACGGACTCGAAGACACTCGACCATGAAGACTCACTCGACCACCAGGAGATCAAGAGCCACTCTGTATCCAAACGGTCTGTAATTAAGTAGTCTTTATGGCCATGATGACACTTTATGTAAGGCGTTACCTGTAACGCCATGCCTTAATGTACTTTAAAACCCTCCGCTATGTGGTCTGGCTGGGTCCTGGCAGACACTATATAAGCCACCCCCCTCCACTGGCAGAGGGGTTCGCACCCCTGTAACTCATACGCTTATAATCCAGTCGACCGCCCCCGGGCTCCGAGACGTAGGGCTATTACTTCCTCCGAGAAGGGCCTGAACTCGTAAATCCCTTGCGTATACAACTACTCCATAGCTAGGATCTTGCCTCTCCATACCTACCCCCCATTCTACTATCAGTCTTAGTACCACGACAGTTGGCGCCCATCGTGGGGCAGGTGTCTTAGCGACTTTTTGGAGAAGTTGCAATTGTTCTGATCGCCTTCATCATGGCTTGTGGCGGAGTTCTGGTCGAGGGCCGCGAGATCCGTCTTGGCGCGCTCACGTTCATCGCTGACGACTCTGCTTGGCTCCAGGAGGCTCCACTCGACATCGACACGCTCCCCGTCCGCGGGGCGACGCATTTTCGTGCATGTGTCCGCGGCGTCCTGCTGCGGCAACCGCCGGCTCCGTATCGGTTGACTCATGTGTCGTCCTCCCTCTCTGTCTCCCGCCAGCGCAAGCGCTCTGGTCGGTCGAGGCTACAGCGGTGGGTGAGACACGCAGTGGCTCGCCAATCGGCCACCACCCAAGTCGCGGCAATCGAGCCCGACGAATCTCTCTATGGCCTGTTCGATCTGTCGACTGGCTCTGTAGAGACTGCATCCGAGTGCGACAGCAGTGATCCTGCGGCAGAGGTTCTGATGGTCAATGGGCCTCGTAGTCCTCCCGGCTTCCCCCACATTGACGGGGCGGACGGTGGGGGTGACCCCGCTCAGGTCCACGAGGAATATCAACCCGAGCCGCTCACTTCTCTGCAAAGGGAAGATCTTCGCCGCCGGAACATGGATGCTCTGCATACTCCTATCATAGGAGAAACCCCCGAGGCTCGTGCCTTGGAGGATGCGCGTTTGGCCAACTTGGCTGAGTGCACTCGACTGAAGAACCTCCAACGAGCACTCAATGAACGTGCGCGGCAACGAGTACCCGACTCCAGTCGACGTCATCTTTCTCCGCAACCAACTCAGGTATATTGAACCCCGATTCAGAATCTAGCAGCTGTTGCCCGTATAGCCGAGTCAATTCAGCCCTCTCAGTCAGAAGCTGGCAGAGGCTTGATGCAGATCCGAGATTTGCTCCGGGCAGCAGGAGATCAGAATTCAGCTATGTCACAGTCACGCAATAGGATTCACAGTCGATCCGTCGCTGCGAATACAGTCCAGTCGGCTCATAGCCCAAGATCGCCTCCGCGGCGTGAGGGACGTGGGGGTCGACGTGATCAGCATGATGACCGATTCGATCATGATGATCGGCGTCGAGTGCCCACTCCTCCCCCAAGGGGTGGGTCTTACGCCCCTCGGCAGCAAGATGACAGGCGCCAGCACAGTGTTGGGCGAAGAGCTCCGGTCGACCCTAGGGAACCAGGCTTTGACATGAGATCCATCATCATGCAAGGTTTGGTCGACTGGAACAGAGCTCATCGAGAAGGCCACGATAGATATGCGCCCACCAGCAGCCGAGTCCATGTTTCAGGTCCAGAATGTTTTAGCAGAGTCATCAGAGCCGCAGTGATCCCTCCCAACTTCAGGTTGGCGACTGGGGTAAGTAAGTTCACTGGTGAGTCCAAGCCCGAAACTTGGCTCGAAGACTACCGGGTGGCTGTACAGATTGGCGGTGGCAACGATGAGGTAGCCATGAAACACCTACCACTCATGTTGGAGGGTTCGGCCAGGGCCTGGTTGAATCAGTTAGCTCCTAGCAGCATTTACACTTGGGAAGATCTTTCCCGAGTGTTCGTTAGGACATTTGAGGGAACTTGCAAGCGACCAGCAGGACTGACAGAGTTGCAGGTCTGCGTGCAAAATTCGAATGAGACCCTAAGAGATTACATCCAGAGATGGATCACCTTGCATCATACGGTGGAGAATGTATCTGATCATCAGGCAGTCTGTGCCTTCAAGGATGGTGTTAAGAACAGAGAGTTAAGTTTGAAGTTTGGTCGGACCGGGGATATGACCCTGAGTCGAATGATGGAGATTGCCACCATCACGCCAATGGTGAAGAAGAGGATCAACTCGGAGTGGCAAGTACAAGCCGAGTCGATTGGAAAAGGAAACTCGGTCGGAAGCGAAGCGGAAGCCGAGCCGGCCGCTCTGGAGAGCCTCTGGCGTGACTCGTGGCAAATTCAAAGGAAGCCCAAAGGATCATGGAACCCCAAGAAGGTAAAGGATAAGGAAGGAACAGCGTGATGGATCGCCATGCCACATCCACACGAAGAAAGACGAAGAGGGTAACTTCATCTACCCGAAACATACCACTCGCCGATCTGGCGGCTTAATCCAGCAGTTTCAAGGAAAACAACTCAAGGACAAGGAAAAGGAGTCGGACAAGGCTGAGGACAGAGAGGACAGTGATGGAGGATACCCCCATGTCAATTCCACCCTGATGATTTTTGCTGATGTGGAGAGCAAAAGTCGATTGAAAGTTATCAACCGTGAGGTAAATATGGTCGCTCGGTGACACCAAGCTATCTCGAGATGGTCTCGGATCGCCATACGCTTCGACCGATCCGATCATCCGACTCACATAGCCACCCACGGGAGGCAAGCTTTGGTGGTCGACCCGATCGTCGAAGGCACTCGGTGACTAAGGTGCTGATGGATGGTGGCGATGGATGAATATCTTGTATGCGGAGGCGCTAAAGGGAATGGGCATTCCGATGTCCAGACTCAGCTCCAACAACATGAGTTTTCATGGAGTCATTCCTGGAAAGAAGGCTGAGTCACTCGGCCAAATAGCTCTAGATGTGGTGTTCGGCGACTCGAAGCATTTCCGCAAAGAGAAGCTGACGTTTGAAGTTGTGGATTTCCAGAGCGCTTATCACGCTATTTTGGGCAGGCCAGCTTATGCACGGTTCATGGCTCAACCATGTTACGTATACCTCAAATTGAAGATGCCTGGCCCCAAGGGTGTGATCACCATCACCGCAATCGGAAAAAGCGTAAGAGTGTTTTTAAAGGCTCAAAGATTGCCGATTCCCAAATAACAGTGGTAGAGCTGGAAGAATATAAGAAAAATGCAGATCCGAGTGATTTATTGCGGGCCAAGAAGCCCGCCATAGAGTCAGCGTTCCAGTCGTTCGGTGAGACGAAGCCCGTTCAGATTCACCCGACCGACCCCAGCGCGGCTCCGACTCATATTTCTACAACACTCGACTCTAAATAGGAAGAAGCGCTCATCCAGTTCCTCCGTGAGAACTAGGACATCTTTGCATGGAAGCCTGCTGACATGCCGGGTGTTCCCAGGGGGCTGGCTGAGCACCGTTTATGGGTTGACCCAAAAGCAAAACCTGTCAAAGAACATCTTCGATGGTCCACCGTCAAGAAGAGAAAGGCCATTGGCGAGGAGGTGGCTCGGCTCCTGGCAGTAGAGTTTATCCGAGAGATATACCACTCCGAGTGGCTTGCCAATGTGGTCATGGTCCCCAAGAAGGACAAGTCACTTCGCATGTGCATTGATTTCAAACATATCAATCGAGCCTGCCCGAAAGATCATTTTCCTCTCCCTCGCATCGATTAAATTGTCGACTCGACTGCGGGATGTGAGAGATTGTCTTTCCTAGACGCCTATTCTGGGTACCATCAGATCCGTCTGTATGGACCCGACAAGATCAAAACAGCTTTCATCACTCCATTCAGGTGCTTCTGTTATGTCACCATGCCATTCAGCCTCAAGAATGCCAGAGCCACGTTTATGAGGATGATTCAAAAGTGTTTACTCACTCAAATCAGTCGGAACGTGGAAGCGTACATGGATGATATTGTGGTCAAGTCACGGAAGGGTTCCGACCTCCGACCGACCTCATTGAAACATTTGCCAATCTCGGGAGATATGATATCAAGCTCAATCCATCAAAGTGCACATTCGAGTTCTGGTGGAAAGTTACTCGGTTTTCGTTTCGAGCGAGGAATCGACGCTAACCGCAGAAAGTTGGCACTATACTCCAATGAAAGCATACGTGCGTGTGCACGATGTCGAGCTTCTTGGATGCTTGGCGCACTAAGTCGATTCATCTCGTCTCGGTGAAAAGGCATTGCCTCTTTACCGATGATGAAGAAGTCGACAAGTTCGAGTGAACTCGAGAAGGCGATGCAAACATTTGCCGAGCTAAAAGCTCGCTCTCCACCCACCGGTCTTGGCTGCTCCAATCAACAAAGAGCCTCTGTTGCTTTACATTGCAGCCACAGGACAAGTCGTCGATACAATACTTACGGTCGGCGGGAAGAAGAAGGAAAGCCTTCAAAGTTCAATACCGATGTATTATCTTTCAAGTTTTGACCCCATCAAAGCAAAGATATCCTCATTATCAGAAGCTCGTGTATGGGATTTACATGACCACAAAGAAGGTTGCTCATTATTTCTTTGATCATTCCATTACAGTCGTCAGCGACGCCCCACTATCAGAGGTTCTGCACAACAGAGATGCACTGGTCGAGTGGCGAAATGGGCGATTGAACTCCTTCCCCTTGATATCAAGTTTGAGGCAAAGAAAGCCATTAAGTACCAAGCAATAGCAGATTTCCTTGCCGAGTGGATTGAACAACAGCAGCCGACTTAAGTTCACTCGAGCATTGGACCATGTTCTTTGATGGTTCTAAGATGTTAAATGGTTCGGTCTTTGGGGTAGTTTTGGTTTCCCCGAGGAGATAAGCTCGGATATGTGCTCGGATCCACTTTGATTCCTCCAATAATGAAGCGAATCTGAAGCACTTTTATATGGGTTGCGCATGGCCATTTCACTTGGCGTCCGTCGCCTTATGGTTTATGGTGACTCAGATTTGGTGGTCAATCAGGTGATGAAGGAGTGGGATGTTAGAAGCCCAACCATGACTGGATACTGCAATGCAGTGAGGAAGCTTGAAAAGAAATTCGAAGGGTTAGAGCTCCATCATATACCCTGACTGAAGAATCAAGCGGCTGATGATTTGGCGAAGATAGGTTCCAAGAGAGAAGTTATTCCCGGTGATGTGTTCCTGGAGCATATCCATACCCCATCAGTTAAGGAAGATCCTTTTACCGAAGAAGCTCCGCAGCCTAAAAGTGTCACGGGTCCGACTGTAGTTGAAGTTCCAGCAGTGGTCGACCTGATCATGGAAGTGTTGGTGATCACTCCCTATTGGACAGTGCCGTATATCGCGTATATCTTAAGGAAAGAGCTCCCAGAGGATGAAGAAGAGGCTCGATAGATCGTCCGCCGATCTAAAGCCTTTACCGTGATAAGGGGACAGTTGTACAGAGAAAGCGCGACTGGAGTTGGTCAGAAATGCATAACGCCAGAAGAAGGTTGAATAATCCTTGACGAAATCCACTCAGGGACCTGTGGCCATCATGCGTCCTCTCGGACCATTGTAGCCAAAGCATACCGAGCCGGATTTTACTGGCCAAGAGCGAATGAAATAGCAAAGGAGATAGTCGACAAGTGCGAAGGATGTCAATTTTACTCCAATATGTCACACAAGCCCGCCTCAGCCTTAAAGACCATACCACTCGTCTGGCCTTTCGCTGTATGGGGATTGGATATGGTTGGACCTATGAGAACAGGCAGAAGCGGTTTCACCCATGTGCTGGTAGCAGTCGACAAGTTCACCAAGTGGATTAAGGCTAAACCCATCAAGAACCTTGATGCGGCCTTCTTTGTCGACTTCATCAGAGAGTTGATATTCAGATATGGAGTCCCACACAGCATCATCACTGACAACGGGTCAAACTTTGATTCCAAAGAATTCAGAGCATTCTGCACATCTCAGGGCACACGAGTCGACTATGCTTCAGTCGCTCATCCTCAGTCGAATGGACAGGCAGAACAAGCAAATGGCTTGATTCTCAAAGGGTTGAAACCCCGATTGATGCGTGATCTCAAGCACACAGTTGGTGCATGGGTCGACGAGCTTCCGTCAGTGCTTTGGGGATTAAGGACTACACCTAACCGGTCGACTGGGAGAACTCCGTTCTTCTTGGTCTACGGAGCTGAAGCGGTCTTGCCGAGTGACCTACTTCACAACGCTCCCCGAGTCGAGCTCTACACCGAAGCTGAAGCAGAACAAGCCCAGCAGGACGCAGTCGACCTTCTAGAAGAAGAAAGGGAGATGGCCTTGATCCGATCGACCATTTATCAGCAGGACTTGCGTCGCTTCCACGCCAAAAATGTGAAGAGTCGAGCCTTCCAAGGAGATTTAGTTCTCCGAGTGGATCAGCAGAAACCACACAAGCTTGCTCCTACTTGGGAAGGTCCCTTCATCGTCACCAAGGTTCTCCACAATGGAGCGTACCGTCTTTACAATGTCGAGCACCAGATCGACGAGCCCCGAGCTTGGGACGCGGAGCTGCTCCGCCCCTTTTACACTTAAGTATGCACTCGGAAATGTAATAAAAGTACTTCTGTAGTTCATTTTTCAAAGACAATAGTGTTATAATTTTCTTAGTGATTGTTGTTACTTTTTTCAATAAAATCCCCCAAGTGGGTGGCTTAGCTGCGAATCCGTTTCGCCTAAGTTTGTAAAAATCCTACCGAGTGGTGAGCCAGCCTCTCACTCGGAGGCTTAGCTGCGAATCCGTTTCGCCTAAGTTCAATAAAATCCTACTGAGTGGTGAGACAGTCTCCCACTCGGAGGCTTAGCTGCAGTCCAAGTACTCGCCTAAGTTCAATAAAATCCTACCGAGTGGTGAGCCAACCTCTCACTCGGAGGCTTAGCTGCGAATCCGTTTCGCCTAAGTTCAATAAAATCCTACCGAGTGGTGAGCCAGCCTTACACTCGGAGACTTAGCTGCAGTCCAAGTACTCGCCTAAGTTTCAATAAAATCCTACCGAGTGGTGAGCCAGTATTCCACTCGGAGGCTTAGCTGCAGTCCAAGTACTCGCCTAAGTTTCAACGAAATCCTGTCAAGCGGTGAGCCAGCCTCCCACTCGGGGGCTTAGCTGCAGCATAGCGCTCGCCTAAGTACAAGTATAACATGCGCTCCGCAAGGAAGACGAGGTGCTTGGTCATTGCTGCCCTCCTCTTCCGAAGCACGCCACAAGTATAATGTGCTCTCTGCAAAGAGGACGAGTCTGGTCATTGCCACTTCTCCTTCCGAGCTATGCCACAAGTATAATGTGTGCTCCGCAAGGAAGACAAGGTGCAGGTCGATTGATGCCTTCTTCTTCAGAGGTACGCCGCAAAAATCCTTCCGAGTGGAGAGCAGACCTCTCACTCGGGGGCTTAGCTGCAGCCCAGTGCTCACCTAAGTTTTTGAAAATCCTACCGAGTGGAGAGCAGACCTCTCACTCAGGGGCTTAGCTGCAGCCCAATGCTCGCCTAAGTTTTTGAAAATCCTACCGAGTGGAGAGCAGACCTCTCACTCGGGGGCTTAGCTGCAGCCCAGTGCTCGCCTAAGTTTTTGAACATCCTACCGAGTGGAGAGCAGACCTCCCACTCGAGGGCTTAGCTGCAACCCAGTGCTCGCCTAAGTTTTTGAAAATCCTACCGAGTGGAGAGCAGACCTCCCACTCGGGGGCTTAGCTGCAGCCCAGTGCTCGCCTAAGTTTTTGAAAATCCTACCGAGTGGAGAGCAGACCTCCCACTCGGGGGCTTAGCTACAGCCCAGTGCTCGCCTAAGTTTTTGAAAATCCTATCCAGAGGAGAGCAGACCTCCCACTCAGAGGCTTAGCTGCAGCCCAGTGCTCGCCTAAGGGTGTTGAGGAACAAGTCGATTGCAATAAGTGCTTCATCCTAGCCTGCAAAAGACACCTCAAACCAGATGCAAACATATTCAACGTCGAATCCAAGTTCAGATAATATCTTACGGAACCATAAGTGCTCAGGCGCTAAGCCTGTTAAAGTTTATCGGTTACAAAAACCACTCGGCATACCGAGGCAAATTTAAAGTATCAGGCATAGAAGTTTTTTACCCCAGAAGGCGCGACGAATTCGGCCAGGTCGATTCCATCTGCGATCCGAGTGGCAGCGGCAATGAAGGTCTCCATGAAGGATCGGAAATCATGCTTCTTGGTATTGGCCACCTTGAGGGCTGCCAGCTTGTCCTCTCGCGCTTCCTTGCAGTGAGCACGGGCCAGAGATAGAGCAACGTCCGCACCACACCTGGCAGAAGACTTCTTCCATTTTTGCACTCGACTTGGAACATCGTTCAGTCGAGTCATCAGAGACTCGAGGTCATTCTGAAGTGTTTCTCCTGGCCAGAGTGCTGTGTCGATGCGAGAAGTTGCAACTTTCAGCCTTGCAAGATAGTCGACAACGGCAGCGACGCGAGACTCGAGTCGGAGCACATTCATGGCAGCTTCGTCCTTCACAGGAGAGTTGATGGGATCCAAGCCTGTCTCCAGTCGACCAGTCTCCTCCTCAAAGTTCTGGCAGAACTCTGCAAGCACAACCCCAAAGTCAAGATAGCAGTTTGATGGCGAGATCATAGTTAAAATGCCTATTTGATACAAAGGATTACCTTCGAGCATGAGGAATAGCTTCTTGGCGAGTCCTCCCAGATAAGCCTCCAGATCATTCTTCTTTCCCACCAACTCGCCGGCCTTGTCACTCAAAGCAATCTTGTCATTCTTCAGTCGATTGACCTCCTTGTTGGCCGCATCAAAAGCAGCTTTCAGATTGGTATTTTCCTCTTCAAGCTTGGTGATTGAAGCCAGCTTCTCCTCTGCGAGCTTGGTCTTCTCTAAAGCCGCTTTCTGCACCTCAGCCAAGTCAAGGTCTTTCTTCTTCAGAGCATTCCTCAGTTTATCTGCAAAATCACAGTGAGATCAGACTCAGAAATGGACAAGATACAAAAGCAGTCGTCGAGGTTCTCACCAAACATACCTTTTGCCTCCTCCTTCGCCTTCGTGAAGTTCTCCTGGACAAGCTTCAGATCAAGTTCGAGCTGGATATGCTTGTTCTCCAACTCAGTATAACGAGCTGCGAGCTCACAAGATTTCTGCGAAGAACCAATCAACAGACGTCAAAGGTAGGTCACTTCCGAGTGACTACGGGAAAATCGTAGCATTTCTAAGACAACAACCGAATATAAACATTCGACCGTAGTCTCGGGGACTGCACCCAGTGGGTGCATTCAGCGTTCCCCCACTAGTTCTATCAGTTAGAGTCGATCAGTCGACCAAAAAAGACAGAAAGGCTAATCACCAGCAGATAGCCACAAAAAAAAAGAGAGGTGTTAGGTGTTCTTTAGGCGTAGTCGATCGCCGTGATTGACCACAGTCTCGGGGACTACACCCAGTGGGTGCACTCAGCGTGCCCCCACCGGTCTGTGATTCCATTCGACCTGATTGAATAAAGAAAAAGCTTAAGACATAAAGACTATGGTCGACTGCCAGCAGTCCACCATAGCCTTGGAGACTACACCCAGTGGGTGCACTCAGCATGCCCCCACCAATCCAGGATTTCAATCGACGCACCCAGTGGGTGTACGACAGATACTAAGGTTTTCAGGTATCATATCCTAACAGAACTGGCGGTGATTGACTAACCTGGACATTACTCTGAAGAGCTGAACTGGCGTCATAAGCCGCTTGACTGGCGTCTCGGATCGCCTTCACTTGCTCCATCATGACCCCTGCCTGGCGTATGGCTTCTTTAGCAGCGCTTTCTTGGTCTTCTGGGACGTGGTGGGTCGAGAAAAGTGAAGGCTGATCAGCACTCGATGACGAAGGGCGTGCACTCGTCAGCGGCACCGCAAAGGATACGATAGGCCGAGTGACGTTGTCCCCCTCCGCAACCAACGTCTCGGGTGCTGACACGACCTGGGCTACCTTGCCAGCGGACGCTTTCCTATTCCTCCTCTGCCTCAGTGGTTCCTCGTCATCGTCATCAGGAAGGTCAATGATGATGTTAGTTGGAGCTGTAGAAAAAATTCAAAGTTAAAAATGAAGATCCTACCGACTGAAAACGAAGCTACAAAGGCCATACCAGGGTTGGAAGTGACAGCATCCTCCATTTCGTGATCTTCAGGCCTGGTCGAGGTATCAGAAGTAGAAGCACTGCAATTCCAGAAGTTAGTCGGTCAGCTCACAAATCGACCAAGAATAAATCCATGTGAAATAAGAAAACTCAAGTTACGCCATTACCCTGAGATAGTGGGGATCACCATCTTCATCTTCGGCAAGGCCTTCGCCGGCTTCGACGACGCCACTCGAGATTGCTTCGGAGCTTTCTCAGTCGGCGCCGGAGAAGTCGTCCGAGGACGCTTGGTCGACTGCGCGACGGGCGCAACCCCCTTACCACGCTCAGCCGCAGGGTCATGGACAAGCTTCGAGCGTCTTTAAGAACGGGGAGGTGCAACTTCCTCCTCCTCCTCCTCTTCCTCCTCATCAGAGTCATCATCTTCATCGTTGTCATCACCATCCGAATCCCACTCCTCCGGGCTTTCGCCTCCACTTCCTTCCTCCTCCTCAGTCGGTGCCTGCGCCCCATTGGGCATCGAGTACAACTCAGTGGTGGCCTGACAAACAACAAAACAAGACAAAGGTTAATCGACCGATTTGCAGTGAAACAAAATGAATGAAATAGGATCACAACCGGGAATAAGTGGTCATACCGTGTCTGGTTCATAAGACTGGTCGAGTGGTGGGATCCTCCTAGCCCCACGAGGGTTATCTTTGTTCCCCGTGATGGCAGTCATCCACCTCTCCAGTGTGGCACCGTCGACCTCCTCTGGGTGGACCCGAGTGGTGTCCTCTGTACCAGAGTACAACCACATCGGGTGACCTCGGTACTGGAGTGGCTGAATGCGTCGTTGAAGAAAAACCTCCAAAAGATCCATGCCAGTGACCCCATCGCGGATGAGTTGAACTACACGCTCCATCAACATTTTAACCTGAGCCTTTTCCTCCGGAAGTACCTTCAGGGAAGATGGCTTGTTCACTCGGTCCATGGAGAATGGAGGAGACCGACCGATCGCTCCGGCGTCGACTCGTCTTGGCGATAGAACCAGTCATTGCCACCCTCTAACCGACTCGGGAAGGGTCATGGCTGGAAAAGCACTCTTACTCCTCATTTGGACCCCAAGACCCCCACACATCTGGATTACCTTGGTTCTCTCGTCATCCGGACTCGCCTTTTTCACCGTCTGAGAGCGACAAGTGAATATGTGCTTAAAGAGACCCCAGTGCGGCCGACAACCCAGGAAGTTTTCGCACAGGGACACGAAAGCGGTGAGATAAGCAATGGAATTGGGAGTGAAGTGATGAAGTTGTGCCCCAAAGAAGTTCAGAAACCCTCGGAAGAAAAGATTCGGTGGCAGAGAGAATCCGCGATCTACGTGGGTGGCTAAGAGGACACACTCACCCTCATGTGGCTGCGGTTGCCACTCCGTCCCCGGAAGCCTTGCTGACCCATGGGAGATCAGTCCCTCATTGGCCAGATCGTCGAGATCCCTCTGGGTGATGGTCGAGCGGACCCAGTCTCCTTGGACCCAGCCTTGCGGCAGGCGGGACCACGACGAAGATCCGCCCCAACTGGTCGCTCTCCCCTTTGCTTTCCCCGTCGCCGTCGCCTTCTTCGCTCGCTCCAAGGCCGCCGTCTTCTCCTTCACCATCGTCGCCAGCAAGGCGCGCGAAGAGCAGATGAGCGGAGGTAAAAACGGGTGCAGTGGGCAAGGTGGAGGAAGGGGGAGAGGAGAATGGAGATGCACTGTTCAAAAACCCCCGTCCGACGCCTTATGTAAGGTCACTTCCGAGTGGCTGACCGGTAGGCCCAAGCAATCCTGTCAAATCCCATAGCGATTCTTGTGACGTCGTGGCGAAAAAAGGCGCACGGAGATCGGCGCCTCGCCTATCTGTCCGAGTACCGCGGTCTTCTCCGCTTCGTGCGCTTCCCAAAAATTCGGATCTCACAAAATCCGTCAACGGCAGAGCAACTTGTCAGACGGTGGATTTCCTACGATCCGTCGCTCGGAAATTCACCAAGTTCAAAGGTTCACTCGACAGAGGAAAAGAATGGATCAAGGCGACTGAAAGAAAAGTTGGTGCCATCTCTAAAAAGTCATTGATCCAGAATGAGACATACTCAGAACACAAAAACAGGTCGGAAAGATTATCAACTCCTTCCTCACTCAAACCTCGATCCATTCGGGGGCTAATGATGAAGTCATGTACCTAGGGCAGGGTCATGAACCTGTCCAAGGTACCCTCCCAAGGACATCTTTAGAAGAAGCGCCTTCCGATCGACCAAGAAGGATTCCACTCGACGGACTCGAAGACACTCGACCATGAAGACTCACTCGACCACCAGGAGATCAAGAGCCACTCTGTATCCAAACGATTGTAATTAAGTAGTCTTTATGGCCATGATGAGACTTTATGTAGGCGTTACTGTAACGCCAGCCTTAATGTAATTTTAAACCCTCCGCTCACGTGGTGCGGCTGGGTCTGGCAGACACTATATAAGCCACCCCCTCCTTTGGCGGAGGGTTCGCACCCTGTAACTCATACGCTTATAATCCAGTCGACCGCCCCCGGGCTCCGAGACGTAGGGCTATTACTTCCTCCGAGAAGGGCCTGAACTCGTAAATCCCATGCATATACAACTACTCCATAGCTAGGATCTTGCCTCTCCATACCTACCCCTCATTCTACTGTCAGTCTTAGTGCCACGACACCGTGTGCTACAACACTCATCGGACCGCATACATCGGTATGTATTATTTCCAATAAGTCATTAGCCACAGTCCCTCTAACCATCCAATCACAGGTTGGTTCACAAAGCTAAGGGCCTCTTTGATTCATAGGATTTCCAAAACGCGGGAATAGGAAAAACATGGGATTAGAGTGGAATGTCGTCTTGAATCCTACATGATTGACGAGTGTTTGATTGTGCATAGAAAAAACACAGGATTCTTTCAAAGAGGTTTGAGTGGATGGGATGTTTCCTATGAAATCTATTGCAAATGAATCCTATGAAAAAAATTCCTATGGTTTACAATCCTACAAATCAAACAACCAAGATAGAAAAAATTCCTAAGGATTAGAATTCTCTAAAATTCCTTTGAGAATCCTTTGAATCAAAGAAGCCCTAAAACTGCTTCTGTAAATACACAAATCGAAATAGCAGTGAAAAAAGGCCATCTCTCACCACCGAACAGACCCATCATTGCTTTTTTTAGGGGTAAAAGCCTTTTATTGATTAAACTCCACAGAGTGTGGCATACAAACTGGGTCATGTGACCGGCCAAGCGACACATGACGCCCTGAGCTAAAGTAAGAGCAAACTTAGCTAGTTTGTGAGCTTCAAAATTAACTACTCGACTTACGAAATAAAATTACAAGAAAAAGCTGTCGATCTGGCTTGAATTTCGTTGATGATGGCTCCATACACCCCTTGACTGCCCTTCACAATGTCATTGACCACCTGTTTTGAATCTGAAGATATGACAAGATTATGAACTTGGAGGTCTTGTGCTAATGACATAGCCTCTCGGCAGGCTATAGCCTCCATGGTTGCGGGGTCGTACACCCCATCTATTATCAATGCCGCACTGCCTAAGTAGACGCCTTGACTGTCTCGACAGATAGCGGCAGCGGACCCTCTTCTCTGTGCCCTGATCCCTGCATCCACATGTATCTTTAGAAGTCCGCTGGTGGTGCAGTAGGTCGTCTGGTAGGTGTAGCCACGCTTGTTACCCTCTGAGTAGGGGTCCTAGCTCTCTTCTCCCTTACCACCTCTAAATCCCTGATGAAGCCTTTACAGACCCATCATTGCTACTTCAAGGACCCAGCAAAGAAAAATAAAATGAAAGCCTTTACACACGAGCCCACCAGTGGCCACAATATGCTCTTCGTGGGCTTTCGGCCTGGCCAGTCGTTGGCTCCAGAGATGCTGCCGCACCGCACCGAACAGAACAGATCACCTAAAAAAAACATTGTGACGTTGTGACGTCATAAATAAAGCCTTGGAGTTTGTCTAAAAAAAAAAACTAAAAAAAAAAAACAGATCGTTCGCTCCTGGCTGCTGGCGCTGGCGGACGGCCGTAGGCGACTACCCCTCAGATCTTCCTCTTCCCCCTCTCCCGGATTCAAAATTTTCGGTGGCCATCTCTCTCCCCACCCTGCTGCCGACCCACCTCCATGCCCAAACCCTAGGCCCCCATCTCCTCCCCGGCCACCTCCGCGACCGCCGGCAGCCGGCCATGGAGGGCCTCTTCATGCAGGTCTTCGAGCGCCGGGACTGGGTCACCGGGCAGATGCGCCAGCAGGTCGACTCCCACGCCGAGTCCCTAGCCTGCGCCTTCCTCGCTGCCGGCCACCGCCCCCCGCCGTGGCTCCTCCCCTCCTGCGCCGCCGGTCTGCAAGGTGCTTATCCCCCGCGCGCCTGTTCCCCTGTTGGAGCCTTTTTCCTTCTCGAAACATAATTTGACCTCACAGAGGAAATCAGGAGCTACTCCAAATTAGTTCATAAAACTGGACAAATACAGTTGTGCTAATTGCTTTGTTATTCTCCGCGTAAGCGCATTAGTATATTACTAGCAAACATGCCCATGCGTTGCAATGGGAGACAAAAAAAATCATGCTCTCGGATCATGGACACTGAGGAAACTATATGTGCAGTGACGATGTCGATGGAGCCCGTGCGATGCTACGGGTTGTCCGAACCATGGATCGTAGAGCTCAAGAAGCCGCACTCATGTCCTCAGTGGAAGAAAGCTAATGTTTAATGTTTATTACTTCAGGAGGGGGTGAATATGTCGTATGGAAACTTCTTACCTAATTTCGAAAGAAATTTCATATCAATATAGGCTACTCAGTTATCATGCTCAACAACCGAATGTAGCGAAGTAAAATAAAATAAAATTGGTGCCTACTTAGTGTTATCCGAAAAATTGTAGTCCCACGCTAGAGAAAAAGCTCACATAAATAGCTGTTTAAAACCAAGTAGTGGCCTAAGAATTGAAACATTTTGTGTGCTTTCAGAGTTGATGACTTGCTAACATTCCTCTATCTAATTTCTGGCCACATTAGCCTACTCGCATGATGAAGACAGAGTGACTTTGCTTCAGTTAGCTACGTTGCTTGATTGGATCTTCCGATCTGTGTTGGCATTAGCAAACTTTTGATAAGTGTTGAGAATAAGCGAAACACATTTTGTAAGAAATGTAGTTATGTCTTAAGAACCTGATGCATGTTGGTTCCGACAAATAGTCCGAAACCCAGTTATAGTTTTAATCCAGTGAAGTGTTAAATATGAAAAAGCTAAGCTCATATCACGTAGTGTGGCCATGATGTTGGGCGATACTACTAATTCATAAGTAGATAGTGTTGTTCTCTTGGTCATTTGGGTTACCGAGATGTCACCGTAAATCCTGCAAATATTAGATAGTGTTGTTCAACATGTCGTCCAGGATTAGCCGTTTTGTTTTGCTGGGCAATTTTTTTTAGGTATTGCATTGGGGAATTTTGAGAGTGCCAATTTGGTGCTGTTGATCCTACATCTTGTTTGTTTATTAGAACCCAAGAGGGGCACACCTGCATGGTGCGGGCTATAAGCGTTCATGAGTTGCTAACTGGTTGGCCAGTGATTGAGAAATACACCGATTCGTTGTTTATTTAGCCTATTGTTCACCATTGATATCTGATTTTACTCCCTTGCACATTGCTTTTGACACCTTTTATTCGTTAACTGAACCGCTTGTTTACTTGTAGAGCTAAATGGCAAACCGATTGTTCCGGGGTTACTTTTCGCTGGAAGCCAGATTACTACACCAGCAACCAACAGAACCTTCTTTCAGCCACGAGCTGTTCCTAGTGTTTCACTCAGAAATGTGGGGGTTCCAAATGGATATGCTGGTCTAGACTCTATTTGTGACACCGTGGATACTAACCAACATGAAGTGCCTCAGCAAAAGCAGGTTTCAGTTGACCAGGAGATATTTGAGCCTAGTTCTGAAGTCAACATGTTCTCTTTGGTAAAGCGTTCCAGGTCAAGGCAGCGGCATATTAAAGATCGGTCGCGTGAGAAGGGTCAAGCGACAAATAGTGGAATCAGGGATGTTATGCAAGACATGATGCAGAGGTCTGGTCTTGCAACTGCAGGTTCGAACAAAACAACTGCATCATTATCCTCCAAACCATGTGGTGATGGTGAAAACAATGCTGGAACAACAACCTCTTTGCCAGGTCAGGAGAAAGGTTTTTATGCCAGTCAGGATAGATCAACTGAATTCGTCAAGTGCAGTAAAGATGGTGATCTTCGAAATCAAGGAGTTAAGTTAGATTGTTCTCAAAATCAGATTGTCAATTCTGATAATAATGTCAAGGTTTCTGTTAGAGGTTCTTTTGGAGTGCAAGTTACAGGCACTGTGTGCCATGCACTCCCTGAAACTTATCTGTCGGTTGAGCCGAAAAAACTTCAATTCGATGGTGTTGAATCAGTTTGCATGAATCCTGCAAGTGAACAGACGATGCAGCAACCAGTATGTGCCCTGGAAGGTGGCAATCTTGATCTTGCTGAGGCACATCCCTTAAATGAAGACCCATCTTCTACCAGCTATTCTCAAGTTCCTCAGGAGCAACATCTGTTGGCCAGAACATCTTTAGAATTCAAGGAGACCGATGTGGAGACTCCCTTGGGCCCCACTTCACCGGTTACACAAAACGAGACGCTCAATGGAAAGGAAGCATATGATGCGGTCAACTGCCATTCAGGAAAGCTGGGCGATGTTGAGATAAAATTATCAGCTTTAACCAAAACATGCAACATTTCTGTCAGCAACAAAAAGGACAAGTCTGCAGTGCCAGAAGTTATGAGCAGTGTTTCAGCTAGAAGAACCAGTGAAATGCACTCAACTGAAAGGAACAGTATGACTTCAGCCGAAGATCTGCAACAAAATGGTACCATGCTTGCTATTTGTAGAACATATTTGCTAGTTTTTTTTCTTTGTAGCAAAAGTTATTGGGCCATGTCCTTACATCGTTTCTTATCTTGCAGGGACAGAACAAGACACCTCTCTTATTGAGAATGCTGTTAAAGAAAATGTTAATTCATGTACAGCAGAAAACGATAAATGGAAATCTTCACAACCTTCTGTTCAATACTTCTTACCTAGTGCATCACATGAGAAAAATATTCTACTCGAGTCAGACAGAAGCAGTGCTGCTTGTGACCAGAAGAGGTCAGTACAAGATGGAGTGGAAGTAAGTGATAGTTTGTCATCTAAAAGGAGAAGAATAAGGCACCGATCAGACTTTGACCTTTCCGGGACTCCTTGCACAAATTCATTGTCTCTGAACCACCAACTTGACATTTCTAGCCATATATTAACCGCGACAAATTTCTCAGAGAAATCCCATCCTTCAGGTCCTTACTTCACAAGGAGTTCAGGATCCTGCAAGAGCATGTCTCTGGTGTCAGAGGGGGGGAATGCTGCAAGTGATGTTTATGGAAATGGGAATTCTTCACATGGAAGAAGAAATACAACTACCCTATTAAGTGGCGTCCTTGACAACTCTCCTACCGCAAGCACCAGCAGGAGTGCATTGGAAGGACGGGTCTTCAAAAATTCTCAAGAACAGAAACAAAATAAGTTGGAAGTGGAGTTTCTGACAACTGCTGCTTTGCCTTGTTGCTCTGGCATCCTATCTCGTAATGAGGAAAACTGCACACAGCAGGTATGTGCTCAGCAAGTGTACCTTATGATTGGTACAAAACTAAGCAACCGAGAATAGATCAATTAGACTTTCTTATTTATTCTTTGATTCGGCATATGTGGGCTATTCCTTTGGAGATGAGGCATAGAATGTCTTTCATAAAAATCTCAAGATAATGGGACATGTGTTTGCAACTTTGCACTCAACATCACCTACAGCCCCACGTAGCTTGTGCCTCGGCGATGCAATCGCCACTGAAAAACATAGCTGTGAAGGAGGTGAGCCCACAAATAAACGATGAGAGAACATAGGACATAGAAGGTCAACAGAAACTTGCCCTGTCAATCCGGTTGTTGCAAGGACAGTGGCCTATAACTAAAAACAAGAAACCTGCAACCAAGAAAGAGGATAACATGACGGTCAAAAGCATATCCAACCAGGGAAACATAAATAGCGTAGCAAATTGTAATTGGTAACTAATGACTATGTCACTATGGTAACGAGCGTACATTTACCAGGTTGTTAGATACTAATTCCTCTTCCAATCTATATGAATCCTTTTGATAAAAGAACTCCTATGCCAATAATTACAAATCCTATTATACAACACCAACAAGTGTGTCCATGTTTTCAGCAAAATGGTATTACCAATTCTTTTGGTTGCAATGAATCTAAGAAAGCAACTGGTGTGCTCATTCTGAAACACCGAAAGCCTGCCTTGACCACATTTGAACAATAGCATTGCTGCCTTGTCGGCTCTCTGCATACTTGTAAAACTAAATACATTTTTGAAAGTTGTTTTCAAAGTACTTGCCATTGATGAGAAAAGGATTCCATGGTTAGTACGTATCTGCACACAATAGTCATGCAAAAAACAGAATGCAGATTAGAGCCTTGATCACCACATTCGCTTCAAAGCTAGCTACAAAATTCATATGGAGATTAGAGATTGTCATAGGTGTAATATCTATGGATATACAGTTGAGCCTGCAACCAAAACCCTGTGTTAACAGCAGATTAGTAATTAAGGGCAACAATAAATAGCAAAAGCATATCAGAGATGCATCAAGTACCGATGAATGCACAAGCTAAACAGTAGCTACATGGTCTGCAAGAGAGTGCTTCAGTCGTTATGTAAGAAAACAAACAAGTGTTTGTTGAACTTAGCTAAATGAAATACAAAATATAGATTGTAGGCAAACCTGCACACATCTGCAACTCCACCCAGGCTTAATCTGTCCTAGCAAAATAAATCACATCATGAACAAAGAACAAATTTGCATAACATCTCAAATCGAGATTTATCCATCTAGCAGTTCCAAAATATATAAATAGAGGAGTTGCTAATTGCCCACCTGGGTGTTGTGCATGGGAAGAAGAATCAAAATCTTTGGTAGCATAGCGAGGGGGGTTGTTTTCTTATCAAAACTATGCAGATAACTCAGCGCCTTCACGCCCATGTCTCCAACCTGCATTAATCATTTATCTAACTGAGTATCAAAAGTGGCCAAATCCGAGCATATCATCAGTGCAAAAACTATACAGAGAACAGAACGGAACAAAACAATTCTGTTTTTCACCTAAAACGAATTGTCAAATGCAGCAACATGAGTGCATTTTCTACAAATGTAAAGATAGGAAAAAGGCAGAAGGAATAATATTACGCATCGCAGTGACACACTATCCAAGCTCATGGCATGAGCTGAGACAATCCAGAAATGGCCAAATGCATATAGCAGAGCTCAGTCACACCTCTGTTGGTTTCCACATGTCAAAGATTAGGCATAGCGCAAGTCCATCAGTGAGAGCCTGTTGCAGAGCAATGAATCAAACAACACTGTATGTAAGCTATATATTTTTCTTGCTTTTCCATGTGTACCAACTACATCACTCAAAATGTTTATTATTTGGATTTCTAACATCCAGCAAAAGAATCAATAGTGCACTCAAGATCTGTAGGTAAAGAAAGAAAGAAAACTTTTCACATATCTCATTTAGCTTCGTTGTAATATCTTATCTCCCTCATGTTTACATCATCACAAATAATAGCATCAAAATTAGAGAACAAAGGTTAACAGGAGGAAGAAAAATCACCCCGATATTCTTCAACTCTCTAGCTAAATTCTTCTTCTCCCTTCATCCTCAGATCTGCACACGTTATGTATAGAAAACTAATATATTAGCAAGTTTAAATGTGAGTGATGGAGGAAGTAAGAGGCAAAGAGAGAGAACCTCGGCAAGATTCTTGAGGAAATCGCCTTCCACACCTTGCGCTCCTGCAGCCGACACTATCATCCATGAGACGAAGATGAGAAACGATGAGCGGATGGAGGTGGACCGGGGCCGACTCAATTGACAAGGGAGGAGGCTGGCGGCACGGGAGAGAGAGAAAGAGGAGGGAATGGCTGTGCCACTGCAAGCTTAGCTCCCGGGGCTCCGGTGCAGTGGCCAGGGGAATAAGCTACCTGTTAGTATTAGATATGACTTTATTGGCATTTATAATTGGTAGAGTTGGGTAATGTCCACTCTTCAGTCTATATTGCACTTGCTATTTTATGTGTGCTAGTTAGTCCTAGCGTATTTACTATTGTTCTTTCTGTTGGCAGGAAGGTACTTGCTTTGAAGGTCAGAACCTAAATGTCACGGCTGCGAGTGTGGCAGACCAGGAAATGGCTCCTGAGATGGATGACTTATCATCTCCAATTGCAACATTACATCATGAAACTCATTCTGGAACAGAACTGTTCACTCGATTCCCGAGTTATGAACAAGCATCTGCTCCTAATGCACTGCTTCATGAGAAATTATGGTATGACTCGAATGAATGTGTTAGGAAATATAAAAGTTGTGATCCAAAGGGACAATTGGGTGATGAATCTTTTGATTGTGATGGTTCAATGCCAGTAATGGAGATCTTTGATGTCTCTGACCAATTGGACAGCCCAATTATCGGAAAAAGGTCATTTGAGTCCCTTCACGATTCTCACCAATTAGGCACCATTTGCTCAGATTCTCCAAACAAGCATAATACTAACACAGCGAGTAGTTTGCATCCGCTATTGACAACTACTATGTCTGGGAAACCCAGAAACTGTCCCCTCTCTGATGATCTACAATACAGTGCTAGTAACAGTCGCAGCGGTATGGACTCCTTCGGATGTGGACTTGATTTGTTTTTTATTTCTGATGGCGTAGCCTCTTGCTCTTCAAATGCTAGCAGCAGACAAGAGATCAATGAAACTCCTTTGACTCCATCTGTTGAAAAGTATAGCCAGAAACTTTCATTAAGATCTGGATCTGGTTCAGAACATATGGGTTCTATTCCTGAACTTGAAGTCTTCCGAATTGATGAAGACAACAGCATTCCGGAAGAAGATGAGTACCAAGGCATGGCTCCTGGATCTGTAGATGTGAATTGCTCATGCCAGCGACAATCTGGGGTAACAGCACTTCAGGATATTACTGAATTATGTCAAAACAATGGAAATTCTCCGTCTCATTCGATGAGAAGCATGGATAGAGGTAACATAGACTTGAGTGCAGAATCTGTCAGTAGTGAGCTCACTCATCATTCAAATATCAGAAATGATAGCATTAAGCCAAGATACAATCACTCTATTTCAGTTAAGAGAGAAGGAAAAGTATCCCGTTCTCTTCATGACAGATCAGGTATGAAAGAAATAACCAAAAGCAGAAGTGGAAGACACAGGAGTGAAGCAAATATTGACAAGCAAGGCACGACAGAAATAATGAACAGCATAAATGGAAGACACAGGAGTGAAGCAAATGTTGACAAACAAGGCACGGCAGAACTACTCAATAGCAAAAATGGAAGACACAGGAGTGAAGCAAATTTTGACAGACAATCTAAGCCTAGCAATATTGTTGCCAATGTGACATCTTTTGTACCTCTTGTAAAACAAAAGTTGCAATCTACAACAGTGTGCGGTAAGTTTTATTTGTTTAATTGTATTATTTATTTCGAATTACATGCTAAATCCACTAATGATGTTTATAGAAACGGTTAGATGGTGCTCATAAATGGCCTCTACAAATGGGGTTGCTGTCTTGCAGTTAAAAAAGATGTTAAGGTGAAGGCACTCAAGGCAGCTGAAGCTGCAAAACGTCTTGAAGAGAAGAAACAAAAGGAGCAAGAAAAGCGCAAAGCGGCTGCAAAAGCAGAGCGTGAAAGACTGAAGCAAGAGAAGGAACAAAAACAAAAACTTGAAGAGGAACAAAAGAAGAGACGAGAAGTTGATGCGGCCGCTAAGAAGCGGCAGAGGGAAGAAGGGGAAAAGAGGGAAACGATGAAAAGAAGAAAATGCGTGGATGAAGCTCGAAAGCAACAGAAGCAGCCTATGGATAGACAACGAGGCACGAAGGATGAGAAAGATGCTCGTCAAAAAGCTTCTGTGAGTATAAGCTACATATATATACAAGCAGTGGTAGTTACCACCTGATTCTTTGGTCTCCACGTGTCCCTCACCTTACCACCAAACAAACCGTGTGAATGGGCGTATACTGGGCCATTCTAAACCTGCTAACGCTCGTCCCACGTGAAGAGATACTTAAGATAATTGTTGGCGCTGATTTCTTGGGATGGTAGGTACTCCTAGCTTGGCTGGGTAAAATAAATCACGTGATTTAATCTAATAACAAATGCACGTGCTAGTTCAACCTTCTACTGGATTTTTTTGTCTAGATGGAACAACTTATATAATTTTTATATTTTACTTTGCTTAAATAGGTAGTATGCACGTACACATCACTTTTGATAGGGTAGTATAGAGTATGATAGTATGGTAGCATAGAGTATGGAGTATGTATGTACATGTCAGTTTAGATAAGGTAGTATGGAGCTGTTTTTTGCGGGCGAGTAGTGCATAATATATGTTCTTTTTTTTAACATGTGTAGAATATATATTCCTGTAATTCGAGTATGGTCTTATGTAGTATTTGCTATGAAGTGCATATACTTGAAAATTGTGATTTAAATAGGGAGTACATATACTTCTAACTGAAGCTAGCATGAAGTACATATACACACGTCTAATTGATGTGTCAGAAGGGTAACGTCAATAGGAAGAAAATGGCCAGTATGAGGTCATGCAATGAATCATTCATATCAGCCGGTAGATGATGGAAACGGAGTAGTATGCTACTGCAGACGCATTGGATGTGATAGCTCGCGAGCTGTCGCAGTCGCCGCAAAACTGAAAGAAAGTAAATTGTTTTCAAGGGACACACAATGTATTATTGGGATGTATAGTACATCTTGACGTTAATCAACGACAATGCCGTCGTGGCGTGGCCACGTGAGGCCAGAGCAGTCGGCCGGTGTTGCACCTGCACATTGAGGCCAAGTAAAGTTAGTCGTTGTGCCACACAAAAAAAGGAATAAAGTATTGTAAAAGGGAAGTACGTAGTATGAAGTACATACAAGACAATAGTATGGTGTATTTAACTTAAGTATATTATGTGAAAAACAAGTATGGAGTATGTGGAAAAAGTAGTATGACATATCATGCTTGCAAGGTCGTTATCATCAGCAAATCGTGATCCACCATGCACCATATCTTCTTTATGTATGTACTTTGTTTAATTAGATCTTTTTTTCATGCCTTCATGGTAGTATCCGCTGCTGTCACCGGTGCAGTCACTGTGTCGGATTAACCTGGCATCATAGCCTTTTGATCTACATGAACCAGATGAGAGTTCAAACCTCAAAGTGAAGCGATGTATCATTGGAACATGTAGTAGAAAGAAAACTCAAGTGCATAGTTTCATGCATATATGCTTTTCGATGCATGCCTAGTAGTAGACGCGCATAGCACAGACCTGGAGTGAGTTAACAGCGTAGCCACCAGCGCCGATGGCAAATGGTGCCGAGTAATGTGACGCCGACAATCAGTTTGTCTCCGATCTATGGCGACGGCATGGCCAGAACTCTGAATCAAGAAACATCCATGCATCCAGAGAGAAAGAGTCTGTTAGTCATTTGCTTATCCTAATTTCCGTCCAGATAGATATCCCTAGAATATAGTCAGAGTAGTTCGCCCTTGCGGGTTGGATTTTTTATTGAACCCGCTTACTTCATGTGCTCCAAAAGGGTAATGAGGTTGCATGAATCTTGGATAAATGCACGGTGGATGAGGTGGAGATAAGTACCACCTAATGGTAGGATGCATTTTCCCTATATATATATCTTATTTATACGCCCCCCCCCTCCCCCCAAACAGTACTCTGTTTAGAAATATACTCCCTCCGTCCCAAAATAAGTGTCTCAACTTTGTACTAGCTCTAATACAAATTTGTACTAAGCTCAAGACACTTATTTTGGGACGGAGGGAGTATATGTTTGTAATTTGAGTGGCAAAATTCTCTGGTTGATCATTTGGACTTTGTAATATTAGATATGCATAGGGCTTTCAAAATGTATGGTTCCCAAGCGTCATATGTGATATATACTCGAACAGAGGGGGTGTTTGTTTTTTGATATTTAATTAATATCATGGCAGGATAATATGGAGCCAAGGAAGAATTTGGTTGATGTAGGCAAAAACCAAGTTAAACCTGATGAGACTACCGAACATGCCCTTCGATACAAGGCCAATGAAAGTAAGGACGAGAAAGGTGTTGCAGTGGATGACAGGAATGCAAGTTTTGGATCTGATGCTAAGGAAAATATCCTGAACAGTCTCGAGGAGGTATGCCTTTTTATTTAACTTAATCATGCAGAATGTTGTCGTCTGTAAATCTGCATATGTTGGTACTACTCATTCATCTTTAATATTGACATGGCTGTTATGTTACATGTCTGCAAATAATAAACAGTTATTGCTAGTCAATATACTTGTATACAGATATACTAATGGAAGTTCTTTTGGAATGGTCACATGATAGTGGCTTCTACTCCATAATGCATGCTCATCATTTGTTATTAACATGCTAAGAGAAGACTTTGGAAGACATGAGTAACGGCACCCTAAATATTTTTCTCTCCATTTGGGGCAATAATTCTTAGAATGCGGCAAAATTGTTAGAACACGCAAACATATGTAGCATCATCACAGTTGGGACAAAGCAAAAATAGGTTGTCAACCTGAGCTGTTTCGATTTCTTGTTTGACATTAGTATCAGTTTGTAGTGCTTTTCATTGTTTCACTCTAGTATCAGCAACCACTCTAATTTTTGAATCCTCTGCTCTGATGTTAATGAAACTCTTGCCAGTCCTACACAATGACTCCGTATAAAGATTCTGATGATGAGGATGATGATGATTACGACGAAGATTTGCAAGAAGCAAGGCGCAAAAGGAAATTTGTTCCTTGCTGGGCTCGGTACGTGAACTGACTATGAATTTTGCACATTATTGACAGCAGGATTCTCTGCTTTAATACTGATAAGCATTTCAATGTGAAGGACAAACTGAAAGTATTTTCCACTGTGGTCCTTGAATAAATGGCGTACTACCATTTGCTAACTTATTTTTTGAATATATAAAAATGTTTTTTGGGGGTTCCATTTCGCTTGGTATTGCATAGTAGGTCGAGCCTATTAATGACATGGTCTTCATGTTCAATTTGCAGAAAAGAAAACTTGGATAGCATCTTACTATCCAATAAAACATTAAACCCCAGAGAAATTTTTGCACGGAAGCTGTCCTTCAACATATCTGAAGGTAACATCCAGTTGAATTATTTTTTTCTGCCAACAAATTTACTCGTATAATTGCTAGTGTTGACTCCTTCCCGCCTGTTGTGTGCAGTTCTTTCGGCCCATGTTCCGCAGCGCGTCTTAAGATAGCCTTCCGCTCCATTTGATGAAGTAGCGGTAATATGTCTTTTTTTGAAACTGGAGTAGCGGTAATATGTCATTGCTGTTCTTCTGGCCTCCATTCCGCCTTGGCAGTCTGTGGTGTGTATAAGCTGACCAGCAATCTCTCTCTTTCGTAACCTGTAAGCTAGGAATGATGTATGTAGGAGAACATTGCTGTACCACTTGACTAGTTACTTACCTAGCATCGATCGTTGCTTGGCCAAGTTGTAGTTTGTTTATAACGGCTCCCGTCACATTATTTTTTGACGGAGATTGAGTATGTATTGGAGTGGCAGCAATGTCTAAGGAGAGTAGGCAGTAGCAGTAAAGTGAGCTCCTGTGTCCGATGAGTAAAGTTGGACTGTTTTGTAGTGGAAATTCCATTTCATTTCATTTGTTTAGTTGGTGTCAATCGCAACTGAGAGGTGGGTATCAGCTGCGAGTTAGTGTAGAGAAGATGACAGTCTGATAGCCCATCGCTTGACTGGAATAGGTCGACAGACCAGGTACGATATCAGCTTCAGTGCGCGTCACGAAATCACGGTGAGAGAACAAGCCAGGGGTGCGTCACATTAGTACGAACGGCGGGCAATAGACCTGCTGTTGCCAACCGCTGCACGCCGGCGGCCCCAGCCAGCCCCCAGACGGCGACCGGAAACAAGACGTCGTCCTCTTGAGGCGACCCGTGCTTCCATTGTAAATAGAGCTGCGCGCCAACCTGCACCGGTCACCGCCTGATCGATCGATCGACCCAGGTGGGGTGCGCGCGCTATACTGGGCCGTTGGTTACCTGCAGCGAAAATAGCCGTCCTTGGCACGACCGCGACCCATCCCAGACGTTCGGTGCATCGTGCACGTCGCTGTTGGAGTGTTGGAGCACTTGGATTTTGGTGCGGTGATGAAGAGGACATGGTGGTGCAGTACACACTATCAGCGGCATGGCAACGTTCCCTTCTTGGGTCGATGATATTTCCGAAGCTGAAGCCAAGTCTCTGTCGCTGGCTATCTGTATCTGTGCGCTCTTGTATTTCTCGTGTTCATTCGAGGGGTCGATCGTGATGCTGAGGCGAGCAGGTCGCGACGAAATGCGCGGTGTGGTGCCACCTCTTGGTCATGCTGGTGAACGCATCTCGCTTTCGTGCGCGCGCCGAAGGCAATCAATTTGTTGTTTTCTCCTGTATGGCTGTATGTAGGGTAGAGCGAGCGGGCGGTGCTCCTTAAACCTGGCCCCGTCGACGTGCGGCGTTGTTCTATGTAGTAGTACTATGTTCACCGTACACGTACGTATAGTACATGTGGGGACGCGAGCCAGGAGCACCGTCAGGCTCTTCTTTCCGCAGATGTCAACACCAGCAGGCAGCGTAAGGAAATGAAAGCTTTGCACGCACCTAGGTGGATCCGCACACGGTGATTCTCCGGATCCGGGAGAAACGGACACGGACGGTGGAGCTGTCTCTCTGACATGTGTGTTGTGGGACTACAGTTGGCTCTCTCTCCTCTTCATAACGGGATGTGTCATTAGATCGGCCAACCGTTGTACAAACTGCGGCAATGGCACGGTTACAGGCTTACAGCAGCAGCAGCTAGTCCTAGGCCGAGACGAGCATATTTTGGACGCATGGGCCGGACAAAGAGTAACAGCGAGTAGGAGTCACGTTGCATGAATCCTGCTAACAAAGATAACAGCCAGCAGATTCTGGTGATTTGCCTGTTGGGTGAGCCGAAGAATCGCTGGCCGCACTCACTGCACCGTGGGGTCGGGCATGTCGGCGGATCGTACTGGACCAGTCCTGGCGCATGGTAAACCGTGGCGCATGCGACTGGAACAGAGCAGCACGGGTGTGTGCTTTCGAGGTTGAGAAGCACGGGTGTCTGTCTCTCAGACAAAGCATGAATGAGCGGTAAACACTATAGTTTAACCATCGCAGAAAAGAAAAAAGTTTAACCGTCGCAAGTCCAAGTCATAAGTGACATGTGCTAAGTAGACTATCACTACTAGCTAGAACCACTAGACGATAGATAGTACAACTTGAGTTCACAACACCTCGTTGCTAACGACAAGGGTTAAACTACACGACCAAGACGAGAGAAATGACTCTTCTCATCTCAACTTGGCTCCTCTACGGCTGTATCTCGCCCATGACTCGGCCACCACCTCCGGCACCACCTTCCTCTCGGCCAAGGAGGACATCACCTTCGCCCTCGTCACCTTCTTCACCAGGAGCCGCCACGTCTTGTCCGCCTTCCCCGTCTGCGCCTTGGCCTTGAAATGGCTGCGAAAATCAGCCAACCACGGTGAAACGTTAGATCTCACTTCGTCACCAGACGTAAAAAAACAGCTATTAGGCGTGCGTCAGATCCGTCATGTGCGTTTGCATGGCGCTCTATTGGCGGCGTTCCCGTGGCCGTCCAAGTCGCTTTCACGCAAGAGGACGAAAGCTAGCACGTCCAATTTCTTCCTTGTATATTGTCAAGTACGAACCGATTTCCTTTCCCGGAAAGGGCGCCGGACGCCGATCGATCTCGCCAGCCTGGTTCTCGGTTGCCGATCTACCGTGCGTTTGCGGAAAGCGCCACGGTTGATGGAAAGCGTGTTTTTCCGGATGCGTTTTCTCACCTGCAGAGCGGCACGCGGCAGGCCCGGTCCGGCCGGTCGCAGACGGAGGCGTGGAGGCGGAACAGCTGCAGCATGCGCTTGCACCGCGCGCACCCGCCGGGCGCCATCTTTTTCGCGCACGTCGCGAAGTGCCGCACCAGCACCTGCAGGCCCCGGCACGTGCACCCTGCCCTCGCGCACGGCGCGTCCGCGTTCGCGCAGGCGGCCTTGGCGCCGGAGTCGCCGGGGAAGATGTGCTCGAGGGAGGCCATGGCCTCGCCCAGCTGCCGGCACGCCTCCTGCGCGGCCCTCTCGCGCGCCCACCGCTCGTTCCGCTGGTCCGCGTCCTCGAGGAGCGTGAGGAGCTCGAGCTCCAGCGCGGCGTCGTGGCGCCGCGCGAAGCGCCACCCGTCGGACTGCTCCACGGCGGCGAACTCCTTGGCCGCGAGGCGCGCGCACCGCGTGTACAGCCGCGGCGCGTCGCAGAGCCTCGCCAGCTTCAGCATGTCGACGGCGCGCTCCGGCGTGAGGCGCGCCGACACGGCCGCCTCCGCCGCCCGCTTCAGCCACCCCACCCGGTACGCGTGCGCCAGCGCCAGCAGCTGCGCCCAGTTGGCGCCCACCGCCTCCTCCTCCGCGGGCACCACCTTGGACTTGGAGGAGTAGAGGAAATGTATGAAGGCGTGGACGGCGTCGAAGGAGACGCCGAGGACGGGGATGGTGCACTCGGCGCCCCACCCGCGCTGCGCCCTGTCGATCATCCGCTCCAGCACCGGCGACGCTGAGGCCTGCATATCGCCGCCCGATTTGGAATTAGCTATTGATTCAAGAACACGAAAAAAAAAGCAAGATCCACCGCATAAATCAATCAAATAAGCGGCAGTGTGGCTTACAAGAACGTAGGAATGCGCGGCGATGCTCTGCCCGTCCGACGTAACGACTCGCATGTCCGCCGGCGACGCCCGGTAGGAATCGAAGCCCGCGCAGATCGTCATTTTGATCGCTTCCAAAGTCGAGCTAGCTAGTCCCCTCGTGAAGCCTCCGACTTCTCCTGGTGTCAACAAGGGCAACGGGACGCGTAGCAGAGCACCAAAGCACCGAGAAACCCAAGAAACGGAGCAGATGGATCTCGGGGCGATGTGGAAAGAGAATGAGAGGAAGTCTCGAGCTCAGCGACAGCTATATAGTGTCGTGGACAAAGGTAGCCGACGACGACGTGTAGCACAGTGCGTGCACAGCTATCGTCAACTGAGGGCAACGGGAACAACGGGACGGGATGATCATTGGGAGCGGGCCGCGTTGTTCTGGACGGACGGAAATACTAATTAGCTAATCGCCGCCGTTGATGCGTCGAGGCTGATGAGGATTTGACTCCAGAGGAGAGGATCTGAGTCAGAGAGGTGATCTCAGGGGACGCCGACGGAGGGAAACCACCGGCAGTGGTTGAAGCAGGCTGAGCCGACGACCCCGATCGAACCACGTAGGCGCTTCGTGCGCCACCAGTTTGGGTGCGGAAAAGGGAACGGAGCTGTTGGGTTTGGCGGCGTTTTGTTACTTTTTGGGTGTGGAGTTCAATTTTTAAAATGGTTTTGGGTGTGGAGTTGATGACACGGATCCACGTTTTGTTTCTTCATATTCAATTTGTTTATAAGGATTCATTCATACCAAACGCGGTATTGATCGGAATTTGGAAGTTCTTAATTGTTATTGCCAACTTTCTTGGAGATGGAACTTTATCTTCATACTACATACGCAGACGTGATTGCGCAATGTTTTCTTTTCTCAGGCCACATGCTAATGCGTTTAAATACTATACTTGTATAGTGTTGGTATATTATGGCCTAGTGTAACTTTTGTGATGTTAATAATAGTGGGGCCCAGCTTTTCTCTGGTACTCCTCTATACAGCAATAGCTGGCAAACATTCCCAGGGAAGGCACCCCGGAGCGAACGAAACATTAGTTGGGGAAGGCTCCATCCACCGAACCGGCGTCCCTCTGTCGTATGTTCGCTGTAGTGCGATTGTAGCATGACCACAGTTTGGCCCATGTATTGCGCATGAAAAAAAGGCAGGCTCAATTAGTTCATTTTTTGAAAAAAAAATTGCCATCAACAAAAAAAAATACATAAAATAAGATAAATGGGCTTTGCTAGACCTACGTAAATTTTGGTACAAAAGTTTCTTTTAACCGAATTTTGGTACAAAAGTTACTAAAGGGTGATGTGGGCTGGTTTGATAGGATTGCACCAGGCCCCACCCTGAAAATGTGGGGGGGGGGGGGAGGGGAGATCAGTGGGATGAGGGAAGGAGACCTCGTTTTCGTTGTACGTGTATCATTTTTGAGGATAAATTTACAATTGGCATGGTGTAAACATATAAAAACAAATGCCATGTTGTACTCTATAAAACTACCATCCTCTGATTTGAAATTTTACCGTGGTATATTCAATGAATATTCCAAGGTAGCTACAATAATAAAATTGGCATGCTCTAATTTAGGACATGTATATAATGTATATATTAGGGCAATTTGCCAAGTTCGGGTAATTGCATATCGAAGGATACATGTAAAACACGTTTTGTTTCTTCATATTCAATTTGTTTATTTATAATCGGATTCATTCATACCAAACGCGGTATTGATCGGAATTCAGAAGTTCTTAATTGTTATTGCCTACTTTCTTGGAGATGGAACTTTATCTTCATACTACATACATGGACGTGATTGCACAATGTTTTCTTTTCTCATGCCACATGCCAATGCGTTTAAATACTATACTTGTATAGTGTTGGTATATTTGGCCTAGTGTAACTTTTGAGATGTTAATAATACTGGGGGCCAGCTTTTCTTTGGTACTCCTCTATACGGCAATAGCTGGCAAACATTCCCAGGGAAGGCACCCCCGGAGCGAACAAAACGTTAGTTGGGGAAGGCTCCATCCACCGAACCGGCGTCCCTCTGTCGTATGTTTGGTGTCGTGCAATTGCAGCGTGACAACAGGTTGGCCCATGTAACACGCATGAAAAGAAAAAGGTATTCTCAATTAGCTCATTTTTTGAAAAGAAAATTGCCATCCACAAAAAAAATCTGACATAAAAATAAGAGACTCATAATTTACAATTGGCATGGTGTAAACATATAAAAACAAATGACATGCTATATTCTACTCCCTCCTTTCCTTTATCTAAGGTGAATTAGAAGAAATGCACCTTACATTCTGGAATTTTATCAAAAAACAAATACACCTTATATAAAGGAACGGAGGGAGTATAATACTACCATCCTCTAATTTAAAATTTTACCATGGTATATTCAATGAATATGCCAAGGTATCTACAATAAAAAAATTGACATGCTCTAATTTAGGACATGTATATAATGTAAATATTAGGAAAATTTGCCAAGTTCGGGTAATTGCATATTGAAGGATACATGTAAAACACATGGAGGTGGGGGGGCAGATTTGCCAACATTAGTACCAGTGACAATTTCCCAGCATGCCATTGTGAGTAATACAAATGGATTCCTACAAATTTGCCATCGGTTATGTATGTAATTTGCCATGTTCTAGAGAACACAACATCCGTAAAATTTCCATGTGACTAGTTCACTTAATTTCACAAATTGTCATGTTCTATAGATCGAAATTTATAAAATTGCCATGTGACAATAGCCAAAATTTCTCTAAAACATGGTAAAATGTAGGATTTCTTTTGAAATTATTAGGAAAAACTGCCAAGTTCAGGTAATTGGATATCGAAGGATACATGTAAAACACATGGGGGGGGGGGTGAAAATTTCCCTCTTGGGGAGGGTGTCTAACCTTGATTAACGCCATCCTAGCATCCATCCCATGCTACTTTATGTCGTGTTTCCTTTGGCCTAAAGTGTCGCTAGAGCTTTTGACAAAGATTTTGAGGGTCTTCCTCTGGCAAGGTTCCAATTCAGCCAAGGGAGGGCAGTGCCTGGTAGCATGGGAAACAATTTGCCTAAGCAAGCAAGAGGGCGGCCTTGGGATCAGGGAGCTAGAGGCTCATAACAGATCCATGATCTGCAAGTTTGCAGCTAAGATTCTATGGGGCAGTGAGGTCCCTTGTTTCCAATGGTTTGCCGCAAGATACTGTCAACTATCCATTGTTGGGGAACGTAGTAATTTCAAAAAATTTCCTACGCACACGCAAGATCATGGTGATGTATAGCAACGAGAGGGGAGAGTGTTGTCTACGTACCCTCGTGAGACCGGGCGAAGCGATCACAACGTAGAGGAAGTAGTCGACGTTCTCCTCGCGATCCGATCGATCCGGCGCCGTTACTCGGCACCCCGAGTTCTTGACACACGTGCACTTGATGACGCTCCTCGGGCTCCAATCCAAGAGAGCTTGGGGAGGGAGAGTTTCACAAGACGACGGCGTGGTGACGATCTTGATGTTCTACCGGCGCAGAGCTTCGCCTAAGCTTCGCGACGATATGACCGAGGTGGAATATGGTGGAAGGGGGGCACCGCACACGGCTAAGGAACGATCTCAAGGATCAAATTGTGTGTCTATGGGGTGCCCCTTGCCCCCGTATATAAAGGAGCAAGGGGGGAGGTGCGGCCGGCCCAAGGGAGGCGCGCCGGAGGAGTCCTACTCCCACCGGGAGTAGGACTCCCCTTCCTAGTTGGAGTAGGATTGGGGGAGGGGAAGAGGGAAGGGGGGGCGCCGCCCCCCTCTCCTTGTCCTATTCGGACTAGGGGGGGAGGGGGCGCGCGGCCTGCCCTGGCCGGCCCTTCCTCTTCTCCCTCGTGGCCCACTAAGGCCCAATAGCCCCGGGAGGGTTCCGGTAACCCCCCGGTGTTCCGGTAAAATCCCGATTTCACCCGGAACCATTCCGAACTCCAAATATAGGCTTCCAATATATCAATCTTTATGTCTCGACCATTTCGAGACTCCTCGTCATGTCCCCGATCTCATCCGGACTCGAACTCCTTGGTACACCAAAACTCATAAACTCATAATATAAGCATCATCGAAACCTTAAGCGTGCGGACCCTACGGTTCGAGAACAATGTAGACATGACCGAGACACGTCTCCGGTCAATAACCAATAGCGGGACCTGGATGCCCATATTGGTTCCTACATATTCTACGAAGATCTTTATCGGTCAGACCGCATAACAACATACGTTGTTCCTTTGTCATCGGTATGTTACTTGCGAGATTCGATCGTCGGTATCCAATACCTAGTTCAATCTCGTTACGGCAAGTCTCTTTACTCGTTCCGTAATACATCATCTCACAGCTAACTCATTAGTTGTAATGCTTGCAAGGCTTCAGTGATGTGTATTACCGAGAGGGCCAGAGATACCTCTCCGACAATCGGAGTGACAAAACCTAATCTCAAATACGCCAACCCAACATCGCCTTTGGAGACACTGTAGTACTCCTTTATAATCACCCGATTACGTTGTGACGTTTGGTAGCACCAAAGTGTTCCTCCGTAAACGGAGTTGCATAATCTCATAGTTACAGGAACATGTATATGTCATGGATAAAAGCAGTAGCAACATACTAAACGATCGTGTGCTAAGCTAATGGAATGGGTCATTTTCATCAGATCATTCTACTAATGATGTGACCTTGTTAATCAAATAACAACTCTTTGTTCATGGTTAGGAAACATAACCATCTTTGATTAACAAGCTAGTCAAGTAGAGGCATACTAGTGACACTCTGTTTGTCTATATATCCACACATGTATTATGTTTTCGGTTAATACAATTCTAGCATGAATAATAAACATTTATCATGATATAAGGAAATAAGTAATAACTTTATTATTGCCTCTAGGGCATATTTCCTTCAGTCTCCCACTTGCACTAGAGTCAATAATCTAGATCACATCACCATGTGATTAACATCGATAGTTCACATCATCATGTGATTAACACCCATAGTTCACATCGCCATGTGACCAACACCCAAAGGGTTTACTAGATTCAGCAATCTAGTTCACATCGCTATGTGATTAATACCCAAAGAGTACTAAAGTGTGATCATGTTTTGCTTGTGAGAGAGTCTTAGTCAACGGGTCTTTCACATTCGGATCCGTTATGTATTTTGCAATTTTTCTATGTCTACAATGCTCTGTCTGAAGCTACTCTAGCTAATTGCTCCCACTTTCAATATGTATCTAGATCAAGACTTAGAGTCATCGGATCGGTGTCAAAACTTGCATCGACGTAACCCTTACGATTTAACCTTTTGTCACTTCCATAATCGAGAAACATATCCTTATTCCACTAAGGATAATTTTGACCGCTGTCCGATGATCTACTCCTAGATCACTATTGTACTCCTTGCCAAACTCAAAGGGGTATACAATAGATCTGGTACACAAGATGGCATACTTTATAGAACCTATGGCCAAGGCATAGGAATGACTTTCATTCTCTTTCTATCTTCTGCCGTGGTCGGGTTTTGAGTCTTACTCAATTTCACACCTTGTAACACAGGCAAGAACTCTTTCTTTGACTGTTCCATTTTGAACTACTTCAAAATTTTGTCAAGGTATGTACTCATTGAAAAAACTTATCAAGCATCTTGATCTATCTCTATAGATCTTGATGCTCAATATGTAAGCAGCTTCACCGAGGTCTTTCTTTGAAAAACTTCTTTCAAACACTCCTTTATGCTTTGTAGAATAATTCTACATTATTTTCGATCTACAATATGTCATTCACATATACTTATCAGAAATGTTGTAGTGCTCCCACTCACTTTCTAGTAAATACAGGCTTCACCATAAGTCTGTACAAAACTATATGCTTTGATCAACTCATCAAAGCGTATATTCCAACTCCGAGATGCTTGCACCAGTCCATAGATGGATCATTGGAGCTTGCACACTTTGTTAGCTCCTTTGGATCGAAAAAACTTTACGGTTGCATCATATACAACTCTTCCTCCGTAAAACCATTCAGAATGCAGTTTTACATCCATTTGCCAAATTTCATAAATTGTGGCAATTGCTAACATGATTCGGACAGACTTAAGCATCGCTACAGCTTGAGAAAATCTCATTGTAGTCAACATCTTGAACTTTGCGAAAACCTTTTGCAACAAGTCGAGCTTTGTAGATAGTAACACTACTATCAACGTCCGTCTTCCTCTTGAAGATCCATTTATTTTCTATGGTTTGCCGATCATCGGCAAATCCATCAAAGTCCATACTTTGTTCTCATACATGGATCATATCTCGATTTCATGGCCTCAAACCATTTTGCGGAATCTGGGCTCATCATCGCTTCCTCATAGTTCGTAGGTTTGTCATGGTCAAGTAACACGACCTCCGAACAGGATTACCGTACCACTCGTGCGAATCTCACTCTTTTACCTACGAGGTTCGGTAGTAACTTGATCGAAGTTACATGATCATCATCATTAACTTCCTCACTAATTGGTATAGTAGTCACAAGAACAGATTTTCGTGATGAACTACTTTCCAATAAGGAACAGTACAGATTACCTCATCAAGTTCTACTTTCCTCCCACTCACTTCTTTCGAGAGAAACTCCTTCTCTAGAAAGGATCCATCTTAAGCAACGAATATCTTGCCTTCGGATCTGTGATAGAAGGTGTACCCAACAATTTCCATTGGGTATTCTATGAAGCCGCACTTCTCTGATTTGGGTTTGAGCTTATCAGGATGAAACTTTTCACATAAGCATCGCAACTCCAAACTTTAAGAAACGACAACTTGGGTTTCTTGCTAAACCACAGTTCATATAGTGTCGTCTCAACGGATTTAGATGGTGCCCAATTTAACGTGAATGCAGCTGTCTCTAATGCATGATCCCAAAACGATATTGGTAAATCAGTAAGAAACATCATAGATTATACTATATCCAATAAAGTACGGTTATGACGTTCGGACACACCATTATGATGTGGTGTTCCAGGTGGCATGAATTTGTGAAACTATTCCACATTGTTTTAATTGAAGACCAAACTCGTAACTCAAATATTTGTCTCCGCGATCAGATCGTAGAAACCTTATTTTCTTGTCACGATGATTTTTCCACTTCACTCAAATTCTTTGAACCTTTCAACTATTTCAAACTTATGTTTCATCAAGTAGATATACCCATATCTGCTCAAATCATCTGTGAAGGTCGAAAATAACGATACCGCCGTGAGCCTTAACACTCATTGGATCGCATACATCAAGATGTATTATTTCCAATAAGTCGGTTGCTCGCTCCATCGTTCCGGAGAACGGAGTCTTAGTCATCTTGCCCATGAGGCATGGTTCATAAGCATCAAGTGATTCATAATCAAGTGATTCCAAAATCCCATCAGCATGGAGTTTCTTCATGCGCTTTACACCATTATGACCTAAACGGCAAGTGCCACAAATAAGTTGCACTATCATTATTAACTTTGCATCTTTTGGTTTCAATATTATGAATATGTGTATCACTACGATCGAGATCCAATGAACCATTTTCATTGGGTGTGTAACCATATAAGGTTTTATTCATGTAAGCAGAACAACAGTTTATTCTCTTACTTAAATGAATAACCGTATTGCAATAAACACGATCAAATCATATTCATGCTCAACGTAAACACCAAATAACATTTATTTAGTTTCAACACTAATCCCGAAAGTATAGGGTGTGCGATGATGATCATATCAATCTTGAAACTACTTTCAACACGCATCGTCACTTCACCCTTAACTAGTTTCATTTATTCGCAACTCCGTTTGAGTTACTACTCTTAGCAACCGAACCAGTACCAAATACCGAGGGGTTGCTATAAACACTAGTAAAGCACACATAAAACACCTGTATATCAAATATACCCTTTTTCACTTTGCCATCCTTCTTATCCACCAAATATTTAGGGCAGTTCCGCTTCCAGTGACCATTTCCTTTGCAGTGTAAGCACTCAGTTTGTGCTTTGGTTCAGCTTTGGGTTTCTTCGTGGGAGTGACAACTTGCTTGTCAATCTACTTGAAGTTCCCCTTTCTTTCCCTTTGCCCTTTTCTTGAAACTAGTGATCTTGTCAACCATCAACACTTGATGCTCTTTCTTGATTTCTACCTTCATCGATTTCATCATCATGAAAAACTCGGAATCATTTTCATCATCCCTTGCATACTATAGTTCATCACGAAGTTCTACTAACTTGGTGATGGTGACTAGAGAATTCATCAATCACTATCTTATCCGGAAGATTAACTCCCACTTGATTCAAGCGATTGTAGTACCTGCACAATCTGAACACATGCTCACTAGTTGAGCGATTCTCCTCCATCTTTTAGCTATAGAACTTGTTGGAGACTTCATATCTCTCAACTCGGTATTTGCTTGAAATATTAACTTCAATTCTGGAACATCTCATATGGTCCATGATGTTCAAAAACTCTTTGAAGTCCCGATTCTAAGCCATAAAGCATGGTGCACCAAACTATCAAGTAGTCATCATATTGAGCTAGCCAAACGTTCATAACGCTCAGACTGTTCTGCAATAGGTCTGTCACCTAGCGGTGCATTAAGGACACAATTCTTACATGCAAAGATTGAGGATAAACCTCGATTACGGATCCTATCCGCATCATTGCTACTAACATCTTTCAACACAGTTTCTCTAGGTACATATCAAAACAAACATATGAAAGCAACCCATGAGCTATTGACCTTACAACATAATTTGCAAAATACTACCGGGACTAAGTTCATGATAAATTTAAGTTCAATTAATCATATTACTTAAGAACTCCCACTTAGAGACATCTCTCTAGTCATCTAAGTGATCACGTGATCCAAATCAACTAAACCATAACCGATCATCACGTGAGATGGAGTAGTTTTCAATGGTGAACATCTTATGTTGATCATATCTACTATATGATTCACGCCGACCTTTCGGTCTCCGTGTTCCGAGGCCATATCTCGCATATGCTAGGCTCGTCAAGTATAACTCGAGTATTCTGCGTGTGCAAAACTGGCTTGCACCCGTTGTAGATGGACGAGAGCTTATCACACCCGATCATCACGTGGTGTCTCGGCACGACGAACTTTGGCAACGGTGCATACTCATGGAGAACACTACTTGATAATTTTTAGTGAGAGATCATCTTAAAATGCTACCGTCAATCAAAGCAAGATAAGATGCATAAAGGATAAACATCACATGCAATCAATATAAGTGATATGATATGGCCATCATCATCTTGTGCTTGTGATCTCCATCTCCGAAGCACCGTCGTGATCACCATCGTCACCGGCGCGACACCTTGATCTCCATCGTAGCATCGTTGTCGTCTACACCATCTATTGATTCTACGACTATCGCTACCGCTTAGTGATAAAGTAAAGCAATTACAGGGCGTTTGCATTTCATACAATAAAGCGACAACCATATGGCTCCTGCCAGTTGCCGATAACTTCGGTTACAAAACATGATCATCTCATACAATAAAATATAGCATCACGTCTTGACCATATCACATCACAACATGCCCTGCAAAAACAAGTTAGACGTCCTCTACTTTGTTGTTGCAAATTTTACGTGGCTGCTACGGGCTTTAGCAAGAACCGTTCTTACCTACGCATCAAAACCACAACGATAGTTTGTCAAATAGACTCCGTTTTAACCTTCTCAAGGACCGGGCGTAGCCACACTCGGTTCAACTAAAGTGAGAGAGACAGACACCCGCGGTCACCTTTAAGCAACGAGTGCTCGAGCGGTGAAACCAGTCTCGCGTAAGCGTCTGGCGTAATGTCGGTCCGGCCGCTTCATCTCACAATACCGCTGAACCAAAGTATGACATTTGGTAGGCAAGATGACTTATATCGTCCACAACTCACTTGTGTTCTACTCGTGCATATAACATCAACGCATAAAACCTAGACTCGGATGCCTTTGTTGGGGAACGTAGTAATTTCAAAAATTTTCCTACGCACACGCAAGATCATGGTGATGTATAGCAACGAGAGGGAGAGTGTTGTCTACGTACCCTCGAGACCCGGCGGAAGCGATCACAACGTAGAGGAAGTAGTCGACGTTCTCCTCGCGATCCGACCGATCCGGCGCCGTTACTCGGCACCCCGAGTTCTTGACACACGACAGCTTGATGACGCTCCTCGGCTCCAATCCAAGAGAGCTTCGGGGAGGGAGAGTTTCACAAGATGACGGTGTGGTGACGATCTTGATGTTCTACCGGCAGCAGAGCTTCGCCTAAGCTTCATGACGATATGACCGAGGTGGAATATGGTGGAAGGGGGCACCTGACACGGCTAAGGAACGATCTCAAGGATCAACTTGTGTGTCTATGGGGTGCCTTGCCCTCAGATATAAAGGAGCAAGGGGGGAGGTGCGGCCGGCCCAAGGGAGGCGCGCCGGAGGAGTCGTACTCCCACCGGGAGTAGGACTGCCCCCCCTTTCCTAGTTGGAGTAGGATTGGGGGAGGGGAAGAGGGAAGGGGGGGGCGCCGCCCCCCTCTCCTTGTCCTATTCGGACTAGGGGGGAGGGGCACGCGGCCTGCCCTGGCCGGTCCTTCCTCTTCTCCCTCGTGGCCCACTAAGGCCCAACAGCCCCCGGGAGGGTTCCGGTAACCCCCCGGTGTTCCGGTAAAATCCCGATTTCACCCGGAACCATTCCGAACTCCAAATATAGGCTTCCAATATATCAATCTTTATGTCTCGACCATTTCGAGACTCCTCGTCATGTCCCCGATCTCATCCGGGACTCCGAACTCCTTCGGTACATCAAAACTCATAAACTCATAATATAAATCATCATCGAAACCTTAAGCGTGCGGACCCTACGGTTCGAGAACAATGTAGACATGACCGAGACACGTCTCCGGTCAATAACCAATAGCGGGACCTGGATGCCCATATTGGTTCCTACATATTCTACGAAGATCTTTATCGGTCAGACCGCATAACAACATACGTTGTTCCTTTGTCATCGGTATGTTACTTGCCCGAGATTCGATCGTCGGTATCCAATACCTAGTTCAATCTCGTTACGGCAAGTCTCTTTACTCGTTCCGTAATACATCATCTCACAGCTAACTCATTAGTTGTAATGCTTGCAAGGCTTCAGTGATGTGTATTACCGAGAGGGCCCAGAGATACCTCTCCGACAATCGGAGTGACAAAACCTAATCTCAAATACACCAACCCAACATCCGCCTTTGGAGACACCTGTAGTACTCCTTTATAATCACCCGCCACGTTGTGACGTTTGGTAGCACCAAAGTGTTCCTCCGTAAACGGAGTTGCATAATCTCATAGTTACAGGAACATGTATATGTCATGGATAAAAGCAGAGCAACATACTAAACGATCGTGTGCTAAGCTAATGGAATGGGTCATGTCAATCAGATCATTCTACTAATGATGTGACCTTGTTAATCAAATAACAACTCTTTGTTCATGGTTAGGAAACATAACCATCTTTGATTAACAAGCTAGTCAAGTAGAGGCATACTAGTGACACTCTGTTTGTCTATATATTCACACATGTATTATGTTTCCGGTTAATACAATTCTAGCATGAATAATAAACATTTATCATGATATAAGGAAATAAGTAATAACTTTATTATTGCCTCTAGGGCATATTTCCTTCATCCATCCCACTAAAGAGTAATAAAAAAGACACAATGATCTGGAAGTGCATCAAATCCTTGATTCCAACACTTCTCCAAGGCACCAAATGCAGGACTGGAAGCGAGTCACACATTTCTTTCTAGCACGATGAGTGGACGGGGTGCGATAGGCTATTTCTCTTGCACCCCACTCTGTTCTCCTTTGCCAAAGACAAAGGCTGCAATGTTGCCTCGCAAGATGTCAATGATAGGTGACTCATCCAATTGCTACCTAACCTGACCCCATTGCCATTCGAGAGCTCCTCTCTTTGATGGCATGCCTACAGGGAACGACGTGCAACTAGAAGTTTTCGACCGCGGATACTCATATATTGAAGGCTCTAACCCAAACACTGCATTTTTCTATAGCCTACTTGCTTTCAGAGGTGTTACTTGGCAGTTTTTAGACTTTGCCTAGGACCCTATCATCCCGTTCAAGCATAAAGTTTTCTTATGGCTTACTCTCAAAGACCGTCTCAACACCAGGAGACATGGTTAACAAGAATTGGCACAAGGTTACTTCTCATGACAGTTGTATGTGTGTCAGGCCACAAAAACAACCTTGCATATCATCCTTAGATGCCGGGCAGCCTCCTTTATTTGGGAGAAGACAGGGATGGCCAGTACAACCTCATCATCCATGGACATTTCAGATTTTGTGCAGCACAACTCTACTGTCTAGAGGTTTGGAAGATGATGGAACATCTTCTTCACAATTGTGGTTGTTGCCCTTTGGAGAGCGTGTAATGCAAGAACTTTTGAAAGCAATTAGTGGCCAGTTAAATATGTGGCACAGTATGCTCCTGAGCTTTCTGCTGATATGTAGTCATCGTGCCAAACTACAAAATGAGAAAGAAATCCTTCATCATTGGGCCAGAAGACTCAATTCATAAGTTCACTTAGTTAGTCACTTTCCCCTTTCTCTCCCTTAGCCTATGCCTGAGGGCTTGATACATCCCAAACGTATCTACTTTTCCAAACACTTTTGCTCTTGTTTTGGACTCTAATTTGCATGATTTGAATGGAACAAACCCAGACTGATGCTGTTTTCAGCAGAATTGCCATGGTGTTATTTTTGTGCAGAAATAAAAGTCTTAGATTGAGCTGAAAATTTACGAAGAATATTTTGAGAATGTATAAAAACATATTGGCAAAGAGAACTACTAGAGGGGGGCCACCCAGGAGCCACAAGGTTAGGGGCGAGCCCAACCCCCTAGGGCGCGCCATGTGAGATTGTGGGCCCCTCGAGCCTCCGTTTGCCCTAAGACCAACTCTATAAGTATTGTCTCGCGGAAAAAAAAATTGAGGGACGGAATCATCGCGTTTTACGATACAGATCTGACGCCACCTCCCGTTCTTGGTCGGGAGGGCTGATATGGAGGCCGTTCGGGGCTCCGGAGGGTGGAATTTGATGACCCACAAGTATAGGGGGTCAATCATAGTCCTTTCAATAAGTAAGAGCGTTGAACCCAATGAGGAGCAGAAGGAAATGACAAGCGGTTTTCAGCAAGGTATTATCTGCAGGCGCTGAAATTGTCAGTAACAGATAGTTTGATAGCAAGATAATTTGTAACGAGCAAATAGTAGTAATGGTAACAAAGGTGCAGCAAAGTAGCCCAATCCTTTTTGTAGCAAAGGACAGGCTGGAATGGTCTCTTATAATAAGCAAAGCGTTCTTGAGGACACACGGGAATTTCATCTAGTCACTTTCATCATGTTTGTTTGATTCACCTTCGTTACTTTGATAATTTGATATGTGGGTAGACCGATGCTTGGGTGTTGTGCTTAGTTGAACAAGCCTTCCACTTATGATTACCCAATCTCTCAAGCATCTGCAACTACGAAAGAAGAAATAATCTAGCCAAAGCATGGAACATATGGGTCCAAATCAACCCCTTACGGAATAGCGCATAGACTAGGGTTTAAGCTTCTATCACTCTAGCAACCCATCATCTAATAACTAATCCACAATGCTTTTCCTTAGGCCCAAGGACGATGAAGTTTCATGTAGTCGATGTTCACATAACACCACTAAGGGAAACAAAAATGTACATATCATCAAAATAACGAACGAATACCAAATTCACATGATTACTTATGACAAGATTTCTCCATGTCCTCAAGAATAAACTTAACTACTCACAAAACATATTTATGCTCAAGATCAGAGGGGTATTGAATAGCATAAAAGATCTGAATATATGATCTTCCACCAAATAAACTAACAAGCATCAACTACAAGATGTAATCAACACTACTAGCAACCCACATGTACCAATATGAGGTTCTGAGACAATGATTGAATACAAGATATGAACTAGGGTTTGAGATGAGATGGTGCTGGTGAAGATGTTGATGAAGATTGGTCCTCCCACGATGAGAGGATCATTGGTGATGACAATGGCTTCGATTTCCCCTCCCTGAGGAAAGTTTCCCTGGCGGAATCTCTCTGCCAGAGAGTGATACGTCCATTTTGCATCATGCTTTTATATCGATATTTATTGCATTATGGGGTGTTATTACACATTTAGTACAATACTTATGCCGTTTCTCTCTTATTTTACCAGGTTTACATGAAGAGGGAGAATGCCGACAGCTGGAATACTGGACTGGAAAAGGAGAAAATATTAGAGACCTATTCTGCACAACTTAAAAGTCCTAGAACTTTACGGAGAGTCATTTTGGAATTAATAAAAATATTGGGTGAAGAAAGCACCAGAGGGGGGCCACCAGCCATACACAAGGGTGGGGGGCGCGCCATACCCCCTTGGCGCGCCCCCTTGTCAGGTCTTCGGTGCCCATATTCTGCTATATGGTGTGTTTTGACCTGGAAAAAATTAGAAGGAAGCTTTCGGGACGAAGCGTCACCGTCTCGAGGCGGAACTTGGGCAGAACCAATCTAGGGCTCCGGTGGAGCTGTTCTGCCGGGGAAACTTCCCTCCGGGAGGGGGAAATCAAAGCCATCGTCATCACCAACGATCCTCTCATCGAGAGGGGGTCAATCTCCATCAACATGTTCACCAGCACTATCTCCTCTCAAACTCTAGTTCATCTCTTATATCCGATCTTTGTCTCAAAACCTCAGATTGGTACCTCTGGGTTGCTAGTAGTGTTAATTACTCCTTGTAGTTGATGCTAGTTGGTTTATCCGGTGGAAGATCATATGTTCAAATCCTTAATGATAATTAATACTCCTCTGATTATGAACATGAATATGCTTTGTGAGTAGTTACGTTTGTTCCTGAGGACATGGGAGAAGTCTTGTTATAAGTAATCATGTGAATTTGGTATTCATTCGATATTTTGATGAGATGTATGTTGTCTTTCCTCTAGTGGTGTTATGTGAACGTCGACTACATGACACTTCACCATGATTTGGGCCTAGGGAAGGCATTGGGAAGTAATAAGCAGATGATGAGTTGCTAGAGTGATAGAATCTTAAACCCTAGTTTATGCGTTGCTTCGTAAGGGGCTAATTTGGATCCATATGTTTCATGCTATGGTTAGATTTATCTTAATTCTTCTTTCGTAGTTGCAGATGCTTGCGAGAGGGGTTAATCATAAGTGGGAGGCTGGTCCAAGGAAGTACAACACCCAAGCACCGGTCCACCCACATATCAAGTTATCAATGTAACGAACGTGAATCATATGAGCATGATGAAAACTAGCTTGACAGTGAGCGCTTTGCTTTATATAAGAGTTCGTCCAGGCTTGTCCTTTGCTACAAAAAGGATTGGGCTACCTTGCTGCACCTTAGTTACTTTTGTTAATTTTTACCCGTTATGAATTATCTGATCACAAAACTATCTGTTACCGATAATTTTAGTGCTTGCAGATAATACCTTGCTGAAAACCGCTTGTCATTTCCTTCTGCTCCTTGTTGGGTTCGACACTCTTAATTATCGAAAGGACTACAATAGATCCCTTATACTCGTGGGTCATCAAGACTCTTTTCTGGCGCCGTTGCCGAGGAGTGAAGCGCCTTTGGTAAGGAAACATTTATATAGTGTGCTGAAATTTACAGCTGTCACTTGTTACTATGGAGGATAATCCTTTGGCTTGTTCGGGGTATCTTCACCCCGACCGGAAGAACAAAGAGTTGCTCCTCAACCTACTGAACCTACTGAAATATTTATTATGAAATTCCTTCGGGTATGATAGAGAAACTGCTAGCTAATCCTTATGCAGGAGATGGAACATTACATCCTGATATGCACCTAATCTATGTGGATGAAGTTTTTGGATTATTTAAGCTTGCAGGTTTGCCCTAGGATGATGTTAAGAATAAGGTCTTCCTTTTACCTTTGAAGGTAAATGCATTGACATGGTATTGTCTATGTGATGATATTGGATCTTGGAACTACAACCGACTGAAATTGGAATTTCATCAAAAGTTTTATCCTATGCATCTGGTTCATCGTGATCGGAATTATATATATAATTTTTGGCCTCGTGAAGGATAAAGTATCTCTCAATCTTGGGGGAGGCTTAAGTCAATGTTATATTCATACCCCAATCATGATCTCTCAAGAGAAATTATTATTTAGAATTTTTATGCTCGGTTTTCTCGTAATGATTAATCCATGCTCGATACTTCTTGTATTGGTTCTTTTATGAAGAAGACTATTGAATTCAAATGGGATTTATTGGAAAGAATTAAATGCAACTTTGAAGATTGGGAACTCGACGAAGGTAATGAGTCAGGTATAAACCTTATGTTTGATTGTGTTATATCTTTTATTGATACCGATGCTTTTTGTGAATTTAGCACTAAATATGGACTTGACTCTAAGATAGTAGCTTCTTTCTATGAATCATTTGCTATCCATGTTGATCTCCCAAAAGAGAAGTGGTTTAAATATCATCCTCCCATTGAAGTAAAAGTAGTAGAACCTATTAAAGTTGAAGAAGAAACTGTTACTTATAATGTTGAATCTATTGTTCCTACTGCTTATATTGAGAAGGCACATTTTCCTGTTAGAATAAAGGATTATGCTAAAGCTTCAACTGTGGTTCATAAGAGTTATACTAGAACACCTAGAACAAATTAAACTTGAACCTAGTGTTGCTATGGTTAAAGATCTCTTGGTCGATAATATTGATGGGCATGTTATTTATTTCTGTGATGAAGCTGCTAGAATTGCTAAACCCGATACTAAAGATAAACATAGACCTATTGTTGGCATGCATGTTGTTTCTGTTAAAATAGGAGATCATTGCTATCATGGCTTATGTGATGTGGGTGCTAGTGTGAGTGCAATTACTTTAACTTTATATCAAGAAATTATGAATGATATTGCACCTGCTGAGATAGAAGATATTGATGTTACTATTAAGGTTGCCAATAGAGATACTATATCATCAATTGGGATTGTTAGAGATGTTGAGGTCTTGTGTGGGAAAATTAAATACCCTACTGATTTTCTTGTTCTTGGTTCCCCACAAGATGATTTTTCCCCATTATATTTGGTAGACCTTTCTTGAATACTCTTAGTGCTAAGATAGACTATGAGAAAGAAATTGTTACTATAAATTTTGGGGATATGTCTCATGATTTTAATTTCTCTAAATTTCGTAGACAACCCCATGATAAAGAATTGCCTAGTAAGGATGGAATTATTGGTCTTGCTTCTATTGCCGTACCTCCTACTGATCCTTTAGAATAATATTTGTTAGACCATGAAAATGATATGTTTATGAATGAAAGAAAGGAATTAGATGAAATATTCTTTAATGAAGGGCCTGTTTTGAAACACAATTTGCCTGTTGAAATCCTTGGAGATCCTCCTCCACCAAAGGGTGATCCCGTGTTTGAGCTTAAACAATTACCTGACACTTTGAAATATGCTTATCTTGATGAAAAGAAGATATATCCTGTTATTATTAGTGCTGACCTTTCAGACATGAAGAAAAGAGATTATTGAAAACTCTGAAGAAGCACCGTGCCGCTATTGGATATAATCTTGACAATCTTAAGGGCATTAGTCCCACTCTATGTCAACACAAAATTAATGTGGAGCCTGATGCTAAACCAACTGTTGATCACCAACGACGGTTAAATCCTAAGATGAAAGAAGTGGTAGGAAATGAAATACTAAAGCTTCTGGAGGCAGGTATAATTTATCCTATTGCTGATAGTAGATAGCTAAGTCCCGTTCATTGTGTCTTTAAGAAGGGAGGTATTACTGTTGTTCCTAATGATAAAAATGAATTGATTCCACAAAGAATTATTACAGGTTATAGAATGGTAATTGATTTTCGCAAATTAAACAAAGCTACTGGAAAGGATCATTACCCTTTACCTTTTATTGATCAGATGCTAGAAAAACTATCCAAAAACATACACATTTCTGCTTTCTAGATGGTTATTCTGGTTTCTCTCGAATACCTGGGTCAAAAGAGGACCAAGAAAAGACCACTTTTACTTGCCCTTTTGGTACTTCTTATAGACATATGCCTTTTGGTTTATGCAATGCACCTGCTACCTTTCAAAGATGTATGACTGCTATATTCTCCGACTTTTGTGAAAAGATTGTTGAGATTTTCATGGATGATTTCTTCGTTTACAAAACTTCCTTTGATGATTGCTTAAGCAACCTTGATCAAATTTTGCAGAGATGTGAAGAAACTAATATCGTCTTGAATTGGGAGAAGTGCCACTTTGTGGTTAATGAAGGTATTGTCTTGGGCATAAAATTTCTGAAAGAGGTATTAAAGTTGATAAAGCTAAAGTTGATGCTATTGAAAAGATGTCGTGTCCTAAAGATATCAAAGGTATAAGAAGTTTTCTTGTTCATGTTGGTTTCTATAGAAGGTTTATTAAAGACTTATCTAAAATTTCTAGGACTCCCACTAATCTCTTGCAAAAAGATGTTCCTTTTTTTGATGATGATTGTGTAGAAGCATTTGAAATACTTAAGAAAGCCTTGATTTCTGCACCTATTGTTCAGCCACCTGATTTGAATTTACCCTTTGAAATTATGTGTGATGCTAGTGATTATGTTGTTGGTGCTGTTCTAGGGCAAAGAGTTGATAAGAAATTGAATGTTATTCATTATGCTAGTAAAAATCTAGATAGTGCCCAGAGAAATTATGCTACTACTGAAAAAGAATTTTTAGCAGTTGTTTTTGCCTGTGATAAGTTCAGATCCTATGTTGATTCCAGAGTAACTGTTCACACTGATCATGCTGCTATTAAATATCTTATGGAAAAGAAAGATGCTAATGGGTTCTCCTGTTGCAAGAATTTGATTTGCATATTATTGATAGAAAGGGAGCTGAGAACCCCGTTGTAGACAACTTGTCTAGGTTAGAAAATGTTCTTGATGACCCACCGCCTATTGATGATAGTTTTCCCGATGAGAAATTAGCTTTCATAAATGCTTCTCATAATACTCCATGGTATGCTGATTATGCTAATTATATTGTTGCTAAGTTTATACCACCTTGTTTCACATACCAGCAAAAGAACAAGTTTTTCTATGATTTAAGACATTACTTTTGGGATGACCCACATCTTTATAAAGAAGGAGTAGATGGTGTTATTAGACATTGTGTACATGAGCATGAATAGGAACAGATCCTACACAAGTGCCACTCCGAGGCCTACGGAGGACACCACGCTGGAGATAGAACTGCACACAAGGTATTACAATCCGGTTTTTATTGTCCTACTCTCTTCAAGGATGCTCGTAAATTTGTCTTGACTTGTGGTGAATGCCGGAGAATTGGCAATATTAGTAGACGTCAGGAAATGCCTATGAATTATTCACTTGTTATTGAACCATTTGATGTTTGGGGCTTTGATTATATGGGACCTTTTTCATCCTCTAATGGGTATACACAAATTTTAGTTGTTGTTGATTACGTTACTAAGTGGGTAGAAGCTATTCCAACTAGTAGTGCTGATCATAACACTTCTATTAAGATGCTTAAAGAAGTTATTTTTTCCGAGGTTTGGAGTCCCTAGATATTTAATGACTGGCTGTGGTTCACACTTTATTCATGGTGCTTTCCATAAATTGCTTGCTAAATATGATATTAACCATAGAATTGTAGCTCCATATCATCCTCAGTCTAGTGGTCAAGTAGAATTGAGCAATAGAGAGATTAAATTGATTTTGCAAAAGACTGTTAATAGATCTAGAAAGAATTGCTCTAAGAAACTTGATGATGCATTATGGGCTTATAGAAGTGCTTATAAAAACCCTATGGGTATTTCTCCATATAATATGGCTTATGGAAAGGCTTGTCACTTACCTCTTGAACTAGAACATAAAGCTTATTGGGCAATCAAAGAGCACAATTATGATTTCAAACTTGCCAGTGAGAAGAGGTTATTTGACATAAGCTCGCTTGATGAATGGAGAACCCAAGCCTATGAGAATGCCAAGTTGTTTAAAGAAAAAGTTAAAAGATGGCATGACAAAAGGATACGAAAGCATGCGTTTAATGTAGGTGATCATGTTTTGCTATACCACTCTTATTTAAGATTTTTGGCAGGAAAGCTTCTCTCTAAATGGGAAGGTCCTTACATCACCGAGGAGGTCTATCATTCTGGTGCCATCAAGATCAACAACGCCGAAGGCACAAATCCAAAGGTGGTAAACGGTCAAAGAATCAAACATTATATCTCAGGTACTCCCATAAATGTTGAAACCAATATAATTAATAACATAACACCAGAGGGGTACATAAGGGATACTTTCTAGAACGTTTCAGACTCCAAAAAGGAATAGGTATGTGGTACGGTAAGTAAACTGACTCCAAAACTGTTCTAATAGCAATTTTTCTCTGTTTTGGAATATTTAAAAAATTAGGAAAATTAAAAATAGTCCAAAATATGCAAGAGGAGTCCACAAGGGTGGAGGGCGCGCCCTACCCCCTGGGCGTGCTCCCTGCCTTGTGGCCACCTCGTGTGCACTCCGGACTCCGTTTTCTTGCACAATACTTCTTTTGGTCGGTAAAAATTCATTATATAATCTCCCGAAGGTTTTGACCACCATACCACGACAATATCTCCTATTTTCGTTTTGAGTTGTTTCTGCCATAGTTTTTAAGGTCAGGCATCATGTCTTCCTCCTCCTCCAATAATGTGGATGACAATGCTTGGTTGATGCAGATGGAACTCATGAGGGCGGAGACCGAGGAAGCCATGATGGAATAAGATCAAGGGGATTCGCTTGAGGTTCACCCTCCGGCTTCGGAGAGAGGAACTCTTGCTGGCATCTCCACTATTCCCAATCCCCATCAAGCCGTAGGGACTACGAGTAACCATGAAGGCCAACAAATACAAGGAGGACTTCCTCCCAGGAGGCCCTTACATAGGTTACATCGAAACAATTTTCATAATCTAGTTCATAATTATGGAGTGGAGAATACACCTCGCACACACATACCTTCCAATTGGGACATATCCCGTCCAAGTGAAAGTGATGCAGGGAAAAGCTCATGGTGGCCAGAAAACAAGCATCTTTTAGAATAAATTCAAAAGAATGCAATTATGCTTCAACGTGTACTCCAAGAATTGCAGGATCTTAAAGGTAGCTTAATCGAGCTAACTAAAACTCCATCATCATCACCTCCAAAGAAAGGGACATAAATACATGGGTATGGGCACTCCCCTTGGCAACTGCCAAGCTTGGGGGAGGTGCCCCGGTATCATATCACCATCACACCTTTACCTTTATCATTTTCCTTAGTTCGATCCTTTTGGTTATATCTTGATCTAGTAGAATAAAATTTTTAGTATGAGCTAGCTTTGAGTTTTGTTTTGAGATTTATCTATGTAATCGAGTCTGTGAGTTATATAATAAAGAGTAGTTTTGAGTTGAGGGCTTTGCTTTCTTACTATGATCTTGAGGGAATAAAATAAGATCAATACTAAAAATAAATAAAAGGATCATATAATGATCTTATGGAGAGTAATGACTTCACATATAAAGAGTATGATGAATAAAAGTTGCTGAGAGTTGACAAACATAGTTTTGGTCATTGTTGCAATTAATGGGAAGTAATAAAGAATAAGAGGCTTCGCCTATAAATATACTATCTTGGACATACTTTGTAATTGTGAGCACTCATTAAAATATGACATGCTAAAAAGTTGATGTTGGACAAGGAAGCCAACATAATGGGTTATGTTTTCTTATATCCGAATAGAAGTCATATTGTCGTGGATCCTCCAACATGTTGAGCTTGCTTTTATCTCTTATGCTAGCCAAATCCTTTGCACCGTAGAGATACTACTTGTGCATCCAAACATCCCTTAAACCCAGTTTTTCCATGAGAGTCCACCATACCTACCTATGGATTGAGTAAGATCTGATACATCCATTTTGCATCATGTTTTCCTACTGTTATTTATGTTGTTTAATTGTATAATAATGCTTTTGGAGTAATTTTGATGCCTTTTCTCTCATAATATGCAAGGTATGCACCAAGGGGAGAATTTCGCATTGGAAATCGGACTGAAAAAGCTACGCTCAAGTTACCTATTCTGCACAACTCCAAATGAGTTGAAACTCCCGAGGATTTTTATGGAATATTTAAGGAATATTGAGCAAATAAGTACCAGAGGAGGGCCACCGGTGGGCACAACCCACTGGCGCGCCAGAGGCCCAGCGCGCCTCGGTGGTGCCGCCTCCTCGGACCACCTCCGGTGCCCATCTTCTGGTATATAAGTCATTTTGACCTAGAAAAATAAGGAGAGGACATTCGGGACGAAGCGCCGCCGCCTCGAGGCGGAACTTGGGCAGGAGCACTTTTGCCCTCTGGCGGAGCGATTCCGCCGGGGGAACTTCCCTCCCGAAGGGGGGAATCATCATCATCATCATCACCAACAACTCTCCCATCTTGGGGAGGGCTATCTTCATCATCATATTCACCGCACCAACTCCTCTCAAACCCTAGTTCATCTGTTGCGTTCAATCTTTGTATCAAAACTATAGGTTGGTGCCCGTGGGTGACTAGTAGTGTTGATTACATCTTCTAGTTGATTACTTATGGTTTATTTGGTGGAAGATTATATGTTCAGATCCATTATGCTATTCAATACCCCTCTTATCATGAGCATGTTTATCATTTGTCAGTAGTTACTTTCGTTCTTGAGGTCACGGGAGAAATCATGTTGCAAGTAATTATGTGAACTTGATATGTGTTCGATATTTTGATGGTATGTATGTTGCCATTCTCTTAGTGGTGTCATGTGAACGTTGACTACATGACACTTCACCATATTTGGGCCTAAGGGAATGCATTGTGGTGTAGTTATTAGATGGTGGGTTGTGAGCGTGACAAAAGCTTAAACCCCAGTTTATGTGCTATTCCGTAAGGGACCGATTGGATCCAAAAGTTTAATGCTATGGTTAGAATTTATTCTTAATACTTTTCTCGTAGTTGTGGATGCTTGCGAGAGGGTTAATCATAAGTAGGAGGTTTGTTCAAGTAAGAACAACACCTAAGCACCGGTCCACCCACATATCAAATTATCAAAGTACCGAACACGAATTAAGCCAACATGATGAAAGTGACTAGATTAATTCGTGTTCCAAACTACTCCTCTACTTACAATTTTAGCACTTGCAGACATTACCTTGCTGAAAACCACTTTTCATTTCCTTCTGCTCCTCGTTGGGTTTGACACTCTTACTTATCGAAAAGAGCTACAATTTACCCCATACACTTTTGGGTCATCAAGGCAATTTTCTGGCGCCGTTGCCGGGGAGTGAAGCGCTCTTGGTAAGTGCAAAGTGGCAAGGAAACATTATTACTACGTGCTGGAATTTATTGTCACTTGCTACTATGGAAAACAATCCTTTGAATGGTTTGTTCGGGGTATCTTCACCTCGACCGGAACCACAATTAGTTACCCCTAAATCTACTACACCTACCGAAAATATTGAATATGAAATTCTTTCAGGTATGTTAGAGCAATTGCTAGCTAATCCTTATGCAGGAGATGTAACCGAACATCCTGATATGCACTTAATATATGTGGATGAAATTTGTGGATTATTTAAGCTTGCAGGTTTGCCCGGAGATGAAGCTAAGAATAAGGTTTTCCCTTTATCTTTGAAGGTAAAAGCATTGACATGGCATAGGCTATGCGATGATATTGGATCTTGGAACTGGAACCGTTTGAAATTGGAATTTCATCAGAAATTTTATCCTATGCATCTAGTTCATCATGATCGGAATTATATATATAATTTTTGGCCTCGTGAAGGAGAAAGTATTGCTCTAGATTGGGGGAGGCTTAAGTCAATGTTATATTCATGACCCAATCATGAGCTCTCGAGAGAAATTATTATCCAGAATTTTTATGCTCGGCTTTCTAGTAATGATCAATCCATGCTTGATACTTCTTGTACTGGTTCTTTTATGAAGAAGACTATTGAATTCCGGTGGGATCTTTTAGAAAGAATTAAACGCAACTCTGAAGATTGGGAACTCGACGAAGGTAAAGAGTCGGGTATTGAACCTAAGTTTGATTGTGTTAATTTTTTTTATGAATACCGATGCCTTTCAAAAGTTTAGCACTAAATATGGACTTGACTCTGAGATAGTAGCTTCCTTTTGTGAATCTTTTTCTACTCATGTTGATCTCCCTAAGGATAAGTGGTTTAAATATCACCCACCAATTAAATAAGAAGTTAAATAACCGGTAAAAGCTAAAGAAGAAACTAGCATCTACAACGTAGATCCAGTTGTTCCCACTGCTTATATTGAAAAACCATCTTTTCCTATTAGGATGAAGGAACATGCTAAAGCTTCAACTGTGGTTAACAAAAGTTATGTTAGAACACCCAAACCTTCTGAACAAATCAAGGTTGAACCTAGTGTTGCTATGGTTAAAGATCTCTTAGTGGATAATATTGATGGGCATGTTATTTACTTCTGCGGTGAAGCTTCTAGAATTGCCAAACCTGAGGGAAAAGATAAACATAGACCAGTTGTTGGCATGCTTGTTATCTCAGTTAAGATAGGAGATCACTGTTATCATGGGTTATGTGACCTAGGTTCTAGTGTGAGTGCTATTCCTTTCTCATTATATTAAGAAATTAAAGATGAAATAGCACCTGCTGAAATAGAAGACATAGATGTTACTATTAAAATTGCTAATAGAGATACTATATCGCCAATTGGGATTCTTAGAGATGTTGAAGTCTTGCGTGGGAAGGTAAAATACCCTACTGACTTTCTTGTTCTTACCACCCCACAAGATGAATTTTGTCCTATTATATTTGGTAGACCTTTCTTGAACACCATCAATGCTAAAATAGATTGTAAGAAACAAACTATCGGTGTTAGCTTTGGTGATGAATTTCATGAGTTTAATTTTTCCAGGTTTAGTAAACAATCTCATAAGAAAGATTTGCCTAGTAAGGATGAAATTATTGGTCCTGCTTCTATTGTTGTGCCTCCTACTGATCCTTTGGAACAATATTTGCTAGACCATGAAAATGATTTGCATATGCATGAGAGAAATGAAATAGATAAAATCTTTTTCGAACAACAACCTCTACTTAAAAACAATTTGCCTATTGAAACTCTAGGAGGTCCTCCTCCACCTAAAGGTGATCCTGTGTTCGAATTAAAACAATTGCCAGACACTTTGAAATATGCTTATCTTGATGAAAAGAAGATATATCCTGTTATTATAAGTGCTAACCTTTCAGAACATGAAGAAGAGAGATTATTGAAAGTTCTAAGGAAGCACAAAGCTGCTATTGGATATACTCTTGACGATCTTAAGGGCATTAGTCCCACTCTATGTCAGCACAAGATTAATATGGAACCTGATGCTAAACCCGTTGTTGATCACTAACATCGGTTAAATCCAAAAATGAAAGAAGTGGTAAGAACGGAAATATTGAAACTTCTGGAAGCAGGTATAATCTATCCTATAACTGATAGTAGATGGGTAAGTCATGTTCATTGTGTTCCTAAGAAGGGAGGTATCACTATTGTTCCTAATGATAGAATGAGCTTATGCCACAAAGAATTGTCACGGGCTATAGAATGGTAATTGATTATAGAAAATTAAATAAAGCTACTAGGAAAGATCATTACCCTCTGCCTTTTATTGATCAAATGTTAGAAAGACTATCTAGGCACACACATTTTTGCTTCCTTGATGGATACTCTGGCTTTTCACAAATACCTGTTTTACAATCTGATCAAGAAGAGACCACTTTTACTTGTCCTTTTGGAACATTTTCTTATAGCGTATGCCTTTCAGTTTATGTAATGCACCTTCTACCTTTCAAAGATGTATGACTGCTATCTTCTCTAATTTTTGTGAAAAGATTGTTGAGGTTTTCATGGATGACTTTTCTGTTTATGGGAAGTCTTTTGATGATTGTTTAAGCAATCTTGATCGAGTTTTGCAGAGATGTGAACAAACAAATCTAGTCTTGAATTGGGGGGAAGTGCCACTTTATGGTTAATGAAGGTATTGTCTTGAGTCATAAAATTTCTGAAAGAGGCATTGAAGTGGACAAAGCCAAGGTTGATGCAATTGAGAAAATGCCATGTCCTAAAGATATCAAAGGTAGTTTCCTTGGTCATGCTAGTTTCTATAGGAGATTTATCAAAGCCTTTTCTAAAATTTCTAGGCCTCTTACTAATCTTTTGCAAAAGGATATTCCCTTTGTGTTTGATGATGATTGTATGGAAGCCTTTGAAACACTAAAGAAAGCCTTAATCACTGCACCTGTTGTTCAACCACCTGATTGGAACTTGCCTTTTGAGATTATGTGTGATGCTAGTGATTATGTTGTTGGTGCTGTTCTAGGACAAAGAGTTGATAAGAAACTAAATGTTATTCATTATGCTAGTAAAACTCTAGATAGTGCTCAACAAAACTATGCTACTACTGAAAAAGAATTCTTAGCACTGGTGTTTGCTTGTGATAAATTCAGATCTTACATTGTTGATTCTAAAGTAATTGTTCACACCGATCATGCTGCTATAAAATATCTTATGGAAAAGATAGATGCTAAACCTAGACTCACTAGGTGGGTTCTTCTACTACAAGAATTTGGTTTTCATACTACTGATAGGAAAGGAGCAGAGAACCCCATAGTTGATAACATGTCTAGACTCGAATATATTCTTGATGACCCACAACCAATTAATGATAGCTTCCCCGATGAACAACTAGCTGCAATAAATGTTTCTCATAGTACACCATGGTATGCTGACTATGCTAATTATATTGTTGCTAAATACATACCACCTAGCTTCACATACCAACTGTCGGTGTCAAAACCGGCGGATCTCGGGTAGGGGGTCCCGAACTGTGCGTCTAGGCGGATGGTAACAGGAGACAAGGGACACGATGTTTTTACCTGTGTTGGGCCCTCTCGATGGAGGTAAAACCCTACTCCTGCTTGATTGATATTGATGATATGGGTAGTACAAGAGTGGATCTACCACGAGATCAAAGAGGCTAAACCCTAGAAGCTAGCCTATGGTATGATTGTTGTTCGTCCTATGGACTAAAACCCTCCGGTTTATATAGACATCGGAGAGGGCTAGGGTTACACAGAGTCGGTTACAATGGTAGGAGATCTACATATCCGTATTGCCAAGCTTGCCTTCCACGCCAAGGAAAGTCCCATCCGGACACGGGACGAAGTCTTCAATCTTGTATCTTCATAGTCTTGGAGTCCGGCCAATGATGATAGTTCGCCATCCGGACACCCTCGCCCAGACTCCTCAAGAGCCCCTAACCAGGCTTCAATGATGATGAGTCTGGCGCGCATATTGTCTTCGGCATTGCAAGGCGGGTTCTCCTCCAGATTCCATGTGCTTGCCGAATAGTGTCTGACTTCCTTATAAATGTTGCGCTCCTTGGCTTCCACGTCCAATAATGGCCCTCTTCCATGTGTCGCATGAATGCAAAAAGCTAGGGTATTTTTATGTTTTACCCCCTAGCTGCACGAATAAGCCGCCTATAAGAGAGGCGAGGATCCAGATCTGAATCACACCATCCTCCTTTCGCGAGTACTCATCGAAGCACCTCTAACAAAAATCCACTCCATCATGGACAGTCGACGCGGCTCCTCCTCTCGCGCTCCTAGCCCTCAGCCAGGAGATTGGAGGAGATGTTCAGTCCCGCATAGCGAGCTAGTGACGCTCCAAGCAGAGGGATACCTCCCCCCAGCCTTCATGGTTCCGGTTCGAGCCGGACTGGCCACCTACAAGGGCGGAAAGCAGGCGGAGAGCGTCCCCAATCCCTCCAAAGGAGAGCGGGTATGCTTCGTCCCTTATCTGATAAGGGGACTCGGATTTCCCATACATCCGTTTCTCCGGGGGCTCCTGGAGTTCTACGGACTCCAGCTTCACCACCTTACACCTGCCTCCATCTTGCACATCGCGGGCTTTGTAGCCCTTTGCGAGCTGTTCTTGGGCATAGAGGCCCATTTCGCGTTGTGGAAGAGATTGTTTTGCCTCGTACCCCGTTCTCATGAGGGGTCGATATATCAAGTGGGCAGAGCCGAAATATGGCGCATCGCCAGGACCGGATATCTATCCGGAACCCCGAAGAAGGCGTCCGAAGACTGGCCTTCAGAATGGTTTATATGGAAGACGCCCCACTGCTGGACCCAGTTCGGATCGGTCTCCCGGAGTTCAGCAATGGTCCTTTGAAGAAACGCCTGAGCTGGCGCCCGCGGAGCCCTCAACGGGAGAATGATAGGGGCGTCCAATATCTGATGGGCCGAATAAGGTTGCTGGCTCATTCCGGATTGACCATTATTGGAGTCATGGCCACGTGCATCATGCGAGGGGTGCAGCCGCTCCAATATAGGGGCCACCCCATGTGGGATTTCAACGGGGAGGATGACGCCACCCGCCATGGCCGCAAGGGGCCGGGATCGGTTGACGACCTGGTGAAGATCCTGTCTGGCTTGTACAAGGGGGAGAAAGAGGACTTCCTCTGCGCGAGTCCATTGAATGGATTCTCCATGAATAACCCTCGAAGCTGGGTAAGTGGACGTTTATTTATCCGATCCATATTCCCAAAGTTAAGTGTCTCACTTCGTGATTTCGACACAGGAGCTGCGCCGAGACGTAGAGGGCATACACAGCCCGACTCCACAACCCGAGGATCCGGGACGATCCCTTGATCTGACCTCCGAAGAGGATCCAGACATTAAGGTGGAGCTGATAGACGGGGTGTTCCACCAACTTAGCATGGACAATGCTTTGGTCGCCATTACGGCCGACTACCCCGGTTTATCTCCGGCTTCCTGTAATGCGTGACCAAGTCGACATCATTACTCATCCATGCTTATTTCTGACCACCGAATACCAACGGTGCCCCGCAGGAGGTGCCTTTAAGGCGGGAAGCCGAACCCGCAGCGGCTGACCAACAAGGGTCAGTTCGGCCCAGCAGGCGGAAGAGGAGTGCGGCGCGAATCGAAACATTGCCGTAACGGTATGGCGCACCACCGTTGTTAAGAGAAGGATTCCTGGGAGGTATATTAACGCTCATGATTTTTCCAGGAGAAAGAGTGCTCGCCGGACTGTGTCCGGAGAGGTTGCCAATCAAGCCTCCGCCAGCCAGGCTCCAACGCCAGGTCCGGAGGGGGAGGCGAACACAAGGCGTGAGCCGGATGCTCCTCCAACGGAGGATGCCGACAGGCGGAGAGCGCCATGAATCACAGGCGCCGCCGGACAGTTCTTCGTGACGCATGTTTCTCCCTGGAGGCGCTGAATTCCTTTAATGCGGGAGACGCGCACCTCCGTGCCGCTCGAGATGGTCTACCCAGAGCCACGGAGCAGTATGCGAAAGACATACGGGTGAGGAAATTTAATAGTTATATATGCCAGTAGCCCCCGAGACTTAAAATAGTTAGAATAACTGATTTAAGGATAATTTGTTATGCAGGATCTTACGGAGAAGAATACCGACCTGTCCCAGGAGCTTCAAGAGTTCAAGGCACAACTTGAGGCCGCACTAGCAGCCGTGGGGGGAGCCACAGAGCCCCCCTCTGGTAATGCATACTTCGAAAAGATAAGCAGTTTATGAAGTGCGGTGTGTGTATAAGTCTGACAATAATATTGCAGATGGTGCCGGACTAGATCCGGACAAGCAACATCTATTGCGCCAGCTGAAGGACGGCGAGAAGGTGCTTATGAGGGTGCAACAGGAGAGGAACAAACTCCAAGATGCCAACACCCAGCTGGGCGAAGAACTAAAAGATGTTCGGGTCCAGCTGTCTGACTCCGTGAAGGAGAATCGGCGGCTTCGTCGCGGCATCTACAGTAAGTGTTTGAGCAAACTCTTTTGAAAAGAAGAGTTCGGCGAGGAAGTCGATTGACAGAAATGTGTCTGTAGGTGTGCTCACTGTGTCGCCCCTGCTGGAGGAAATGCCCGGTTCAATGGGTGACCTACTTCGAAGCTGCTGAATCGCACGAACGTGTTCGGCAGGCGATGAGTGGCGTCGCCCAGGCCTTATGGCCGTCCGTCTCCCTACCCGAGGGTCTTGGAGGGCTTGCGGAGAAGCTTCAGGGAGCACGGCAGCGCTTCCGTCTGTGGAAGATATTGGCCTGCCGTCAAGGCGCCAGGGAGGCCCGGGCCATGGTGAAGACGCGGTACATGAAGGCTGATCCGAACCACATGGCCGAGGTCAGACCTGTGGGGCCCGATGGGAAGGAGATCCCTGTGAGCTTAATGTATGGCCAAGTAGAGTTGGCCGCGAAGTATTCCCAACGGGACTGTAAATTAGACAGCCTGTTAGATGGGATTGAAGAGGAGTATAATCAGTCAATTTGACGATATATTTTAAAATGACATGTATAATGCCTTCTAGCCGGATTGTAGATCGTTTGTCTTTGCGGATGTTTTCGCTTCAACCTCGGGACCCAACAGTCCGGAGTGTGTCCGAATACCCTCGCGGTTATGCAAAAACCAGGGCAGGCATGGAGACCAGGCGTAGGGGTCATTAGTGCTTTATCAGACAAGTGCCCAACTAGTTATGTTATATTACATGGTTAGTAAGAAACATCTTCCAGGGAGAATAGTTCCGTTAGGGGTTCCTTTTCTCGGGAGGCATGCCCTAAAGTGCATGTCCGGACTGCGAAAAGAGCAGAAAAGCGTTTAGGGGCAGATAAATAAATAAGTAAGAAATCATCTTTCAAGTCACCGACCGAATATTCCCTTAAGAACGCTAGCTTTCGGCTTCACCCAGTTTGAGGTACACATCCGGCTGACTTAGCAGTAGCAATCGCAAAGGTGCTCCCTTTACCTCCTAGCCGAACAATCGGGAACGTAGGGGTAAGCACAGGAGCCAGGCAACCCAGCTTGGCCAAAACTTAAGTCATATCGATGCATATAATGGTGAATAAAAGGCACATGTGGAAGTGTGACACATGTGTTGGGCATGAAGCCCGTATAAATAAGCTTCCGCTAAAGAAGCCCCCAGGTACAATGAGTGTGAGCCGCACGTCAAGTGTGTGCGAACAATGCGCAGATCAGCCCTCAAAGGCTTTATGAAAAAGGGAGGAAGAAAGAGATAAACAAAAGACAGCTAAAGTATAAAATGTGGACGGAGGAAGGAGACGAACTCTGAGTCCGGCGCTAGGCGTAGAATCATCGGAGATGGGCTGCGTTCCATGGGTTCGGCTCTAGTCGGTTGTCCGATGCGTTTCGCAGACGGTATGCTCCGCCGGTCAGGACTTGGTCGATGATGAAGGGACCTTCCCATTTGGACTTGAGTTTGTCCTTTTTCTTGTCCGGCAGGCGAGAACTAATTCGCCAACATTGTAAGTTTTGGCCCGTACTTCTCTGCTTTGATATCTTCGAGCCTGCTGTTGATAGAATGCGGAACGAGCTTTTGCCACGCCGCGCTCCTCTTCTAATGCGTCCAAACTGTCCTGCCGATCCAACTCGGCTTCTCTTTCTTCGTACATGCGCACGCGAGGTGAGTCATGAATTATATCGCAGGGCAAAACTGCCTCTGCGCCGTACACCATAAAAAATGGTGTGAATCCGGTAGTGCGGTTTGGCGCGGTCCGCAGCCCCCAGAGTACGGAGTCGAGCTCCTCCACCCAGTGTGTGTTAGATTCCGTGAGGGATCGCACTAACCTGGGTTTGATGCCGCTCATGATTAGACCATTTTCTTGTTCGACTTGACCGTTAGTTTGAGGGTGATAGACTAAAGCGTAGTCGAGCTTGATGCCCATATTTTTGCACCAGAGTTTAACCTCGTCGGCCGTGAAGTTCGTGCCGTTATCAGTGATGATGCTATGGGGGATGCTGTAACGGTGTACTATCCCAGATATGAAGTCTATCACAGGTCCGGGTTTGGCCATTTTAACTGGCTTGGCCTCTATCCATTTGGTGAATTTGTTCACCATGACCAATAGGTATTTTTGCTTGTGGGTTCCCCCTTTAAGGGGTCCAACCATGTCAAGCCCCCAGACCGCGAACAGCCAGGTGATGGGTATAGTTTTGAGGGCGGTGGGTGGCATGTGGCTTTGATTAGCAAAGAGCTGGCAACCGACGCATCGTTGGACTAAGTCTGAGCATCCGTCCGGCCGTCACCAATAAAATCTGTATGGAAGGCCTTGCCTACAAGGGCTCATGGCTGCGGCGTGGTGCCCGCCGAGTCTGGCGTGGATTTCAGCCAGAGGTTTCGCCTTCCTCTTCGGAGATGCACCTTTGAAGGACTCGGTTGTGCTTTTCTTATAAAGCTCTCCTCATGGACCTTGTAGGCTTTAGATCGCCGTACTATGCAGCGGGCCTCGTTTTGGTCTTCGGGAGTTCTGCCTAATTAAATAGGCTAGGAATGGTTCCGTCCACGGGGCAATGACTGCCATTATTTCGTGGGCTGAAGGTGTTATTTCATTGGCTGAGCCACCGATTGTGTCAGAATGTTCAGAGTTGGGCGGTGCGGTTGGTTCCGGGTTGTTGTTTCCGGACTCCTCTTCCCATAATACGGATGGCTTAAAAAGCCGCTCCAGGAAGATGTTTGGAGGGACGGCGTCGCGCTTTGCGCCGATGCGTGCCAACACATCGTCCGCCTGGTTATTATCCCGGGCTACGTTTTTAAGACGGCATTACGGTAGGCTGCCATTTTCAGATCCTTGGCGTCAAAGTCTCCATTTACTTGGGATATTGCGAGGTTTGAGTCCCCGCGGACCTCTAGGCGTTGAATGCCCATGGAGATTGCCGTCCGGAGACCGTGTAGAAGGGCCTCGTATTCGGCTGCATTGTTGGAGTCCGTGTACATTATCTCGGCACGATTGGACTGTGTCTCCGGTTGGGGACGTCAAGACGACGCCTTGCCCCCAAGCCGCCAACATTTTGGAGCCGTCAAGTGCATGATCCATTGGAGTATCGCCGTACTCTTTAGGGAGTTCGGCTTCGGTCCATTCAGCGATGAAGTCGGCCAAAACTTGTGACTTTATAGCCCGCCGTGGTTTGTAGGTTATGTCGAATGGTAGGAGCTCAATGGCCCATTTTGCAATCCTGCCCGTCGCGCGGTTGTTTATAATGTCGTTGAGAGGTACGTCGGAGGCTACTGTTATCGAACACTCTTGAAAGTAGTGTCGCAGCTTCCGGGATGCCATGAACACCGCGTACGCTATATTTTGATAATGTGGATACCGGGACTTGCATGGAGTTAAGACAGTGGATACGTAGTACACTGGTTTTTGAAGAGGGAATTTGTGTCCTTCTGTTTCTCGTTCGACGACGAGCACCGCGCTTACGACCTTTGCCGCGATGTATAATAACATTGGTTCGCCCAAGTTGGGCGCGGCCAGGACCGGATTTGTTGCCAGTATGGCCTTTATTTCTTTGAGTCCGGCCGTGGCAGCATCCGTCCATTCGAAGTGTTCGTGCACGGAGGAGGCGATAAAGGGCAATGCCTTTTCTCCCCAGCTAGAGATGAAGCGGCTTAGAGCCGCCATGCATCCAATCAATTTTTGTATTTGTTTGAGGTCTTTTGGGATATCCAAGCGTGATGAGCTCGGATCTTGGCTGGGTTTGCTTCAATTCCTCTACCGGATACAATGAAGCCCAAGAGCTTTCTATTTGATACGCCAAAACGCATTTTTCTGGGTTGAGCTTAATGTCATATGCTCGGAGGTTGTCGAATGTGAGCCTCAAGTCCTCTACTAGAGTTTCGACGTGTTTGGTCTTGACGAGCACATCGTCTACGTATGCCTCCACTGTTTTGCCAATCTGGGTTGCCAGACATGTCTGAATCATGCGCTGATATGTTGCGCCGGCGTTTTTGAGCCCGAAGGGCATTGTGTTGAAGCAGAATGGTCCGTATGGAGTAATGAATGCCGTTGCAGCTTGGTCTGTCTCCGCCATCTTGATTTGATGGTAGCCGGAGTATGCGTCGAGGAAGCACAATGAATCCTGCCCTGCGGTAGCATCGATGATTTGGTTGATGCAGGGAAGGGGGAAAGGATCCTTTGGATAAGCCTTGTTAAGGTCTTTAAAATCGACACACAGGCGCCAGGATTTGTCCTTTTTTGGTACCATTACCAGGTTTGCTAGCCAGTCCGGATGTTTTATGATGAATCCGGCTTCTAATAGTTTGGCTAGCTCCTCTCCCATTGCCTGTCTTTTGGGTTCGGAAAATCGCCGAAGGGCCTGTTTGACTGGCTTGAATCCTTTTAGGATGTTTAGGCTGTGTTCCGCCAACCTGCGTGGGATTCCTGGCATATCTAAAGGGTGCCAGGCAAAGATGTCCCAAATTTACCGAAGGAATTCTCGTAGTGCGGCGTCTACATCAGGGTTTAATTGTGCCCCAATGGAGGCCGTCTTTGTGGGGTCCATTGGATGGACTTGGAATTTGACTATTTCGTCCACTGGCTTAAAAGAGGTGGACTTGGATCTCTTATCGAGTATCACATCATCCCTCACATCGTGAAGCGCAATAAGATGAGTTCCTCCGCCGCTAGGGCTTGGATAGTGCCTCTAGGGCTAGTGCGGTTGTCTTATTTTCGGCGCGCAATGCTATGTCCGAATCACTGACAAGAGTGATGATTCCATTGGGCCCGGGCATTTTAAGCTTCATGTACCCGTAATGGGGTATAGCTTAAAAAATTGTGAATGCCTCTTGCCCTAATATAGCGTGATATCCGCTGCTGAACGGTGCCACTTGGAACGTGACCTCTTCGGACCTGTAATTGTCCGGCGAGCCGAACACAACATCTAGTGTAATTTCTCCCGTGCAGCGTGCTTCCCGACTAGGGATTATTCCTCTAAAGGTTGTGCTGCTTCGCTCAATGCAGCTCCAGTCTATTTCCATTTTTCGAAGGGTTTCCTCGTAGATGAGGTTTAATCCGCTGCCGCCATCCATGAGTACCTTAGTAAGACGAAAGCCTTCCACTATTGGGCTGAGGACCAATGCGGCTGGTGCTCGGGCTGTTCGGAATTTAGGTTCGTCGCTGGCGTTGAAGGTGATAGCCGTGTCGCTCCATGGATTTATTGTTGCTACTTGGTAGACTTGGCGAGGCATGGAGTGTTCGTTTCGCATATTATTTGATGCAAAAGTCTCAAAGATGTTAATACCGCATCTTGGTCTTGTTGGGCTGGTTCTCTGGGGCTAGAAGCTCTTCGCCACTTTTGGCTACTCGCCATAGTATCCAACATGCTCAAGGCTATGTGTTGGAGTGGCGCCCTCAGATTATGGATTTTACAGGTCCGCTGAGCCATCCCTCCAAAGACGGCCGTGCCCTTAGGGTTTTTTTGCTTTTTGTTTTTTGTCCCAGGTGCTTGAGCATGATGCACCCTTTTATTTCGGACTAGGGTTGTGTTCGGAGCCAGATTGTCCCAAAACTTGGTTTCGGTTTTCCAAGCACTCTCCATCGCACAAGATTTTCAGATTATGGACGCCTTGGTCGTGGCGTGTAATTTCGCGACGACTTATGGCGTTCATGATTCCCTTGTCCGTGCAATTGTTGCAGAAAATTGAGATTGCGCTTTCCTCACGGCAGTCCTTTATCATGTCCATAACCAGGAGGAATCTGGCCCAATAATGATGTACTGTTTCAGCGGGCTCTTGCCGTATTTGAGATAAATCGCTTGTGTTTGGGTGGGCGGGTGGAATTAAATTCAGAACCCCGCCCAATCTAAGGCTCAAGGGCCGAAAAGTTTCCGGATTTGGAAGCTTGGATTGCTGGATGTTGTCCAACGAATCTGGTCCGCTGCCTGACTTTAGGTTCAGTACTTGACTGATGTCCGTTCCTCCGCGGGAATCCGACAAGGAGGGATCAGGAATCCGGACATAACTGGTCTTTAATATGGAAGAAAAGTCGTCGCACTGTTCCTCTACCACATCAACGTGGTGGGTAGCCTGGGGAGAGTTGATCTCTCTCAGATCGGTTTTGAGCCCAATCTGATCGTAGTCTATAGCGACTCCCAGGACGGCGATGCGATCCAAGAGCTCATTTACGGAGGAGAGCTCCATCGGATCTAGCTGCTCGGCGAGTTCCGAGTTGACGTGAAAATCGCTTTTGATGACCCGAGAGGTCATTGTTGGAGCGGCGGCCGAACAGCCGGTCATAAGAAAACCACCTAGCCGGATAGTTTGGCCGGTGGCCAAAGCTCCTTTGGCAACGGTATCATCTTTAAAGACGGGAAGAGGCATCCTTCCTGATTGCGACGGCACAGAGGAACTCTCAATGAAAGCACCAATGTCGGTGTCAAAATCGGCGGATCTCGGATAGGGGGTCCCGAACTGTGCGTCTAGGCGGATGGTAACAGGAGACAAGGGACACGATGTTTTTACCCAGGTTTGGGCCCTCTCGATGGAGGTAAAACCCTACTCCTGCTTGATTGATATTGATGATATGGGTAGTACAAGAGTGGATCTACCACGAGATCAAAGAGGCTAAACCCTAGAAGCTAGCCTATGGTATGATTGTTGTTCGTCCTATGGACTAAAACCCTCTGGTTTATATAGACATCGGAGAGGGCTAGGGTTACACAGAGTCGGTTACAATGGTAGGAGATCTACATATCCGTATTGCCAAGCTTGCCTTCCACGCCAAGGAAAGTCCCATCCGGACACGGGACGAAGTCTTCAATCTTGTATCTTCATAGTCTTGGAGTCCGGGCAATGATGATAGTTCGGCCATCCGGACACCGCCTAGTCCAGGACTCCCTCACCAACAAAAGAAAAAAAATTCTTCGATGACTTAAGACATTACTTTTGGGATGACCCACATCTTTATAAAGAAGGAGTAGATGGTATTATTACACGCTGTGTACCTGACCATGAACAGGAACAAACCGTACAGAAATTTCACTCCGAAGCTTATGGAGGACATCACGCGGGAGATAGAACCGGTCATAAGGTATTGCAATCTGGTTTTTATTGGCCTACTATCTTCAAGGATGCCCATAAGTTTGTCTCATCTTGTGATGAATGCCAAAGAATAGGTAATATTAGTAAGCGTCAAGAAATGCCTATGAATTATTTACTTTCTGTTGAACCATTTGATGTTTGGGGATTTGACTTTATGGGACCTTTTCCTTCCTCTAATGGGTATACACATATTTTGGTTGCTGTTGATTATGTTACTAAATGGGTAGAAGCTATTCAAACCAGTAGTGTTGATCACAACACCTCTATTAAAATGCTTAAGGAAGTTATTTTTCCACGGTTTGGAGTCCCTAGATATTTAATGACTGATGGTGGTTCACACTTTATTCATGGTGCTTTCCGTAAGATGCTTGCTAAGTATGATGTTAATCATAGAATAGCGTCACCTTATCATCCTCAGTCTAGTGGTCAAGTTGAACTTAGCAATAGACAAATAAAACTAATTTTACAAAAGATTGTTAATAGGTCCCGGAAGAATTGGTCTAAGAAATTAGATGATGCACTTTGGTCTTATAGAACAGCCTAGAAAAATCCTATGGGTATGTCTCCATATAAAATGGTTTATGGAAAAGCTTGTCATTTACCTCTTGAGTTAGAACACAAAGCATTTTGGGCAATAAAAGAACTTAATTATGATTTCAAACTTGTTCAGATCCATTATGATATTCAACATCCCTCTGATGTTGAGCATGTTTATCATTTATGAGTAGTTACTTTCGTTCTTGAGGTCACGGGAGGAATCATGTTGCAAGTAATTGTGTGAACTTGATATGTGTTCGATATTTTGATGGTATGTATGTTTCCATTCTCTTAGTGGTGTCATGTGAACGTTGACTACATGACATTTCACCATATTTGGGCCTAAGGGAATGCATTGTGGATTATTTATTAGATGGTGGGTTGCGAGAGTGATAGAAGCTTAAACCTAGTCCATGCGTTATTCCGTAAGGGACCTATTGGATCCAAAAGTTTAATGCTATGGTTAGAATTTATTCTTAATGCTTGTCTCGTAGTTGCGGATGCTTGCGAGAGGGTTGATGATAAGTAGGAGGTTTGTTCAAGTAAGAACATCACCTAAGCACCGGTCCACCCACATATCAAATTATCAAAGTACCGAACACGAATTAAGCCAACATGATGATAGTGACTAGATGAAATCCCAGTGTACCCTGAAGAACACTTTGCTTATCATAAGAAACCGTTTTGGCCTGTCCTTTGCCTCAAAAGGATTGGGCTACCTTGATGCACTTTTGTTACTACTATTCTTACTTGCTCGTTCAAATTATCTTGCTACCAAACTACTCTGCTACTTACAATTTTAGCACTTGCACACATTACCTTGCTGAAAACCACTTGCCATTTCCTTCTGCTCCTCGTTGGGTTCGACACTCTTACTTATCGAAAAGAGCTACAATTGACCCCATACACTTGTGGGTCATCAAGATCCTTCAAGTAAGTTGTCATCGGTGCAAGCAATAAAAATTGCTCTCTAAATATGTATGATCTATTGGTGTGAAGAAAATAAGCTTTATACAAACTTGTGATATGGAAGAAATAGAATGTTCTTTATCACAAGCGTCAATATAAAGTGACATTATTTTGCATTAAGATTTTGTGCATCCAACCATAAAAGCGCATAACAACCTCTGCTTCCTTCTAAGAAGGGCCTACCTTTTACTTTTATCTTCTACCTGTATACAAGAGACATGGTGATCTTCACCTTTCCTTTTTACACTTTTTTCCTTTTGGGAAGCACTATGTGTTGGAGAAAGATCCAAATATATATATCCACTTGGATATAGGTTATCATAAAGTATCATTGTTGACATTACCCTTCCGGTAAAAAGGTTGTGAGGCGAAGCTATAAGCCCCTATATTTCTCTGTGTCCGACTGAGGCTTTGAACCCATAAGTATCGTGTGAGTGTTAGCAATTGTAAAAGACTAAATGATAGTTGAGTACGTGGACTTGCTGAAAAGCTCTTAAATTGACTCTTTCCGATGTTATGATAAATTGTAATTGCTCCAATGACTGAGACAATGGTTTATTAGTTTTCAATGAAGTTTTGGATTCATGCTTTACCTTGTGAACGAATTGTTACTTTAGCATAAGAAATTATATGACAATGTATGTTGCTGTTCTAAAGATGACCATGATGCCCTCATGTTCATATTTTATTTTATCGACACCTCTATCTCTAAACATGTGGGCATATTTTTTGATTTTGACTTTCGCTTGAGGGCAAGCGAGGTCTAAGCTTGGGGGAGTTGATACGTTCATTTTGCATCATGCTTTTATATCAATATTTATTGCATTATGGGCTATTATTACACATTATAGCACAATACTTATGCCTTTTTCTCTTATTTTACTAGGTTTATATGAAGAGGGAGAATGCTAGCAGTTGGAATTCTGAAGTGGAAAAGAAGCAAATATTATAGACCTATTCTGCACAACTCCAAAAGTCTTGAAACTTTGCGGAGAGTCATTTTGGAATTAATAAAAAATACTCGGCGAAGAAAGCACTAGAGGGGGCCACCAACCATCCACAAGGGTAGGGGGCATACCCTACGCCTTGGGCGCGCCACCTGCCTAGTGGGCCCCCTATCAGGCCTCCGGTGCCCATCTTCTGCTATATGGTGTGTTTTGACCTAGAAAAAAATTAGAAGGAAGCTTTCGGGACGAAGCGCCGCCGTCTCGAGGCGAACTTGGGTAGAACCAATCTAGGGCTCCGACGGAGCTGTTCTACATTGAGAGGGGGTCAATCTAGGGAGGGGGAAATCAAAGTCATCGTCATCACCAACGATCCTCTCATCGAGAGGGGGTCAATCTCCATCAACATCTTCACCAGCACTATCTCCAAGAACAAGATGAACACAAGAGAGAAAACAAGAGGAACACTCAAGAACAAGTCCAATCACACATCCACTAAACCAACAAACACACAAGATCCACAAGGTACATGAACAATCAAAGGGAAACAAGGCACATGGTAAAGTTCATCCCAAATCCTATGAAGGAGATGAGGGCTTGCTTCCCTAGGGATCTTCTCCAAGAGGAGGGCTTGATCTCCAAGAGGAGCTTCTCCAAGAGGAGGCCTTGATCTCCAAGAGGAGCTTCTCCAAGAGGAGGTCTAGATCTCTAAAAGGAGGAAGATGAGCAAAGCTCTCTCTTTCTCTATCCAATACTTTGCTATCCTCTCAATGAGCTAGGGAAGGGGTATATATAGTCTAGGGACCAAATAAGAGGAGGGGGGATACAAGGGTAAAAACCCAAAGAGGAACGCAGGCCCTCGGAGTGGTGCGGGCACCCGGGGTCAAACCGGCCAGGCACCTGGGGCGGGGCTGGTGGCTAGCGCGGGGTAGGCCGGGCACCGGGCCGCAGCTGGCGCTGCCCAGGAGGGCGGGCACCCGGTGTTCAGAGGCCGAGCACCGGGCCGGGCGGCCTGTGTGGCTGGAGGAGGGCTGCACCCGGGGCCTCAAGCCCGGCACCTGGGTGGCCTAGGCATGGCTGGCCAAGTGAGGCCGGGCACCCGGGGCCGGCTGGGAGCAGCGCCATGGAGGGGCCGGGCCTCCGGGGCCAAAGTGCCCGGGCACCCGGGGTGTCCATAGCCTCTCCTTCTTCTCTCTTCTCGCTTCTCTCCTCTTCTCCTTGACCGTAGGTGCTTGGGTGTTCCTACTAGCCTCTCCATCATCAACACCTTGAAACCTAATCATGCACAACACCTCCGTTTGAGGTAGGACCCAACTCTTGAATGAATTTGAGTGGAGCTCGAAGAGGAAAGAGTTCACCTCATTCTCGAAGGCGCGTGAACGTGCTCTTGTCCATGGTCCTCGCCGTCCTTGCGGTGGTGGTGTGACATTCATGGTGATGGTCAAGGGATGCTCCGGATCATCCCCCCTTGGAGAGATCAGTCCACGGATCGTGATCTTCATCACCATGGGAAGGAGACGACATTGCCGTGTAGAAGTGGACAACCACTAAGCACTTGTCATGTGGAAGCTCGAAATGGTCACTCTCCAATGTCGCACTGTCTTGTGATTCCTTCAAAAGGAACGAGTAGAACAAACACTTGGAAAAACAAATGCGGTTAGCATTAGAGCAAAACCCAACATTCAAGAGGTGAGTAACCAAACAACTGTCATCATCAAGTATAGCATATGGTGTGACAAGGGATTGTGGCATGGCATGTAAGCATATAAATTGAGCACATGGAGAAGCATCAAGGAAACAATCATGCAAGGGTGAGGTAAAGGTGCTAATATGTGGGACAAGTGAACAAGCATCTACATCAATGTCATAGCAAGCATGCATAAGACTCTCAATGAATGGTATATGGTAGGCATAAGAGTCATTCACAACACCCAAGAAGATGATATGACTAAACACATGCAAGTGCAAGACAATCCAAGCATAATGTGCATAGGGTGTAGTGAAAAACGAGTGGCACTCAACACAATAGAAAGAGAAATTGTTAATCATGTGTGAGGCAATCAAGGCAAGCATGTAGCAATCAATGGGACATGGCATATGTGAAGGAATGACATTGTTGCAACCAAACATGTGATAGGAGCAAGTAATCCAAGAAGTGGATGCAACATGAGAAAGCATAAAAATCAAGTCGTGCAAACTAGTGGAGCAAAGATGCAACACACTAGAGGAAATCATGGCAATCATGTCATGTGAGTAAATAGTAGGCATAGGCAATGCACAAGGCATATCACAAGCACGATTGCAAAGCAAGATATCATCATAGGAATGGATCACAAAGGAAACAAGGCAAGAACAAGCAACATCTCCACCATGTTTGCAAATACACATACAAGTACTAGAATCAATCATCATGTGTAATGCAAAGCATGGGTAACAAATGCATGGCAAAGGCATAGTAATGAGCATATCATGCAAAGTGAACACGGCAATATGGGCATAAAGTGAGAAGTGGTAAATAACCCATAACCATGTGAGAGCCATGTAGAAGAAATGCGCGAAGTCTTTGCATGAAGAGAGCGGTGGGAAAGGCAATCCATGTGATCCCAAGTCATCGTTGCTCTCTAGAGCTCGTTTTGTCAACTCATGGGATTGTGAGGTTGACAAGTATTCATGGGTACCTACACAAAAGAAACACAAACCAAAGAAATTGTGCGCATGGTAAATGTACACATCATCCATCATGATGTGTATGTGCACATGTGACTTAGCATAAGATAAGCATCGCTCAAAGAAATTTGATGCATGGTATAAGAACATGTCATCCATCATGAAAGAATAGTTATTTTGTATGACACGATGGGGATGCAAATTTAGCATAGAAGTATATGGCACATCAATAGCATGTTTATTCATGGGGAGCATATTGTGCACACAAGTAGTGGGATCATGCAATGGATAGGATGAATCAAAATCTCCTAAATTGTAAGAGGAAACTATGGGGGTGTCCTCATGAGCATTCGGGAAAACATCACATTGAGAATATTGACAACATCCAAAACATTGGATATCCAAAGCTAGGTGGTCATGGCATGGCATATGAGATAAATGATGCAAAGGAAGCATACCAATATGATCACAAGAAAAACAAATGCAAATAACCAAGGGCTTGTCATCTATGCCATATGTGCAAATTGGGTTAGTTTTAATGAGATATGCATAGTCACTACGATGAGATTGAAAATATGACATATTGTTGATCTGATGCATAGCATATGACAAGTCAAGCAGATTGTCGAACATGATGTCACCAAGAGAATTATAACAAGAAATCCTATGTAACATGGCATCACAACTAATAGACTCCTCATCGCAATCATCAAACTCATCATAAATGGGTAAATCATCGCATGGGGAAGTCACACTAGCATGAAGCATGGTAATAGATGGATCAACATCATGCACGCAATCAATACCAAGGATGTCCACTAGTGGGACTAGAGCATCACCTTCACCTATGTTACCTTGTTCATTCCACTCATGTGGTGTAGGTGAGGTCGCAAAGACCAAATGGTGGTCATCATCATCAAATTGATGGAACCATGTGGGGGGTGCATCATATTCCATCATGGCCATCATCTTGTCCATAGGAAGGACGAAGTCGTCGCGGATCGGCGCATCATCATAAATGGGACCTAGCACCAGATGAGAAGACACAATAGAGGTAGAGGTCAAGTTGTTAGCAATGCAAATGGCCTCACGTGCCCTATCAACTTCCTCACTCTCTCTATGTGGTGGTGGCTCACTCACTCCCTCAAGGTAGGTGCACGCAATGTCACATATGGTGGAGTCACTCATCTCACTCAAGTGGTCGGGGTTGTGGCTCTCCTCACATGGGAATTGTGGCAACTCATCATATATGGGGCTAGTGGTGAAGTCACTCTCACTCTCCATATGGTGGCAGAAGTGCCTCAAGTCATCATACGTCACCGTGGTCGAAGGGAAAATCCCATGCTCAACCATCTTGTCGTCGTCGCCGTGGATGAAGGCCGAAGATGGCACATCATTGCTCTCCTCCATGACCGAAGGGAAAATCCCATGCTCGATCATCTCGTCACCGTCGCCGTGGATGGCCTTGAGAACACTTGGCGAAGATGCCGAAGTGGTTGTAGTAGTCATAGCTCTGTCTTGTTGGTACTCGTCTCGCGGTCTTCTCTTATGATCATGAAGGTTGGCCGTAGCTTGATGTAGAGCTTTTTGGGACTTGTAGGTGTACGCATTGCGAGCAGCTTCATCTTGATGGTGTTGTAGTGCTTGAGCTCGATGACGTTCCGAAGATTGGCCACTTGAGTGTCGCTGCCTTGAAGTTGACGAAGGGGAAGAAGACTTGTAGTTGGCCACCATGTCTCATACTTGATCCCTTTGTTGGGCCAACTTGGTGTCGAGGTAGTCCCTTATCCTTGCTTCATTTTGGCGAATGTCGATGGCGAGTCTCTCAATGCCTTGCATTGCTCATTGTAGTTTGAAGATGGATGTTTTGGTGATGTAGTTGTTCGCGTTATCATTGTCGTGGAAGACCGGAGATGAAATGCCTTGCCTATCCATCACAAGACTCGAGTAGAGGTGAGTAGGAAATGAGATAAACAATACCAAGTTACCATTTCCCAAAGTTGAGGATGTATCCCGTTTCACTCAATGTGAGATGAAAGAATAGTGGAATTGGTACCGGACTTGTTCACTCACACCTATGAAGTAAAGCTTATGGTGGAGCTCGGTGAGGATAGTGACACAAAAATTTGATGCAAAATGTTAGCAAGATTCAATAATGTTGGAAAAGATTCACAAATTCGCAAGTGAAACAAGTAGACCAATAGCAATATTTGGCACACGGAAACACACACACGGATAGATAAATGGGGTCGTGCAACCAAGGAACGAGCACAAAATGTGGAGTCCACAGAAAATGCTCGTGTTGCACTACTCAAGAGAGACGCTAGCACGATTTCTCAATAGGCAGATACGACACTTGTGCACAACCTATAAGATGCAAAATGTATGAGCTTTCGATCCCAAGTATGCTATGTGTATGATGTTCCCGCTATTCTTTTCAAGATCATCCAAGATGATCGGATATGACAATCTTATCTGCAATGTGGTATGATGCTATGGCTCTTGCTCACAAGCTCTTTGCTCTATTTTTGCTTAAAAGCTTATTCCTTTTTTTTGATATGGCCACTTATGCAAAATGCACAAACCAAGATAGCAATTGTGTATATGCGGGAACGATCTTGTGACACAAGGGATGATATTATGATACCATGATGATACCAATATGATATGGTATATATGCAATGGAAGGTATGGATCACTAATGTGCACAAGTAACGTTGCCGGCAATACTCAAATGGCTAGTCTCGATAGGCAAGTGACGCAAAATGGGCTAAGGGGTTAACAATGTAATGGCAAGAATGTACAAAGATGGGATACCACGATACCAAGGTGATATAGAGGTTACCGTTCTTGCTTACGGTTAGGGTGTCAAATTGGTGAAGTGGTCGATGTCGAAGATGACCTCGTGGCGATGATGAGTGGCGGTATTCTTGATGTAGATACCAAGATGATGTAGACCCGTCCCTAAGTAGCCGAAACACCTTAGGAAACGGTAAAAACCGCAAACTCAAAATCTCCAAAGGCAAATGTCAAATGGTGGTAGCGGAATGCGTTATGGTTCCGGAGTTAGCAATGTGGAAGTGGTGGTGGTGGTTGATGACGAAGCAACCATCCCTAAGTAGCCGAAACACCTTAGGAGACTCAAGCCACCACTCAAGCAACCACTAATGCTATATGGATCGAAAATGGGTTAGGTTGCGGAAAGCTATGGTGGTTTTGCGGATGATATGGTGGATGGCCTAGGCAAATATGCCAAAATGCCAATTTTTTGCATATGATGTGGTATAGCCTTTGTCATGATAATGAGTTTATGTATGAGATGCCTATATGCTGTAATGTTGAGTGGCCTGTGCGTCACGACATGATGGCTGGAGACACGGTGTTGTAGGGTGGAACCCTAAGTGAAGATCTTTCACGAATTGGAGGGGGAATCCCCAAGAACAAGATGAACACAAGAGAGAAAACAAGAGGAACACTCAAGAACAAGTCCAATCACACATCCACTAAACCAACAAACACACAAGATCCACAAGGTACATGAACAATCAAAGGGAAGCAAGGTACATGGTAGAGTTCATCCCAAATCCTATGAAGGAGATGAGGGCTTGAACCCCTAGGGATCTTCTCCAAGAGGAGGGCTTGATCTCCAAGAGAAGGGCTTGATCTCCAAGAGGAGGCCTTGATCTCCAAGAGGAGCTTCTCCAAGAGGAGGTCTAGATCTCCAAAAGGAGGAAGATGAGCAAATCTCTCTCTTTGTCTGTCCAATACTTTTCTATCCTCTCAATGAGCTAGGAAAGGGGTATATATAGTCTAGGGACCAAATAAGAGGAGGAGGGGGATACAAGGGTAAACACCCAAAGAGGCACACAGGCCCTCGGAGTGGTTCGGGCACCCGGGGTCAAACCGGCCGGGCACCCGGGGCGGGGCTGGTGGCTCATGGTAGGCCGGGCACCGGGGCGAGCTAAGCTGCCAGGAGGGGGCGGGCACCGGTGTCCAGAGGTCGGGCACCGGGCCGGCGGCCTGTGGGCGCTGGAGGGAGGGCGGGCACCCGTGCCTCAAGCCTGGCACCGGGGTGGCGTGGGCATGGCTGGCCAAGTGAGGCCGGGCACCCGGGGCTGCAGGCCGGGCACCCGGGGCCAGCTGGGAGCAACGCCATGGAGGGGCCGGGCCTCCGAGGCCAAAGTGCCCGGGCACCCGGGGTGTCCATAGCCTCTCCTTCTTCTCTCTTCTCGCTTCTCTCCTCTTCTCCTCGACAGTAGGTGCTTGGTTCTTCGTGCTAGCCTCTCCATCGTCAACACCTTGAAACCTAATCATGCACAACACCTCCGTTTGAGGTAGGACCCAACTCTTGAATGAATTTGAGTTGAGCTCGAAGAGGAAAGAATTCACCTCGTTCTCGAAGGCGCGTGCATGTGCTGTTGTCCATGGTCCTCGCCGTCCTTGCGGTGGTGGTGTGACATTCATGGTGATGGTCAAGGGATGCTCCGCATCACACGGGATTGCCACCTGAATGTAAATACCGTAGAGATAGGTTACAGGTGATGGTGGCAAAACGTACATGGAGGATCCAGACAAGGAGAAGGTGTACCAGACGCAGGACGAGGAGCTATAATTTTGTGCAACAATAGAATTTCAGATTTTGGTGTCACGACAACGTTTTCTGAAACGACCGCCATGGAAACTTTTTCTGAGATTTTCGCCATGGCAATGTTTTTGAAACAGTTGCCTCAGTAACGAAATATTGGCCGCCACATCGCTTCAACTAGAGATTGAAGACGATCATGGAGGACTCTTGGCGCTCAGGGCTAAACCATATCATGCTATTATGAATTTCCTGAGATGTTTATCTCTTTGTTGTTTGCACCCTTTGATTGTGCAGTAGTCAATTATTAGTGTGATCTCTCACATTACATATCAAGCTAAAAGGCGCTCTTCCCAGTGTTGCAACCGTCTATAACACGTAGCATTCCGGAGTGCAACATGTACATATGAGCACAAACGGATCGTGAGGTGTAAGGTGAGGATGGTTAGACCATGCATGCAGATAACACTCGGTTGTCTTGAAGTTCTAGCAGAATAGTTCTCAGGTCGGAGCACAAAGCATCGAAAGATGAACAAGAGTCATATGGAGATATGATCAGCAAAAGATTGCCCACCTGTCAAAATTCTCATCATCAGTGATGCACACATCAATGGCTGAGAACTAGACTTGGATCTTGAATCACTCACATTTAATTATGAGAGATAATAATTTGAGTGGGAGCGCACTTTATATTAAAACTTGTTTAAACAATAAGTGCTATAAATTAATTATGAATTATGTCTAAAATTATGTGTGTGGTTATCGTTGTAGATGGCTCGCAATATGTTCAACTTAGCCCCTATGCTTGAGAAAGAAAAGTTGGCTGCAAATGGTGGAAACTATGCGGATTGGATCCGAAACCTGAGATTTGTTCTCAGGAGTTCTAAAAAGGAGTACGTGCTGGATCAACCCCTAGGTGAAGCTCCTTCAAAAGATGATGCACCAGAAGAAGTTGCTTCCTATGCTACTCGTAGTGATGACTATGAGTCAGACCAGTGCCTCATGTTAACTTGCATGGATCCTGAGCTACAGAAGCATTTTGAATGATCCACCACTCAATTTATAGTTGGGTCACTGGAAGTTCTGTACAAGAAACAGGCAAGGACCAAACAGTTTGAATTAACCAAGGACCTGATAGAATGCAAGATGAAAGAGGTTTCTCAATGAGTGAGCATATAGTGAAGCTTGCTGGTTATGTTGATAGGCTTGCTTCACTATAATTTGGAATTCTGCCAACACTCGGTATAGATATTGTGCTTGCTTCCCTCCCCCGTCTTATGATGGTTTCATCATGAATTACAACATGAACAGGATGGAGAAAAGTGCAAACAAGTTGTGTGATATGCTCAAAACTGCGAAGCTGGGATGCAGAAGAACAAAGAAGTGTTGATGGTCAAGAAGACTACCAGTTTCAAGAAGAAGGGAAAGTCTAGAAAGAAATCTAGTCGTGCCGGTGATACGTCTCCAACGTATCTATAATTTTTTATTGTTCTATGCTATTATATTATCTGTTTTGGATGTTTTATATGCATTAATATGCTATTTTATATTATTTTTGGGACTAACCTGTTAACCTAGAGCCCAGTGCCAGTTTGTGTTTTTTCTTGTTTTGGGGCTTCATGGAAAAGGAATACCAAACAGAGTCCAAATGGAATAAAACCTTCGCGATGATTTTTCTTGACCAGAAGACACCCCGGAAACTTGAAGATCAAGTCAAAAGAGCCACGAGGCAGCGACAAGGGGGAGGGCGCTCCCAGGGGGTTAGGGCGTGCCCCTGCCTTGTGGGCCCCTCGTGACCCCCCCTAACCTAGTTCTGCCTCCTATATATTCACAAATATTCCCAAACCACCTAAAGCATTGACGAAAACACTTTTCCACCGCCGCAACCTTATATTCCCGTGAGATCCCATCTTGGGGCCTTTTCTGGCATCCTGTCGGAGGGGGATTCGATCATGGAGGGCTTCTACATCAACTCTATTGCCCTTCCAATGAAGCGTGAGTAGTTTACCTCAAACCTACGGGTCCATAGCTAGTAGCTAGATGGCTTCTTCTCTCTCTCTTTGATTCTCAATACCATGTTCCTCGATGTTCTTGGAGATCTATCCGATGTAATCTTTTTTTGCGGTGTGTTTGTCGAGATCCGGTGAATTGTGGATTTATTATCAGCTTATATATGAATATTATTTGAATCTTCTCTAAATTCTTATATGCATGATTTGATATCTTTGTAATTCTCTTTTAACTATCGGTTTAGTTTGGCCAACTAGATTGGTTTTTCTTGCAATGGGAGAAGTGCTTAGCTTTGGGTTCAATCTTGCGGTGTCCTTTCCTAGTGACAGTAGGGGCAGCAAGGTACATATTGTATTGTTGCCATCGAGGATAAAAAGATGGGTTTTACATCATATTGCTTGAGTTTATTCCTCTACATCATGTCATCTTACTTAAATTGTTACTCTGTTCTTCATGAACTTAATGCTCTAGCTGCAGTCAGGAGTCGATTGATGTGTGGAGTAATAGTAGTAGATGCAGGTAGGAGTCGGTCTACTTGACACGAATGTGATGCCTATATTTCATAATCATTGCCTTAGATATCGTCATAACTTTGCGCTTTTCTATCAATTGCTCGACAGTAATTTTTCCACCCACCGTATTATTTTCCATCTTGAGAGAAGCCTCTAGTGAAACCTATGGCCCTGGGTCTATTTTCCATCGTATTAGTTTCCGATATACTATTTTCCATCATATTAGTTTTCGATCTACTATTTTCCATCATATAAGTTTCCGATCTACTATTTTGCAATCTTTTACTTTCAAATCTATAAACCAAAAAACCCAAAAATATTTTATCTTTTGTTTATCTATCTCTATCAGATCTAACTTTTGCAAGTGATCGTGAAGGGATTGACAATCCCTTTATCGCGTTGGGTGCAAGTGTTTGATTGTTTGTGCAGGTATTGATGATTTGTGTGTTGTCTCCTACTGGACTGATAACTTGTTTCTCTAACCGAGGGAATACTTATCTCTACTTTGGTGCATCACTCTTTCCTCTTCAAGGGAAAAACCAACGCAAGCTCAAGAAGTAGCAGGAAGAATTTCCGGCGCCGTTGCGGGGGAGATCTACGCCAAGTCAAGACATACCAAGTACCCATCATAAAACTCTCATCTCTTTCATTACATTATTCGCCATTCGCCTCTCATTTTCCTCTCCCCCACTTCTAAAATGATTTTCAAAAAGATTCGCCCTTTCCTTCGCCCTTCTTCCGTTCTTCTTTTCGTTCCCTTTTTGTTTGCTCGTGTGTTAGATAGCTTGCTTTGTCATGATGACTCAAGAGAATACCAAATAATAATGATTTTATTAGTACTCCGATTGCTCCCGCCACTAGTGCGGAATCTTGTGAAATTAATGCCGCTTTGCTGAATCTTGTTATGAAAGATCAATTTTCTGGCCTTCCTAGTGAAGATGTCGCATCCCATCTAAACAATTTCGTTGATTTGTGTGATATGCAAAAGAAGAAAGATGTGGATAATGATATTGTTAAATTGAAGCCATTTCCGTCCTCACTTCGAGATCGTGCTAAAACTTGGTTTTCATATTTACCTAAAAATAGTATTGATTTATGGAATAAGTGTAAAGATGCTTTTATTTCCAAGTATTTTCTTCCCGCTAAGATGATCTCCCTTAGGAACGAGATTATGAATTTTAAGCAACTTGATCATGAACATGTAGCACAATCTTGGGAGAGGATGAAATTGATGTTAGGAAATTACCCTACTCATGGTTTAAATTTGTGGGTGATTATACAAAAAAAATTATGTCGGATTGAATTTTGCTTCTAGAAATCTTTTAGATTCGGCCGTGGGAGGTACTTTTATGAAAATTACTCTAGGAGAAGCTACAAAACTCCCAAATAATATTATGGTTAATTCTCAATGGCATACTGAAAGATCTTCCACTAGTAAAAAAGTGCATGCGCTTGAAGAGATTAATGTGTCGAGTGGAAACGTGGATGAACTTATGAAATTATTTGCTATCAAGAGTGATATATTGATCCTAATGATATGCATTTGTCTAGTTTGATTTAAAATAATAATGAATCTATGGATGTGAATTTTGTTGGTAGGAACAATTTTGGTAATAATGCGTATAGAGGTAATTTTAATCCTAGGCCGTTTCCTAGTAATTCCTCTAATAATTATGGTAATTCCTACAACAATTCTTATGGAAATTATAATAAGATGCCCTCTGATTTTGAGAATAGTGTTAAAGAATTTATGAGTTTGCAAAAGAATTTTAATGCCTTGGTTGAAGAAAAATTGCTTAAGATTGATGATTTGGCTAGGAACGTGGATAGAATTCTCTTGACGTTGATTCTTTGAAAATTAGATCTATTCCACCCAAGCATGATATCAATGGATCTCTAAAGGCTATGAGAATCTCCATTGTTGAGTGCAAATAAAGAACCGCTAAGATGCGTGCTAAATGAGATTGGTTTGTAAAAGTGTGTTCTTCTAGTATTCGTGAAAATGATGATGAAGATCTTAAGGTTATTGATGTGACTCCTATTGAATCTTTGTTTTCCAATATAAATCTTGATAAAGATGGGACTGGAGATGAGTCAAATTTAGTTAAAAGGCGTCCCAATGATTCGGAGATTTTAGATCTTGATGCAGAAATTGATAAAAGTGGCATTGGAGAGGTCAAAACTTTAAGTAGCAATGAACCCACTCTTTTGGATTTGAAGAAATTTAATTATGATAATTGTTCTTTAATAGATTGTATTTCCTTGTTGCAATCCATGTTGAATTCTCCTCATGCTTATAATCAAAACAAATCTTTTACTAAACATATCGTTGATGCTATGAGGCAATCTTTTGAAGAAAAGCTTGAATTGGAAGTTTCTATACCTAGAAAACTTTATGATGAGTGGGAACCTAATATTAAGATTAAGATTAAATATTATGAATTCCATGCTTTGTGTGATTTGGGGTGCTAGCGTTTCCATGATTCCAAAAACCTTAAGTGATGTGCTAGATTTTCGTGAATTTGATGATTGTTCTTTAAATTTGCATATTGCAGATTCCACTATTAAGAAACCTATGGGAAGGATTAATGATGTTCTTATTGTTATAAATAGGAATTATGTGCCCATAGATTTCATTGTTCTTGATGTAGATTGCAATCCTACATGTCCTATTATTCTTGGTAGACCTTTCCTTAGAAAGATTGGTGCAATTATTGATATAAAAGAAGGAAACATTAGATTTCAATTTCCGTTAAGGAAGGGCATGAAACACTTTACTAGAAAGAAAATTAAGTTGCCATATGAATCTATTATGAGAGCTACTTATGGATTGCATACCAAAGATGACAATACATAGATATATTTGTGTATTTATGCCTAGCTAAGGGCATTATACAATAGTGATTGTTGGGAGGAAACGCAATTTTATTTTTGTTCCTTGATTTTTAGTCCTGTTTTTCAATAAATAATTCATCTAGCCTCTGGTTATATGTGTTTTGGTGTTTTAATTAGTGTTTGTGCCAAGTAAGACCTTTGGGATGGCTTACGGTGGTAGTTGTTTTGATCTTGCTGAAAAATAGAAACTTTTGCACCCAGGAAAATAATTTTCATTTTTTGCAGAAGCGTGACTTTGATTTGATTATTTTTGCACAAGATTGTTACACAAATTTCCCAGGTTGTCCTAATTTTTCAGAATTGATGGAGTTACATAAGTATTCAATAGTTACAGATTACTACAGACTGTTTTGTTTTTGACAGATTCTGTTTTCTATGTGTTGTTTGCTTATTTTGATGAATCGATGGGTAGTATCGGGGGTATGAAGCATGTAGAAGTTGTAATACAGTAGATATTACACCAATATAAATAAATAATGAGTTCACAATAGTACCATAAAGTGGTGATTTGCTTTCTTATACTAACGGATCTCATAAGATTTTCTGTTGAGTTTTGTGTTGTGAAATTTTCAAGTTTTGGGTAAATATTTGATGGACTATAGAATAAGGAGTGGCAAGAGCCTAAGGTTGGGGATTCCCAAGGCACCCCAGGGTAATATTCAAGGACAACTAAGAGCCTACGCTTGGGGATGCCCCGGAAGGCATCCCCTCTTTCATCTTCGTCTATTGGTAACTTTACTTGAGGCTATATTTTTATTCACCACATGATATGTGTTTTGCTTGGACCTTCTTGTATGATGTGAGTCTTTTCTTTTTAGTTTGACATAATAATGCTTGTTCTACACACCTTTTGAGAGGGACACGCATGAATCGTGATTTTTTAGAATACTCTTTGTGCTTCACTTATATCTTTTGAGGTAGGCAATTTTGCTCTAGTGCTTCACTTATATCTTTTTAGAGCACGACGGTGGCTTTATTTTATAGAAATTGTTGAACTCTCATGCTTCACTTATATTATTTTGAGAGTCTCTAAACAGCATGGTGGTTTGCTTTGGTTATGAATTTAGTCCTAATATGATAGGCATCCAAGAGGGATATAATAAAAACTTTCACCTAAAGTGCATTGAATACTAAGAGAAGTTTGATTCCTTATGATTGTTTTGAGATATAAAGATGGTGATATTAGAGTCATGCTAGTGATTAATTTGATTCCTTATGATTGTTTTGAGATATAAAGATGGTGATATTAGAGTCATGCTAGTGATTAATTGTGAATTGGAGAAATACTTGTGTTAAGGTTTGTGATTCCCGTAGCATGCACGTATGGTGAACCATTATGTAACGAAGTCAGAGCATGACTTATTTATTGATTGTCATCCTTTATGTGGAGGTCGGGATTGCACGATGGTTAACTCCTACCAACCCTTCCCCAAGGAGCATGCGCATAGTACTTTGTTTTGATGACTAATAGAATTTTGCAATAAGTATGTGGGTTCTTTTTGACTAATGTTGAGTCCATGGATTATATGCACTCTCACCCTTCCACCATTGCTAGCCTCTCTAGTACCACACAACTTTCATCGGTACCATACACCCACCATATACCTTCCTCAAAAAAATAGCCACAGTACCTACCTATTATGGCATTTCCATAGCCATTCCGAGATATATTGCCATGCAACTTTCCACCATTCCGTTTTGTTATGACATGTTCCATCATTGTGATATTGCTTTGCATGATCATGTAGTTGACATAGTATTTGTGGCAAAGCCATCTCTCACAATTCCTTCATACATGTCACTCTTGAGTCATTGCACATCCCGATACACCACCAGAAGCATTCATATAGAGTCATATTTTTGTTCTAAGTATCGAGTTGTAATTTTTGAGTTGTAAGTAAATAAGAGTGTGATGATTTTCATTATTAGAGCATTGTCCCATGTGAGAAAAATAATAATAAAAGGGAGGCCAAAGAAGCCAATCAAAAAATGAGAGAAAAAGGGAGAAGGGGCAATGTTACTATCCTTTTTCCACACTTGTGCTTCAAAGTAGCACCATGATCTTCATGATAGAGAGTCTCCTATGTTGTCACTGTCATATGCTAGTGGGAATTTTTCATTATAGAACTTGGCTTGTATATTCCAACGATGGGCTTCCTCAAATTGCCCTAGGTCTTCTTGAGCAAGCAAGTTGGATGCATACCCACTTAGTTTTCTTTTGAGCTTTCATAAACTTATAACTCTAGTGCATCCGTTGCATGGCAATCCCTACTCACTCACATTGATATCTATTGATGGGCATCTCCATAGCCTGTTGATACGCCTAGTTGATGTGAGACTAGCTCCTTCTTTTTGTCTTCTCGACAACCACCATATAGTGAGACTATAGTGTTATGTCCATGGCTCACGCTCTTGTATTGCGGGAAAGTTGAAAAGGTTTGAGAATACTAAAGTAACAATTGCTTGGCTGAAACCGGGGTTGTGCATGATTTGAATACTTTGTGTGATGAAGATGGAGCATAGCCAGACTATATGATTTTGTAGGGATAACTTTCTTTGGCCATGTTATTTTGAGAATACATAATTCCTTTATTAGTATGCTTGAAGTATTATTGTTTTTATGTCACTATTAAACTTTTGTTTTGAATCTTATGGATCTGAACATTCATGCCACAATAAAGAAAATTTCCTGGATAAATATGTTAGGTAGCATTCCACATCAAAAATCATGTTTTTATCATTTACCTACTCAAGGACGAGCATGAATTAAGCTTGGGGATGCGTGATACGTCTCCAACGTATCTATAATTTTTGATTGTTCCATGCTATTATATTATCTGTTTTGGATGTTTTATATGCATTAAATGCTATTTTATATTATTTTTGGGACTAACCTACTAACCTAGAGCCCAGTGCCAGTTTTTGTTTTTTCCTTGTTTTTGAGCTTCGTAGAAAAGGAATACCAAACGGAGTCCAAAATGGAATAAAACCTTCGCGATGATTTTTCTTGGACCAGAAGACACCCCGGAGACTTGAATATCAAGTCAGAAGAGCCACGAGGCGGCGACAAGGGGGGAGGGCGCGTCCCCCTGCCTTGTGGGCCCCTCGTGACCCCCTGACCTAGTTCTGACTCCTATTATTACAAATATTCCCAAACCACCAGAAGCATCCAAAAAAACTTTTCCCACACTGCAACCTTCTGTTCCCATGAGATCCCATCTTGGGGTCTTTTCCAGCATCCTATCGGAGGAGGATTCGATCACGGAGGGCTTCTACATCAACTCTATTGCCCTTCTAATGAAGCATGAGTAGTTTACACTACGAAAAAAAGACACATCCGTGACATTTTGGGCCGAACGAAATTTTTTCTGTCATACTTATGACACTTCTATGATGATAATTGTGACAAAACCTGGTATCATCATAGATGTGGTGGGCTCCTACTTCTATGACAAAAAATCATGACAGAAAATGGGCTTTTTGTCCTGGGCGGGCCGGAGACGCAGCTGCATGACATTCATTGGGCCGTCCATGACGGAAAAAATCATGGTAGAAGCGAGGGCGAGGAAAATATCGGGGTGTTCCCGGTTACGGTGGGTGGTCGGGGCCGAGCAAAGGATGGAGGTTTGCACGTTTCTCTTGTACACACACGCGCGTGGGTGCGAGGCGTTGGGCTCTAACTGAACCCGAGCTAGGCATTCGCCTACTGAACCCGAGTGATTGCACTGCAGGCTACGCGTTACTGAACCTGAGCGATCGAGCGATTCCTTGGCTACTGCTGCTAACTGAAGCCGATCGATGCTGCCTCTAGATGAACAGTGAGCGTTGCTGGGGGGGGTTTGGATGAACAGTTCCTGGTGGAGGTTAGATGAACAGGACCCTGTGGTGTTGCCGCTAGATGAATAGGACCCCGATCGACCGAGCCGGTTGGGCGTGGATGAACAGGACCCCGTGGAGGGCTGGATGAATAGGACCCTGTGGAGGGAAGGTTGAACAGTAGCCGGTGGAGGGCTGGTTGGACAGTAGCCGGTGGAGGGCTGGATGAACAATAGCCCGTTGAGGGGTGGTTGAACAGGACCCCGTGGAGAGGGCTGGTTGAACAGTAGCCGGTGGAGGAGCGCGCGGTGGAGGCTGGATGAATAGGAGCCCGTGGATGAACAGTCACAGGTGGAGGCTGGAGGAGGTCGATGGTGGATGAACAGTAGCCCGTGTAGTCCTGTTTTGCGGTACGCCACACCCCTCCCGATGAACAGGACCCCCGTTTCAACCATAGCACTCCAACACAAGTCCGTTTCGTCGGTTTTGCAGTACGCCACACCCCTCCCGATCAACAGGACCCCGTTTTGACCGTAGGAGGTCCAACAGAAGTCCGTTTCCTCCGTTTTGTGGTACGCCAGGCCCCTCCCGATGAACAGGATACCGTTCCTCCATTCTGCAATACGCCAGGCCTCGTTTCCATCAGCTATTCCGTCCAAGCCCTCCTAATGAACACGACGACGCATTCCGTTCCGACCCAGCCGGTTGGCTCCCCATGAACACGACGACAACACAGTTTCTCCGTTCCGACCCAGCCATGTACACGAGCCCTGGCCGTACGTATGCGCGAGTAGGCGTTTGAGTCCTCGTCCGTATGTACGTACATGGCCGTATTTTCTTTCTTGCACCCTGGCCGCTGTACGTACATGTACATGCTACGTGCACGCCTCTACTATGACACGTGCACGCCTCTACTATGACACGTGCACCCCTCTACATCGACCAGTATGTATGTACACGTTCGCGACTAGAATGACAATGCTACATACGCTTCGACCAGGTGGGTCCCGACTGTCAGACACTTCCTTGCGTGTGAAGATGTAGCTGGTGGGTCCCAGCAGTCAGGGGGTGAATCATTTTTTTGCCCGTAATATGGACACACTTCCTTGCATGCGAAGATGTAGCTAGCGGGTCCCAGCAGTCAGGAGGAAACGTTTTCTTCGCGAAATACGGTGGCCCGTCCGGTGGGTCCCTGCTGTCAGGTGGAGGAATAATTATTTTGTGCGTAATAAGGAGGCACTTCCTTGCGGCTGCCATGGACCCAGCTGTCAGCCTCTCCACGTACAATACTCTTCTGATGGAAGTCGTTCGTTGACCATGTTGACCACGCTGCGCCGAGAGCACCAGGGTGGTGGAGGACGGTGAGGCCTAGGAAGGGGACTATACGGAGCCGGGGAAGATGCGGCAGTGGAAGCCCGCACGGAGAGGAGTACGAGGGTTCACTGGTTCGGCTGCGGTGTGAGGCTGCCGTCACCACAGAATAACAGGGGGTGTCGGTGAGTAGAGGGATGGCCTGACCAACAGTGGGAGTAGTAGGGGGCGGTGAGGCCTCCGCGGCATCACAGCCGGCCACGAGAGGCAGGAGCATGCGGCACGACCGGCGCTACTTCGGGCAACTGGAGCAGGAAGACCAGAGGTTGAAGAAGCACTACGGCCGTTGGATGGACATCGTACGGTCATTGCAGCTAGAATCATTTAGGTTGACTAAGTTGACAAAGCCCTTGGTACGCGTCAACTTAGTAGGCCCACATGTCAGCCTCCAAAACGGTGCACCCCAGATGTCAGGGGGAGGAACCATTTTTTGGGCGGCTGAAGCAAGAATATCCGAGACTGAAAAAGAAGCACGACATCTGTTGGATGGACATCCAACGGCCGCTGCTGCTAGAACCGTGTGTTGACTATAAGTTGACAAAGCCTTGCATACGCGTCAACTTAGTTTTTTTAGGGATGCGTCAACTTAGAAGGCCCACAAGTGTGTGGCAGATAACATATAGCCCATTTGCGATTTGTTAGAATGTACTGCCCATTTTTGAATTCTAATGGAATTTACTACACCCATTTACAGTTTGTTAAAAGTATAGCCCATTTTCTAGCTAGGACAACGATTAATAATTTCAACTACCCACTCAAAAGAGAATTCAAAAAAATTTCCCACATTTTGATGGGATCCGAAATGTTTTTATCCGAAATTTCTAGTCAGATTAAATATAATTTCAAAATAAAGTTGTATTACCTAAAAATCAAACAAAATATTGCGCGTGCAACAAGTAATGAAATTAAAAATTTCAAATTCCAAAAATAATATATATTTTAAACTAATTACGCGTTTGGTGCATCTTTTTACAGTTACTGCCCAGTTATTATAATTACAACCCATTTATTATTTCTTAAAGTCCATTTTCTTGTTAAGCCTAATGCATACCTCCTAGGAAAGTTTGCAGCCCAGCGGGGCGGAGAATAACAAGTTGACCCAGATATTGTGTACAACTGTCGGCCTAGTTGCATTGCTGATGTTGAAAAAAAGTCCTGTGTAGTACAGTATAACCTAACATGGCTACTCAACCCATATTCAGCGACGCCGGAAAGGCCCAAACAAGGCTTCTGTACAACTTTTTGAAGTCACTGAGCTCAATTAATAACTTAAGAAAAAATTTAGAGTACAGTGGAACCTAATTAAGAGTTGTCACAAGCAAAGAAATAATTGAACGGGTCCCACTTGTGCGTGTGTGCATGTGTATGTGCATGTGTGTGCGTGTGTGTGTGAGTGTGTGTGTGTGTGAGAGAGAGAGAACCATTGGTCGATGCTCGTAAATACATCTTTCAGCCATATGCATTGCTGATGCTCAGTAAAAACTTATATAGTTGACACAATCATATAGAACATCATAGCACACTGAACTTGCATACAAAAATTTCATGCAGGCGGCACAATCAGGATGGAAGCAGTGGATCGCTATGGGTAGGCCTATGTTGAAACCAACGAACTCGTACATAACGGTTCATCGTCTTTATCAATGATGGGGAAATATCTTGAATGTTGTGCAAAGAAAACAGACAAACAACACAATAAGTTCTGCTAGCACATTAAGTTGACGTACAACCCTTTCTAAAAAAGTTTCGGTACAAAATTAGAACAGGTCACAATCAAATGTGCTGGCACATCAGTGCTTCACACCCATAGCTCAGATTTAACTAGTATCTGACAAGATTCAGTTGTTACCTTAAATTAGAGCACATCCAGGCAGCCAGCCCTGCCTCTTCTCCCAAAGAAGCAGTGGCTTCCTCCGCACGATGGAATAGGCCCTGTGCCATCCATCATTCCGAGAAACACGGGGAAAGTCTGACGTTGACTCCTGTAATGGACGTCGTCGACAGACCCTGGCACCAGCGGCGGTGCCCGGACTTCGATTGATGGATTGACCACTTCTTCGACATGCACGAACACTCGATACATGTACATCCCTAATGTGGTCCGCGGCGGCCTTGGTGGCGACGAATAGTACAACCTCGGTTCCTGCACCGGTACCTCAACACCAATCACCTTCGATATGGTGGATGGCTTCTTCATCCATGCCATTACCGTCAGAGCCCAACTGTCTGGAGGAACAAACATACTTACGAGCTCACCTCCAAGGTCGTTGAGAAGCTCATTCACGGACTCGCTGTTCCAAGCACGTCGAGGCATGCTGTGGAAGGTAAGATTTGTTAAAAACTCAAGCTTAGAGGGCACCGAGCCCCATCCTGGGTGCCACCGGTCAAAGCTCACCAGCGCGCCATTGTAGAACAAACGCCGGGAAGATTCAAACACACGACTGCAGTCGGAAGTTGTCCGGAACCTGACGAAGAAATCAGCCGGTGGCGGACAGACTTCGACAAGCAAGTCACTTATTTGGATTACGTGCGCAATGCCAAGAGCTTTGACAAGGTCGTCCGGCGAGACGGGAAGCCGGTCGCCGTTGATGGTTACCATCAACACTTCGCCGGAAAACTAGTTGTCAAGCGCCGGCATGCCACTGTTGAGTGACAGCACACAATGACCGAAGGCAGGATGAACCTCAGGATCTCTGGCTCGGAGATCCGCGTTGACTGGCGACATGATAGTGCGCTTGAGTACAGGGATTACAGGATTGGGATTTGGGGAACTGGAGTAGGAATTGAGATACCAGAGGTGGGGGAGGGGCGGGAGATTGGGGACGAAAAGGTAGCATGAGTTTCGAACACGTGCCAATATGCTCTCGGCGCGCAAGTGCATGAAAACACCGGTGGCGCCCACATGTCGGCCTAAGAGTCCTTATTCTTTCTTTTTTGGAGAGCCCGACCTTTTTTTTGAGGATCTTTTGAGAGCCCGGCTTGAGAGTCATAATTGACCTGTTTGGCATTGCGTTACTACTCGGCCCATATTCAACGACACCTCCCTGGCCCAAACAAGTGTACATCATCGAAAAGACACTGAGCTCAAATTATAACTTGAAAAAAGGAGATATACTTTGAACACTGGAGAATGGTGATGCTCTCATTTAGCCCACCAGTAGTTCGAGAGAATAAACAATTCGAAACAATGATATGTACAACATTCAACACTGACTAGTGACTACTACTGACATAAACAGCAAGACATGATAGTTCATAAAAAGTCTTGCTACACCACCAAAACGCACCCATCTGCAGCGCTCAGACTCTCGTGATCCTGACGAGAATGCCTTTCTAAATAGAGGCAACTATTACATAGTAAGAGTGATATAGATGAGGATGACCAAATGACTAGGAATATGCATAACAAAAGAGAGAACTACCCATCCAGAACAAGCAGCAAAGAAAACAAGTCATTCGAAGAGGGATGATCCAACACCATCATAATTTGCAGCCCCGCTTCAGCGACCAATGATCCGGAGACACCAGTACTCCACCCTTTCGACGCAACAGCCCAATTACCTATCAACATGAAGGCTTGAACCACATCACTGCCTGTCATAATTGAGACATCCAAGGATCAAAGTTAATCCAGATGCCTTTGTCATCCTCACCTTCTTTTGGCTGCAGGCTGTATCGTTGATAATCAGGGGAGTTTGCTCCCGAACTCCTAGGGCTCACCGTGTAGACACAGTTTTCCGTAGCAAATAGAGCCTCTCTGCCATCAACGTCCTTGCCAACGGTGGTCTCTTGGTTAATCGGATAATTGAGTCCGAGAAACAGAGAGTGTAAACCAAGGCTGTTTACCTGCCTCCAACTCAAAAATCCTGAAGGCCCCAACAAGCTGGTATCCTGCTCATAGACGTAACAACCACTGTCCAGATACTCATGTATTTCACGGTGCTTGTATACAGTGGGTTTTTTGCAATATAACTTTTCCGGCTCATGTGTCCGAATGATCATCAGTCTTTTGCCATTGTCTGATCGAGCGAGGAACCAGTTGTGCTTCCCTGTTTTTGGCAAAGGTGGTGTGATTACAAAGGGCGAGAATCGAGGGACACCGCATCATATCAAAAGGACATGCATTGTTAATGTAAGATCAGCATTGTTCGAGTATGAGTAGGATAAAGCAAGAAACATCATTGATATGTCCCTGCTGGAAGTGGGAGGAAAATACAGGAAAATGTATACTGGGTTCGAAAATATAGAAGTGCCATGCATGGTTATACTCATGTTATCTCGCAATTGATTCTTCACATGAAACTACCATGTCATGCATGTTATGTAGTCATGTTCTGTCCTCACAAACAAATTCTTCAAGGTAACTAACAAACCGTGCATTTATTATATACTCGTGTTCTGTGGGCAAAATTTTTGTGAGGATATTATTCTAGCCATTAATTGCTGAAGGGCGAATATAGGTATGTACGCATGGTAAGCATTACAGGATTTCACTACTTCCAAATATAGAGTTCTCCATATGCACATTTACTTCCCTAATGTATGGTTAGATGAAACAACAGTGTCGTGCATGTTTCTACATCATGAAAATGAGGAAACTAACATGGTCATTGATACACACTCATATTTAGTAGTAGTACATAGATTACTGTAAAAGAAGGAGAATAACCATATATTCCTAACCATTTGATTATTCAGGGGTACAAATTGGCTGTAATGACATGGTCACAATCACATGAATTAACTCATTCTAAATATAGCTGATTTACGGCGTCTCTAATACATTGCCATAGTTCTACTCAAATTCTGCTCAAAAAGGAATATGCCAATCATCACAAAAAGTTCAAACAGTGTCATGGCGTCATCATTAATATGAGATGGAAACAACTTACATGCGCCGTCCCAGCAATACGTGGTGCCATCTGCTTTGTCGATCGCGTAGATGATGCCATTGTATTCAATAGCATCACAGAAGTGTGTATCAGCTTTGACGATGATCCACTGCGAGCTGAGCGGTCTCCAGCTAAAGAAGGCACCGACGTAAAGATAGGCGAGTCCGCGGTCAAACAAGGCAATTAGCTTGAAGTCTGCATAATTCGCATGTCGTGTGGGCACTTGGCAGATTACAATCTTCTGCAAAACAAGGTCCATCCAACTGACGTGGTAATCTAGATGACTTGGACCGCGATGGTAGAACTCTATATAATCCAATGGAGGAAGGATAATCTCATGGGAGGTCTGGAAGTTCATGAGCACCAACTTTTTACCGTCTTCTTTGAAGGCAGCCATCCAGTGGGAGTTCATGCTGACCCAATACATACCTACGAAGAAGTTTCGGGCGATGGTGATCGGATCGAAGTGGATAGAAATGATGTACGGCAACCCACTACATACCTGCAAAGAAGTTTCGGCTAATGGAGATCGGATTGAAGTCGAGGGGCATCATGTATGCCTCCGTATCATGGTGAGAAAATCTTGCAAGACCAGATAGCAACAAGCAGGGTGTCTTGAAAAGCTTAGGCCTTGCTTCGATGATGGCCGTGTGCATGTCCCTCGAGCATGCAGCTAGCCGCAGGGTGCTCAACATATCCATACACGAACAACAGAGGTCGAGGATGTCACTGGGGAGATTGCTCCAATCGCGGCTCATATGGATGCTGCGCGGTTCTCGTTCGGCCATGGTGGAGTTTGGAAGGTGGGGGTTTTGGGGGGCTTGATTTACGAGGGAGAAGGCTGTCGATGCTGGATTGGATAGTGAGGGAATAGTGGTACTGGGGGAGGCGAGCGAGGCGACGGTACACGGGGGCACAGTGAGATGGAGACGGAGACGGAGATGGAGATGGAGACAGAGATGGAGATGGAGTGGTGCTATTCAACAGCGGTGACAGACTGCACAATGCACAGGGTGAGGCTGACTTTGGTAACCCGAACACTTCACTGTGAGGACCGGATGAATAGTATTTTGACCATCAAGTGTACCACAGTTGTACTACTACTACTAGTAGTAGGAACATGAGTACTCCAGTACTGTATAGCGGAAATAGGTCTCCCGTGCTAGCATGCCTGTTCACTTCTCATCCTCCAGGTACCATCCATATCGCAAGAAGAACCAAACTCTCGTGCATGCGAAAGCGCGAAGATGGGCCTTTTCTTTTTTGAGGATAACCATGTATTCCTTAACCATAGAATGTTGTGTCTCCCACGCACGCGCCAATATCCATCTGAACCAGCTACGACACATTTTTTTTATCTGTTTGCATAGGTCCCACCTATCAGGAAAGGTGCAGAAATAAAAAGGAATCATAAAATGTCTAGTCACGGTTATTCGAAAGAGTGACCTTAACTAGCCAGTGGCACATGTAGCGCTAGAAGGATGGGCACGTACACGAACAGGTACGACTCCTTAGTCTACCCGCATAGCCTTTTTGTTTCGTCTACCTAGCCGTCTAATCAACTGCCTGCACGCCACTTCTCCTATTTATTTCTCCATCGGGAACCGATTTTCCTCGGCTTCTTCACCTCTCCTTCGTCTTCATTTGCATCCAAACCCCACTTCATTCACATTGTTTTAACCTCTTCACATACTCCTGGAGTAATTCTGAAGCCCCTTTAAATAATCATCTACTTTAGTTAGAGTAGCCATCTAATCCTAATTCTCTAAGCCATAGCCCTCCGTTCCAGCGGTTCCAAATGGCGAAAGAGATCAAGATGCAGGTTTTTAGCGTCCAACATGTCCTCGTCGAAGGCTCGTTGAGCATAGTTGCCACCGTCACCGTCCACCCAAGGGTTGTTCAGAAGTGGTTCAACAATGTATCCAACTCCCTCGAAAAGGTAGAGATGAAGGTCATCGGTCTCAACGTAGAGTACACGAAGCGTGCCACTTGGAAGATCCAACGCGCCGCCGCCCTTTAGCTGTGCCTCGAAGATGATGTTTTGGTGTACCACATCATATACGCGCCCTCCATACCAGGTGAGCTTCATGATTTCTTGTCTCGGGAGGACATATACTTCTGCGGGGCAGCCATCGAAGGGGACAAACAGAAGCTGGCGTCATACAACCTTGATTTGAAAAGCAACAGTGACCTACAAACAACAATCAAAATTCCTGTAGAAGATTGTGATAAATAGACACCATCCCTATTCGACGTAGCAAATTTTGTGCTCGGTACAAATCTTCAGAAGGGTGACAAGACACTGGCATTAGGGTCATCTGGATGGGAGAATTATCCCTTGACGTACGAGCGGATAAAATATGCTGCCCTCGATGCCCGTGTGAGTTTCGAGATAGCTGCAAGGTCCAAAGAGCTTGTTGCAAAGCCGTCTCCCACAGAAAATGAGAACAACAACAACAACAACAACAACAACAACAACAACAAGAAGAAGAAGAAGAAGAAGAAGAAGAAGAAGAAGAAATGGCTGCACCAGCAGCAGGGCATTATGGATGGATGAACTAATTCCTCTCTTGTAAAAAAATTATTCCCTCTCGACATATATTGATATAGATGGACTATTTTGATGGTGTGCATGTATTTGGAACAAGTAGTAGCATGGGTCCGCTTGACTATAAGGAACTATTTATCCGCCTAGATTTCTCTACTACTTCTTCCACTGATTGGTATGCAATGCATATGTCTGTAGACATGACAACTTGTCCATGGAAGTTCAACTACGACGACCATCACGTTTCATCCACTGCCACTCGTGACTCCCACGACACCGCTCCAACCCACGGCACCACGTCCCCCAATGTGCGCCTCACCCCTCTCGGCTGCACCGCCCCTCTGCCTTTGTGTGCATCACATGTGGGCCACCTTAAATGCAGCGAGCATCAAGTTTCTACCACAGGCACATGCGATTCCCACGACGCCGCTCGAACCATGACACCACACATCCCCCGACCTGCGGCTCACCCCTCTCGGCCCCACTACCCCTCTGCCTTCAGGAGCATTACATGTGGACCAGCCACCTATCGGTTCCACATGTTATTTACTCAAAGGCAGGTGTAGTAAGGCGGTGAAGCTCAGTCCCAAGGGCCCTAAGAGGGAAATGTATCTCCTGCGCCAGGCCTTGTGGTGCTACCGTTGCACGAACTCGTGCCAAACTCGAGATTTGTTTCTTTACTATACATGCACGCAACAACTTAATGGACATTGTAATCTCAACATGTGACGGGGAGCTCTAAATTTGGATTTGAAACTTATAAAATGAAAAGATTCAAAACAAATAAACTGGGAGAGAGGGAGTACACCGTAGGATGTGTCCCATATGAAACAAGTCCCCTGGTTTGTCACCGGTTAGAAAGGAGCACGACGTCTTCGTACTCCTACGGCAACAAATCGGCTACAGACAGCATGGTCCACCTTTGACTGCCATGTGCAAGGTTCGTGCTATCTTCTTCAATCTCACCGTGGTTCCATCATACCAATTCATGGGGTGGCCCGTTGCATGGCTGATCCCAATGTTGGACAAAGGTTCTATGGGAACGGTGTCACCGTTGTAAATGTTGTACAAATTGATGTTGGTACCCTCCCATACATATGCAAGCCAATCTCCACTCGCACCGAGCCTAACCTGTGAAACAATGGGCAGGGGGAGAATTAGGAAATGGACATGGAAGTAGTCTTTAGAATGCATTTACTACGTGATCAAACTCATCTTACCTGCTCATCGGAGGAAATCTGAGTGCCCCTCAACGTCGGCATCTCAAGGGGCGTCAACTTGCAACTACGGCCACGCTGCGCTGGAGAGACCCCCAAGGAAACATCCTCGTGCGTTCCACGAACACCAAGATGCATCTGTATGAGTAGTTTATATTGTGAGAGAAAAGGATGAACGAGGGAGGGCCTCTAGAGATAGAGATAGAGACTACTACTACCAATGTGCTGGCCGGTGTGTTGCAATGGATCCAAAGTACTAGAATAATACTTGTTAACGGGCTTGAAATATAAACACTCTAGTTTTGATATACATGTGTCAGCAGACATGACAGCTTGTCCATGGAAGTTGAACCACGACGACCATCATGTTTCTTGTTTCTACCACTGCCACACCCACACGCAATTCCCATGATGCCGCTCCAACCCACGGCACGACGTCCCCCGACCTGGACATGGATCCTCTGACGTGGCTATCACTGCCTTACCCTGTCTTTCCTTCCCTGACAGGTGGGACCCATGCTTGGGGGGACCCACATGTCAGTGACCCAATGGTAGGATTGTTCACGTCAGGGGATCCTCATCCCCCCGACGTGCACCTCATCCCTCTCGGCCCACCGCTCCTCTACCTTTGTGTGCATGACATGCGGGCCAGCTGAACTGCGTTGACCATCAACTTTCTACCATAGCCACAGCCGATTGGACGTGGTTTGCCTGCTCCGTTGTTGTGCTCCGATCCATACTCCCGCACCATCGAATTTTCATCCAGCGGTTGTGACACATTTCGTCCCGGGCATTAGTCCTCAGCCGGAGTACTTCTGTACTACAGGTAGTACCGGCCGGTGCGGCCATGTACGCCTCGTAACGTCCCGGCACCTAGCTGTGGCACCCTCGCCACGGCCACGCCACCACCTGCCGGTTCATCTAAAATGAGTGAGTCGCGAACCACGCCACCATCATGAGAATGACATGTGGGCCATCTGCATTTAAGGTCCGCATGTCATTGACTCATAGGTCAGTGCACTAAGCCACTGAAGCTCGGTCCCGTGGGCCCCAAGAGGGAAATGTAACTCCTGCGGCAGGCCTTGTGGTGCTCCCGCAGTAAGAGCTCGTGCCAAACCCCGAATTTGTTTCTTACTACTACCAACTAGTAAGGTACACGTGCATTGCACGCATGAGATTTTGGTGGGTTGTGCATTATGCTTGTAAGTTTAACCATGGAGTCTTCTAGATTCTACATGTGGCAGAATCTGGTGGAATGTAGATGATATCCAACGGCCAGTAGTGCTCAGATTTGCCTTCTTTGTACCGTCGGATTGGCTTCATCCAACGACCAACTTTCAAAGTTATTCACACACTATATAGGGGTATGGATGTTTGGTTTGCAGCCTAAGGTTGCCACGCCTAAGCTTAGGCATGCCACAATATCTTAGGCATGTGTTTGGTTCATTGCCATACTTGTGGCTTGCCACACTTTTCTAGCTACATGGTCCACATGTCATAGACTCAACTTCTTGCCAAATCTTGCCACACTTGTGGTGGCCATTTTTTGTTAGCCACACTTTTTGTGGCAGCCACACTTTGCCTAAGCTTAGTTGTGGCAAAGTTAGTCATGAACCATGGAGTCTTCTAGATTCTACATCTGTGAAGGTCAAAAAATAATGATACCCGCCATGAGCATCAACACTCATCGGACCGCATACATCGGTATGTATTATTTCCAATAAGTTATTAGCTCGTCCCATTGTTCCAGAGAACGGAGTTTTAGTCATGTTGCCCATAAGGAACGATTCGCAAGCATCAAATGATTCACAATCAAGTGATTCCAAAAGTCCATCTTTATGGAGTTTCTTCATGCGCTTTACATCGATATGACCCAAATGGCAGTGCCACAAATAAGTTGTACTATCATTATCAACTTTGCATCTTTTGGCATCAATATTATGAATATGTGTATCACTATGATCGAGATCCAACAAACTATTTTCATTGGGTGTATGACCATCGAAGGTTTTTATTCATGTAAACATAATAACAATTTATTCTCTGTCTTATATCAATAATCGTATCGCAATAAACATGATCTAATCATATTTATGCTCAACACAAACACCAAATGACATTTATTCAGATTCAACACTAATCTCAAAAGTATAGGGAGTGTGCGATGATGATCATATCAATCATGGAACTACTTCCAACACTCATTGTCACTTCACCCTTAACTGGTCTCTGTTTATTCTGTAACTCCTGTTTTGAGTTACTAATCTTAGCAACCGAACAAGTATCAAATACACATGGGCTACTATAAACACTAGTAAGGTACACATCAATAACCTGTATATCAAATATACCCTTGTTCACTTTGCCATCCTTCTTATCCACCAAATATTCAGGGCATTTCCACTTCTAGTGACCATTTCATTTGCAGTAGAAGCACTCAGTTTCAGGCTTTGGTCCAGCTTTGGGCTTCTTCACGGGAGTGACAACTTGCTTTCCATTCTTCTTTGAAGTTCCCTTTCTTTCCCTTTGCCCTTTTCTTGAAACTAGTGGTCTTGTCAATCATCAACACTTGATGCTCTTTCTTGATTTCTACCTTTGTCGATTTAAGCATCACGAAAAGCTCGAAAATCGTTTTCATCATCCCTTGCATACTATAGTTCATCATGAAGTTCCAGTAACTTGGCGATGGTGAATAGAGAACTTTGTCAATCACTATCTTATCTGGAAGATTAACTCCCACTTGATTCAAGCGATTGTAGTGCCCAGACAATCTGAGCACATGCTCACTACCTAAGCTATTCTCCTCCATCTTTTAGCTATAGAACTTGTTAGAGACTTTATATCTCTCAACTCAGGTATTTGCTTGAAATATTAACTTCAACTCTTGGAACATCTCATATGGTCCATGACGTTCAAAACGTCTTTGAAGTCCCGATTCTAAGCCGTAAAGCATGGTGCACTAAACTATCAAGTAGTCATCATATTGAGCTTAGCCAAACGTTCATAACGTCTGCATCTGCTCCTGCAATAGGTCTGTCACCTAGCGGCGCATCAAGGACATAATTCTTCTGTGCAGCAATGAGGATAAACCTTAGATCACGGACCCAGTCCACGTCATTGCTACTATCATCTTTCAACTTAGTTTTCTCTAGGAACACATATAAAAACATAGGGAAGAAACAACACGAGCTATTGATCTACAACGTTATTTGCAAAATACTATCAGGACTAAGTTCATGATAAATTAAAGTTTAATTAATCATATTACTTAAGAACTCCCACTTAGATAGACATCCCTCTAGTCATCTAAATGATCACGTGATCCAAATCAACTAAACCATGTCCGATCATCACGTGAGATGAAGTAGTTTTCAATGGTGAACATCACTATGTTGATCATATCTACTATATGATTCACGCTCGACCTTTCGGTCTCCAGTGTTCCGAAGCCATATCTGCATATGCTAGGCTCGTTAAGTTTAACCCGAGTATTCTATGTGTGCAAAACTGGCTTGCACCCGTTGTATGTGAACGTAGAGCTTATCACACCCGATCATCACGTGGTGTCTCAGCACGATGAACTTTCGCAATGGTGCATACTTAGGGAGAACACTTGTACCTTGAAATTTAGTGAGAGATCATCTTATAATGCTACCGTCGAACTGAGAAAAATACGATGCATAAAGGATAAACATCTCATGCAATCAATATAAATGATATGATATGGCCATCATCATCTTGTGCCTTTGATCTCCATCTCCAAAGCACCGTCATGATCACCATCGTCATCAGTGCGACACTTTGATCTCCATCGTAGCATCGTTGTCGTCTTGCCAACTATTTTTTCTACGACTATCGCTACCGCTTAGTGGTAAAGTTAAAATAATTACAGGGCTATTGCATTGCATACAATAAAGCGACAACCATATGGCTCCTGCCAGTTGCCGATAACTCTGTTACAAAACATGATCATCTCATACAATAAAATTTAGCATCATGTCTTGACCATATCACATCACAACATGCCCTGCAAAAACAAGTTAGACGTCCTCTACTTTGTAGTTCCAAGTTTTACGTGGCTGCTACGGGCTCAGCAAGAACCGTTCTTACCTACACATTAAAACCACAACGATTTTTCGTCAAGTATGTGCTGTTTTAACCTTCAACAAGGACCGGGCGTAGCCACACTCGATTCAACTAAAGTTGGATAAACTGACACCCGCCAGCCACCTGTGTGCGAAGCACGTTGGCAGAACCAGTCTCGCGTAAGCATACGCATAATGTCGGTCTAGGCCGCTTCATCCAACAATACCGCCGAATCAAAGTATGACATGCTGGTAAGTAGTACGACTATTATCGCCCGCAACTCACTTGTGTTCTACTCGTGCATATAACATCTACGCATAAACCTGGCTCTAATACCACTGTTGGGGAACGTAGTAATTTCAAAAAAAATCCTACGCACACGCAAGATCATGGTGATGCATAGCAGCGAGAGGGGAGAGTGTTGTCCACATACCCTCGTAGACCGAAAGCGGAAGCGTTATGACAACGCGGTTGACGTAGTCGTACGTCTTCATGATCGACCGATCCTAGTACTGAACGTATGGCACCTGCGCGATCTGCACACATTCAGCTCGATGACGTCCCACGAACTATGATCCAGCAAAGTGTCGAGGGAGAGTTTCGTCAGCACAGCGACGTGATGACGGTGATGATGATGCTAGCGACGCATGGCTTCACCTAAGCACCACAATGATATAACCAAGGTGGATTATGGTGGAGGGGGCACCGCACACGGCTAAGAGATCAATGATCAACTTGTGTGTCTATGGGGTGCCCCCTCCCCCGTATATAAAGGAGTGGAGGAGGGGGAGAGGGCCGGCCTCCTAGGTGCACCCAAGGGGGGAGTCCTATTCCCGGTGGGAGTAGGATTCCCCTTTCCCTAGTTGGAGTAGGAGAGGGAAGGAAGGGGGAGAAGGAGAGAAGGAAAGGGGGTCGGTCCCCCACCCAATTCGGATTGGGCTTGGGGGGGCGCCCCCACCTTGGCCGCCTCCTCCTCCTTTCCACTAAGGCCCAATAAGGCCCATTGACTCCCAGGGGTTCCAGAATCACCAAGATACTCAGTAAATGCCCGAACTCACCCAAAACCATTCCGACGTCCAAACATAGCCATCCAATATATCGATCTTTATGTCTCGACCATTTCGAGACTCCTCGTCATGTCCGTGATCACATTCGGAACTCCGATTTACCTTAAGTACATCAAAACACATAAACTCATAATACCGATCGTCACTGAACGTTAAGCGTGCGGACCCTACGGGTTCGAGAACTATGTAGACATGACCGAGACATCTCCGGTCAATAACCAATAGCGGAACCTGGATGCTCATATTGGCTCCTACATATTCTACGAAGATCTTTATCGTTCAAACAGCATAACAACATACGTTATTCCCTTTGTCATCAGTATGTTATTTGCCCGAGATTCGATCGTCGGTACCACCATACCTAGTTCAATCTCGTTACTACAAGTCTCTTTACTCGTTCCGTAATGCATCATCCCGCAACTAACTCATTAGTCACATTGCTTGCAAGGCTTATAGTGATGTGCATTACCGAGAGGGCCCAGAGATACCTCTCCGACAATCGGAGTGACAAATCCTAATCTCAATCTATGCCAACTCAACAAGTACCATCGGAGACACCTGTAGAGCACCTTTATAATCGCCCAGTTACGTTGTGACGTTTGGTAGCACACAAAGTGTTCCTCCGGTATTCGGGAGTTGCATAATCTCATAGTCATAGGAACATGTATAAGTCATGAAGAAAGCAATAGCAATATACTAAACAATCAAGTGCTAAGCTAACGGCATGGGTCAAGTCAATCACATCATTCTCCAATGATGTTATCCCGTTAATCAAATGACAACTCATGTCTATGGCTAGGAAACATAACCATCTTTGATTCAACGAGCTAGTCAAGTAGAGGCATACTAGTGACACTCTGTTTGTCTATGTATTCACACATGTACTAAGTTTCCGGTTAATACAATTCTAGCATGAATAATAAACATTTATCATGAAATAAGGAAATAAATAATAACTTTATTATTGCCTATAGGGGATATTTCCTTCACTAGGTTGGCGCATCGTCGGTTTGATCACATGCGGTCCAACATGTTCTAGTTTTTCTAGGAAGATGCCCGCGCGTTGCACGAAGTTGATGGAAAAGGTAAGCACAACTTATAAATTGACGGATGGAGTACTAGTTACAAAGGGATCGCACATGTCGGTATTGACAGGAACGAGAATGCAATAGCACAATAAGAATTAAGGCCACGATGATGCGATCGCAGTGGTGGTTACAGGAGGCAAGAAGAAAGATGCATCCATCAACGTACGACTTCCTCCTCCTCAACTTAGTGCGCCGGGCCACCGACTGACGGCTAAGGAGCGGTGGCTTTTCTGGCGAGGTCAAGGTGCTTCTCAGCAAAGGCATCCAAGGTTTCCAGCCGGTTGAGGAAGGCCAACATCGTAGCGTCCTCACTGGCCTTGTAGATACCTATGTACACAATTTGCTCATACACATGGATATGTAGGTCAACGAATTCTTGCAGGGCGAGGCGCCTTGCGGCGAGCGCGACCTCCAGGTGGACATTCTTTGTGGTGTCGGCGGGCAGTCGCAGGGCCACTAGTGCTTGAAAAAGGTTCCAGCCATGGAGGCCGATTAGGGTGGCAGGCAATGAGGACCCCGGGCTGGAGGAGTACGACAATGTCTCCGCGAGCTTCTTGAGGACTGTGAACTTGTTGGTGGTGGCAACGATCATCTGGTCCAACTGAGAGTCGTAGTTGGCGTCGACGATGGCCATCCACCAGCCGGTCTCCAACACCGTCTAGAGACGATCCTCGACGCCATGCCGCAGGCCGGCATCGTGGACCATCTGGCATAGCCACTGGCCGCTCCCGCGCATCGCCGGCATGGGTCTAGAGTGAGCACATTTGCACTTAGTGTAGGTGCTTAGGAAAATGCTTAGGTGTGTAAGATGTGGTAGATGCATTGGAATGGAGGGGCGCCTTTATATGAGGGCAAACTACGTTGCATTCATATCCTTCAGCCTCTTTTCCCGGTCCTCCTCCCATTACTTCCCTCATGCATTAATTGAAGGAGGATGCATTGGCCGTTCAAAATTTCGGGAACCGCTACCCCCTCCCCCGTCTGCATTAAAGCCTTATTGGGAATCGTGCTGCCCGCTGTCAAATCGAGTAGTACTGGGCCGCCTGCTGCACGCCCGGCTGAACACACCACCTCGCCTCCATCAAACCCCTCCGTTAAACCCGCATGCAAACCGAGAAACCAACTCCGGACACACATCCGTTCATGAGCGGGCCGGAATTAAACGCAACACCGGCCGAGCTCCTCCCGTCCGCCCTCATTTTAAATGAGGCTAGACGCCGGCAGACAGCGGGCAAGAATCGCACCCCTCTGCCGCTCCCCCATCTCCTCCTTCACCATTTTCTCCACTCTTCCGATGGCTTCCGAGGAGCCATTCTCCGGCATACTACCCGACTGGGTGGCCCGCCAAGCCCTCCGAATACGGGCGAGGCCGCTCGGTGCCTCACCAACCTTGCTCTGCCCGACGGAGCCAGTTGTCGCCCCAAGCAGGCGCGTGGTTCAGCAACTCGCGCTCCAGTTCAGCTCGATGAGGAGTGGCGAGTTGCTCCACGCCGGCACGGCGGCGAGCACGCCGGTACGGGCGTCGTCGCTGCCGCGTCGTACCGCGCCACTAGTATCTGCGGTGGCCGTGCCTCCTGTGTCTGTGGGCGCGCCTCCCATGCCTGCGGCCGTGCCTCCCATGCCTGCGGCAGCGCCATGCAGGCAGAGACAGAAGCCGGGTGCATGGAGAGTGACGAATCGATGGCCAGCTTCTCCGTGTCCGTCGCCATCATCAGGGAGAAGTAGAACAAGGGAGACCGTCGCCACTTGGGTCCCATGAAGGCCACCGCCGAGGCGACGACTGTGCATTCAGGTGGTTTCTTTGCAGCTTCGTCTCTTCCGAGGACCTTCGTTGACCCCGCAAGTGTCTGCCGGACATGAGGAAGACAAAGGGATCCGCGGGCGGCCATTTAGATTAGGTACTCCCTCTCCAGTTGGCGGGAAATATTTGTTCTAAGAATGGATAAATTGTATGTATCTATAACTAAAATAAGTCTAGATACATCCATTTCTAGGACAAGTATTTCCGGCCGGAGGGAGTATTAATTATACCAAGAGAGCCGGATTAGCACCGCTTAGTTCATGTAAATGTAATGAAATCCATCATGTTTATATGAAGATCCGGCTTTTTTATACGAAATCCTTCATGCTTATATGAAATCAGTCTGTGATTGCATGGATTTCATCGGTTGGTTAGAGTTGTGAAAATGTATGCCGCTGGCGTTTGATGTCGTCCTCTGCAGAAGGAAGCGGGAGGAAATTGCCGGCTGCCGTTGGAGATGCTCTTATGCTGGAAATAATAGAGTGACATCCAATCCATTTGAGTTAATTGCGTGTATGATTGTCCCTCTATAAAAAGTTAATTGCATGTACAGTGTACACGCGACTTGTAGGGTGGCTACAACTTCATACAGAAAGTTAAAAAGAAACAAATCCATCCTTTATCTTGTATTCTAAGGACTCTGTGGGTTCCACTGTCAGTACAGTAGCGAAAGAAGTATATATTATAAGTTATATATAATATAAAAATCTAAAGTTAGAGACAGAATTCAAACTCAGGTCATCGCGTTGCGAGCATCCGGCGGTAACCAGTCCAGCACATTTTTGTTGTAGACCATGCTGGAGATATATCTCCATGTCTACTCTTATACTCCATCCGTTCCTAAATATTTGTCTTTTTCAGATTTCAAATGGACTACCACATACGAATGTGTATGTAGACATATTTTAGAGTGTAGATTAACTCATTTTGCTTCGTATGTAGTCACTTGTTGAAATCTCTAAAAAGATAAATATTTAGGAACGGAGGGAGTAGAAAACAGAGTTGGTGATGATGGTGTGCGTGCCATCCTGCAATATAGGTCATCGGATTATATCTAACGGATAGGAAGGAAACTATGGCAATTTTGCAAAAATATACCCACACCCCTCTCCACGTTCGCAAATAAGGCCTTCCCTCGTTCATACTTTTCTTTCACAAGATAAACTACTCATACAAATGCATCTTGATGTTCCGTGCAACGAACGGGCATCTAGCTAGTTTCCTTTAAAATAGTTATTGCGATAATTGGGTTGAAGTGATATATTTTATGTCTGCCCCGAGTGATTTCAGATTCACTAGTAGTAACAAAGAAAAGGTTGCCTTGTTAATTAACAAAAAATAGGGTGAAAACTATCACATGAGGCCGGTAAAAATGAGGCACACTGGGTTCAGCGTCATCGTCACTACAGCTTTGTGCGCGCGAGAAGTCTACATATCGAGCGGGCTACTGAGCGAGGCACAGAGACACAATGTTTGAGAGAGAAACCAATTGACAGATTACGATCAGATCGAGTTGTCACCCTTGTGCTGTCATTGTTGGGGTGGGGGGGGGGGAGGGGCAGGGAGAGAAAGACGTATGAAGAGTGTGCGCGGGAGGCACAGAGGCACAACTAGCGAGTGTGTGTTTGTGTATGTGTTTGAAAGAGGGAGAGAAAGACGTATCGAGAGTGTGCGCGGTAGGCACAGATGCACAACTAGAGAGTGTGTGTGTATGTGTGTGTGTGTGTGTGTGTTTGAAAGAGGAGTAGATTGATTACTATCAAGATCGAGGTGCCACCCTACTCCTTCGGTGTCGGGTAGTGTGTGTGTGTGTTTGAGAGAGAAGGCATTTGATAGATTAGTATCAAGATCGAGGTGTCACCCTACTCCTTAGGTGTCGGTAAGTGTGTGTGTGTGGGTGTGTGGGTGTGGGGGGGACAGTGACACTTACATATCTCTACTCTTATAAAAACAGAGTTGGTGATGATGCTGTTCCTGCCATCCTGCAATATAGGCCATCCGATTTATATCCGACGGACAGGAAGAAAACTATGACAATTTTGCAAAAAGATACCCACACCCCTCTCCACATTTGCAAATAAGGCATTCCCTCATTCATCCTTTTCCCCCACAAGATAAACTACTCATACAAATGCATCTTGATGTTCCATGCAACGCATGGGCATCTTGCTAGTAGGCAGAAGGAGTTCGTGTGACACATATCTAGCTATATTAAGGGATAGGTAGATAGCATGTGTGCGAGGCATACTTAAAGCATCACGAAGACAAACAAACGGTGTGCACGCAAGTTCCGGAAAAAGGAAGTGATAAACAATGTGTACGCGAGCGCGCGCACGTGTGTGTGTGTGTGTGAGAGAGAGAGAGAGAGAGAGAGAGCAAAATCTCAAAACAAAAGGTGCTCTGCTGGAATCCCATATGTATTCATATGGTTACGGAACTCGAGTTAACCTTATGCATATGTGTGAGAGACATAATTACACTTTATGACATTAGTGGCTGTGGGTGGGTGGAATTAAAGGGGTGGGCGTGTTCGACAGAGAGAGCGTGTGTGTTTCTGTGTAGGGACTTGTAGGACTGGTAGAAAGACAAATTCTAACCTTGACGGAGGGAGAGAAATACACAAAGTGCGCATGTGTGATTCCGATGCCCACAGGGAAATCAGATATGTATGCGTGTGAGAGAGATTGCACAATTCATTCACGTATCACTATATAGCGATCTTGGACGTGCATCGCTTGAACATAAATCAACATCTACTTCGTATCGTGGCCAAAGGTACAATATCGATTTAACGCTATAAAGATTGGACACTAACATATCACATTTTTTCTATCTAAATAAACCTTTTCAGTTGTGCATGCCAAAGTTACAGTGATGTTTCTTCAAACAACCAATGTAGCTATCATGTACATGCACCATTGTTACTCTTGCATTCAAATCCATTAGTCTTGGATAATTTAAGGTTCTATTATGAAGTAATATATGTAATATTCATATATGAATTCAACGGGTATGCAAATTATGAAATGGAGGCTATGTAATCATATGAGTTAATACTTTTAAGTAGCGGACTACAATATCCATTTCTTTTTGTGCGCCTCTACACTAACAAGTCAATGCATTATGTTTAAAGTAAATAACCAATGGCACTAAATTATCTATTTACACGAGAAATACATAGGCTCAATGTTTGATCCCTTTTTTTGTGAACGCGCCTCCACACCCGTACGATTGGCCGCGCCTATGTGAACGTCCAAGTTATCGGCGCATCGTCCCGAGTTATTGCCTTTTTTTGGGGTGGACTTCACACCAGTTATTATCTGCTGATGCGTGCCCCGTGTACACAGTCTCGCATGACCTTCCCGCTAGAACGGTCCAAAATTAGTTCAAACTGGATACGAACGATCCCGCGGGCGGCAAAATCTCCTGCCTCCTTCTAAAATTTCCGCCACCAAGTCTTTAGCATGCGAAATTCCCCTTTTGTCCTTGGTGCACGGAGACCAAGAGTTACAATACCGCCCTCATCTAAATAATAGGTCAGGGCTGCTTTGGTAACTTCCGGTTCCCCCCACCACACGGCACCCCCATTTCCTCTCCCCCTCCCGCAAAAACGACTAACTCCATAGCACCAGAGCATCTTACATCACGTCGTCTATACTTCATCATCCTTTCTAACCCTCCCCTCTCAAAACCCTAGACTGCTCATCCACCGGTGTACCAGAGCCCATTCACTGCCAGTAGCGTCCACCTCGCCGGATCTGCGGCCGCATCTACCCCTCCCACCTCCCCTAGAAACAAGTAGACTGCTCATCCACTAGTGTACCACAACCCATTCAGTGCCAGCCTTGTCCACGGCGCCGTATCAGCTTCGTCGATACTCTCGTCAACCGCAGTGCATCTGCAGCGGCTCATTCGTACTCCCCACCAGAGACGCTTCATCCACACCCCCCGGAGCTGCCCCACCAACGCCCCCATCGACGACCTCTGATCCTCTTCGCCGACACCTTTGTGAATGCTACCGGAGCCGCTTCGCCGACACAATCGTCAACCCTACCAGAGTAGCTTTGCCTATACCATTCTCAACCCTACCGGGGCCGTTTTGCCAACTCACAAGTCCACGGCCTCAGATCCGCTTTCTCGCACCCTCATCCAACCTACTAGAGCAGCTTCTGACGCCCCGTCCATGACCGCAGATCCGCATCACCGACACCATTCTTAACCCAACCACCAGAGCAGCTTCACCGATGCCCTCATCCACAGCCACAGATCTGCTGCACCCATACCGTCATCCACCCTACCGGAGCTGCTCCACAAACACCCTACTCGACAGTTCTAGATCTCCTTACCAGACCCCGACAGCCAGTGTAGCGTCATCACCCTTGATGTTTCTAACCTGATTCCCACCATCTGGCAAGATTCCAGGCACCTGCCACGGCCTAGGTACTTGTCACCTTTAAACCCGTCCAGCATCACCTGCCCGATGTACTTCAAATATACTAACAGGTCGCTGTTACCTGTTATGCGGCTGGCAAACACTACAAGGACGATGTTTCTTCTGGATCTAACAGCTTGGCCAACCAAGATCCTAGACTGAGGCATTGCTATGATCTGTGTGTGTCTCTCTCTCTCTCTTGTATTGTTCTGTGCCTGCCATCGTGCTTTGCTAGGATTTTAGACCAGTAATCCCTTTGTGCAGACAATGATTTCTACTACTGGCTGCTAAATTAGATATGTAGATGTCATACATGATACTACCTCGTACCTCCGTTCCTAAATATAAGTCTTTCTAGAGAGTCCACTATAGGCTACATACGGAGCAAAATGAGTGAATCTACACTCGAAAATGCATCTATATGTGGTCCATACTAGAATCTCTACAAAGACATATATTTAGGAACAGAGGCAGTACATTACACAAAATCGTACGTGGCATGTAGGAATTCCAGTGCACTACATTAGGCTCCCTTCGAGTGCCTGCTAGTCCAGCACACAGAGTCATCGCTAGTTTATGCTACGCACACAATCATTAATTGGTGATTTAAATATGCGCAGGGGATATGCAGTGTATTATCATGTAGAGATGTCTGAAATTAGCCGTGTAAACTTGCAGATAGGGTTACACAATGAAAAAGTACAAGATGTATCTGGCAATTGCATGGAACATTGCCAAAAAGGAGAGGCAGCAGTGATCATATACAGTGTGCTATGGTAGGTCACTCCTCCATTGCAATCATCGTGCCATGTTATTTGTATGTCAGTTCTATTGGCCAAGTTTCTTAGGGACAGTTATTACGAGTTATCCTAAGAAAATAAGCATTTGTGAATATAAGCTCCATGTAGTAAGCCAACCAGTTCTTTTCATAGCCTTCCTTTTCAGCTTATCTTTGGTATGATCAGTGAAAAGTCTAGATTGCATTTTTTTTTTCATTTTTCTGCCCATATGAAAATTAATTTGACTTGCAAACATCACAAATTGAACCCAATGCAGTAATTAATATGATAGGAAAACAGACCATCACTATTTGTTCAAAATGCAAATACAAAGATGCCATCTACTTGGCACAATCTACTTTGGTCAATGTCTTCCATAGAGATCCCATTGCCTAATTTAAACGAAGCACACATGATCCACATTTAAATGAAGAACAATTATTTAACTAAATTTGATGGTCCAAATGGCTGGTTATTATCATATAGCAGCACCACCTGAAAGCATCATATAGCAGCAGCAGCTCATAGAAACTCATGATACAGCAGCAGCAATAGCAGTGTGCAATTCATCATATACCAGCAGCAGCTCATAGCAATTCATCATATAGCAGCAGCAGGAGCAGCTCATAGCAATTCATCATATAGCACCAGTAGGAGCAGCTCATAGCAATTCATCACACAACAGCAGCAGGAGCAACTTATAGCAACTCATGATATAGCAGCAGCAGTAGCTCATAGCAATTCATCATGTAGCAGCAGCTGCTCATAGCAATTTATTATATAGTAGCAGCAGGAGCAGCTCATAGCAATGCATCATATAGCAGCAGTAGAAGCGGCTCATAGCAATTCATCATATAGTGGATAAGAATGAAAATTTGGAAGAAAAAAAAATCAGAGGAGATCCTCACCTTGTTGGATGAGCTCATCCTTCAAGAGCACCTCAAGGCCATGGCCTGGGAGGAGGGGAGAGGGAATAAGGTGCCTTCTGCCGCAGTGTGGCATCAGCCGTAGTTGTGTGGCGCCCGCCGGAGTAGTGCATTGGACGGACCACAGTGGAGCAGCTGCTGGAGACCATGAGAATGAGGGGCGGTGCCAGAGGGAGGAGCAGCCTGGGAGATTTGCCCCTACCCGCCGTCCATGTAGCCTAGCTGGATAGAGCATCATCGAGGACCAGGCCAGATGGGACCAGTGTTGATGGCTCGCTGGGGGAACCATAGTGCTGCACGCAGGGGATCAAGGTAGAGGGAAAGGGGAGAAGAGATGCAAGCGGGCAGGGCAATGAACGTTTGTGTGTTTGTTTTTACTTGAGGGTCAGGTGTGACGCGATCATGAGCAGTTGCATTTTGAGTGTAACATAGGCAGACAACAGAGTCATTTCACTATTCCCCTTCCCTTCAATTTTTAGTGGGGTTCTACCCGAAATACCCCCCTCCAAAGCGAAATAAGTTAAGCCCAAGCCCATAACTCAAAAATGACTTCTTTACATCATTTATGGCTTATGATGACAATAAGCCCTGAAAAGGCGGAATCAAACTGGCCCTTAACCTGCAATTCAATTATGCATGCAATGATGAATCACTCCTGCCTGCTATAGTGTACATTTAAGCATCATCATACATGGCATAACCTAATACATGTGCATTCCATTGTAGAATCTGGAATATGCAATGTTTATGTTAGTTCATACGTTGCACATGATGTTTAAATGCCCCTTAAATCTGGTCAGTCAAATGATGGTCTTTAAGCCTCCTTCTTTGCTTCTTTTCTTGATATGTAAGATTTGCTCACACATCTGTTCAATTGCTTGTTTGCATCAGCCAGCCATACTAGGACTGTTTGCTTTGATTACTTGTTGTTCTTGATATAACACTCTAACAAAGCTTGTTAAAAATTTAAACACTAAGGGTTGCTATAGTGGGGCCTTGTCTAACTCATAGGTGACATAAAGATTTGGCTGTACACTAAAGTAGGCTCTCCAAGAGTACCTGGAGATCCAGTTCGAAGGTATGCCTAGTTTTTACATAGTGCAGACATAGTAAATCCTCATTTCATTGTGTGCAAGTGCAAGAGATGTGGCATGTTTCATTATGTGGTGTTGTTTTGTTATAACCTCATCCTTTTGTGTTCACAGATTGGAAAGTATGCATATTTATCTTCCAAGGAGACGAGTAACTAGTTTGTGTCACCTTGCAGAGGGGGTGCAATGAAGATAAGATTGAGGATTTCCAAGTACAGGATGTTAGGAAGGAGCCTTGCAAGAGAAGTAGGAGCTGCGCTGAGCCTCTTCAACCAGTTAAGGTAAGTCACTGTATCCAACTCAATGGTTCAATTCCTTGTTTGTTTCAGGCATAGTTAATTTGCTCTTTTCAATTGCTTTATATCAGTTAATGAGATGCCCAAACAATGATGCCTGATGTTGGGTACTTGTATAACTATTATTGCATGAGGCTCACAATCTAGTTTAATTACTCTGCCGAAGTGTGCCTGAAGCTTTGAAGTCTATTAACCAACTATTATTGCATGAGGCTCACAATCTAGTTTATACTAGGCTAATGATTGCATAGTTTTGCTTGTTGTAGTAGGTTTGTGTGAATCCCTCTGCTGTTCATTATGCTCCCTAAGACTTTAATTGAGCTACAGAATGGCCAACTGCTTGCTTACTTATACGCAACATGCTGTCTAAATTTGTAACTTGTCTGTGTTTTGGATTGGGCCCCAACATCATGCTCCTCTGGTGAGCTAAGAGAGATTTCTTTATGCAGGCTACACAAACTACCTTTTTTATAATTTTTAAAATATCACCTGCTTATGCTTCATGACGTGTAACATTATTGTTAGTCCTCTTTTGCCATGTACAAAATAGTCTGTCTTGCTCGCTTCACTGTTGTAACTATATTTTTTCCCTAGTCATGTGTACTTACAGAAACATTTTAGGGTGAAGTGACATCAACACAAAGATCTGCAAGCAGTGCAGCATGGCCATTACCGAATGATTATGGATTGGAATTGGAATGTGCTGATGTTCTCGAGCATCAACTAGAGGTGGCAAGACAACATGTACATGATTCTCAGCGTACAATCAATAAGTTGAGACTGGACATGCATGTATTAGATGTAGGAGTCAAAAATGAAACAAGACACTAAGGTAACCACGAAGGAATTGGAGATTTTGCAGACTGAAATTTGTGCTATCTGAATCTGGCCAATCCTATTTTCTGAAGAGATTATAGTTCAAATGGTAAGTTGTGTTGATGCGTGTCCATGATGTATGAGCTTTATTTGTGCAGTGTATGTAATTTGTTGTTTGTGTATGCTTTATTATCACTAGTGCCGAACTATAATGCCAAGTGAGTATATTCGGCTGTAATTTCTTTATTGTATAGTGTAGGATTATTCTGCGTTTCTATACCTTCTTTTTATTGTATAGTGTATGTTTTTAGAGGCGATAGTATAGAGTAGGATATTTCTTGAATATGTTGTATCGTTGAAACGGGGGCCAACACGTCAAAACATTTCCTGGATGCCATACAAACGAACAAACATGTGGAGTCAAGCGGGCCTTAGTTGGGCAGCTCAAAATAATATTAAGTGGATCCCAAATGATGTGGCCCACCGTAACAACGGCTCTTAGCTCGATAGGTCCGTATATATGGAAATGGCCCACGGGCCTTTAGCAGGCCAAAATAAATTTCAATCTTGTCTCGGCCCTTTTACTTTACGTTCCAGTAAGAGGCCGAAAGTGTTATGGGCCAGAGGAGGCCCAGTTTGCAAACTAGGCTTTTAACAGGCCAAAAGTTGCGTTGGGCTAAAATGATGCCCTGCGGAACATGGGCCCCTAATGGACCTAAAGTCAAATGCCCAACTGTTGTGCGGGCCGTTAACAGGCCAAGGGACAAAATGGGCTAAGAGTTGGCCCATTTACCGAATGGGCCGAGGACAGGCCTAAAGTCACAGCGGGCTAGAATTGGCCCAACTACAAAATGGGCCGAGAAAAGGCCGAAAGATGTTTCGGGACGTTAATGGGCTGGAACTGACGATCGGCTGCTAACAGGCCGGAAGAAGCTCGGCATGCAATTGGGCCCAAAAATGTAGCGGGCCATCAACGGACTTAAACTGACGACAGGTTGGAAATTGTAGAATCTAGAATGGGCCTTTGATGGGCCGATTCTGTGTAACTTGTATGGGCCGTACTTGTAAATGGGCCTGACTCAAGTAGGCCGCTAATGGGCTGGCCCGCTTATTTTGACACGCCCGGCCTTTTCACCGGAATGGGCCTCTGTTGGGCCGTGCCATGTGTCGATGTATCATAGGCGGCTCTTGTCCAATGAGTGGATCACATCTGTCCCAAGGGTGAGGCAACACATGTTTCCTCCGGCCAACGAAAATTTAACACATGGAAAATCCCCATTGGTCTTGGCTGTTAGCGGCTTATTGGATCCAAAACTGGACCCGATAGCTTAATGGCGTCACGTTATGGTGGATGCCACGTGTCGGTCACCCTTGACGAAAGCACTTCTATGACGCGCGATTTATCCTCATGGAAGTGGAAACTTCTGTGATGATAATTTTGGTAATGTCATGGAACACTTCTACGGCAGCATAGGTATGACTATCTTGATTCTGTCATAAAATCGTCATGGATGTACATGCATGACAAAAAACGTGACCTACTGTGACAAACACGTATCATCACGGAAGTATATTTTTCGTAGTGTTACCTCAGACCTACGGGTCCGTACCTAGTAGCTAGATGGCTTCTTCTCTCTCTTTGATTCTCAATACCATGTTCTCCTCGATGTTCTTGGGGATATATCCGATGTAATCTTCTTTTGCGGGGTGTTTGTCGAGATCCGGTGAATTGTGGATTTATGATCAGCTTTTCTATGAATATTATTTGAATCTTCTCCGAATTTTTATATGCATGATTTGATATCTTTGCAATTCTGTTCAAACTATCAGTTTAGTTTGGCCAACTAGATTGGTTTTTCTTGCAATGGGAGATGTGCTTAGCATTGGGTTCAATCTTGCGGTGTCCTTTCCCAGTGATAGTAGGGGCAGCAAGGCACATATTGTATTGTTGGCATCAAGGTTAAAAAATGGGGTTTACATCATATTGCTTGAGTTTATTCCTCTTCATCATGTCACCTTACTTAAAGCGTTACTCTGTTCTTCATGAACTTAATACTCTAGATGTAGGCAGGAGTCAATCGATGTGTGGAGTAATAGTAGTAGATGCAGGCAGGAGTCGGTCTACTTGACACAGACGTGATGCCTATATTTCATAATCATTGCCTTGTATATCGTCATAACTTTGCGCTTTTCTATTAGTTGCTCGACAGTAATTTGTTCACCCACCATATTATTTGCCATCTTGAGAGAAGCCTCTAGTGAAACCTATGCCCCCCGGGTCTATTTTCTGTCATATTAGTTTCCGATCTACTATTTTCCATTATATTGGATTCCGATCTACTATTTTACATCATATAAGTTTCCAATCTACTATTTTGCAATCTTTTACTTTCAGATCTATAAACCAAAAAACTCAAAAATATTTATCTTTTGTTTATCTATCTCTACCAGATCTCACTTTTGCGGGTGACCGTGAAGGGATTGATGATGAGCCACAAGTATAGGGGATCTATCATAGTCCTTACAATAAGTAAGAGTGTCAAACCCAACGAGGAGCAGAAGGAAATGACAAGCGGTTTTCAATAAGGAATTCTCTGCAAGCACTGAAATTATCGGTAATAGATAGTTTTGTGATAAGATAATTCATAACGGGTAACAAGTAAAAAAAGTAAACAAGGTGCAGCAAGGTGTCCCAATCCTTTTTGTAGCAAAGTACAAGCCTGGATGAACTCATATATAAAGCAAAGTGCTCCCGAGGACACATGGGAATTTCTGTCAAGCTAGTTTTCATCACGCTCATATGATTCACGTTCCTTACTTTGATAATTTGATATATGGGTGGACCAGTGATTGGGTGCTGCCCTTACTTGGACAAGCCTCCCACTTATGATTAACCCCTCTCGCAAGCATCCACAACTATGAAAGAAGAATTAAGGTAAACCTAACCATAGCATGAAACATATGGATCCAAATCAGCCCCTTACGAAGCAACACATAAACTAGGGTTTAAGCTTCTGTCACTCTAGCAACCCATCATCTACTTATTACTTCCCAATGCCTTCCCCTGGGTCCAAATCATGGTGAAGTGTCATGTAGTCGACGTTCACATAACACCACTAGAGGAGAGACAACATACATCTCATCAAACTATCGAACGAAGACCAAATTCACATGATTACTTATAACAAGACTTCTCCCATGTCCTCAGGAACAAACGTAACTACTCACAGAGCATATTCATGTTCATAATCAGAGGAGTATTGAATAGCATTAATGATCTGACCATATGACCTTCCAGTGAATAAACCAACTAGCATCACCTACAAGGAGTAATCAACACTACTAGCAACCCATAGGTACCAATCTGAGGTTTTGAGACAAAGATCGGATACAAGAGATGAACTAGGGTTTGAGAGGAGATGGTGCTGGTGAAGATGTTGATGGAGATTGACCCCCTCTTGATGAGAGGATTGATGGTGATGACGATGGCGGTGATTTCCCCCTCCTGGAGGGATGTTTCCCCGGCCGAACAGCTCCGTCGAAGCCCTAGATTGGTTGGTCCAGCCCAGGTTCCACCTCGAGACTGCGGTGCTTCATCCCGAAAGCTTCCTTCTGATTTTTTCCAAGGCAAAAGACACCGTATAGCAGAAGATGGACGTCGAGGGCCTGCCAGGGGCCGCACGAGGCAGGGGGCGCACCCAGGGGGTAGGGTGCGCCCTCCACCCTCGTGGCTGACTGGTGGCCCCCCTCTGGTGCTTTCTTCGTCCAATATTTTTAATATATTCCAAAACAATCTTCATGGAGTTTCAGGACTTTTGGAGTTGTGCAGAATAGGTCTCTAATATTTGCTCCTTTTCAAGTCCAGAATTCCAGCTGCCGGCATTCTCCCGCTTCATGTAAACCTTATAAAATAAGAGAGAAAAGCATAGGTATTGTGATATAATGTGTAGTAACAGCCCATAATTCAATAAATATTGATATAAAAGCATGATGCAAAATGGACGTATCAACTCCCCCAAGCTTAGACCTCGCTTGTCCTCAAGCGAAAGCCGATATCGAAAAATATGTCCACATGTTTTGAGATAGAGGTGTCGATAAAATAAAATACGGACGTGAGGGCATCATGATCATTCTTAGAACAGCAACATACGTTTTATCATATGATCTCTTATGCTAAAGTAACAATCTATTCACAATGTAAAGTATGAATCAGAAACTTCATTGAAAACTAACAAACTATGATCTCGGTCATTGAAGCAATTGCAATTTATCATAACATCGGAAAGAGTCAATATAAGAGCTTTTCAGCAAGTACACATACTCAACTATCATTTAGTATTTCACAATTGCTAACACTGACACAATACTTATGGGTACAAAGTCTCAATCGGACACATAGAAAGATAGGGGCTTATAGTTTTGCCTCCAACCTTTTACCTCAAGGGTAATGTCAACAAAATATTTTATAAAAACCTACATCCAAGTGGATATATATATATATATATATATATATATATATATATATATATATATAGGGTCAGTCTATTCTAATAACACCCTTAAGACTCTTATTCTGCACACCGAAACCTCTTATTCTGCTAACACCCTGAGCCTCCCACGAACCGACCGAAAACAACCGCCCCCACCCCCACCACTCTCCCACCTCTCTGTCCATCTTCCTCTCCCACCGACGCCTCCTCCGATTCCCCACGACTAACCAGCTTCCTCTCCTATCCCGGCGCCGCCGCCTCCAACTGCCTTCTGCCCCGCCCGAGCAACCCCTTCCCACCACCCCCTACCCCGGCCTCCCAAGGCCGCTCCGGCGATGGTCCACCCCCTGGCACCAGCCGAGGCCCTGGATCCGTGCCACCATGCCTCCATTAGCCTGGATCCCCGCACCTCCATGGCCGCCGGAAGAGGGCCTGTCCGCCCCCAACCCCGAGGCGCCGCCCTCGCCCCACCCCGACCATGGCCCGCGATGGCCGGCCTCCACGGCCACTTCCCCGCCCCGCGACGGCCGACCTCCATGGCCACGGCCCCGCCCCCACGACGGTCGGTCTTCACGGGCGCGGCTCCACGGTGTAGTCCACAACGCCCCCGCCCCCAACCAAGCTTGACGACGCCGCTGCGAACATCTGCTCCATCCTCCGGCGATGGCGACCTTGCCGTGCCATGCCCACGCTGGATCCAAACGCAGGGGTCCCCTGCCTCGCATCTCCGGTGCAGATCTGGGCGTGCCGCCCGCGCCCATCTTCCTCTGGCTGCTCTTTGTGTGTATCTGCCTCCAGCACCTGATGCGGTTCTATTCTCATATTTTCGTGCAGCTCGGCGGCGTGGCAGTGCGCAGCTCCGACGATTCAACTCGTGTGTGTGTGTGTGTGTGTGTGTGTGTGTGTGTGCAGTCCGATGATGGTCAACTCCGGTGTCGTGAAATGGTCGTCGGCGACCTTGCTACAGTTCGTTGTTGCACAACATGTGGCTTCTGCAGTTGTGGGTTGTGCAGCTTGGCCAGCGCTGCAGTGTGGTCAAGCGATGTGTGCGGTTTGGCCTCATGGGATTTTGGCTGTGCAGCTTCGCCATCGCTGCAATGCGTACGCGACAATGCAGTTTGTTGAATTTTTTGAAAGCTTTTTTTTGAAAGCTTAGTTTGTTGAATTGGCGTGTGCAGCTCGGGATTTTGGCGGCGTGACGCTCAGGCGTGTGGTTTCCTAGTGATGTTCGTCCGCGTGTGCAGTGCGGTTTCCCCAATGCTGTCCGCCTGGATGTGCACTACGGTTAGGTTCGCTTGTGTGTGCAGTGCGTGTGATGTAGTGTGGCAACGAGGCCGTGTGAAGTTCCATGGGGTTGTTTTGCCCCTGCGCAGCTCGATTGCCGCCTCGTCCACACAATTTAAAACACGAAAACGTCCTTTTCAGGTGACATCCTCTTTTGGATGGATGCATTTTAGCACGGCCGCTCTGCAATCCTCTTTTGGATCGATGCTAGGTCTGTGGTATAGTGCAGCTCAGCTAGTCCTCAATTGTGGTCCGGCTAGCGACAGTGTTGATTTTTTGTATGTATATATGTGTGTGTGTGTGTGGCATTCATAAAAAAGTGAGAAGAAGAAATGAAAAATAATAGTGCAGTTAACTACTCTCAATCATGCAAACTTCATAAAATGCGTTTAAAAAATGCATTACCCTAGCCTGGTAATTCAGTGCGAAAGTATTTATAAAAAGGTAGTTTGAAAACGACAAAAAAGTCGTGCATCCCACTTTGATTTGTGTTGTGGTTCACTTTACCTTTGATGTGAACTGCACTCATCCCACAAAGGTGTTTCATGTTTCATAAAAAAGTTAGAAAAATAACGAAAGAACCCATGAAGATCACCTGACTGTATGATGCAGTGCGGTTTTCAGTCTGAAGCTGCGTTTTCCTGTTTGATGTAGTTTCTTCGTCGATTTTGGTGTCACGAAAAACAGAGTGTCGCAAAAATGTTTTTGTGTCTCGAAATTCAGTCGACTACATCAACACTTGCAGTGCGTTCGGTCTTCGAATGTCGTTAATGATGCTGTTCACTTGCGTATGAGAAAAAACGTCCGACAAAACAAATTATGCAGCTCGCTTGCCCATTCGATGTAGTACGGTTTTCATTCAGAAGCAGTGCGGTCGGCCGTATGATGTTGTTCATCCCGCAAGTGCAAAAAAAATGTTACGGAAGCGAAAAAAGTAATGCGGTTCACTTCTTGATAGTGTTGTGGTTCATTTACACCTGATGTGAAGTACACTCTACTTTCTCGTCCTTGAAAAAATTACGTTTGAATAAAAGAAACCATGCAGTTCTCTTACCCGTGTGATGCAGTGTGGTTTTTCGTCCGTTGCAGTGCGGTTTTCAGTCGGATGAAGTACCCACGTCGATTTGGGTGTCGCGAAAAACAGTGTCCGCTTTTCGGTAAAATCGAAACTGCTCTTAAACCGTAAGGAATTAGAGAGAGTGTTCTACATGAAAGAGTTGCGTCTCGTCGATATCTTTCCAACAGCGTATCGTTTGAATCATTCCGACCAGCGGTTTTCAAAAATTTCATGAAAAAAGAGCCGCTGCCACTCGTCATCCACCGCACGATTTTCAAAATTAACTTAAAACTGTAAGGAATCTAAAAACCATTCCTACATATAAAAGTTGCGCCTTGTTCGTAGCTTTCCAACGGCGTATCACACGCCTCGTTTCGACAAACGGTTCAAAAACTAGAGCGAAAACAGTACCGAAAAATTTGAAAAAATTTGAAAAACAGAATTCCTCGATTTAGTAAATTTGAAACTGCTCTTAAACCGTAATGAATTAGAGAAAGATTTATATATGAAAAAGATGCGCCTCGACGATATCTATCCAACGGCGTATCATTTGCTTCATTCTGACAAGCGGTTTAGAAAAAAACGCGAAAAAACGCTCGCTGCCACTCGTCATCCGCCGCACTATTTTCGAAACTGCTCTTAAACCGTGTGGAATCTCGAAAAGTGTTCAACATGTCGAAGTTGCACCTAATCCATAGCTTTTCAATGGTATATTACACGCCTCATTCCGATAAATGGTTAAAAAATTAGAGCGAGAACAGTACCGAAAAAACACCGCGTGCAGTTTTTTTCGACACGAAGTTCACTAGTCTCTATTGCAGTGCTCGTCGTCAAAATGATGCAGTGCGCTTCTGTTGAGCATGCAGTGCGGAAGTGGTGTGCAAAATAGTTATTCTGTTAATATTAGCAGAATATATATATATATATATATATATATATATATCAAGATCTTTTCAAAACATAGTGCTTGCCAAAGGATAAAGTGTAAAAAGGAAAGGTGAAGATCACCATGACTTTAGTATGAAGGTAGACGATAAAAGTAAAAGATAGGCCCTTCGCTGAGGGAAGCAGAGGTTGTCATGCGCTTTTATGGTTGGATGCACAAAATCTTGATGCAAAAGAACGTCACTTTATATTGCCACTTGTGATAGGGACCTTTATTATGCAGTCTGTCGCTTTTATTTCTTCCATATCACGAGCTCGTATAAAACTTATTTTCTTCACACTAATAGCTCATACATATTTAGAGTGCAATTTTTATTGCGTGCACTGGTGACAACTTACTTGAAGGATCTTACTCAATCCATAGGTAGGTATGATGGACTCCCATGGTAAAACTGGGTTTAGGGATGTCTGGAAGCACCAGTAGTATCTCTACTTGGTGCAAAGAATTTGGCTAGCATGAGGGGGAAAGGCAAGCTCAACATGTTGGATGATCCATGACAATATAACTTATTCGGATATAAGAAAACATAACCCATTACGTTGTCTTCCTTGTCCAACATCAACTTTTTAGCATGTCATATTTTAATGAGTGCACACAATCATAAAAGATGTCTAAGGTAGTATATTTATATGTGAAAACCTCTGTTTCTTTATTACTTCCTATTAATTGCAACGATGACCAAAACTATGTTTGTCAACTCTCAACAACTTTTGTTCATCATACTCTTTATATGTGAAGTCATTACTCTCCATAAGGTCAATATGATCTTCTTATTGCTTTTTATTCTTTCTTTAATTCCCTCAAGATCATGGCAAGATAACAAAGCCCTCAACTCAAAACTACTCTTTACTATATATAGCTCACGGACTCGATTACATAGATAGAGATCAAGACAAAACTCAAAGCTAGATCGTACTAAAACTTTATTCTACTAGATCAAGATATAACCAAAAGGATCGAACTAAGAAAAATGATAAAGATAGGAGTGTGATAGTGATACAATACCGGGGCACGTCCCCCAAGCTTGATAGTTACCAAGGGGAGTGCCCATACCCATGTATTTCTGTCTCTTTCTTCGGAGGTGGTGATGATGGAGTTGTTGATGAAGTAGTGTCACACATCGAGCGAAGGAGATGCTCCAATTTACGAATGATGCCCTTGAGTGCGGTGATATGTTCTTGCAACAAAATATTTTCACGCGTGAGATACTTGTTTTGTATGCGAACTATTTCAATGATCTTGAAAGCTTCAATTTCAGTAGGGGTGAGATGATTGTAGTAAGGTTGAAGGATGTCTTCTTCTTTTGCTGTCGGGACTTGATCTTCCGCGGCCTTCTTGATCTTATCACCTTCCTTGATTTCCCGGAGTTCTTCTCGCTTCGTCTCTATCTTCATTAGCCAAGCATCATCACCCGCGTTGTTGGAGGAGGGGGACGACATGATGCCTGACCTTGAAAAACTATGGCAGCAAAACCGCTCAAAACGAAAATAGGAGATTTTGTCGTGGTACGGTGGTCAAAACCTTCGGGAGATTATATAATGAATTTTTACCGACCAAAAGAAGTATCATGCAAGAAAACAGAGTCCGGAGGGAACACAAGGTGGCCACAAGGCAGGGGGCATGCCCTCCACCCTCGTGGCTGCCTCGTGTCTCTTTCGGACTGATTTTAATTTTCCTAATTTTTTAAATATTCCAAAACAGAGAGAAATTGCTATTTGAACAGTTTTGGAGTCGGTTTACTTACCGTACCACATACATGTTCCTTTTCGGAGGCTGAAACATTCTGGAAAGTGTCCCTTATGTCCTCCTTCGGGGTTACAGTGATAATAACATTGGTTTCAACATTTATGGGATTAACTAAGATATAATGTTTGATTCTTTGATCGTTTACCACCTTCGGATTTGTGCCTTCGGCGTTGTTGATTTTTATGGCACCGGAATGACAGACCTCCTCGATAATGTAAGGACCTTCCCATTTAGAGAGAAGTTTTCCTGCAAAAAATCTTAAATGAGAGTTGTATAGCAAAACATAACCACCTACATTAAACTCACGCTGTTGTATCCTTTTGTCATGCCATCTTTTACCTTTTTCATTAAACAACTTGGCATTCTCATAGGCTTGGGTTCTCCATTCATGAAGCGAGATAATGTCAAATAACCTCTTCTCACCGGCTAGTTTGAAATCATAATTGAGATCTTTAATGGCCCAATATGCCTTATGTTCAAGTTTGAGAGGTAAGTGACATGCTTTTCCATAAACCATTTTATATGGAGACATACCCATAGGATTTTTATAAGCAGTTCGATAGGCCCATAATGCATCATAAAGTTTCTTAGACGAATTCTTTCTAGATCTATTAACAGTCTTTTGCAAAATCAATTTAATCTCTCTATTAGTCAATTCTACTTGACCACTAGACTGAGGATGATATGGAGATGCAATTCCATGATTAACATCATACTTAGCAAGCATTTTACGAAAAGCACCACGAATAAAATGTGAACCACCATCAGCCATTAAATATCTTGGGACTCCAAACCTTGGAAAAATAACTTATTTAAGCATCTTAATAGAGGTCTTATGATCAGCACTGCTAGTTTGAATAGCTTCCACCCATTTAGTAACGTAATCAACAGCAACTAAAATATGTGTATATCCATTATAGTAAGGAAAAGGTCCCATATAATCAAAGCCCCAAACATCAAATGGTTCAATTACAAGTGAATAATTCATAGGCATTTCTTGACATCTCCTAATATTACCAATTCTTTAGCATTCATTACAAGACAAGACAAACTTCCGGGCATCTTTAAAAGGAGTGAGCCAATAAAAACCGGATTGCAATACCTTATGTGCAGTTCTATCTCCAGCGTGGTGTCTAATACGTCTCCAGCGTATCTATAATTTTTTATTGCTCCATGCTGTTATATTATCATTCTTGGCTATTTTACAATCATTTTATATCATTTTTTGGTACTAACCTATTGACATAGTGCCCAATGTCAGTTCTGTTTTCTGCATGTTTTTTACATCGCATGAAATCAATATCAAACGGAGTCCAAGCGCATCGAAACTTCTTGAGGATTTTTTCGGGCCAGAAGATATCCAGTGGGCCAAGGAAGCACCTGAGGGGAGCCTCGAGGGGGGCAGCACCCACCAGGGCGTGCCCAGGTGGTTTGTGCCCACCTCGGGTGCCCCCTGAACCACCTCTTTGCTCTATAAATACCCCAATATTCCAGAAACCCTAGGGGAGTCGACGAAAATCAATTCTAGCCGTCGTAGAGTCCAGAACCACCAGATCCAATCTAGACACCATCACGGAGGGGTTCACCACTTCCATTGGTGCCTCTCCAATGATGCGTGAGTGGTTCTTTGTAGATCTATGGGTCCGTAGTTAGCAGCTAGATGGCTTCCTCTCTTGATACGTCTCCAACATATCTATAATTTATGAAGCATTCATGCTATTCTATTATCTGTTTTGAATGATTACGGGCTTTATTGTACACTTTTATATTACTTTTGGGACTAATCTATTAACCGGAGGCCCAACACATATTGTTTTTTTATTGCCTATTTCAGTATTTCAAAGAAAAGGAATATCAAACGGAGTCCAAACGGAATGAAACCTTCAAGAGCATTATTTTTGGAACGAACATGATCCGGGAGACTTGGAGTACAAGCCAAGGAACCTTCGAGGAGGCCAGGAGATAGGAGGGCGCGCACACCCCCTGGGTGCACCCCCCTGTCTTGTGGGCCCCTTGAGGCTCCCCCGACCGACGTCTTTCGCCTATATATTCCCATATACCCCAAAAACATCGAATACGAAGATAGATCGGGAGTTCCGCCGCCGCAAGCCTCTGTAGCCACCAAAAACCTCTCAAGAGCCAGTTCCGGCACCCTGCCGGAGGGGGAATCCATCACCGGTGGCCATCTTCATCATCCCGGCGCTCTCCATGACGAGGAGGGAGTAGTTCACCCTCGGGGCTGAGGGTATGTACCAGTAGCTATGTGTATGATCTCTCTCTCATGTTCTTGAGGTGGCACGATCTTGATGTATCGCGAGCTTTGCTATTATAGTTGGATCTTATGATGTTTCTCCCCCTCTACTCTCTTGTGATGAATTGAGTTTTCCTCTTGAAGTTATCTTATCGGATTGGGTCTTTAAGGATTTGAGAACACTTGATGTATGTCTTGCCATGCTTATCTGTGGTGACAATGGGATATCAGGTGATCCACTTGATGTATATTTTGGTGATCAACTTGCGGGTTCCGCCCATGAACCTATGCATAGGGGTTGGCACACGTTTTCGTCTTGACTCTCCGGTAGAAACTTTGGGGCACTCTTTGAAGTACTTTGTGTTGGTTGAATAGATGAATCTGAGATTGTGTGATGCATATCGTATAATCATGCCCACGGATACTTGAGGTCACAATGGAGTATCTAGGTGACATTAGGGTTTTGCTTGATTTGTGTCTTAAGGTGTTATTCTAGTATGAACTCTATGACAGATTGAACGGAAAGAATAGCTTCATGTTATTTTACTACGGACTCTTGAATAGATAGAACAGAAAGAATAACTTTGAGGTGGTTTCGTACCCTACCATAATCTTTTTGTTTGTTCTCCGCTATTAGTGGCTTTGGAGTGACTCTTTGTTGCATGTTTAGGGATTGTTATATGATCTATCTATGTTATTATTGTTGAGAGAACATGCACTAGTGAAAGTATGAACCCTATGCCTTCTTTCCTACCATTACAATACCGTTTACACTCACTTTTATCATTAGTTACCTTGCTGTTTTTATATTTTCATATTACAAAAACATATATCTACCATCCATATTGCACTTGTATCACCATCCCTTCGCCGAACTAGTGCACCTATACAATTTACCATTGTATTGGGTGTGTTGGGGACACAAGAGACTCTTTGTTATTTGGTGGCAGGGTTGTTTGAGAGAGACCATCTTCATCCTACACCTCCCACGGATTGATAAACCTTAGGTCATCCACTTGAGGGAAATTTTGTACTGTCCTACAAACCTCTGCACTTGGAGGCCCAACAACGTCTACAAGAAGAAGGTTGTGTAGTAGACATCAAGCTCTTTTCTAGCGCCATTGCCGGGGAGGTGAGTGCTTGAAGGTATATCTTTAGATCTTGCAATCGAATCTTTTTGTTTCTTGTTTTATCACTAGTTTAGTTTATAAAAAGAAAAGCTACAAAAAATGGATTTGAGTTTGTCTCACTAGTTTAGTTTCTCTTTTTAATAGCTTTCGTGAGTTTGATGGAAAGGAAAATTGTGCTCAATTGGTAGAAGAAGAATGCATTAAAATGCTTGGTACTAAATCTTTGAATGGTGTGCATGATTGCATTGTTGTTAGTATGAACTCTTTGAATATCCATAGTACTAATGATGATTGCACTAGTTATGATGAAAATATCTCTTATAAACATGTTGATTTTTGTGGAGTAGATTGGGTTTGCAAGTACACACCAAATAGGGAAGATAGATATTGCAAGAGGCATAAGTATTTAGAAACTAAATTGTTGCATGAAAGTCTTGATGTTTGTGCTGAAAAATTCAATATTTTTCGCGCTCCTTGTGAACTTTGCAATGAACGTGGTCATTTAAATATCCAATGCAAACTGTTTCATGATTGAATCGTGTCTAAAAATTGTGATAACTTGATTACCCTTGAGCATCATAAAGAGCTTAGTCTTCTTTTAGGGTATGAAGAAATGGAACGTGTACCTGAGGGTATTCCAAAATTTAATCTTGATAGATTTCTTGATTTTGATCTAGAGAAGATTAATTTGTATTGTGCGGTGAATTGCATTGAAAATCCTTATATTGCCAATTACCTAAAGAAAATAAAGCAAATAGAAGATGAAGAGAATACTAATGAAAGGGAAGATACTTCCCAATCTCCTCCTATTATTTCTTATGATGAATCAGGTAACGAGGAGGAGCTTTCTATTCAACCAAGCTCAGCAATAAGGAGCTCAGAGAAGAAGGTTGAACCCACACATAATGTGAAGAAGAAAAAGAAAAGAAGGAGCAACAAAGGTAAAAAGGTATCCCTCCCAAATGATGTTGCTCCTACTACTCATTGTGATGATGATAATTGCTATAGTATTGGTGCTATCCATACTATTAATGATGAGAGTGATTATGCTTATGATATGAAAAGGCCCAAGCTTGGGGAAGCTATGTTTGATGAGGATGAAATATTTGAGAATATATTTGCTGAAATTAATGCTTGTCCCAAGCTTGGGGATGCTACGTTTAATGAAGATGATATTTTTAGCACCCCAAGTTTTGATATGCAAAGATGTTATGATGATAGCATGCCTCTTACCTATGATGATTATATTGAAGAAAGTGGGTCTGGAAGAGTGTCAACTTTAGGAAGTAGTGATCCCACTATTTTGGAGGATGTTGAATCTTATTGTGATGAATATGAAAGTGGATTTGGAAGAGTGTCAACTTTATTTAGTGATGATTCCACTATCTTGGAAGAGGTTTCAACCGATTATGATGAGAACAAAGTTGCTACTTATGATTATTATTGTGATGAAACTTATGCTATAAAAAGTAGTGATGATTATATTTATAAAACTTGTCAAGATTATGATTACCCTTTCTCTGAACATTACTCTTTTAATGTGGAAACAATTTTTAGTATTCAAGTCTCTTATGATACTCCCACTATTCCGAATAAGAAGAATTTTGCTTATGTAGAGAGTAGTAAATTTTCTATGCTTGTAGATCATGAAAAAGAATGCTTTAGGTGCTGGATATATTGTTGAATTCATTCATGATGCTACTGAAAATTATTATGAGTGAGGAATATATGCTTGTAGGAATTGCAATAATATCAAGTTTCCCTCTATGTGCTTAAAGTTTTGAAGTTATGCTTGTTTTGCCTTCCTATGCTTGTTGATTATTGTTCCCATAAGTTGTTTGCTCACAAAATCCCTATGCATAGGAAGTGGGTTAGACTTAAATGTGCTATTCATATGCTTCATGATGCTCCCGTTATGCTTCAATTCTTATCTTTTATGTGAGCATCATTGCCATTATCATGCCTAGCTAGAAAGGCATTAAAGAAAAGCGCTTGTTGGGAGACAACACAACATTCACCCTTACTGTTTTTGTGTGTCCACATGATTATGCTACTGTAGTAATCATGTTTTATAGCTTTTATTTCAATAAAGTGCCAAGTAAGACCTTTAGGATAGCTTACAGTGATAGTTGTGTTGATCCTGCTGAGAATCAGAAACTTTTGCATCTAGTAAGTTAGTTTTGTTAATTCACGGTAACGTGCTTCTGATATGATTATTTTTTCTATGGATTACTACACAAATTTCTTAGGACTTCCTAATTTGGTAGAATTGTTGGAGTTCCAGAAGTATAAGTTTGATACAGATTACTACAGACTGTTCTGTTTTTGACAGATTCTGTTTTCTATGTGTTGTTTGCTTATTTTGATGAATCTATGAGTAGTATCGGAGGGTATGAACCATAGATAAGTTGGAATACAGTAGATATTACACCAATATGAATTTAGAATGAGTTCATTACAGTACCTAAGTGGTGGTTTTATTTTCTTATACTAACGGAGCTTACGAGTTTTCTGTTGAGTTTTGTGTTGTGGAGTTTTCAAGTTTTGGGTAGAGATTCGATGGACTATGGAATAAGGAGTGGTAAGAGCCTAAGCTTGGGGATTCCCAAGGCACCCCAAGGTAATATTAAATGACAACCAAGAGCCTAAGCTTGGGGATGCCCCGGATGGCATCCCCTCTTTCGTCCTCGTTCATCGGTAACTTTACTTGGAGCTATATTTTTATTCACCACATGATATGTGTTTTGCTTGGAGCATCATTTTCTTGTGTTAGTATTTGCTTGCTGTTTTTATAATAATGTTTTGCATCTATATTTTCAATAAAAAAAGTCAAGGATAGCCTTTACCATGCTTATTTTGCTAGTATACATGTTGCTGTTTCAAAACAGAAAGTTTACCGCTGTTGCAAAAATTCCCTAAAACATTCAGAGAATGATATAATGTTGAAACTTTTTGCACACTGAGCTCTGATAAATCTTATACAGAGTAGTATTTTTATCATAATTTTTGGAGTTAGGGAATTATGATGAATCTTGCATATTTTACAGACTGTAATGTTTTGACAGATTGTTGTTATGTTTGCATTGTTTGCATATGTTTGGTTGTTTAATGATTCTATTTGAAGATAGGAGTATTAAATATGCAGATAGTATGAAATGTTTTGACAGATTGTTTGCATATATTTGAAGATAGTATGAAATGTTGAATAATAATTTTAGTGATTTGTTACAGTAGAAAATGGTAAGGTTTTGCATTGGTTTATACTAACTTATCTCACGAGTTCGTGTTGAGTTTTATGTGGATGAAGTTCTTGAGAAATAGAGAAACCATGATATGAGAGGAATTAAGGAGACACAAAAGCTCAAGCTTGGGGATTCCCAAGGCACCCCAAGATAATATTCCAAGAATTATCAAGCATCTAAGCTTGGGGATGCCCCGGTAGGCATCCCACCTTTCTTCTTCAACAACTATCGGTTAGTATCGGTTGAGCCTAAGTTTTTGCTTCTTCACATGAGTTGTGCTATCCTTGCAATGTCATTTTGTTTTGCCTTGCTTGCTGTTTGAATACAATACCAAGATCTGAAATTATATATGTTTCATTTGCTTATCCCATGGGGAGTAATGACTTCACATCTAACAAGTAGAGGTTGTAAATTTATTGAAGGTTAGCAAGCATTGTATTGCTCAGTTGAACAATTCATGACAGAATATTGAAGGAAGAGAGATTCCACATATAAATATACTATCTTAGATATCTTTTATAATTGTGAGCACTCATTAAGTATCACATGCTAAAGAGTTGATGTCGGACAAGGACGACAACGTAATGGGTTATGTTTTCTCACATCTCAGTTAAAGTATATTGTCATCGATCATTCAAACATGTTGAACTTTCCTTTCCCCCTCATGCTAGCCAAAATTCCTTGCACCAAGTAGAGATACTACTTGTTGTAGGATCGAAAGTATGTCTAGAGGGGGGCTGATTAGACTACTTGTCAATATAAAAATTCTGCCTTTTGACAAAGAACAGTTTTTGGTAGATTCACAATTATGATCAAGTCAAGCATCACCCTACACATGCAATTCTAGAGTATAGGCAGCGGAAAGTAAATTGCACATGTAGTAAAGAGAGGTGGAGAAGAGCAAACGCAATTTTGGAGACGCGGTGATTTTTCCCGTGGTTCCGATAGGTGGCGCTATCGTACATCCACGTTGATGGAGACTTCAACCCACGGAGGGTAACTGCTTGCTGAGTCCACGGAGGGCTCCACCCACGAAGGGTCCACAAAGAAGCAACCTTGTCTATTCCATCATGGCTCACGCCCACGGAGGGCTAGCCTTACTCGGGTAGATCTTCACGAAGTAGGCGATCTCCTTGCCCTTACAAACTTCTTGGTTCAACTCCACATCTCGACGACGGAGGCTCCCAAGCGACACCTAACCAATCTAGGAGGCACCACCCTCCAAAAGGTAATAGATGTTGTAGATGATGATGAACTCCTTGCTCTTGTGCTTCAAATGATAATCTCCCCAACACTCAACTCTCCTCACTGATTTGGCTGTGGTAGAAGAAAGGATTGAGTGGAAAGCAACTTGGGAAGGCTAGAGATCAAGCTTCATATGGTGGGAGTGGAGCAACTTGATCTCAACACAAGGGTAGGTAGTTCTCTTCTCAGAAATGTAAGGTAGGAGTGGTAGTTCTTTCTGATGGCTCTCTCCACGAATGAAGAGGGGTGGAGGGGTATAAATAGCCTCCACACAAAATCCAACCGTTACACACATTTGAGCAATCTTGGTGGGACCGAAGTGGACAACTCGGTGAGACCGATAGTTCAAATAATGTGAACGTTGGGATTTTCGGTGGGACCGAATATACAATCTCGGTTAGTCCGATTCGTGCAATGACAAGAGCATGCGGTTTGGTGGGACCGACTTCATCATCTCGGTGACACCGATTTGATGATGAAGATTCTGAAACTTGGCAACTCATGTTTCGGTGAGACCGAGTTCGAATCGGAAAATCCGAGTTTACTAGGGTTTGGCTTATGGCTGAGGTGGTTCATCTCGGTGTGGTGAGTTTGGAATATCGGTGGGACCGAGACTACTTATGAGTGTCTATGGCGGTGAAAGTTCGATAGTTTAGGAGATGTATCACTAAGCACTTGAGCAACCGGATCATCATCATAACCTCATCCCTTTTAATAGTATTAGCTTTTCCTATGGACTCAATGTGATCTTGGATCACTAAACCAAAAATGGAGTCTTGAGCTTTTGCCAATGCTTGCCTTAGCATTTTGGGGGTCCACTTCTTGATCCTTGCCATACCCATATCCTTGAACTCTCTGAAATGATTCTCAAGTAACTATTAGTTCAATGATATATATGTTGTTATTAATTACCAAAACCACCCGGGATTAGTTGCACTTTCAATCTCCCCTTTTGGTAATTGATGACAACATATAGATCAAAGCTTCGACAAAGGATATAATCAATGAATAATATCGTCGCTTTGAGAAGTATGTGATAAGCAAGAGCTCCCCCTAAATTTGTGCATTATTTAAGATTTGCGTTTGAATGCAAATGCACAATCGATTAGGATCATGGGTCACTCTTCCATGTCACATACATCTTGGTGGAGCGCACAAAATGATAAGAATGAACAGCATGCACCCAATCACCAAGACATGAGTAAATGGTCATACGAGATAGGAATGGCATATGATAAGCATTAAGCACACATTAAAGCATAGTACGACCAAGCACTCATTAAGGTAGAATCAAACGGAGTATCAAACACACTGAATGTCTCGAAAACCAAAAGTATCTCAAAGAAACCGCAAATGAACGAAAGAGCAAAAGCGCAAAGACAACATCACTCTCTCTCTTGAAGCCCTATGATCTATACAATTTCTCCCCCTTTGGCAACAAGTTACCAAAAAGTTCGAAAAAGCATAGAGCTTGGACTCTGCTGGCGGCTCCTGTCTGGGTTGATGTCGGAGTGGATATGACAGCATCGGCGAAGACTTGGTGATGTCTGGCTTTGGAGGAGTGGACTTTGGAGCTGGAGCTGGAGTAGGAGCAATCGCTGGGCTGGGAGGGAAGTCTTTGGTGTCGATCCTTTGGAATAGCAGTGATCGGGATCCTTTGGGAACCGGAGCGATCTGTCGATGAGAATCTGGACTAAGTCATCCTGCAACTCACGCATAAGCTCGCCTTCTCCTGCTTTGCTTCCTCAATGTCGCCTCGAGCTTGTTGACGGTCACTTGTACTTGGTCGACCTCACGTCCGAGGCGTGGATCTTCTCGTCAACAATCCTCTCTAAGCTCTCCGAGACTGTTCAATGCTGGCCAGCGTTGTTCAATCCTTTGAGTAGCTTCAAGAATTTGCTCTCCGAAACTCTTTGGTTTAGCTCTGCTGCTGCTTCTTTGCTTCCTTGTCGACTTTGGCTTTCTTAGCAGCTGCGATCTTGGCTTGACCTTCAACGGATGTCGGATCCTCCTCATCCATCACAACAACATTGTCTTCATGCTCTGGCTGCAAGCGGTAAATGTTCTCTATCCAACAAGAATGTGCCCGTGCCAAACTTGGCATTGATAAGCATCTGAATCTGCGGGGCAAATCCACATGACCTTTTCGGTCGTTGCAGTCCTCTTAATGGTCTCTACCATCAAGTCCATCACCTTGAAAGGTGCTCTCTCATCAAGTATGTGCAGCATGTTGATAGAGTATCCTCTCGATCATGCGATCATCTCCAGATTTGGGCATCAAGGTATGCCTCAAAATGGTATTAGTGGTAGGTAAGCCTGCTCGAGATGGTAGATCGAGGCGAGCTTCCAGATTTCCAAATCCTCTGCTGGAATCTCTTTGTACATGTTTTTCATGGATTCATGATTCTTCTTTGGAATCCCATATACATCAATATCATCTTCTCGTTGCCTTTGGAGCATTCAGAATTTCTGCCCATTCTTCAACAGAAGAAGAAAACCTTTGACCTTGGTCATCCACATAATCTTTCCATCGGGGTAGAAGTGAGCTGTGGCATAAAATTGCATTATCATCTCATTGTTCCAACTGGTCAATTTCGACCTACAAAATCTGCAACTCCACATGCAGTGAAACTTTCATGCACATGTGGAAAGAAATCTCTGGAATATCGCAATGGGTGTCTCGACCTGTTCTCACATCCTTTGGCATCGACATGGCCGACAACTGTGAATAGATAAGGTGTAGGCAGAGAAGAAGAGTCATCACAAAATGCGAAGTTTTTGCAAAAAAATGAGTTCAAATTCTAGTATTAAGTTTTCACAGAAGACATTTGGTCGGACCGAGTTTAAGGTTCGTGAATCCGAAGTGTTAAGCAGAGCTTGGCACACCACTTTCGGTTTGACGAAGTGGGTTTGATCCCCGAAAACACTAGGGTTTCACAGAATTTTCATTTCGGTCACACCGATTTTGCACAACTTCGGTTGGACCGAAGGGTGCGATGCAATGGCCATAGGCCAAATCGGTCATACCGAAAATATAAAATCGGTCTCACCGAGATGTGTTCATGAAACCTAACCCTAAAACTTTTACTCGAATCTAGTTCAAACGAACCAATGCGGTGTACAGGAGGATTTCAATCGTGGCAAGATACTAGGCAATCCAAGCGTGCATTGAATCGGAGATGGGAGCACGAGTGGGATCAAAACTCACCCTAACTTGGTGGAGTTTTTCTCTGGCGGCAACGGCTCGGAGGAGATGGCCGTTGACAATGACGGAGACCTGCGGCGAGGGTGCCTGACGGCAGCGGCGGCGATCCGGAGACCAAGGCGGCGGCGGCAAAGGGTGTGGGGCGAAACATTTGAAGGAGGAATCAGCAGCGCGGCCCTCGGAATATATACCCCTTCATTGTCGGCGGGACGAGTTGTAAAACTTCGGTGGCACCGAGATGGATAAGCGCTAGGCAGTTATGCACTTCGATCACGCCGAATATCACAACTCGGTTTCACCGAGATGAAAACCTAGATCGTCTAAATGTTTTCGGTTCGACCGAGTTTGAGTGAGTTGGTCGACCGAAATCAATTAGAAGGTTTTGGAAATTAGCCCTTGACGGATCGGTGGCTCAAAGTGCTCCTCACCGGAGGGTCCGAAAATGACTTGTTCAAAATTTGTGATGTAAGCATGAATAGAATTTGAGACAAGAAAGCATAGATAGCTAGGGAAGGTACTTAGGCATTCTTGTCCATCCATTTGGTCGAGAAAAATCAAAACGACCAAAACAACAAATGGATGTCCTCGAATGGATAAAATCATGCATCCAACATGCTCACACAACAAGATAGCAAATGAAATATGTGTCAAACATGCACAACCAAAACTCTAGCAACTAACACACAATTTGTCGATGACTAGGTCATCTTTATATGAGTATATTGACTTAGGAGCCAAATGAGAACATTTGATCATAGGTCATACTCATCGTTTAAGCACAAGTGGGGTTACCACTTTTACATAAAGCATTGATGTGTTCACATCATTTGAAGATGCTTTAGCTCAATTTTTAGAGCAAAGCTCCCCCTAGATATGAGAACCCCTTTTAAAGGGTCAAACTAACCTTGGGTTGTCGTAGAAGACTTCATGTAGATGTTGAAGATGTGGATGCTCAATGTTGATGGAGATCATCAAGAGTTGGGAGCTATCCTTTGGATTCGGGCACTTTCAATACCTACATGGGTTAGTCCCACAAGGAACAAACAAGGATATCCATGGACATAGATTGAAGTTCATAATAGATGATGTCCATGAAAGCAATGATTACCTTGTCCCTTGACTTACCAACAAGAGGGTTTGTGACTCCATGAACTAGTGCACGATGTGGAAGTTGATTGCACAAGTTTTTGCCAAAATGAATGTGAGTGAAGTATGTTGGCGGAGTCACCCTCAAGAACTTTCTAGTTCTTCTTCTTCGGGATCCACATCATCTTGATGGGAATCCTTGGGGTTGTAGTTGAGCTTGACGAAGTAGAACTTGACGTTTCCTTGGGAACCCACTTGACCATGGCTTGAGGTGCTTCAACAAATGCATCAATCTCCTCTTGAAGCTTGTCCTTGCCTTTTAGCTTGTGGTCTTGTGGTGGAAGGTCATCTTGAGCTTGTTCCACATTGGAAGAAGTAGGATCATACTTCTCCTTTTGAGGAACAAACTGTGGAGTAGAATATTGACCTTCTTCCCACTCAACGCCTTCGGCGTTGAACTTTCGCTCAAAACAAATTCCTTGATTCTTCCGGTGCCTTCCTTGCTTGCGAACAATTTCCTCAAAGTTCTTGCTTCCGGCAAGGCTCTTGTAGACACCTTTCTCTATGATCCCTTTCAATAAACTATTCTCTTGCTCAAGTGTAACTTGGCTTGAAACATTGTTAGTGGAATCAAGAGAACTACTAGAAGCAACAACATTGGATTTAGCATGGTTATTGTTACTGCTAGAGGAAGAATTTTTCTTATGCTTGTCATGCTTAGTCTTAATGGGTGGCAAGAAATTAGACAAGAGAAGTCGTTTGGCAAGATATGAAGAACTCTTCTTTGAAGATCGTCATTGATTGCTTTTAGAAACTCATGTTCTTGCTCTAGAGTGAGCTTCTCGAAGCGTAGCTTCTCATGAGATCTTAGGAGCTCTCTATGATCTTCTTGAGTTGTTTCATGAGCTAACTTAAGAGTGTTTAGTTCTTTAGTTAGACGCTCAATCTCCTTCATAGCATTGTCATTCGACTCTTCTCGACTATAAAGACTACTATCATGTTCATCGTTACTAGGCTCCTTTGGATTTATCATGCAAGAGCTCATCTTCACCAAGCAAGTCATCCTCATCACTATCAAAGTCAATGAATTCAGGGTGTGATACCTTGGGGCCTTTAGCCATGAAGCATCTTCCAATTCCCTCATTTGGTGAATCAAATAAGTCGTAGGAGTTGGAGTTGGAGGATCGAGAGCAAGACCGCAACACCTTCATCTTGGTTGTAGTCGGAGTCGGAGTGATAGCTTCCTTGGATTGATTGTCTGAGTCGGAGCCGGAGACCCATTCACCTACATGAGCTTGATGTTTTCTTCTTGTGTAGCTCCTTGATGACTTGTCTTTCCTCTCCGAATCCTTGCTTCTCCGAGAGAGTCTTCGTTCATAACGATCATCTCTGCTCCTTCTCTCTTTCCGAGGTGACTCATCTCTTGAGCTTCTTCTTCTTGGAGATTCTTCTCTTCTCTTGTGGGGAGCCGTACACTCATTTGAGTAGTGTCCGGGTCTTCCACAATTGTAGCAGTTTCGATCACGACTAGAAGATCTCTTTTCATCATATGATCTAGACTTTGAGCTTCTCTCTTTGCCACTATTCTTGTGGAATTTGTTGAAGTTCTTGACCATTAGGCTTATCTCTTCATTGGAAACTAACTTGTCACTTGAGGTTGTGGGAGCCTCACTTGTAGCTTTGTAAGCACCACTTGACTTGTTGTGAAGCTCTTCCTTATCCTTAAGTGTCATCTCATGAGCAACAATTCTTCCAATGACTTCGGTTGGCTTGAGAGTCTTGTAGTTTGGCATCATTTGGATCAAAGTGCACACGGTGTCATACTTTCCATCCAAAGCTCGAGAATCTTCTTGATGATGAATCGGTCGGTCATTTCTTCGCTTCCTAAGCCGGCAATCTCATTTGTGATGAGAGCAAGCCTAGAGTACATTTCAGCGACTCCTTCACCATCCTTCATCTTGAACTTGTCAAGTTGACCTTGAAGAATATCTAGCTTTGATTCCTTCACGGACTCGGTACCTTCGTGCATTTCAACCAAAGTATCCCAAATCTCTTTTGCATTCTCAAGGCGGCTGATTTTGTTGAACTCCTCGGGACACAAGGCATTGAAGAGAATGTCACAAGCTTGAGCATTGTTTTGCAACATCCGCAATTCTTCCGGTGTAACCCGCGATCCGAACTTTTCCTTCCTCGAAGAATTCACCTTGCATACCAACACAAATAATGCCCCATGCGGCTGGGTTATGACCAAGAATATGCATTTTCATTTTATGCTTCCAACTAGCAAAATTTGCACCATCAAAGTAAGGACCTCTCTGAAAATTACCCTCACTAGACGCCATACTCTCCTAGGTTGTGAAACCAAGCTTATGGAGTCCAATGCAATGGAAACCAATACAATGGAGACCAAAGCTCGATACCACTTGTAGGATCGAAAGTATGTCTAGAGGGGGTGATTAGACTACTTGTCAATATAAAAATTCTGCCATTTGACAAAGAACAGTTTTTGCAGATTCACAATTATGATCAAGTCAAGCATCACCCTACACATGCAATTCTAGAGTATAGGCAGCGGAAAGTAAATTGCACATGTAGTAAAGAGAGGTGGAGAAGAGCAAACGCAATTTTGGAGACGCGGTGATTTTTCCGTGGTTCCGATAGGTGGCGCTATCGTACATCCACGTTGATGGAGACTTCAACCCACGAAGGGTAACAATTGCATGAGTCCACGGAGGCTCCACCCACGAAGGGTCCACGAAGAAGCAACCTTGTCTATTCCATCATGGCTCACGCCCACGGAGGGCTAGCCTTACTCGGGGTAGATCTTCACGAAGTAGGCGATCTCCTTGCCCTTACAAACTTCTTGGTTCAACTCCACATCTCGACGACGGAGGCTCCCAAGCGACACCTAACCAATCTAGGAGGCACCACCCTCCAAAAGGTAATAGATGTTGTAGATGATGATGAACTCCTTGCTCTTGTGCTTCAAATGATAATCTCCCCAACACTCAACTCTCCTCACCGATTTGGCTGTGGTAGAAGAAAGGATTGAGTGGAAAGCAACTTGGGAAGGCTAGAGATCAAGCTTCATATGGTGGGAGTGGAGCAACTTGATCTCAACACAAGGGTAGGTAGTTCTCTTCTCGAAATGTAAGGTAGGAGTGGTAGTTCTTTCGATGGCTCTCTCCACGAATGAAGAGGGGTGGAGGGGTATAAATAGCCTCCACACAAAATCCAACCGTTACACACATTTGAGCAATCTCGGTGGGACCGAAGTGGACAACTCGGTGAGACCGATAGTTCAAATAATGTGAGCGTTGGGATTTTCGGTGGGACCGAATATACAATCTCGGTTAGTCCGATTCGTGCAATGACAAGAGCATGCCGTTTCGATGGGACCGACTTCATCATCTCGGTGACACCGATTTGATGATGAAGATTCTGAAACTTGGCAACTCATGTTTCGTGAGACCGAGTTGAATCGGAAAATCCGAGTTTACTAGGGTTTGGCTTATGGCTGAGGTGGTTCATCTCGGTGTGGTGAGTTTGGAATATCGGTGGGACCGAGACTACTTATGAGTGTCTATGGCGGTGAAAGTTGCGATAGTTTAGGAGATGTATCACTAAGCACTTGAGCAACGGATCATCATCATAACCTCATCCCTTTTAATAGTATTGGCTTTTCCTATGGACTCAATGTGATCTTGGATCACTAAACCAAAAATGGAGTCTTGAGCTTTTGCCAATGCTTGCCTTAGCATTTTGGGGGGTCCACTTCTTCAGTCCTTGCCATACCCATATCACTAAACTCTCTGAAATGATTCTCAAGTAACTATTAGTTCAATGATATATATGTTGTTATTAATTACCAAAACCACCCGGGGATTAGTTGCACTTTCACTTGTGCTTCCAAATATCCTTAAACCCAGTTTTTGCCATGAGTGTCCACCATACCTACCTATATGCGGTATTTACCTGCCGTTCCAAGTAAATTTGCATGTGCCAAACTCTAAACCTTCAAATAATAATCTGTTTTGTATGCCCGAATCGCTCATGTAGCAACTAGGGGCTGTTAGTATCTTCCATGCTAGGTGGGTTATTCTTAAGATGAGTGGACTCCGCTCATCATACACGAGAAAAATGGCTGGTAACCGGGATGCCCAGTCCCATGATCAAAAGATCAAAATCAAATCAAAAATAATTTCAAACAAAACTCCCCCAGGTTTGATGTTAGTTGGAGGCACCGTTGTTTCGGGCAAGCCATGGATTGATGATTGTTGGTGGAGGGGGAGTAAAAACTTTACTATTCTGTTTGGGAACCTCCTATAATGTATGTAGTATGGAAGATATTGGGAACTCTTGGTTGTTATGTTGACAATGAGATCATACCTCTCAAAATTATTTATATCTATTTCAAAATCGAGCTCTGGCACCTCTGCAAATTCCTGCTTCCCTCTACAAAGGGCCTATCTTTTACTTTTATGCAAGAGTCAAGGTGATCTTCACCTTTCCCTTTTTCATTTTATCCTTTTGCAAGCACCTCGTGTTGGAAAGATCCTGATATATATATCCAATTGGATGTAAGTTAGCATGTACTATTATTGTTGACATCACCCAAAGGTGAATACGTTGGGAGGCAATACTATAAGCCCCTATCTTTCTTAGTGTCCGATTAAAACTCCATAACCATTAGTATTGCATGAGTGTTAGCAATCATGGAAGACTATATGATAGTTGAGTATGTGGAGTTTGATAAATCAAAGCTCTGACATAGACCATTCCTAGAAATAAGATGAATTGTAATTGTTTGATGACTAATAATGAAGTTTGCTAGTTTTCAAGAAAGTTTATGGTCTATGCTTTAACATGTGAATAGCTTGTTACTTGATCTTGAGAAGTTTTATGAGATAAACTACTGTTATGACATATAATCATGCTAGAAAAGGTGATTGAAATTATCATTGATCAAACTTGTGCACCTTGTAGCATTCACACTTCATAAATTCTTTCTTTTATCATTTACCTACTCGAGGACAAGCAGGAATTAAGCTTGGGATGCTGATACGTCTCCAACGTATCTATAATTTATGAAGCATTCATGCTATTTTATTATCTGTATTGAAGGATTACGGGCTTTATTGTACACTTTTATATTACTATTGGGACTAACCTATTAACCGGAGGCCCAACCAATATTGCTATTTTATTGCCTATTTTAGTGTTTCGAAGAAAAGGAATATCAAACGGAGTCCGGACGGAATGAAACCTTCGGGAGCGTTATTTTTGGAACGAACATGATCCGGGAGACTTGGAGTACAAGCCAGGGAACCTTCGAGGAGGCCAGGAGATAGGAGGGCGCGCCCACCCCCTGGGCGCGCCCCCCTATCTCGTGGGCCCCTCGAGGCTCCCCCGACCGACTATTTCGCCTATATATTCCCATATACCCTAAAAACATCGAATACGAAGATAGAACGGGAGTTCCGCCGCCGCAAGCCTCTGTAGCCACCAAAAACCTCTTGGGAGGCCGTTCCGGCACCCTGCCGAAGGGGGAATCCATCACCTGTGGCCATCTTCATCATCCTGGCGCTCTCCATGACGAGAAGGGAGTAGTTCACCCTCGGGGCTGAGGGTATGTACCAGTAGCTATGTGTTTGATCTCTCTCTCTCATGTTCTTGAGGTGGCACGATCTTGATGTATCACGAGCTTTGCTATTATAGTTGGATCTTATGATGTTTCTCCCCCTCTACTCTCTTGTGATGAATTGAGTTTTCCTCTTGAAGTTATCTTATCGGATTGGGTCTTTAAGGATTTGAGAACACTTGATGTATGTCTTGCCATGCTTATCTGTGGTGACAATGGGATATCATGTGATCCACTTGATGTATGTTTTGGTGATCAACTTGCGGGTTCCGCCCATGAACCTATGCATAGGGGTTGGCACGTTTTCGTCTTGACTCTCGGTAGAAACTTTGGGGCACTCTTTGAAGTACTTTGTGTTGGTTGAATAGATGAATCTGAGATTGTGTGATGCATATCGTATAATCATGCCCATGGATACTTGAGGTGACAATGGAGTATCTAGGTGACATTAGGGTTTTGGTTGATTTGTGTCTTAAGGTGTTATTCTAGTATGAACTCTATGATAGATTGAACGGAAAGAATAGCTTCATGTTATATTACTATGGACTCTTGAATAGATAGAAGAGAAAGGATAGCTTTGAGGTGGTTTCGTACCCTACCATAATCTCTTCGTTTGTTCTCTGCTATTAGTGGCTTTGGAGTGACTCTTTGTTGCATGTTGAGGGATAGTTATATGATCCAATTATGTTATTATTGTTGAGAGAACTTGCACTAGTGAAAGCATGAACCTTAGGCCTTGTTTCCTACCATTGCAATACCATTTACGCTCACTCTTACCATTAGTTACCTTGCTGTTTTTCTACTTTCAGATTACAAAAACCTATATCTACCATCCATATTGCACTTGTATCACCATCTCTTCGTCGAACTAGTGCACCTATACAATTTGCCATTGTATTGGGTGTGTTGGGGACACAAGAGACTCTCTGTTATTTGGTTGCAGGGTTGTTTGAGAGAGACCATCTACATCCTACGCCTCCCATGGATTGATAAACCTTAGGTCATCCACTTGAGGGAAATTTGCTACTGTCCTACAAACCTCTCCACTTGCAGGCCCAACAACGTCTACAAGAAGAAGGTTGTGTAGTAGACATCATCTCTCTCTCTCTCTCTCTCTCTCTCTCTTGATTATCAATACAATGGTCTCTTGGAGATCCATATTTTGTAAGCCTTTTTGCGATGTGTTTGTTGGGATCCGATGAACTTTGAGTTTATGATCAGATCTATGTTTTTATCCATGAAAGTTATTTGAGTCTTCTTTGATCTCTTATATGCATGATTGCTTATAGCCTCGTATTCCTTCTCTGATGTTTGGGTTTTGTTTGGCCAACTTGATCTATTTATCTTGCAATGGGAAGAGGAGCTTTGTAGTGGGTTTGATCTTACGGTGATTGATCCTAGTGAGAAAAGGGGAACCGACACGTATGTATCGTTGCTACTAAGGATAACAAGATGGGGTCTATATCTACATAAATAGATAAATAGATCTTGTCTACATCATGTCATCGTTCTTATTGCATTACTCCATTTCTCCATGAACTTAATACACTAAATGCATGCTGGATAGCAGTCGATGTGTGGAGTAATAGTAGTAGATGCAGGCAGGAGTTGGTCTACTAATCTTGGACGTGATTCCTATATAATGATCATTGCCTGGATAACGTCATGATTATTTGAATTTCTATCAATTGCCCAACAGTAATTGTTTTCCCATCGTTTGCTATTTTTCTCGACCTCGGCCACTAGTGAAACCTACGGCCCCCCGGGGTCTCTTTTCATCATATTTGCCTTTGCGATCTATTTTCCTTTGCATTTATTTTTAGATCTATTAAACCAAAAATACAAAAATACCTTGCTGCAATTTATTTGTTCCGCGATCTATTTATCCTATCTACTACTTTTACCTCATGTTATTTGCCTATCTTGAGACGTCGACCGAAAGGATTGACAACCCCGAGGAGTCTGGACTAGGGGTGTCGAGACAATTTGGACTATCAATATCTGCGGACTCCCGGACTACGAAGATAGAAGATTGAAGACTCGGCTCGTGTCCGGAAGGTACTTTCCTTGGCGTGGAAGGCAAGCTTGGCAATCTGGATATGTAGATCTCCTACCATTGTAACCGACTCTGTGTAACCCTAGCCTCTCCGGTGTCTATATAAACCGGAGGGCCTTAGTCCGTAGGACGAACATACATCTCAACAATCATACCATAGGCTAGCTTCTAGGGTTTAGCCTCCTTGATCTCGTGGTAGATCTACTCTTGTACTACCCATATCATCAATATTAATCAAGCGGGGCGTAGGGTTTTACCTCCATCGAGAGGGCCGAACCAGGTAAAAACATTGTGTCCCTCGTCTCTTGTTACCATCCGCCTAGATGCACAGTTCGGGACCCCTACCGAGATCCGCCGGTTTGACACCGACATTGGTGCTTTCATTGAGAGTTCCTCGTGTGCGTCACCGATAGGCTTGATGGCATCTTCAACCATCAACGCTGTCGGTGAGACTTTTCTCCCCGGACAGATCTTCGTATTCGGCGGCTTTGCACTGCGGGCCAATTCTCTTGGCCATCTGGAGCAGATCGAAAGCTACGCCCCTGGCCGTTAGGTCAGATTCGGAAGCTTAAACTTCACGGCCGATGACCGCGGAGACTTGATCTTCGACGGACTCGAGCCACGGCCAAGTGCGCCACTGTGATGATGGGCATGATTTAGCTCTGCCACCGGACAGTGCTTTGGTGGCCTCACTCGGATCCGCTCCGGCCACTAGCCCGGAGCCGATTGCCCATATCGAGGGCCGGTGGATAGACGCCGCGATGGAGCCTAATACCAATCTTGTCCCCTGCGAAATTCGTGATCCCGAGGCGCCAGACTCCTCGCCGGACTCCGAGCCTCCCGCGCCCCTACCAATTAATCCGGATTGGGCGCCGGTTATGGAATTCACCGCCGTGGACATCTTCCAGCACTCGCCTTTTGGCGATATCCTGAATTGCCTGAAGCATCTCTCGCTATCGGAGAATCTGGCGGACTATGGCGGGGCGGTTGGAGTTCGGACGATGGAGAAATTGAGCCCACCCACCACCCACTTTGTAGCCATTGTCAAGGATCTAAGCGACATGCTAGACTACGACTCGATGACATCGACGCTATGGACGACGATGCGGAGGCGAACAAGACCAGCGCCTATGAGGCACTGGAAGGCCACCTCGTCATATAGCGTATACATGGTGGATACCCCAAAAGAAGGGGACGGCGAAAAAGCAGCGGAGGCAGATTCTCTAAAGAAGCAGCCCAAACACCGACGTCAGCGGCGCCGCTCAAAATCCCGCCACAGCAAGAATGAAGATTCCGGCACCGGAGACAATAACACTCCGGAGAGTGCCGAAGACAATCCCCTCCAGCAAGACTCAGCGCAGGAGGACGCAGGAGCAAGCCCCTGCGACAGGGCGGCAGACGAAGGGGTCGAGGATGATAACTATATGCCTCCCTCCGAAGACGAAGCAAGCCTCAACGATGATGAATTAAATGCACCGAGGATCCGTCGAACTAGAGCGCTTCAAGCGCAGGCTCATGGCCACGGCAAATAGCCTAAAGAAAAGCAGCAACAGCTCCAAGCTGATCAAGATCTGGCGCCGATCGATGGACAGAGGTCCTCGCGGCCGAAGAGTATAAACTCGAACGTCCCTCCAAAAGTTACCTAAGACGCAAGCTGCTCCCCGATTAGAGGAGGAAGCATACATACCTTCATCACCATTGCATGACATGGTGACCGACCACCCGTGGCGTGGCGTGAGAGGCATTCAGCCCCAGCCAAAATCGTACTCGCATCGTTCCAAGAATCTGAAGCCAAAAGGAACGCCGGACTTGCGAGACATATTGGAGGACAAAGCAAGACAATCCAGATCCATCTATGGATCACGTGGGCGCCCTCGACCCACGACGAATACCGTCGCGCCGGACATAACGCCCGGCGGGCGAACATAGCGAATAACGCTCCCTCGAGCTGCGTCGCGATATTGCATAATACAGGGGTGCCGCACACCCATTATGCTTCATTGATGAAGTAATGGATCATCGATCCCAAGGGTTTAAACCCGTAAATATCGAATCTTACGATGGTACAACAGATCCGCGGTGTGGATCAAGATTATCTTCTCCACATCCATATGGCTCATGCAACGATCTCCACGCCATCAAATATCTCCCACTCAGCTTAAAGGACCAGCTCGGCATTGGCTTAACAGCCTGCCCGCAGAGTCAATTGGGTGTTGGGAAGACACGAGGCGCGTTCCTTGATAACTTCCAAGGCACATATGTGCGACCACCGACGCCGATGACCTAAGCCACATTATTCAGCAGCAGACGAATCGGCGGACAATTCGACACGGTTCTTGACGAAGAAAAATCAAATCGCCGACCGTCCGGATGCGGAGGCCCTTGCAGCCTTCAAACATAACATCCGGAATGAATGGCTAGCCCGCACCGGGCAGGAAAAGCCGAAATCCATGGCAGCCCTCACATCGTTAATGACCGCTTTTGTGCGGGAGAGGACAGCTAGCTAGCCCGCAGAACAATCTCCGCAAAAATTCGCAGTCCGGACACTAAGGACAACAATGGCGGCCACGTCGAATCAAAAACAAGCGCCGCATTAATGGCGGCGGCAAGGAGGATCTGGCAGTCAATGCGGATTCGAGGCTCCAAACCCGTCAACGGAAGAAGCCATTTAAAGAACCACTCCGGGTCCGTCCAATCTGGACCGAATACTCGACCGCTCATGCGGATACATGGCACCCGAAAAGCCAGCTAATCACACCAATAGAGATTGTTGGGTGTTCAGCGGTAGCAAGTTAATTGCGAACACAATGACAAGGGGCTAAATAGCGATGACGAGGAAGAGACCCGCCGCCGAACAATAGAGGACTGAAGGGTTTCCCCCCACAAGTACGGACGGAGAATATGATTTACGCGACCCATATACCCAAGAGGGAGAGGAAGCGCGCACTACGGGACGTCTATGCGATGGAGCCAGTCGCCCCAAAGTTCAATCCATGGTTCTCCTGTCCGATCACTTTCGATCGAAGAGACCATCCAACCAGCATACGCCATGGCGGATTCGCCGCATTGGTCTTAGACCCAATTGTCGATGGATTTCACCTCACAAGAGTCCTGATGGACGGCGGCAGCAGCCTGAACCTGCTTTATCAGGACACAGTGCGCAAAATGGGCATAGACCCATCCAGGATCAAACCTACAAAGACAACCTTTAAAGGTGTCATCCGAGTGGAAGCCAAATCAGAGCTCACCACACCGAAGTGGTCTTGGATCCCGGATAATTTCGGGCGAAGAGTTAATCTTTGATATAGTCCCATTCCGTGGCGGCTATCATGCCCTGCTTTCGGACGAACGCGTTGCAAAATTCAGCGGTGCCGCATTATGCATACCTAAAGCTCAAGATTCCAGGCCCTCGTGGAGTTATTACGGTCAATGGGAATACGGGCGCTCCTCGAACGGAGGAACATACAGCGACCCTCATGGCGAAGTCTGATGTAGCCTTCACGGCAATTCTCGATTCGGCAATTAAAAGCGGATACATCAAAGCGCGCCGAGCAACACTAACCAAGACCACCGGCGCGATCGAGCCGCAGCAGTAGCAATGTGGCCCCGACCCCGCCGCGCATGATCACAAGAATAACACTCGCGTACATCATTACGCTTTGGAGATACCATGGGCGCAGGGAGGGCTTGATCACAAGGACCAAGAGTGCGGCTCGACCACACCAGGGCTCATCTGGCGCCCCCTCGGTTTTATTTTTTATCTTTTATTCTTTTTATGTATACAGGACTCGTTAATCGAAGCCTGTTCGACGGCACACTTGCCGAACTCACGATGCTGTGATCGGGGACTAAAGAAGGCGCGACGAACACTCGGGTGGTCTCCATTACGAGCATTAAATTCGATTACATACACCAAGTCCGCAGCTTATCCCTGGAGGGGGACATGTTAATTTAGTCCAAACCCCTTGCTTACCGCACAATTTGTATCAGTCCGCTTTATTAGCAGACGCTCTTTCATAAATAACGCAGCACTTCCTTTTCGCAAGTACATTACTTTTCATTGCAATTGCGTTATCTTCTATATATGTTCATTATATGACATCTTGCACTCGTACATCTTGAGTACGGCCGAATCGCTTAGGGCTTATGTTCCCCAGTTATGGCGTGATTAAGTCCGAACACTTTCACAAGTGCGGCACCCGAACTTATAGCATTATATGAATCGGCTCCGAATCATGTCTTGGGTCAATAGTTGGGTTTGCCCGGCTCTCATGTTTTGGTGCCTTACGTTCCGTTCCGTCGGCTAAGGTAGCCTTGGGAGAACCACTGCGATTGTGCCCGGTTGAGCTGGGTTAACGCCTCGATGGAAAGCTAAAACCGACGGCATAATGTGGCGAGAGACTGGTAGCTGTTCGAGAGGTTTTCGGGTCCTAAAGACTCATGCCGCTTGAGCGAAGTTCGGATGATGTCCAAGCGAAGGAGTGGATAGCGCCGGATTCGGTCTTCGAATACCAGGGCTTCACCAAATTTAAAATTATAGAATTCTATGGCTAAGTGAGAGTGTTCAAGCATTATAAGTCCGGTTGCCTTGTTCGTCGTGTTGGCGCCTCCTAGATGGACCCAAAATGGAAACAAGAGTGCTCAAGTTTATCACGAACACCCCAAAGACTCGTGGCTTGGGGCTGAAGCCAACGACTTGCCATCTCTCGATTTAAAACGGCCACACGAAGGTAATATTTTAAATTAAGCGAGAGTTGCTCATGGCGCGTATGAGCGAAGTTTCAGCGCCAGGATAAAAATCTGGCGAGTTCATGCAAAGATTACATTTGGGGCACTCATACGCAATATCGCAGGCTCCCTTCAGACAACTTTATAATATCGCCCGGCGTGCGATGATCCTTGCCCGGCGGTGGATCCGTGAAGCTTCTCCGCATCCATTTTGCCCCATTGCACCTTTATGCGGGCAAGGGCTCGATGGCGCCTTCAATGCGGCGGAGCGCTTAATTACATCAGCACAGGGCATGCATCCACCAGCCATCGCACTAGGCCAAAGTAGCTGCGGGCATGGCCTGTCCAACCCTACCGGGTGTGAGGCCCTTCATGGCCTCCTCGGCTACCTGTGGAGTTCGACCACTGCTTCACTGGTCGCTTGGGGCACCGGATGGCGGCCTCAAGATACCGAGACCGAAGACCTTCTCCGTCGAGCTCCCTCCTCGCCACGGTAGAATCTGGCGACATCGACGCACTACATGGCAGATCTGCAAGCATACGAGAGCTCGAATTCGGGTAAGTATCCGTAATTTACATTAACATGCTTGCTCGCATGAAAAACGCCTTACCCGCAGCTATTTTCTTTATATCCTCTACCTCCTGGAGGGCCTTCTGAGCCCCGGCCTTGGCGGACTCGGCACTTTCAAGAGCCGAGGCAAGCTCGGACTCTCGAGTCCTGGAGTCACGCTCCAAACTCTCATGCTTTTCCATGAGAGCCTGGAGCTCTTGCCGAACTTCTGCCACCAGCGCCACTTGCTTTTCTCGCTCAGCCCGTTCCGTGGCCGCATTGCGTTCGGCCACGGACACGGCATCCTTCAGGGCTGCCACCTCGTTAGTGGCCCCTGCATTATACGTATTATCCTTATTAATTTTGTTTGCAACAAAAACCCTTTTCTGTAAGGTACTTATTTAAAGTGGTGTTATTCACCTTCTTTTTCCTCGAGCTGCCTCTTGGCATCGCCGAGCTCTTGCTCCGACCGCTCAAGGTCCTTCTTCAGCGCCTCGACCTCCGCCGTTAATGCGGCAGAGGTCAACAGCGCAGCCTGCAAACCCATATTGACATATTTTTAGAAACCCTGCATATATATTGTTAGATCCTTAGTCCGGCTTTTCTTTCCGAACACCGAACTAAGCATCGAGAACTCTTGTCTATGCGGTATTACATTACATAATTTTAAACTTCTTACCTCAAAGCTGTTAGAAGGCTGTTGCAAGCTTCAGTCAGCCCGCCCTTGGCGAGATGGACCTTCTCAATCACCGCACTCATGAGAGTGCGGTGTTCTTCCTCGATGGAAGCGCTTTTAGCGCCTCCAAGAAGCTATCCAGCGCCTCGGTTGGGACGGAGGCCGCCCGGCGTGACGGTCCTGCCCTTCTTTTGAAGGGCGCTTGCGGACTCTGGAACCGCCACGGGTCCGAGGTAGAGTCCGCACAAAGTCCGGAGGGCGCGACGGCGCCCGGAGCCTCCTCTGGCGGGTCCCTCTGTGGGATTCCGCCTCGTCGTCCTCGTCGACGCGTGGGGTAGAGGCAGTCGGGATGGAATTTACATCCGACGGCGCCAAAGACCCACTCATCGAGTCGGGAAGATCGTCAATGGCCAGATTACAGGCAGAATGCGGCGTTAGAAGGACACTACATGACATACGATGTACGGCATATAAATGATCCGAATACTTACGATCCTGCCGGACGCCTGGCCCTTGGAGGCCATTCATCCTCGCCAACGCTGATGTTGGCGAAACTGTCCGGGGGGATAGTTCTCCCCCTCTTGGACCCTTCGGCCGCCCCGATCGGGGGAGCCTTCCTCTTCCTCTCTCCCTCCTCCGGGAGAGAGTATTCCTCCTCCTCCTCGTCTTCAGGGGAGGAGTCCTCGTCGTCGTCGGGCGCTTGATTCTGGAGCTCTTCGAGTCCCGTGGCCACCTTCTTGGCCTTCTTCTCCGGCACCACGTGCGGTGCGGAACCGAGAGCCCTCGCTAAGCGGGCATCCACCGGTTCTTCGGCATGGGAGCCGGGCTGATGAGCAGCTTGGCCTTCTCCATCCATTCTGTCAAAGGAAGAGGCAGATTAAAAACCTCGCTAAAGTCAATCTAATTATCACAAGTGTCCCGTAATGGGGTGAATCACTTACCTCGTCGACCGGAGATCTGCGAGCTGAATCGCGATCTTGATCGGCGGATGCGGGAAACCGGCGCCCTTGAACAGCACCCTCCAGGCGCCTTCGTACGTTGTATTGAAGAGCCCGCTCAATGTCTAGTGTTGTTCCGGATTAAACTCCCACAAATTGAATGCCCGTTCTTGGCATGGGAGAATCCGCCGGAGGAGCATGACCTGGACCACGTCGACGAGCCGGAGCCTATTGCTCACCAGCTTCTTGATGCAGGCTCGAAGTCTCGTCACCTCCACCGGATCACCCCACTGCAAGCCCTTCTCCTTCCAGGAAGTGAGCTGCATGGGGATTCCAGATCTAAATTCGGGGGCCACCGCCCATGTAGGCTTGCACGGCTCGGTGATGTAGAACCACCCCGATTGCCACCCATTGACGGAGTCCACGAAGGCCCCTTCTAGCCAAGGGACGTTGGGCAGCTTGCCCAACATGGCGCCTCCGCATTCCGCTTGTGTCCCTTCACGACCTTCGGCTTGACGTTGAAGGTCTTGAGCCACAGGCCGAAGTAGGGCCGGATGCAGAGAAATGCCTCGCACACGACGATAAACGCCGAGATGTTGAGGATGAAGTTCGGCGCCAGATCGTGGAAATCCAGGCCGTAATAAAACATGAGCCCCCGGACGAATGGATGGAGCGGAAGCCCAGTCCGCGGAGGAAGTGGGGAGGAAGACGACCCTCTCATGAGGCCACAGGGTAGGGATGAGCTGCCCGCGTCGGGCAGCCGATGCTCGATATCCCGAAAGGTATCCGCGTCGCGCAGCTTGGTGATGTCCTCCTCCTTGGCGGTGGAGGCCATCCATTTGCCTCCCCTCCGGACATATTCGGAGAAGGGTCGAGGTGAGATCTTGCGAGCTTAGGCGTTGGAGCTTGAGTTCGCAGGATGGATAAGCAAAGGAGGAAGGAGGCGTGGGTGAGAAGGTAAATCCTTATCCCTTATATATAGGCGGACAAAACTATGCGTCCCTCACCGGCCTGGTAAAACTCGCTTATCTCCCAAGCGCCACCATCAATGGCGCGGTTGGGTTACCCACGCACGTATTGATGAGAATCCCGGAATAAGGGGAACACGATCTCTGCTTCGACAGGACGTGCCAAGGAAACCGCTTCGCTAAACGTGCTGAGGTGGTATAATAATTCAAACAAGGGCTTGGCTACGGTGTGATGTCACGCCGCGTAATACGTCAGCAGATTGAGCTAAATGTGTATTTTATTCTCTCTCTACGTTGGAATGTGGAATTTATTTTGCAGAGCCGGACATTATCCTGGTGTTCATTATCTTCTCCGGATTATTCAAGGGAAGAACCCGCCTTGCAATGCCGAACATTATGCACGCCGGACTTATCGTCATTGAAGACTGGTTCAGGGGCTACTGAGGGAGTCCTGGACTAGGGGGTGTCCGGACAGCCGGACTATCAATATCCGCCGGACTCCCAGACTACGAAGATAGAAGATTGAAGACTCCGGCTCGTGTCCGGAAGGTACTTTCCTTGGCGTGGAAGGCAAGCTTGGCAATACGGATATGTAGATCTCCTACCATTGTAACCGACTCTGTGTAACCCTAGCCTCTCCGGTGTCTATATAAACCGGAGGGCCTTAGTCCGTAGGACGAACATACATCTCAACAATCATACCATAGGCTAGCTTCTAGGGTTTAGCCTCCTTGATCTCGTGGTAGATCTACTCATGTACTACCCATATCATCAATATTAATCAAGCAGGACGTAGGGTTTTACCTCCATCGAGAGGGCCCGAACCTGGGTAAAAACATTGTGTCCCTCGTCTCTTGTTACCATCCGCCTAGACGCACAGTTCGGGACCCCCTACCCGAGATCCGCTGGTTTTGACACCGACAACCCCTTTTACACGTCGGGTTGCGAGTATTTGTTATTTATGTGTAGGTGCTATTTACATGGTGTGAGGAGGTTCTCCTACTGGTTCGATAACCTTGGTCTCATCACTGAGGGAAATACCTACCATCGCTATACTGCATCATCCCTTCCTTTTTGGGGAAATACCGACGTAGTTCTAGCAGACATCAAAAGGAATTTTTGGCGTCGTTGCCGGGGAGGATCTTCAACATCAACCAGCTTCCTAATCACAAATCTTATCTCCTCGTAATTTACATTATTTGCCATTTGCCTCTCCGTTTCCTCTCCCCCACTTCACAAAAATTTGCCGTTTTATTCACCCTCTTTTTTGTTTGCCTTTTTCTCGTTAGATATCTTGTTTGCTTGTGTGACCATGTGTCTTCTATTTGCTTGCATCTTCGCTTGCTAAAAATCTATTGATATGGATCCTCATCCACTAGCTAATCTTTTTAAGAGATCTAATTATGTTGGACCAGTTGCTAGTGATTTGTGTGCACTTCATTATCTCAATGAAGTTTTGCTTGAGATTCGTGTATCTAAAAATTGTGATGAAGTGCTAAAAGAAGAAATTCATGAAGTGATTTATGATAGCTCCTTGAATGAAACGCATGATTTCAATGGTGTTATTATAAATTCTATTAATGTCAATTATGCTAGTAATAGGCAAAACCCCAAGCTTGGGGATGCTAATTTTGATATGTCCTCTACTTATTGCAAAGATCATGATTGGGGTGATTCTTCTTATGATCTTGAAAATTTATTTAAGCCTCATGATGAATATGTTTGCGATAATATTGAAAGTGGGTTTGGAAGAGTGCAACTTTAGGTAAAAATAATCCCACATATTTGGAGAGCGTTCAATCTTATGAAACTTTTGATAAAAGTGGGCTTGGAGAGGTCATGACTTTATGTCATGATAATCCCTCTATTTTGGAAGAGTGTCAACTTTGCATGCATGTGGGTCATATAGAGAATATGTTATGTGATAGCTATATTGTTGAATTTGAGTATGATCCTACATTTAATTATTATGAGAGAGTAAAATATGGTTGTAGAAATTTCCATGCTACTAATTTATCTCTCGTCATGTTAAGATTGTTATGGTCTCTTTCTTCTTCCTTGCATATGCTGGATGTTTTTTGTCTTGCTAATTTGGTTGCCTACAAAATGTCTATGTATAGGAAGTATATTAGACTTAAATGTGTTTGTCACATGTTTCATGATGCTCTCTTTGTGCTTCAATTCTTGTGTTTCATGTGAGCATCATTGAAATCTCATGCCTATCTTAATGGCTACAACGGAAGAGCTTGTTGGGAGGCAACCCAATGAATAAAATTTATTTTTGCCTTTTGCTTTCTGTTATTGTGTGTTAGCACAATTATTCTACTGTTATGATTGTGTTTGTTTTTTTTTAATTAGTGTTTGTGCCAAGCAAGGCCTTTGGGAAGATTTGGGTGAAAGTTGATTTGATCTTGCTGAAAAACAGAAACTTTTGCACTCATGAGATTATTTGTCATTTTTAACATAAGAGCGCTTTTGAGTTGATTCTTTTTGAATAAGATTAATAGAGAAATTTCTCAAGTCCACCAATTTATTTCAGAATTTTTGGAGTTACAGAAGTATTCAAAATATTCAGATTGCTATAGATAGTTCTGTTTTTGACAGATTCTGTTTTCTTTACGTTGTGTGCTTGTTTTGATGATTCTATGGTTTTATTTGATGAGTTTTTGCCATAGAAAAGTTGGAATACAGTATATATAATGCAAAAACAAAATAAGAATAGGTTTGCAACAGTACTTATAGTAGTGGTTTGCTTTCTTATGCTAACGGATCTCACGAAGGTTTTGTTGAGTTTTGTGTGATTGAAGTTTTCAAATTTTGGGTGATCTTACGATGGATGAAAGAATAAGGATTAGCAAAAGGCTAAGCTTGGGGATGCCCGAGGCACCCCAAAATAATATTCAAAGTAGAAATCAACTAAGCTTGGGGATGCCCCCGTGCGGCATCCCCGCTTTCTTCTAACAACCATCGGTATTTTACTTGAAACTATATTTTTATTCGTCACATACTATGAGTTTTGCTTGGAGCGTCTTGTATGATATGCGTCTTTGATTGTTTTTCTTTGTGTTAGAAGTGTTGAATCCTTGCTGAACACACCTTTTTGAGAGAGCAAAAAATTATGCTATGCTTGTTCCTATGCTTCACTTAAATTTTTAGAGCCATGGATTTGCTCTAGTGCTTCACTTATATCTTTTTGAGCACGGGGTGCTTTGTTATTTTTGAAGAAATGCTCTCATGATTCACTTATATTTATTTGGGAGTTAGTAAAATTTTATGAAATTCTCTCTTGCTTCACTTAGATTATTTTGAGAGAAAGAAAAATTTATGCTCATGTTCTTCACTTATATTTGTTTGAGCTTATCAAAAGCAACATATGAAAATAGTCCCAAAGTGATAAATACCCAAGGAGGATATAATAAAAACTTTCGTGAAGATAATTGGACAAAATGAACTTGATTTTTAGTAATGGTTTTGAGATATGACGATATGATATGTGAGTCATGTTGATGAGTAATTATGCTTTAGTAAGAATATTGATGTTAAGGTTTGTGATTCCCTATGCAAGCACGAAAGTCAATAGTTATGCAATGAAATTTATATCCTACTTATGGTGCATTATTTGGTTTTAGTTATGTTTAATGCTTGGGTATGAGATTTTTTGCTTTTTGGTTGGTCGCTTCTTAATCTTTTTGCTAGCCTTCATTTTTGCACTAAGTATGATCACTCCTTGTGCATCCAAAACCCTTTAAACCAGTTTTGCCATATGAGTCCACTATACCTACCTATATGCGGTATTTCCATGTCGTTCTAAGCAAATTTGCATGTGCCATCTCTAATTTTCAAAATATATTTCTCTTTTGTGTGCTCTACCGCTCGCGAGGCGGTGAAGGTGACCAATATTTTCCATGCTAGATGTGTTATTCTCGCGATGAGTGTTTATTCACTTGTCATTGCATGAGAGTACGGCAAAGGTATTAGGGATGCCCAGTCCCGAAATGAAAAATGAATTTACTTTATGTTGTTAAATAATAAATTCCTTGGAAAGTGTTGGTACGGAGGGTACCCATGGATACGGTTAGCCATGGAAAGTGAAAGTAATGGTGGAAAAGGAATAAACTGTATTTTTTGTTTGGGAACCGCCTATGATGTATCTAGCATGGAAAGTATTGAGATCTCTAAGTCGTTTTCATTGGTGGGAAAAGTATGCCTCTCAAAAATATTTTTATCTCTCAATTTAAGGTTTGAGCTGTGGCACCTCTACAAATCCCTACTTCCCTCCGTGAAGGGCCTTTCTTTTACTTATGCAATTTTTATTTTGAATTTGAGTCTTCATCTTCTTTTATAAAGCACCAACTAAGGGGCACTATGGTAGTATTTGACCATTGGGTGTAGCTAATATTTGGGTGTGTTTCATGAATGGATCAATGATTGAGCGTAATGGGCTAGGGATAACTTGCTTTAGTGTTGATATTTTGAAAGGCATGGTTGCTTGTTGGTATGCTTGAGTATTAAAGTCTTCATGTCAAAACTAGACTATTGCTTTGAATCATATAAAAGTCCATATGTCCATGCTATAAAGAAAATAAATGTGATGAACATGTTAGGCAGCATTCCACATAAAAAATTCTATTTTTATCATTTACCTACTTGTAAGTGCATCTAGTGCCCCTTAGTGATTTTGGTGTATTGAAGACTTATAGGTTAAGTAACTAATGCGTTTGTGAGTGTACACAGGTCTATAAGTCTATGAGGAGTTTGATATTTACAGAGAAAGTCGACCCTAAAATGAAGTTCTTCGATCAAGACTTTGATATTCGAAGACTTTCTGAAGACTTTGAAAGTGAAGAATTTGGTGTGACCTTGAAGACTTGATATTCATTCGAGGAATATGAAGCGTGAAGACTTTTGTTTTCGTAGTTTCATTTTCTCTTTCTTGAGTCATAGGAAACAACGATGTTAAAGGGGGTCGAGGAAATACTAAGGAAAAATTTCCATGTGATGCTCAACTCAAAATCCTACACCTACCAATCCCTTCGAGTGAAGCCATTGGAAATCTCATACAGATTCATCAAGTTCTTTAGTGATAGAGACGCAGTTCTTCCGTCATGATGACTTTGTTTCGATCGAGGAGTTAGGAATTCGCCAGATCTGAATTGCCTACACGATGAGGAACATGATAGCCCCGAGGAATTTGAGAGTCAAATTTCCGACCGTTGTTGTCTTCTTGGCCGTGGACCAAAATATCTTATCCACCTAACGGTCATATCATTGAAGGGCATTTATGTCTTATCATGTCGGGCTACTCCCTAGGCTATAAATAGCCGCCCCCTACAACCACTACTTGGTTGGCTGCTCCGAGAGAACTTGAAACTTGTCATTTGAGAGCAACCCATCCTCCGAGGACTTTGAGCGAAAATCATCAAGTGAGGAAAATCCCAAACCAAAACCCCACAAACCCCAAGTGATTGAGCATCACTGAAGAAATTGATCCTGCGTGGATCCGACGCTTGTTACCTTTGAAGACTGTGCTTCTTCCAGACGGTTAGGTGTCAAGGTCTAGAGCATCCAAGAGGAATTGTGGATCACCGAGTGACCAAGTCTGTGAAGGTTTGGAAGTCACCTGAAGACTTACCACGAGTGATTGGACGAGGCCTGCGTGGTCTTAGTTCAAGGAGAATACGGTGAGGATGGGTGTCCTGAGTTGCGGCTCGAGAGGCTGGGTGTCCGGATCTTGTGTGTCCTCGAATTTAAATACTCACCGCTCCAACCAGACGTATAACCGAGACAGCAGTTGAACTGGTTTACCAAATCATTGTCTTCACCAACCGGTGGTTCTATTTCTTCAACTCATCCATTTCCTCATTCTGTGTTGCATGTTGTTCATATCGTGTTTGAAGACTTTGATCAAGACTACAAATTCCTCGTTCAATTTCTTCATCGCTTTGTCTTCATCTTGTTATCCTGTGTTTACGCTTTCCGTACTCTGTCTTAGTCTTCATTTCATCATGCTGACTATGTGTGTATCCTGTTATGTTTACCTCTGAGTATATATTCCGCTGCAAATAGTTCTTCGCTAAGGAATTTCCTCACTGGCAAATTCCTCAGTGAAGAATTTCATAAAAATCGCCTATTCACCCCCCCTCTAGTCGATATAACGCACTTTCAATTGGTATCAGAGCAAGGTTCTCCCTTGTTCTGTGTGATTTTGGTTTAACCACCTGGAGTTCTAGTTATGCCGACTGCAGGTATGATCAAGGTCTCGGCTGGGTGTCCTACCTTTGATGGAATGGACTACCCCTCTATCGAAGAACAAGATGCGAATGCATCTTGAGGCAATTGATAATGATCTACGGTATGTTGTGGAAAATGGTGTCCCCCATATCCATCAAACACCGACCGCCACCGATGTGAAGAGATTCAAACAACTCGACTCTCAAGCGAAGAATATCATCTGTGGCCATCCGAGCAAAGGACAAGATGGAAGAGTGAGTGCTTTGGAAACCGCTAAACTTATACGGGATAGGCTGTCCAAAGTAAATGAAGGAGTCTCAACTCAGCGTGACTCTCGAGTTGATGTTCTTCGAATCTCTTCAACCGCTTCAAAAGACTCGACAACTAAAATGTCCAACAAACCTTTGATCGCCTCATCGACATCTCAAATGAGCTTCAAGCCCTCGGTGCCACCGACATCACCGATCATGAAGTTGTGAAGAAACCGCTAAGATCGCTTGATTCCTCATTTGATACTCTGGGGTGATGATACAAGAACGTCTTGACTACAAGTCGCTTGATCCTGCCGATATCCTCGAAAGGCTTAACACTCACGAGTTCCGACTTCTCAAAAGAGAGATCTCTATGGCTCAAACTATGGCAAACCACGTGCCTCAAGGCTAAGGTTGTGTCGACTCTGAATGTGAGGATTCGGTAGTAGCCTTGGTGATCTGAAGAACGAGCCAGATCTAGCTCGCTTGTGAAGAAATTCCGAAGTTCACAAGACGTGGTCGCTTTGGAAAACCCTCAAGAGGAAATGATTCTTCATCCAAAGGACTACAAGAGAAGACTTTGTCACAAATGCAAGAAGCCTGGTCACTATATTCAAGATTGTCCTCAGTGGGAAAAGGAAATGAAGAAGAAGAAATACAAGGACTACAGTTCTGATGATATGAAGAAGAAGAAGAAATCATCAAAATCTTCATCTTCAAAACCATCAAAGTCTTCATCTCACAAGAAGGGCAGCTCCAAGAAAGCTCGGGCATTCATTGGCAAGGAAATGGACTCTGAAGCTGAATCTGAGGAAAATGATGAAGAGGAGGAGTCAAGAATCTGAGTCCGTGTGGCGAGTCTTGCCGTTACTCTTGCTTTCGTCGGCAAGTCCATCTTCAACATCAAGAAACCGACTCCACCAACAAGCTCGATGAAGATAATGATGGCTACGCCCCACCTATTGCTTCATGGCAAAAGGAGCTAAGGTACTCAAATACAACTCCTCTGATTCTAGTGAAAATGAATCTGATGAGGATCTTAAGCCTAGCTACTCTAAACTTGCTAAAATTGCTGTGAAACAACAACGGGCTCTTGAGAAGGTTCGAAACATGCTAGATAAAAGTGATGATATGTTGGGTGAAGAAATGGATCGCACTAAAGCCTTGACTGAAATTCTTCAGAGACTTCAGTCTAGCTATGATAATCTTCAAGGTCATCTTAACTCTCTCTTGTCTGATCATGAGAAACTTTCATATGAATTTCTTCAAGAGAAGCAAGATAATGAGAAGCTTTCTCTTGAAGCTCTTCAAAGAAAGGAAGATCTTGAAAAGCTAAGAGTGTGTTATGAAGATCTTCAGAAGGAGCGCGATTCATTACTAGCTCAACAAATCAGCGCTTCTCACGAAGAATTTGTTCCTCCATTCTTAAAGTGCATTGAACGTGAATCTGCTAATTCTTCACCTAAATGTTCAAATGCTTCAAATGTTACAAATTCTTCATCTGCCTCTGCTATCACTAATTCCTCATCTGAGGACATTGCTAGTATCACTGACAATGCAGGGCTGAAGGAATTGTACATGACAGGCATGTACAAAAGTCTCAAAGGGCATCAGACACTTTGTGATGTGCTCAAAAAGCAGATCCTCAACAGAAACCCTAGGAAAGAGGGTATTGCCTTTGAGAGGAAACTCAATGCCGATGGAACATATTGGAAGCCTGAGCAGTATCCCAAAACCTCATGGGTTGCTGCAAAGGGACCTCCAGTTGATCCATCTAACTTATCTGGCTTTACATGTGAATCTCCTCATTCTTATGATGAGTCATTTGACTCTAACTATAAACTGTTTAAAAATCAGAATGGTGAAGTATTTGCTAGATATGTTGGCACTAACTGCAGGAACGGTTCCCCTATGAAGAAAATCTGGGTTCCCAAAAGCTGTGTTGAAAGTCTTCAGGTGAATGTCCTCATGACATCACCAATGAAGAACAGGAACCCCAGATCAAATTCTTCATATGGACCAAACTCTTCATATGGATCCAAGTCCTCATATGGACCAAATTCTTCACGAGGATCAAATTCCTCAACTGGATCAAAGTCCTCATATGATTATCATCATGCTGACAAATCTGTCTCGCAGGGTAGAGCAAAGGGCTATGAATATGTGCATTATTCTTCAAACCATTATGTTCATAAGTCCTCGAAGAATTACTCGCTTATTCATATGCTTACCCTAACCCCTCCTATGCTAAGCTTAAATGGTTTGGCATCTTTGCCACCTTTCTCACATGGTGCTCGCAGGATGATGAATTCTTTGCCACCCTCAAGATGTGGGTGGTGAAGAAAAGAACTAATCTCTTCTGCGCAGGTCAGGTCTCCAGATGTGCTCTAACGTCTCAAGAATTTCTTTGGGACACGACAAATTGCTCGAAGGACGCAGCGAATCATGATGAAATGAACCTTCATTTCACACGCCCTCATACTACTATATCATTTCATCGCTTGATGAAATTCATCGATGAACTTGATGTCATATTCTTCACTAATGAAGCATATGAGATTGTAAGTTACACTAATTCATCTGCAGGATGATCAACCCAAAACCACCGAATGGGTCCTCGATAGTGGATGTACAAATCACATGATTGGTGACAAGAATCTATTGATGGATGCTCCTTATCACCGTCACCTCTCAAGCATATCATCTTTCTTGACAAAGGCAAAAGTCGTATTGGGTCTTGGTGAGGTTGCTATCTCTAAGGATAAGCACATGGACAAAGTCATGCTTGTTGAGTCCTTAGGATACAATCTCATGTCGATCTCAATGCTTTGTGATCTTGATATGGTTGTTGTCTTTGGCAAATATCAACGTGTTGTGATTATGGAAGTGACAACCCAAAGTCTTCGAAGGCTTTAGGAGAGGAGATCTGTATATTGTTGATTTCTCTACAGTACCACAACCAGCCGTGTGTCTACTTGCAAATGCTTCAGAAGGCTGGCTATGGCATCGACGACTTGGTCATGCAGGCATGAGGAATTTGAACACGCTTGCGAAGAAGAAGCATGTCATTGGCATTGAGAATGTCAAATTCCTCAAGGATCACTTATGCGGACCATGTGAAGCCGGAAAAATGACCAAGGCCAAGCATCCAACGAAGACTATCATGACCACTACCCGTCCATTTGAATTTCTTCACATGGACCTCTTCGGACCTAACCATTATTCAACAGTCACTAATGATGCCTCTCTATATGGTTTTGTCATTGTTGATGATTATTCTCGATATACATGGGTACACATTGTTACTTACAAACATGAAGTGCAGGAAGTCTTCAAACGATTTTCCTCGAGGGCTTCAACCAACTTTGGTGTGAAGATCAAGCATATCAGAAGTGACAATGGAACTGAGTTCAAGAATTCTGGTCTTGATGCCTATCTTGATGAACTTGGTATTACTCATGAATTATCCGCTCCCTATACTCCTCAGCAGAATGGCGTCGTGGAGCGCAAGAACAGAACTCTTATTGAGATGGCTCGCACTATGCTTGATGAATACAAAACGCCTCAGCGCTTTTGGATTGATGCAATTGATATCTCGCCACATCATCAACAGAGTATATCTTCACAAATTCTTCAAAAAGGCGCCTATGAACTCCTCAACGACAAGAAACCCAATGTGAGTTATTTCAAAGTCTTGATTGCTAAATGTTGGATTAGAGATCCTCACCACAACTCTAAATTTGCACCAAAAGCACATGAAGGTTTTATGCTTGGTTACGGAAAGGACTCGCACACCTACAGAGTCTTCAACATTGTTCTTGACAAGATTGTTGACACTGTAGATGTGCGGTTCGATGAAACTAATGGCTTGCAAAGAGAGCACCTACCTTCTGTGTTAGATGAACCAGCACCTGAGGATGCTATCAAGCCCAAGGCAACTAAGGATGTTATTCCCATCAAGAATCAATGAAGAATTCATTCCTATTCGTGAAGAACCGAGCTGATGCACCAAGAACATGATGAGGAAAATGGTGTCAAGAAAATGCTGATCAAAATCCTCGGCGACAACCAACTCATCCACGCGTTGCAAAAGAAGTGCAAGTGGAGAAGATCATCGATGACATTAGCGCACCAGTCCTCTCACCCGCTCAAAAGCCTCACACTTATCTAACTTTTGTGGGCACTATGCTTTTGTTTCTATCTCGAGCCCACTAAGGTAGATGAATCTTTTACGAGCCGAGTGGATTCAGGGCTATGCAAGAAGAATTACATCATTCGAGTTGAACAATGTCAGGAATTGGTCAATCGCCTGATCCTCGCAAGAATAATATCATTGGCACAAAGTGGATCTACCGCAACAAGCAAGATGAAAATGGCCTTGTGGTGAGGAATAAGGCACGACTAGTAGCTCAAGGCTACACACAGGTTGAAGGAATTGATTTCGATGAAACTTTTGCACCTGTTGCTAGACTTGAGGCTATTCGTATTTTACTTCCCTATGCTAACCATCATGATATCATCTTATATCAAATGGATGTGAAAAGTGCATTCCTCAATGGTAAGCTTGAGGATGAAGTATATGTTGCTCAACACCCAGGTTTTGAAGATCCCAAGAATCCCGACAAAGTCTTCAGACTCAATAAGGCCCTCTATGGCCTCAAGCAAGCCCCTCGGGCGTGGTATGACACATTGAAGGAATTCTTCGTGAAGAATGGCTTCACACCCGGTTCACTCGACCCTACTCTATTTACTAAATCATATGATGGTGAACTGTTTGTGTGCCAAATATATGTTGATGATATTATTTTTGGCTGTACTAACCAACGATATAGTGATGAATTTGCCTATATGATGAGTGAAGAATATCAAATGTCTATGATGGGAGAGTTGAAATTCTTCTTAGGTCTTCAAATTAAATCAAGAATAAGAATGACATATTCATATCTCAGAGAAATACCTCAAAGATGTCTTGAGGAAATTGGCATGCAAGATTGCAAAGGCGTCAAAATTCCTATGCCCACAAATGGCCATCTATGCAATCGATGAAAATGGTATTGACTTGATCACAAGGTATACCGCTCCATGATTGGTTCTTTATTGTACTTATGTGCATCTAGGCCGGATATAATGCTTATTGTTTGCATGTGTGCCCGATTTCAAGCTGCACCAAGGAATCACACCATAAGGTGTGAAGCATATTCTTGATATCTAGCTCACACACCAACACTAGGATTATGGTACCCCAAGGGCTCTACTTTTGATCTCATTGGATATTCTCGACTCGACTATGTTGGTGATCGTGTGGACCGCAAGTCAACATCGGCACTTGTCATTTCCTCGGACGATCTTTGGTCTATTGGTCCTCGAAGAAATGAATCGTGTATCACCGCTCATTGATGAAGCTGAATACATTGCTGCTGGCTCATGCTGTGCTCAACTGCTTTGGATGAAGCAAACACTCAAGGACTATGGCGTCAACGTGAAGAATGTGCCTCTCCTCTGCGACAATGAGAGTGCCATCAAGATTGCTCACAACCCAGTACAACACTCGAAGACTAAGCACATCCAGATTCGTCATCATTTTCTTCGTGATCATGTGTTGAAGGCGATATCTCCATCGAGCATGTGAAGATCAAGAACAGCTAGCTGATATCTTCACTAAGCCCTTGGATGAGAAGAGATTTAGCAAGTTGCGGTGTGAGCTAAATATCTTAGAATCTTCGAATGTTCTTTGAAAAGGACACACATCCTAACCCTTATGCATAATTGATGACTTAGATGTGCAACACATGAAGAAACGTTTTTCTTCAATCAATGAAGAATAACACTCTAAGTGTGAAGAAATTAATGAAGAATTTGATTCTCAGAACCCTACGACAATTGTACGCGGTGTCTGAAATCATCATTCTTATACGGTGGGCTACGCAACCACAAAAGTTGAAAATCTTCAATTTGAGTTTTTCCTCATTTTTTCAAATTCTTCAACTTTGCAAAATCTTCAATGTTTCCGTCATTTTTCTTCATTGGATATATATATGAGTTTATGTCCTCTACAGCATTCACTTATTGCTATTTCTTCAAGTTGCTATTTCTGCTAAGTGAATGTGATCGGACCCTTCCCCTCTATGCTATACTCAATCCAATCTATTCACAAATTCTTCATGTGCGTTCTGATTGAAACTCGTTCAAAGTTTTCACTGTGTCCTTGATAGCTGAAGAAATTGCGAACGAAACTTTTAAACAAATCTTATCCAAATTTTCGGTTTTACCGCTCAAACCGTTCCGCATCCCACGATGTATTAGTTTAATCACCCACGATCTTACACGATCTCATCTGCACAGTACGTGGGTGACACATGTCGCGTGAAGAAGAAAGGGCAGGGGCATGTTCGTCCCAAAATCTTCGGGCGAACAGTTTTACCAGTGGCTATAAATATCCCTCTCCCTTCCTTACTTCATTTACTCCGCTCGGTCGCTGTCTCTCGCTCGAGCTCTCCTCAAACCCTAGCGCCGTCGCTACTCCATCGCCGCCGGTGAGGAAAAGCTTCACTGCCTCGACCTCATCACCGTCGTACTCGCGCCGGCCGCGGAATTCTTCACTCCGCCGCCTCCGTAGCCGTCTCCCTCTGCTAAGTTAGGGCGTGGGAGATCTAACGTGATGAACTTCACTACAGTTCATTCCTATTCGTCATGTTCTATAGTTCGGGTAATTAAAAGTCACTTTTACTACTCGCGTTGATTCTCAAATCTTTCTGAAAATCTTCAAAGGTGTTTTTGTTCTTCAAATCTTCACATATGAACACCTCACACACTGTATGCTTTTGATTTATCTCTCTAAGCATATTTCTTCAAGATTCCTCAATTGTGCGGATTTTCAATCCGTACAACTCTGGAACCTGAGACGAAACGCTTAGTGAAATTCCTCAAGGCTCAACTGGTCAAATTCCTCAAAACTTGTTCTTTTGAAAAATCTTACGAGAACATATGACCTCTCCAAATTCCTCGCACCTACACTCTGTTCACAGTACTCATGTCCATTCTTTGAATCACTAGGTTCTCATCAACTTAACTCATTTGCAGCGTTCCTCAAAGAAAAACTACATACTTCTTGAGTGCTCTATTGTTCAAATTCCTCATCTGAAGAAAATGGCGTAAGGCAAGAGACCGCAGAAGGGAGGAAAGAAACCGGAGGTCATGACCGCCTTTGAGATTCCTGATGAAATATACAAAGATTCTGCACACCGATGAATCCAAGTTTGGCAAGGAGACCAAAAATCAGCGCAAAGTGCGATACAAAGGATAGAAAGAAGATGGGCACGAGAATGGAGGAATACCGCTATGTTACTCCCAAGTACATGAGGAAATTAGCCTTAAACCCTCCATGCCCAAGAGCTCCACCGCACTGCCAAGTCACGATCCCACTAGCATCAAGAGTGGTGAAGACTTTCTGAAGAATGGTCCAGGCGCCAAGCCAAATTGGCAAGACAGGCCAAGGAGGCAGTGAGGAAATTCAATGAGGATTCTGCTGCTGCTGCTGCCGCTGAGCCCTCGGTCAAGCCGAGGAAAGCAATGCCGAAGAAGCCTGCTCACAAGCCAAGTGCTTCACCATCAGCGCCCTCACGGCTCAGTTCCTCAGTCGCGCCCTCACGGCAAATTCCTCAGACTGCTGCTGCTCATTCAAAATCCTCGGCAGCTCCTCCAAGTCCTCAACTCCTGTGCATCGGCTACATGTCAAAGGACTCGGGGTTTCTCAATTGCTTCGTGTCTCGGCAAGTTCTCACTGCACCAATGTCCTCAACAGGCCCCACTCTGCTGAAGACAAAAGCAACTGCTGGACGCGGTCCTCGGCCAAGTCCAAAGAAGAAACAGGTTGCATTCAACGTACCCTCTGATGATGAAGCTTCTGATGAAGAACTTGCAGAAATCATCAGAGACAGACTAACCAAGGCCGCTAGAGCCAAAAGAACAAATGTGCCTCTGCTTCTGGATCCGAAGAAGATCCTTGACTTCATCGACATGTGGCATCAGGATCCAAACACTCCCATACCGGATCTGCCACTGACTCCTGGTCAAAGTCATATGCTGAACCATTTAATTGCTGAAGAGAAATGGAAATTTGAAAAGGCCCGTGAACTAAAGAGAACACAAGCCAGAAAGGAGAAGCTTCTGAGGAAGAACATCGTCAACTTGACTCCTGAAGAACTTCTCAAAGCTCAATCTGAAATTCAAGCACTCAGCAAGGATTTCGATGCTTACAATGCTGATTGGCAAGGAGCCAAGGTGAGATTCGTCAATTTGACAAAGAAAATGACAACTGTTGCAGCTCCATCGCAACAAGAAAATCCTCAGGCTGAAGACTCGTGCTCAGCCTGTTTGAAGAACATGCCAAGATCGCTGATGACTTTCAGCGGCTTGATGAGAACACAAGTTCGTGGCTGATGACTCCATTCCAGCCGTGAAGAAATTCTCGGGGCATCCACTAGTGGTCCGCTGAAGAATCAAGGAAACAGGCAATGCACCGATGCGCTACCAAGAAACTCGAACCACAATCCTCAGCTCCTCTCGCGCCAACACCAACTCCAATTCTTCCTACGCCTATGAAGTGAAGAAGACAAAGGCTGCAGAACGAGCTGCAGTGAAGAAAAGGAAGGCATCGGTGCGTCAAATTCTTCGGCTGCGAAGAAAATGGAGCCAATGACCAGCTCGATTGAAAATCCTATTGATGCCATTCCCATTTCCTCCATGTCGTCCAAGGAAATTGTTCCTTATGGAGAAGATTACAAGATCCCAAGCGGATCTGATGAAGAAAATCAATCTGTTGCTACCTTAGAATAGCTTGATGAAGAAATTGAAGTGGAAGCTTTCCCTTCAACTCTAGTTGTTTCCTCACCCCGTGCCTCAGTTCACTGCTGAAGAGGCAGGTGTTGAGGAAATTGAAAAAGAAGATGAAGACGTGGATGTTGGGTGCACTACACTAGTGATGAACGATGACTTTTGGGAAAGTCAGCATCCCAATACTCCTCTCTTCACTCCGATTCTACAAGTTCCACAGTCCCCAGCTACAACTGTTCAATTGGGCTCTGAAGAAACTCATCCCACATCGTCTGTCAATGAAGAAATTCCAGCCACTAGCGCTGAAGAACCTGCTGTTGATCCTCAAACTGCACAAGAAGAGGAACCAGAAATTCCTCAGCCTAAAGAACCTGAGATTGCGATTCCTGAGGTTGTGTTGCAAATCACTGATATTCCTATGCCCAAACCGAAGAATCCGTTCTCTAGCAAGCAAAAATTCAAGGTTGAAGACTTCTTTTCTGAGCATGTGTTCTTCACTGCTTATAATCCATATGATTCTGCTCGTATGAGGAAAAGACGCTTCTGGACTCCAACTCAAGCAAACTTCTATTCCTCAGTGCTGTTCGACAAGGACAAGATCTTCGACCATGAGCATATTCCTCATGTGGACATGGAATCACTGCCGTGCTTCGAGCCAGTACTCCGTGTTCTTCACGATGCGAGACTCTTGAATTTCTGCACTGATATCTGCGACTGGAATGAAGAACTCATTCTTCAATTCTATGCCACCCTGCACATCACCGGAGATGCCGAAGATATCAACTCATGGGTTCTGGATTGGATGATGGAGAATACTCATTACAAGGCACCAGCAACTAAATTGCTTCGTGTCCTTCCTCTTGATCCTCCCCATGAATCTGCACGTTGCATCTACAATGACCGCGAATTGTCTGATCACTTTATGCAAGTGCTTATGAAGCCGTTGAAGCCAGGACAGGCCCCTCGAACCAAATTCCTCGTCAAGGATTTGCTGTATGTGCCTCGCACCGTCTATAGAATCTTGACGAAGACAATGAGTCCCATCAAAGGCCACGACTCAAATGAAGATGTCGTTGGCATCATGAAGAACATGCTTTTCAATATCATTCATGGCGTTCCTGTCAATTTCCATGATTTCTTCATGAGGACTCTGGCCAATGTTGCAATGTCACCTTTTGAGCTGAAGCCATATGCGCCTTGGATCATGAGATTCATAAGGGCAAGATCTTCACTGAACTACAAGGCTGACACTCTGAATCATGGCAGCTACTTGCCGCCCATTGAAGTCCTCAAGCGACCGGTTTCATCATCTGATGATAAGGGCAAGGCAGCAGCTGTGATTGATGAAGGCACTCGTCCATTGGATGGTCAATTTCGCAAGGCTGCATCTTACTCCACCAATGACGATTCTGCAACGCATGACACTGCCGCAAATACCTCAACCAAGCAACAGACCTCAAGCAATCGCACCTGTGGTGATGATCGATCGTGAGTTACTCCTCGGTCTTCATCGAAGGTTGAACGCAATCGAAATGGGTGAAACGCCAATTTGCTGGAATTCTTCACAACATGACCTCAACGCATAATGCGGTGAAGAAAAATCAGTACTACCTTCATGAAACCCTCAACCGCACTGGCTGTTCTTAATCATGTCTATTCAGCGGAAGAATTGAAGACTATGGGTCTTCAAGAAGCATTTGATCGGTCCGCACCACCTCCAAGAAATTCAAGAGAGTCAAAGTTCCCGATCGGTGGCTAGCTCTTATTCTTCATCGCGTGGAAACCGATGAATATGAAGATTTGGACGACAACTGCGGCAGCCCTACTTCAACATCCAACCCCGATAACGCCTGGCGCCTCCATCAACTTGAATATCTTGAGGCGTTAGTCCTCGCCGATCCTTTTGGTCATTCGATGACAAAGGGGAGAAATCTGAGTTAGTCTTCAAGCGGGTTTATATTATGGGCGTTTTTATTAAGTTACAACTCTCGTTCTTCCGAAACTTTTTATTGGATCGAGTTGTAATCTTAAATCCGATGGTGCCTTGATACTTTTGATCGTGCTTCGTTTCGTTTGATGCTCTGATTTTGATACGTGTTATGCTCTGATGCTTTTGAAGCACTAAGCTCTGAATGTGATATTTGAGCTCTGAAACTTTTGATGTGATATTCTGCATGCTTATTCCTAGTCAATACTATTGCACGCATGCTGAATCTCATCAGGCACCATATTTCATCATGCATTTAAAATTCTTCATATTATATATCAAATGCGTGTATGAATTACAAGATATAGGGGGAGATCTCTGTCGTGGTTCTAAGTCTGACAGTAGAATAGGGGGTAGGTAAGGAGAGGCGATGTCCTAGCTATGGAGTAGTTGTGAAGACAAGCGATGTACGAGTTCAGGCCCTTCTCGGAAGAAGTAACAGCCCTACGTCTCGGAGCCCTGAGGCGGTCGAGTGGATTATGAATATGAGTATTACAAGAGTGCGAACCCCTCTATCTGTGGAGGGGGGTGGCTTATATAGAGTGCGCCAAGACCCCTGCCAGCCCACATAATGGAGAGGTTAAAGTACATAAAGCCTGGGGCGTTACTGGTAACGCCCCTCATAAGTGCCTTGATTATCATTAAGTCTATTCAATAGCAAGCCGTTGCGCTACGGAGTGCCTTCTGACCTCCTGGCGGTCGAGTAAGTCTTCATGGTCGAGTGAGTCTTCCATGGTCAAGTCCTTCCAGACCAGTCGAGTGGGTCCCTCTCTGGTCGACTGGAAGATGATGTCTTCTAAGAGTGTCCTAGGGTGGGACGTTTAGGTCAGGCCTATGACCCTACCCTAGGTATATGAATCCATCATTAGCCCCCGAATGGATTGAGGCTTGAGTGAAGGAGGATTTGACATTGTTTCCGATTGTCTTTTGCATACTGGCTGAGTATTGTCTTGGATCAAGATCTTCTCCGTTGGTGACAAGTGACTTTTCTTCAGTCGACTCGATCCATTCTTGTTCTTTAGTCGAGTGACCTTCTTTTACTTTGCCATTCCCGGGCGACGGATCGCAGGAAATCTCGCGACTTGACAGACCGATCGTCGCGCTCATGGATCTCGCGGGATACGAAATTTGGGGAAACGCGCGAAGCGGAACGGACTGCGGCGTTCGGATGGGACATAACGGGGACGCCTCGATCTCCGCGCCGCTTTTTCCGCCACGTATCGCGCAGTGCAACTGTTTCGGGATATGATTAGATTGTTCGGGTCCACCTGTCATCCACTCGGAAGGGATGCTATAAATGCAACTCGCGGGGGCTTCTACACAGTACCCCGTTCTTCCCCCTCTGCTTTCTTCGTCTCCGCCCTCTGCAAGCGCTGTCGCTCCTGCTACTTCCTCTCCTGCGCATTCGCGCCGCGTATGGGCAAAGAGAAGACGGCGGTCTTTGGAGCGCGAAGGCGGCGTCGGCGGCGGAGAAGGCGAAGGGGAGATCTACCAGCCGCGGCGGCTCCTCGTCGAGATCCCACTTGCCGAAGGGCTGGGTCCAGGGAGATTGGATCCAGTCGACCATCAAGGAGAAGGATCTCCTCGATATGGCCAACGATGGATTGATCCCTCACGGCGCCGCGAGGCTTCCTGGCCAAGAGTGGCAACCTCAGCCAGAAGAGGGTGAGTGCGTGCTCTTGGCCACCCATGTCGACCGAGGATTTTCGCTACCACCGAGTGTTTTCTTTCGGGGTTTTCTGAATTTCTTCGGAGCCCAGCTCCACCATTTTACTCCAAACTCCATCTCGTATCTTGCTGCGTTTGTGTCCATGTGCGAGAACTTTTTGGGCTGCCGACCGCATTGGGGTTTGTTCAAGTACATCTTCACATGCCGCTCCCAGACTGTGAAGAAAGCAAGCCCTGGTGACGAGAAGACCCAAGTGGTTCAGATGTGTGGGGGCTTAGGGATCCAGTTGAGGAATAAGAGCACCTTCCCAGCTATGTCTTTTCCCGAGTCGGTCAGGGGCTGGCAGTCGACCTGGTTCTACTGTCAGAACGAGTCGAAGCCAGGACAGTCGAGTGGTCTTCCTCCATTCACCATGAGTCGAGTGAACAGACCCTCCTCTCTGAAGGTGGTTCCAGAGGAGAGAGCCGATGTGAAGATGCTGATGGATCGCGTGGTACAGCTGGTTCGGGATGGTGTGACTGGCATGGATCTCTTGGAGGTTTTCCTTCGGAGGCGAATTCAACCGCTTCAGTTTCGGAGTCACTGTATGTGGCTGTACTGCGGCACCGAGGACGATACTCGTGTCAACCCGGAGGCAGTCGACGACGCCATAGTGGAAAGGTGGATGGCCGCGATCACTGGGAACAAAGACAACCCTCGCGGATCCCGGAGGATTTCTCCACTTGACCACAATAGCGTTCTAGACAAGGTACATTTGCTCTGTTTTCCATTGTATCTCCATCGAATGTGTTTCTGTGATTTGGTCGACTGAGCTCTGTTTTGATATTTTCAGGCCCTTACCGAGCTATACTCAATGCCCAATGGCGCCGAATCCGATTGAGGAGGGGGGAAGCAGGGCGAGAGCCAGAAGAGTGGGATTCAGACGGCAGCTGCGACGACGGCGGCGGCAGCGATGATGATAGCGAGGATGATGATGACGAGGATGAAGAGGAGGAGGATGCACCACCGCGCTTCGAAAGGCGGTCAAAACCTGTGCACGACCCTTCGATGAGCGCTGTAAGGAGTTGCGATCGCCTCATGATCGACCAAACGCCTCGGACCGCGTCTCGGTGCCGCGGCGAGAAGGCGCTAAAGCGATCGAAGGTAGCTCCGTTGAAGCCAACCAAACCTTTGCCAAAATGAAAGTGACCATCCCCACCATATCGGGGTAAACAAATCACCCAAATCTTCTTGTTACGTACAAATTTCATCTCTGGTTGATACTTGAACTGGTGGTGATTCTTTGGAACTTGATCTGCGACTTCAAAGCTCGAGCAAGGTGAGGACCATGAGATGCAGGACGCGCGACTTCAAATCGATCTGCAACTTTAAATCTTGTTCTTGGTCGACTGATGCATAATTTCTGACTCTGACCTTTTCCTGAAGCTCCAACCAATGACATTATCACCCTTCCCGACGACGATGATGAGGATGAAGAACCATTGAGGACTAGGAGGAGCAGGAAGGCATCTACTGGCCAAGCAGCCCAAGGTGTGATGGCGCCCGAAACCATTGCGACGGAAGGGGAGGTCAGCACTCGACACACCGTGTCTTTCGCGGTGCCGTTGACGAGTGCTCGGCCCACTTCGTCGAGTGCTGGGCAGCCTTCGATCTTCGCCACGCACCACGTCCCGGAGGACCAGGCTAGTGCTGCTAAGGAGGCGATCCGTCAAGCAGGGATCATGATGGAGCAGGTGAAGATCGTTCGGGATGTGAGCCAAGCAGCTTACGACGCCAGCTCCGCCCTTCAGAGCAATGTTCAGGTCAGTCGACCACCGCCTGTTCTGTTAGGATATGTTATCAAAACTTTTCTTTATGGAATTCATAGCAGTCACCCAGTGGGTGTGTTGGTAAAAAACTCCGTGTTAGCGGGGGCACGCTGAGTGCACCCGCTGGGTGTAGTCCCCAAGGCTAAGGTCGACTGCTGGCAGTCGGTCTTAGGCTTCATAAGTAAATATTGATCATCACTCGAATGAAACGAATGGGTTTACGAGACCGGTGGGGCACGCTGAGTGCACCCACCGGTGTAATCCCGAGGCGTGGTCATCACCGCGATTGATTACGATCTGAAGAAGTTTTGGTCGATTGGTCGACTCTCTCTTTTTTTTTTACTGGTCGACTGGTCGACTCTGTCTTGAATAAGACCAGTGGGGGCACGCTGAGTGCACCCACTGGGTGTAGTCCCCGAGACTACGGTCGAATGCTTGCATTCGACTGTAGTCTTAGAAACGCATTATTTTTCTTTATTCACTCGGAAGTGGATCATCTCTGACATTTTATCGATTGACTCTTCAGTAGAAATCCTGCGATCTTGCGACGCTTATATCTGAAGCTGGAGCGAAGCATATTCAGCTCGAGTTGGACTTGAAGCTAGTGCAGGAGAATCTGACAAAGGCAAAGGAGGAGACCAAAGGTATGTTTGGTGAGACTTCGACGACTCTTTTCTCCCCTCATTTGCTTCAAACCTGACTTTGCTGTAATTCACAGGCAAGGTAAAGGAGGCCCAGAGGAAGAAGGAACTTGAGCTGTCTGAGAAGATCAAGCTCGCTGATGATAAGTTAGCCTCAGTCACCAAGCTCGAACAGGACAACACCAATCTGAAGGCTGCTCTGGCCATTGCCACCAAGGATGTTGATCGACTGAAAGCTGACAAGACTACTCTGACTGAAAAGATCAACCAGATGACCGGGAAGAGGAATGACCTGGAAGGCTTCTTGAGTGGTCTTGCTAAAAAATTGTTCCTTACGCTCGAAGGTAATCTTCTTCACTCGACCAATTCTTCCAACTGTTATGTTCCCATTCGACTATTTTCTTGATTCGGGGTTTTGTCTTTGCAGAGTTCTGCCGCAACTTTGAAGAAGAAACCAGCCAGCTGGAGACGAACCTTGACCCTGTCAATTCTCCGGTGAATGATGAAACTGCCATGAACATCTTCCGACTGGAGTCCCGTGTTGCTGCCGTCGTGGATTATCTCGCAAGGCTGAAGGTTGCTACATCCCGCATCGACTCGACGCTCTGGCCCAGGGAGACACTCCAAAATGACCTCGAGTCGTTGGTGGCTCGACTGAACGCCGTCCCTGACCGAGTGCAAGAGTGGAAGAAGTCTTGACTCGTGTGGCGCAGATGTCATACAATATCCGCACGAGTCCATTGCAAGGATGCCCGAGAGGATAAGCTGGCGGCTCTCCGAGTGGCCAACACCAAAAAACATGACTTCAGGTCCTTCATGGAGACTTTCATCGCTGCTGCTACACGGATTGCAGATGGGATTGACCTCGACGAGTTCGTTGCTCCATCCAGCCCTCCACAGGAGGGGTAAAAAACTTTCCTTGACTTTAAATTTGCCTCGGTATGCCGAGTGGAGTTGTAACCGATAAAACCTTAACAGGCTTAGTGCCTGAGCACTCTCGGTTCTTTTAGGTGTCGACCTAAATTTGGATTGGATGTTTGGATATGATTGCTTTTGGCTTGAATTGCCCCTTTGCAGGTTAACAGCAAGATGCCCACCTGCAATGACTTATTCCTTAGGCGAGCACCTTTGGGCTGCAGCTAAGCCCCAGTGAGAGGTTTGCTCTTCACTCGGTAGGATTTCTTATACCTTAGGCGAGCACTGGCTGCAGCTAAGCCCCGAGTGAGAGGTTTGCTCTTCACTCGGTAGGATTTCTTATACCTTAGGAGAGCACTGGGCTGCAGCTAAGCCCCGAGTGAGAGGTTTGCTCTTCACTCGGTGGGATTTCTTATACCTTAGGCGAGCACTGGGCTGCAGCTAAGCCCCAGTGAGAGGTTTGCTCTTCACTCGGTAGGATTTCTTATACCTTAGGCAAGCACGGGCTGCAGCTAAGCCCCGAGTGAGAGGTTTGCTCTTCACACGGTAGGATTTCTTATACCTTAGGCGAGCACTGGGCTGCAGCTAAGCCCCAGTGAGAGGTTTGCTCTTCACTCGGTAGGATTTCCGTTGTATTTGTGGCTAAGCTTCGGAGGAGAGGGTCGATCGACCTGCACCTCGTCTTCCTTGCTAACGCACATCATACTTATGGTGTAGCTCGGAGGAGAGGGTCGCAGTCGACCTGCACCTCGTCCTCCTTGCGGGTACACACGTTACTTATGGTGTAGCTCGGAGGAGAGGGTCGCATTCGACCTGCGCCTCGTCTTCCTTGCTAGTACACATTATACTTAGGCGAGTCCTTGGACTGCAGCTAAGCCTCCGAGTGGAAGTCTGGCTTACCACTCGGTAGGATTTTTAATAACTTAGGTGAGCACTGAGCTGCAGCTAAGCCTCCGAGTGGAAGTCTGGCTTACCACTCGGTAGGATTTTTAATAACTTAGGCGAGCACTGAGCTGCAGCTAAGCCTCCGAGTGGAAGTCTGGCTTGCCACTCGGTAGGATTTCTTATATCTTAGGCGAGTCTTGGATCTGCAGCTAAGCCCCGAGTGGAAGTCGGCTTGCCACTCGGTGGGATTTCTTGGTTACTTAGGCGAAAGCGGATTCGCGGCTAAGCCTCCGAGTGGAAGTCCGGCTTACCACTCGGTAGGATTTGTACAAACTTAGGCGAAAGCGGATTCGCGACTAAGCCACCCTTTGGGGGAAATTTTCTTGGACAAAAATAAAAAGTGACAAAAATTATGAAGGAACTATGACACTATTATTTGAAGCCCATGAACTACGTATATTTTATTACAACTCTTCCGAGTGAAAAACTTTAAGTATAAAGCAGGCGGAGCAGATCCGCGTTCAAGCTCGGGGCTCTTCGATATTGTGTTCGACGTTGTAGAGACGATATGCCCCATTGTGGAGAACCTTTGTGACGATGAAGGGCCCTTCCGAGAGGGGGCCAGCTTATGTTGTTCTGCTGATCCACTCGAAGGACCAGATCCCTTCCCGGAAAGCTCGACCTCTCACATTTCGGCGTAAAGGCGACGCAAGTCTTCTTTGGTAGATGGTCGGCGGATCGAGCCATCTCCTTTCCTCTTCTAGGAGGTCGACCGCATCTTGATGCGCTTGCTCAGCTTCGCTTCATTGTATAGTTCAATTCGAGGAGCATTGTGAAGGAGATCTTTCGGAAGGACTGCTACGCTCCATAGACCGGGAAGAAGGGGTTCTTCCGGTCAACCGATTAGGCGTGGTTCGCAAACCCCAAAGCATCAAGGGAGTTCGTCAACCCAAGCTCCGGCCGCATGCTTGAGATCTCGCATCGATCGGGGCTTCGGACCCTTGAGGAATAATCCGTTGGCTCGTTCTGCCTGTCCATTCGACTGTGGATGGGCGACTGAAGCGTAGTCGACTCGTGTGCCTTGGGCGTTGCAGAAATCCTTGAATTCTTCCGAGTCAAAATTCGACCCATTGTCCGTGATAATACTGTGCGGGACTCCATATCTGAATGTCAGCCCTCTGATGAAGGAAACAGCAGTACCGGCGTCAAGTTTTTTGATTGGTTTAGCTTCAATCCATTTGGTGAACTTGCCGACTGCTACCAGTACATGCGTGAAACCGCTCCGACCTGTTCGCAAGGGACCGATCATGTCCAACCCCCATACTGCGAAAGGCCAGACGAGTGGAATGGTCTTCAAGGCTGACGCAGGCTTGTGTGACATATTGGAGTAGAACTGGCATCCTTCGCACTTGTCCACTATCTCTTTCGCCATCTCATTTTCTCTTGGCCAGTACAATCCGGCTCGGTATGCTTTGGCTACAATGGTCCGAGAGGGCGCATGGTGGCCACAGGTCCCCAGTGGATGTCATTGAGTATGACTCGACCTTCTTTCGGCGTAATGCATTTTTGTCCGACTCGTCGGGCTTTCTCTCAAGCGCCCTTGGATAATGATAAAGGCTTTGGATCGGTGGACGATCTGCCGAGCCTCTTCCTCATCTTCGGGAGTTCCTTTCTCGAGAATATATCGATGTATGGGATTGTCCAATCGGGAGTGACCACTAAAACCTCCATGACCAAGTCGACCCTTTGCGGGACCTCAACCTCGGTCGGGTCCGTGGCACTCTTGGGTTGTGGAGCTTCCTCTGTGAAGGATCTTCTTTAATTGACGGAGTGTGTATATGTTCCAAAACACACCACTCGGAATGGCTTCTCTTTTGGATCCTATCTTTGCGGATCATCTCGCTGCTTGATTTTTCGATCGAGGATGTGATGGAGTTCCAACCCCTCGAACTTCTTTTCCAGCTTCCTCACTGCATTGCATTATCCGGTCATATTTGGGCTTCTCGCCCCACTCCTTCATCACTTGATTGACCACTAGATCTGAGTCGCCATAGACCATCAAGCGGCGGACGCCGAGTGAGATGGCCATGCATAATCCATATAAGAGGGCCTCGTACTCTGCCTCATTGTTGGAGGAATCAAAGTGAATTTGGAGCACATACCTAAGCTTATCTCCTCTGGGGAAACTAGAACAACCCAAACACCGAGAACCATTCAGCATCTTGGAGCCGTCGAAGAACATGGTCCAATGCTTCGAGTGAACCGATCGGCTGCTGTTGTTCAATCCACTCGGCAAGGAAATCCGCTATAGCTCAGGACTTAATGGCTTTCTTTGCCTCGAATTTGATATCAAGGGAAGAAGTTCAATCGCCCATTTCGCCACTCGACCGGTTGCGTCTATGTTGTGCGGGATCTCGATAAAGGGCGTCGCCGACGAATCGTGATAGAGTGATCGAGAAATAATGAGCAACCTTCTTTGTGGTCATGTATATACCATACACAAGCTTCGATAATGAGGATATCTCTCGCTGGATGGAGTCAAGACTTGAGACAGATAATACACCGGCGCTGAACTTTGAAGGCCTTTCCTTCCTCTTCCGCTCGACCGTAAGCCTAATCGACAACTTGTCCGGTGGCTGCAATATAAAGCAACAGAGGCTCTTTGCTGATTGGAGCAGCAAGCACCGGCTGGGTGGAGAGCAGAGCTTTTAGCTCGGCAAACGCTGCATCAGCTTCTGGAGTCCACTCGAACTTGTCTGCCTTCTTCATCAGTCGGTAAAGAGGCGCGCTTTTCACCGAGTCGGGAGATGAATCGACTTAATGCGGCCAAGCATCCAGTAAGCTTCTGGACGTCGTGCACTCGCACAGGGCGTTTCATTCGGAGAATAGTGCCGATCTTCTCTGGATTAGCGTCGATTCCTCGTTCGGAAACGAGAAAACCGAGTAACTTGCCACCAGGAACTCCGAATGTGCACTTTGATGGATTGAGCTTGATATCGTACCTTCTGAGGTTGGCAAATGTTTCGGCGAGGTCAGCAAGCAGGTCGGAACCTTTTCGCGACTTAACGACGATATCATCCATATACGCTTCCACATTCCGACTGATTTGAGTGAGAAGACACTTCTGAATCATTCGCATAAATGTGGCTCCGGCATTCTTGAGGCCGAATGGCATGGTGATATAGCAGAAGCACCCGAATGGAGTGATGAAAGCTGTTTTTATTTCATCGGGTCCATCTGAGACGGATCGATGATACCCGAATATGCATCTAGAAAAGACAATCTCTCACACCCCGCGGTCGAGTCAACAATTTGATCTATGCGGGGGAGAGGGAAATGATCCTTCGGGCAGGCCCGATTGATGTGCTTAAAATCAATGCACATGCGGAGTGAGTTGTCCTTCTTGGGAACCATGACGACATTAGTGAGCCACTCGGAGTGGTATATCTCTCGAATAAATCCTGCCGCCAACAGTCGAGCCACTTCTTCACCAATAGCTTTTCTCTTTTGACGGCGAACCGCCAAGATGCTCTTTATTTGGTTTTTTGTCTTGTCGACTCGGAGGCGATCGCAGCCAGTTCCTCAGAAACACGGCATGTCGGTGGCTTCCATGCGAAAATGTCGATTCTCACGGAGGAACTGGATGGCGCTTCTTCCTATTTCGAGTCGAGTGTTGTGGAGATGTGAGTCGGGGCTGCATTGGGATCATCGGATGAATATGGGTAGCTTCGTCTCACCGCACGATGGAATGCGAACTCTGTTCTGGCTTCTTGGATCGTAACAAATCACTTTCGGATCTGCGTTTTGCATGTATTCGTCGAATTCGACCGCTGTCACTTGGGAGTCGGCAATCTTGAGCCTTTCGAAAGCACTCTTACGCCTTCTTCCGATCGCGGTGCGGTGATCACTCCCTTTGGTCTGGCATTTTCAGTTTGAGGTACCGTAGCATGGTCGAGCCATGAATCGCGATGCGTGGCGGGCCTCCCAAAATGGCGTGGTATGCACTCTGAAAATCCACAACCTCAAAGGTCAACTTTTCCTTGCGAAAGTGCTTGGAATCACCAAAAACCACGTCCGGGGCTATTTGGCGAGTGAGTTGGCCTTCTTCCTGGTATGACTCCGTGGAAACTCATATTCTTTGGCGCTCAATCGGGACATCGGAATGCCCATCCCTTTCAATGTATCCGCATATAACAAATTCAGCCCACTACCACCATCCATCAGCACTTTTGTCGATCGAGTGCCTTCGACAACTGGACCGACCACTAACGCTTGCGCCGGGGAGTGGCAATGTGAGTCGGGTGATCAGATTGGTCGAATGTGATGGGTGTCTGGGACCACTTCACATAACTTGGCTTCTTGGGGCAACCATGTTCACCTCGGTTGATGACTTTGATCGACTTTTGCTTTCCACATCCGCGAAGATCATCGAGTGGAGTTGACATCGGATATTCTTCCTCCTTGTCCTCTTTGTCTCCGGCCTTGTCGGCTCCTTCTCCTTGTCCTTAGACTGTTTTCCTGGCTTCTTTGGATCAGAGTCGACAACTGGCGAGTGGTATGCTTTGGGTAAATGATGTTGCCCTCTTCATCCTTCTTCGTGTGAATATGGCATGGCATATCCATCACGTCATTGCCTTCTTTATGTTTTACTTTCTTTGGATTCCAGGATCCTTTGGGCTTCCCCTTGAACTTCCCCTGAGTCACGGCCAGGGCCTCTCCAGGAGCTGCTGACTCGACTTTTCGTTTCTGCTTCCGACTGGAATTTCCCTTCTCCGACTGACTTGGCTTGTACTTGCCGCTTCAGAGTCGGTCTTCTTCCTCGCCATTGGCGTATTTGCTAGCAATCTCCATCATCCGACTCAGGGTCATGTCCCCAGTTCGACCAAACTTCAGACTCAATTCTCTGTTTTTGACGCCATCTTTGAAGGCGCAAACTGCCTGATGGTCGGACACATTTTCCACAGTATGGTGCAAAGTAATCCACCTCTGAATGTACTCTCGGAGAGTTTCATTGGTTTTACGCACACAAACTTGTAGCTCTGTCAAACCAGCGATTAAACTTGCAAGTCCCTTCAAAGTCTGACGAACACTCGGGACAAATCTTCCCAAGTATATATCTTTGCTATGAGGTGGCTGATTCAACCATGCTCTGGCGAGAACCTTCCAAGATGAGGGCAAATGCTTCATGGCCACCTCATCATTCCGCCACTAATCTGAACAGCCACTCGGTAATCTTCAAGCCAAGTTTGGGCTTGGATTCCCCGATGAACTTGTTGACTCTGTTGCCAATCTGAAATTGGGGATTCTGCGGCTCGATAGCCCTGCTAAAACACTCGGACCGAGACATGCACTCGGATCGCTGGTGGGTGCATCCTCTCGGTCGCCTCGATGGGCTCTATTTCGTCGACCAAGCCTTGCACGATAATGGACCGCGCGTCAAAGCCTGGTTCCACAGGGTCATTGGAACTCTTCGCCCGTCTTGAACTATCGTCTGTCATCTTGCCGCCGAGGCGTCGACCCTTCCCTCGGAGGAAAGAGGCACTCGGCGCTGTCATCCCGGTCTCCATCTGCGCTCGCCGGTTGTCGCGCCCTTCTCGCCGCGGAGGCGATCTGGGCTGTGAGCGGTGGGCCGATATTCGCAGCGACGGATCGTATGAATCTGTTGCGCGGCTGCGACACGGCTGAGTTTTGGTCTCCTGCTGCTCGGAGTTAATCTCTCGATCTGCTGCAAGCCTCTCCCGGCTTCCATTGGGGCGGTTGGATAGACTACGCTATCTGAGTTGCGGTGCTAAATTCTGAATCTGGCGTGCGGTATACGAGTCGGTGGGAAGAGTCGATGTCGATCGGCCGGGATTCGTTGCGCAAGACGCTTCGTCAGTGCTCGCTGAAGATTCTCCAGGCGAGCGCGTTCAGCCACATTGGCCAAACGTGCTTCCTCCAAGGCGCGAGCCTCAGGGGTTTCTCCGGCGATGGGAGTATGTAGGGCATCCATGTTCCTGCGGTGAAGCTCTTCTCTCTGCAGAGAGTCGAGTGTCTCGAGCTGGTACTCTTCGTGCTCTTGCACGGGGTCTCCTCCTCCGGCGGCTCCACCACCGTGGGCGAAGCCGGGAGGACTGCGAGGGCCGTCGACCATGAGGATCTCCGCCGCTGGATCACTGCTATCACACTCGGATGCAGTCTCTACGGAGCTAGTCGACAGATCGAACAGGCCGTAGAGAGACTCGTCGGGCTCGATGACCGCGACCTGGGTGGTGGCTGTCTGGCGAGCCACCGCGTGTTTCACCCACCGCTGGAGTCTCAACCGACCAGAACGCTTGCGCTGGTGGGAGGATCGGGGGCGATCGATAGGGAGTCGACCGTCTGGTCGACGGTTGCGCAGCAAAACGCCGCGAACACATGCGCGAAAGTCGCCGCCCGCGGACGGGGCGCCTCGATGTCAAGTGGAGCCTCCCGAGCCACGCGGAGTTGTCGGCGACAAAGGTGAGAGCACCGAGACGGATCTCGCGCCTCAACCAAAACTCCAGCGGTCATCATGATAAAGGTACTGAAATCTGCAACTCCTCCACAAATCGCTAAAACACCGCCCCACGGTGGCGCCAACCGTCGTGGTTCTAAGTCCGACAAAGAGAATAGGGGTAGGTAAGGAGAGGCGATGTCCTAGCTATGGAGTAGTTGTGAAGACAAGCGATGTCTGAGTTCAGCCCTTCTCGGAAGAAGTAACAGCCCCTCGTCTCGGAGCCCCGAGGCGGTCGAGTGGATTATGAATATGAGTATTACAAGAGTGCGAACCCTCTATACGTGGAGGGGTGGCTTATATAGAGTGCGCCAAGACCCCGCTGCCCACATAATGGAGAGGTTAAAGTACATAAAGCACAGGCGTTCATCGTAACGCCTCATAAGTGCCTTCATTATCATTAAGTCTATTCAATAGCAAGCCGTTGCGCTACGGAGTGCCTTCTGACCTCCTGGCGGTCGAGTAAGTCTTCATGGTCGAGTGAGTCTTCCATGGTCGAGTCCTTCCAGACCAGTCGAGTGGGTCCCTCTCTGGTCGACTGGAAGATGATGTCTTCTAAGAGTGTCCTAGGGTGGGACGTTTAGGTCAGGCCTATGACCCTACCCTAGGTATATGAATCCATCAATCTCCATGATTCAATTCTTCAAATGTGCATTGCCTCAAAAGCAAATTCCTCATTATGCACATATTCAGGGGGAGTTCTTCTATATCTTGCAATCAAATTCCTCAATATCAGTATTTACACTTCATATGTTTATCCCCGTTGAAAACTTAACCTATGTTGTCATCAATCACCAAAAAGGGGGAGATTGTAAGTGCATCTAGTGCCCCTTAGTGATTTTGGTGTATTGAAGACTTATAGGTTAAGTAACTAATGCGTTTGTGAGTGTACACAGTGTCTATAAGTCTATGAGGAGTTTGATATTTACAGAGAAAGTCGACCCTAAAAATGAAGTTCTTCGATGAAGACTTTGATATTCAAGACTTTCTCAAGACTTTGAAAGTGAAGAATTTGGTGTGACCTTGAAGACTTGATATTCATTTGAGGAATATGAAGCGTGAAGACTTTTGTTTTCGTAGTTTCATTTTCTCTTTCTTGAGTCATAGGAAACACCGTCATTGTTAAAGGGTCGAGGAAATACTAAGGAAAAATTTCCATGTGATGCTCAACTCAAAATCCTACACCTACCAATCCCTTGAGTGAAGCCATTGGAAATCTCATACAGATTCAGTCAAGTTCTTCAAATGATAGAGACGCAGTTCTTCCGGTCATCGATGACTTTCTTCGATCGAGGAGTTAGGAATTCGCTAGTGCGAATTGCCTACACGATGAGGAAAATGATAGCCCCGAGGAATTTGAGAGTCAAATTTCCGACCATTCTTTATCTTCTTGGCCGCGGACCAAAATATCTTATCCACCTAACGGTCATATCATTGAAGGGCATTTATGTCTTATCATGTCGGGCTGCTCCCTAGGCTATAAATAGCCGCCCCCTACAACCACTAGTTGGTTGGCTGCTCCGAGAGAACTTGACACTTGTCATTTGAGAGCAACCCATCCTCCGAGGACTTTGACGAAAATCATCAAGTGAGGAAAATCCCAAACCAAAACCCCACAAACCCCAAGTGATTGAGCATCACTGAAGAAATTGATCCTGCGTGCATCTGACGCTTATTACCTTTGAAGACTGTGCTTCTTCCAGACGGTTAGGCGTCTAGGTCTAGAGCATCCAAGAGGAATTGTGGATCGCCGAGTGACCAAGTCTGTGAAGGTTTGGAAGTCACCTGAAGACTTACCGCGAGTGATTGGACGAGGCCTGCGTGGTCTTAGTTCAAGGAGAATACGGTGAGGACTGGGTGTCTGAGTTATGCTCGAGATCGGGTGTCCGGACTGTGTGTCCTCGAGTTTAAATACTCGGCCGCTCTAACCAGACGTATAACCGAGACAGCAGCTTGGAACTGGTTTACCAAATCATTGTCTTCACCAACCGGTGGTTCTATTTCTTCAACTCATCAATTTCCTCATTACGTGTTGCACGTTGTTCATATCGTGCTTGAAGACTTTGATGAAGACTTTCACAAATTCCTCAGTTCAATTTCTTGATCTGTTTGTCTTCATCTTGTTATCCTGTGTTTACGCTTTCCGTACTCTGTCTTAGTCTTCATTTCATCATGCTGACTATGTGTGTATCCTGTTATGTTTACCTCTGAGTATATATTCCGCTGCAAATAGTTCTTCGCTAAGGAATTTCCTCACCGGCAAATTCCTCAGTGAAGAATTTCATAAAAATCGCCTATTCACCCCCCCCCCTCTAGTCGATATAACGCACTTTCACTACTCGAGGACGAGCAGGAATTAAGCTTGGGGATGCTGATACGTCTCCAACATATCTATAATTTTTATAGTTCCATGCTATTATATTATCATTCTTGTATGTTTTATAGTAATTTAATAGTCATTTTATATCATTTTTTGGTACTAACCTATTGACATAGTGCCCAGTGTCAGTTGATGTTTTCTGCATGTTTTTTACATCGCAGGAAATCAATATCAAATGGAGTCCAAACACAGCGAAACTTCTTGAGGATTTTTTTGGGCCAGAAGACATCCAATGGGCCAAGGAAGCACCTAATGGGAGCCTCGAGGGGGGCAGCACCCACCAGGGTGCGCCTGGAAGCCCAGGTGAGGGAGTCCTGGATTAAGGGGTCCTCAGACAACCGGACTATATGCTTATGCCGGACTGTTGGACAATGAAGATACAAGATTGAAGACTTCGTCCCGCGTCCGGGTTGGACTCTCCTTTGCGTGGAAGGCAAGCTTGGCAATTCAGATATGTAGATTCGCTTCTCTGTAACCGACTCTGTGTAACCCTAGCCCCCTCCAGTGTCTATATAAACTGGAGGGTTTAGTCCATAGGACAAGGACAATCATAATCATAGCCTAGCTTCTAGGGTTTAGCCTCTACGATCTCGTGGTAGATCAACTCTTGTAATACTCATATCATCAAGATCAATCAAGCAGGAAGTAGGGTATTACCTCCATAGAGAGGGCCGAACACAGGTAAACATCGTGTCCCCGCCTCCTGTTAACATTAGCCTTAGACGCACGATTCGGGACCCCCTACCGAGATCCACGGTTTTGACACTGACATTGGTGCTTTCATTGAGAGTTCCACTGTGTCGTCACGGTAAGGCTTGATGGCTCCTTCAATCGTCTACAATGATGCGGTCCGGGGCGAGGTTTTCCTCCCCGGACAGATCTTCGTATTCGGCGGCTTCGCACTGCGGGCCAACTCGCTTGGCCATCTGGAGCAGATCGATAGCTACGCCCCTAGCCATCAGGTCAGGTTTGGAAGCCTGAATTACACTGCCGACATCCACGGAGACTTGATCTTCGATGGATTCGAGCCCATGATAGGTGCACCCTACAGTCGCGATGAGCATGACCTAGATCTGCCATCGGACGGTGTTCAGGAGATCACACCTGCAGCTGCCCCGGCTTTAAATCCGGAGCAGATCATGCCATCCGAGGACGGGAGGATGGACCCCGCCATGGAGGCCACACACTCTGCGGTGATAGAGCCGAACATAGATTTCACTTCCAAGGAGGTTTGTGTCATCGGACCCTCAGACTCGTCTCCGGCCACAGGCTCCGAACCGCATGCATCCGTGCCCATCGGATCTAACTGGGCACCGATCATGGAGTTTAGCTTCGCGGATATCTTTCAGCACTCACCCTTGGGCGACGTGCTAAACCCATTAAAATCTCTCTCCCTGTCAGGAGACTCTGAGCCGAACTATGTCCGGCTTGAGTGGGAAGCGGACGACAAAGGATTTCATTACCCACCCACCACACACTTAATAGCCACTGTCAACGACTTAACCGATATGCTTGATCTCGACTCCGAAGACATCAACGGTATGGACGATGATGTCGGAGAAGAACGGGAACCACCGCCTCGAGTATTTGGACAGCCACCTCATCATATGATATATATATATATATATATATATATATATATATATATATATATATATATATATATATATATATATATATGGTGGACACACCCAAACAAAGCAATGGCGATGAGGCAACGGAGGATAATCCCCTTGAGAAGCAAACAAAGCGCCGACGTCAGCGGCGCCGCTCTAAACCCCTCCATAGCAAAAACTGCAATACCGGCACAAGAAAGAATAATACCCCGGATGACGCTAAAGATAACGACGACCCCGTAGACCTAGAGATGGAGCAGGGCAAGCCAGGGGACGGCGAACAGAGTCCGGGGCCACTGTCCGATTACAGCGATGCCGAAGACAAAACTTATAAACATATCTCCGGAGAGGAGAACAGTCCGGACGATGATGCACATGTCATCCCAGAAAAGCACTTGGAACAAGAGCACCTCCACAAAAGACTTATTGCCACCGCGAGGAGCTTGAAGAAGTAGAAGCAACGGCTTAAAGCCGCGCAGGATACGCTCAACCACAGATGGAACGAAGTGCTCGACACTAATGAAAGATACGGCGGTGATCGCCAGACAAAGAGCTACCCAAAACGTAAGCTGCTGCCCGAAATCGACGATGAAGCTATCGCGCCCATTCCGTCAAAAAAAATACGGCCGATCTGCTGGACCAACCACCCCGTGGCCAGATAGAGCGGCTAATGACGCCGCACACTAGTCAGCACACGATCTACGTGAGCACCTGGACAAAAAAACTGGTATGACCAGGTCCATCTATGGATCTAGGAAACGTGTTCCTATGCAGGATCACGGCCACCAAACCGGTTATACTGATCGACTACTAGCTCAAAATCAACACCGAACACTACAGCCGTCGGACCCATGTCATGACACATCCAGGTACAGAGGCATCAAGCACCCCCTGTGCTTCACCGATGAGGTGCTGGACCATGAATTTCTAGAGGGGTTTAAACCCGTAAACATCGAGGCATACGATGGACCGACAGACCCTGCAGTCTGGATTGAGGACTTTATTCTTCACATCCATATGGCTCGCGGAGATGATCTCCACGCCATCAAATACCTGCCCCTCAAGTTGAAAGGACCAGCTCGGCACTGGTTGAAAAGCCTCCCCGAAAATTCCATTGGGAGCTGGGAGGAACTCGAGGACGCTTTCAGGGCTAATTTTCAAGGGACATATGTCCGACCTCCGGATGCAGACGATTTAAGTCACATAATTCAACAACCCGGAGAGTCAGCTCGTAAGCTTTGGAACATATTTCTCACCAAGAAGACCAAATCGTCGACTGTCCGGATGCTGAAGCCCTAGCAGCTTTCAAACACAGTGTCCGGGACGAATGGCTTGTCAGACACCTCGGCCAGGAAAAGCCAAGGACAATGGCAGCCCTAACAACTCTTATGACCCACTTTTGCGTGGGCGAAGATAGTTGGTTGGCCCATAGCGGCACCAGCGATCCAGGTACATCCGAAATCAGGGATGGCAATGGAAAATCGCGACGCAATAAAAACAAGCGTCGAAATAATGAAGACAACCCAGACAATACAGCGGTAAACGCCGGATTCAGGGGTTCCAGACCCGATCAACGGAAAAAGTCATTCAAAGGCAATAGAGATGGTCCGTCCAGCCTAAATAAAATTTTAGACAGGTCCTGTTAGATTCATGGCACCCCCGAGAAACCTGCAAATCACACAACAGAGAATGCTGGGTCTTCAAGCAGGCCGGCAAGCTAAACGCCGAACACAAGGGGAGGGAGCCGCCAAGCGAAGATGAGGACGAACCTCGCCAGCCGAACACTGGGGGACAAAAAAATTTCCACCAGAGGTCAAAACAGTGAACATGATTTACTCCACCCACATATCAAAGAGGAAGCGCAAACGCGCACTCCGAGACGTATACGCTGTGGAACCAGTCGCCCCCAAATTCAATCCATGGTCGGCCTGCCCGATCACTTTCGATCGTAGGGATCATCCGACTAGTATTCGACATGGAGGATCAGCCGCCTTGGTGCTCGACCCAATAATTGATGGATACCACCTCACCCGCGTCCTCATGGATGGCGGCAGTAGTCTTAAGCTGATATATCAGGACACTGTCCGCAAGATGGGATAGACCCGTCAAGAATCAACCAAAGCAGTACTACCTTTAAAGGAGTAATACCAGGCGTAGAGGCCCGCTGCACGGGCTCTTTGACGTTAGAGGTTGTATTCGGTTCTCCCGACAATTTTCGAAGCGAAGAACTAACCTTCGACATCGCTCCGTTCTGGAGCGGCTATCATGCACTACTCGGAAGAACGGCCTTCGCTCGTTTCAATGCAGTACTGCATTATGCTTATCTCGAACTTAAGATGCCCGGTCCACGTGGCGTCATCACAATCAGCGGAAACATAGAGCGTTCTCTTTGTGCGAAAGATTATGTGGTGGCTCTAGCAGTTGAACCACTGAACGGCCCCTCCAACCCAAGTAACTCATCGGTCTTCGAGACCACAGACACGGCTAGACGTGTTCGGCACACACCTATTTATAGCAGCCCAGAAAAATCCGAGCTTGATTAATGGCTATGCCCCATATGTGGTGCTAGGGGCTGCCCGCATGTAAAAAACCCATAGTTCGGCCCGACCCTATTTACACTCAAGAGATCGAATTTTCACGGCTCATTAAAATTAACCAACTTTATGCACGGTCACACCAGATTCTTTAACCTAGGTCTTTCTTCCTTTTTACAGATGACCATCATGCTATAACCTTCCAGGATACGGCACAATGGAGACAAAGGCGCAGACGTGCAGCAGGGGCCCGTTCAAAGGTTTCTTTTTAGATTAAGACCCTGTGTAAACCTTTTTATTCTCTCTTGTTGGCCCACACCCTCCTGGAACTGAAAAGGACCAAGAGGGATACCGGCGTTACTGGCAAACTTATGATTCACCGATCTAAAATAGACGTTACAGGGGCAGCAACCAATGTGTTTTTGGGATCTATGCTCTCACCATAGCCGCTCTTTCAACATGTCGGGTTAATGCACGTACCTGGAAATTCAGGGCTCATTATCGAGGGTGGTACTCGGCCCAGTATATGTTTTAAAGTCCGAATACCCTCGGGAGTGTTCGGCGTCGCGAGTTTGGGCTTATATGCATCAGCTCCGAATCATGTCTTTGGTCAATAGTTGGGTTTGCCCCGCTCCCGTGTTTTGCTACCTTACGTTCTGCTCTATCGGCTAAGGTGGCACCGGGAGAACTACTGCGATTGTGCCCCGATTCATCCGGATGAGCACCTCAGTAGAGAAAGCCGAAAACTGACTATCATGATAAAGCGAGAGACCGGTCAACCACTCGATGACTCAGCGGAATCTTTGTGATTCCTCCGCATTAACGATGGACCGGTTTCCCAGTGATGTATGTACACGCACCATACTTGGATGAGCGCGGACATACCAATGGCTATATAGTAGCCCCACCGTCAAACTCCTATGGCTAAGTCAAAGTGTTAAAGCTATATAGTCTGATTGTCTCGTTCGTCATGCTACTACCTCCTTAACGGACCAAGATGTTGGATCAAGTGTGATTACGTGCTTTGCCGAACACCCCCGCATTATATGCGAGGGGGCTAAAGCCGACGACTGCAAACTTTCAGGTTATATACATATATACATAAGCCGCCGCATAGGAGGCACTACAATACTTTACGGGCAAAAGTATAAATATAGCCTTCATTACTAAAATCATTGTTTTTACAATCTAGATACATGTCATTCAAACATGGTATTCTTGGAGCAGTGAGCCTCTATTAAACGGGCACCTTCTAAGACTTCTTCAAAATAGTGCTCGGGCGAGTCCTGGCCCCCGGGCGGACCCCTGGTTGCAATATCGGTGGCCTCCATCTTCGCCCAATATGTCTTAACACGGGCAAGGGCCATCCGCGCACCCTCTATGCACGCTGACCTCTTGACAGCGTTGATATGCGGCACAACATGAATAAATCGCTGCACCAAACCAAAATAACTATCCGGACTTGGTTCCTTCGGCCACAGGTGATCCATGACGGCCTTCATGGCAAGCTCAAATAACCTATAAAGCTCGGCCCACTCGGCCATTTGCTCATTCAACAGCAACGGACGCCTTGGAGTACTGACTGCGACCAGAACAATCTTTCCACGTCATGATCTTCCCGATCGTTGAAATATTGCGTCGCATCAGCAGCACTCTTTGCCAAATCCAAGTATGCGTCTGAAGAACTCCACAATTGATCAAGAGGGGCATACTTCGGATTGCCGAATTTCGTTCGCAAAAAAAGGGCTTCCCAGTCGTGATATCACCGGCTTGCCGAAGCTCCTCCCGAGCCGCTCTAATCTCAGAGTGAGTTTCCTTTGCCACTTGTAAGGCCTTCTCTAGGTCAGCCATTTTCGTTTGGTTTTCCCTTTTGAGAAGCTCGTATCGGCTGGCAGCATTTTGTAGCTCCAGAGCCATGTTGGCTATTTTATCCTCACTTTGGCGATGAGCAGCCTGTTCAGCTTTTAATTCATCAGCTGCCTTCACGGCGGCCCGCATTGCTTCTCCTGGCTTGCTCCTTGGCCCAGTGAGCTCCGCCCGAATGGTCTCCACGGTGGCAGCACCATCTGCAGTCAAAGCATATTATAAATCCTAGCATCATGCCCTTATTAATATTTGCTGACCACCCAAATATACATACCCTGCGCCTCGTCAAGCCGCTTGTTCACAAGTGTGATGTCTGCATCCGCCACGTCGAGTTGCCTCCTCAGTTCAGCAAATTCAACAGTCCGGTCAGCCACCGGAGCTGCAGCCGCCTGCACACAAAATGGGCACCATCATTACCAGGGACTATGATCCTCTGCTCGCCTCGTCCGGAGGGCAACCAGAGTCTCAGGGGCTACTGTGTATACAAAGTGCACCTTGCGTTTACGGTACAATCAAAAAATATCACTTGGCGTACCGAAAAGCCTCTTAGCAGGCTCGTAAAAGCATCATCTAACCCGCTTTTCATGGATGAAATCCTCTCAACCACCGTACCCATTAAGGTACGATGTGCCTCTGACATAGCCGCTTGCCGCAGAAGACCCGTCAATGTGTCCGATTGTATATCAGACAGTCCGGGGCCTTCTCTGTTGGTCTCTCTAGGAGCTAAGAACCCCGGACTTGGGCGGCCGAAGAGTTACCTTCTGGTCTTTGTGGATCAGGAGAGATCCTCCGGGATGACACCTCAGGGTCGTCCGCCTCATGAGGCGGGGAAGTAGGAGGATGCGTTTCGCTCTCCATCATCTCCAGAAGAAGATCCCCCGAGGAAGAACATTGTTGAGAAGGGCTATGAGTCGGACTCCAAAACATATGTCTCGGTTGTTATTCTCAGGAAAAGAATGGGGCATGCTTACTAAAGTACCTTTGTTCACTTACGGCTTGGTTAACGGCTGGTGCCCCTGTGAGCGCTGTGCGGCAATGCTGCCCTCCGGGGCAGGGCCCCCTGATGAAGGTTTCTTCGCTCGTTTGGAGATCTCTTCTTCCAAATCTTCGGGGGCAGTCCTTTTCTTCCTGTGGGGAGAGGGGATACTAGATTCTCCTCCCCGTGCATCCTCCGCCACGGGGATACTAACTTTTCCAGTTAGGATGCGTAACGTACCTCCAGCATGAAGTCCGCTTTTGGCTTCCCTATTCCTCTCCTTGTCCTCCCCTGATGGCACTTGATAAGGTGCGCGAGCCAACATCCTTGTTAATACATGATCCAAAAAATCTTCGGGTAGAGGGGCCGAACACCTGATCGTATCCGCCTTTCTTATCCAGTCATGGCCGAGGGTGGTTTTTTAGAGTAATGTTGTGACAAATATAATGACAGCATGTTCGGTCGTGGAATTACTTACCTGGGTATCTGGACGGTTGTAGTCGAGGCCCGCATCCTCTGTGGTGACCGGACACTTTATTCATGATCCAAAGTATAATTGTTACATTCCTTCGAGCGTTCGGCCGAGGAAGTGCTGAACAGCGCGTCCTTCTGGGTTGAACTCCCACATACGGAGAGGTCGACATTGGCACGGCAAGGCCCAACGAATTAGCATTACTTGAATTACTTTGACAAGGCTGGTATCCTTCTTGAGGAGGTACCGAATGCGGCTTTGCAATGTCCGCACGTCATCAACCGATCCCTAGTCCAGCCCCTTGTTGACCCATGATGCAAGGTATGGCAGAGGGGCAGAGCGGAAGGCTGGGGCGGCCGCCCACTTCCTCCCTCGAGGTGCTGTGATGTAAAACCACTCCCGTTGCCATAGATCAGAAACTTCCAGGAAAGAACCCTTTAGCCATAAAGCATCGACACCTTTTCTTATTATAGCGCCTCCGCACTCCGCATGTCACCCGTCGATCATCTTCGGCTTCACATTGAAGGTCTTGAGCCATAAGACGAAGTGTGGGGTAATGCGGAGGAAGGCCTCACACACGACGATGAACGCTGAGATATGAAGGAAGGAATCTGGAGCTAGATCATGAAAATCTAGCCCATAATAGAACATGAGCCCTCTAACAAAGGGATGAAGACCAAGGCCTAGCCCTCGGAGGAACTGGGAGACGAATACGATGCTTGCGTTAGGTTTGGGAGTAGGAATAACCTGCCCTTGAGCAGGAAGCTTGTGAAGGATTTCGGTGGTCAGATACCTAGCCTCCCTAAGCTTCTTGATGTCCTCCTCTATGACAGAAGAGGCCATCCACCGACCTTGAAGGTTGGATCTAGACATGATTGAAGGTCTGGGGCGCTTGGGCTGAACCTTGGATGTTGGAACTCGAGGTAGGGGAAGGGAAGGATCGGGAGTGGAAAGAAAAGGACAGGTCTTGACCTCTTTATATAGAGGAAGAATGTCAAGCGTCCTCCGCGCGGCCGTTTGGAACTTGCCTAAACCGAGGAGTCGTACTAATGGAGCGGTTGGGTTACCCACGCCCGTATTGAAGAGAATCCCGTGTTAAGGGGGACACGATCTCTGCTTCGACAAGACATGCCAATAAAACAGCCTCGCAAAACGTGTAGTGCCAGGTTGGGGAAAACGGTTTGGATAATGACCGGGCCATGACGTGATGTCACGCTATGGAAAAATTGTTAGTAGATTAGACTTGTGGAATATTGTGCTCTCTACGGTGGTATGTGGAATTTGTTTTACAGAGCCGGACACGATTCTTGTGTTCAAGATCTTCTTGGAGTATTTGGAGAAGGAACCCGCCTTGCAATGTCGAAGACAATCTGCGCGCCGGACTCATCGTCATTGAAGCCTGGTTCAAGGGCTACTGAGGGAGTCCTGGATTAGGGGGTCCTTGGACAGCCGGACTATATGCTTATGCCGGACTGTTGGACTATGAAGATACAAGATTGAAGACTTCGTCCCGTTTCCGGGTGGGACTCTCCTTTGCGTGGAAGGCAAGCTTGGCAATTCGGATATGTAGATTCCCTTCTCTGTAACCGACTTTGTGTAACCCTAGCCCTCTTCGGTGTCTATATAAACTAGAGGGTTTAGTCCGTAGGACAAGGACAATCATAATCATAGGCTAGCTTCTAGGGTTTAGCCTCTATGATCTCATGGTAGATCAACTCTTGTAATACTCATATCATCAAGATAAATCAAGCAGGAAGTAGGGTATTACCTCCATAGAGAGGGCCTGAACCTAGGTAAACATTGTGTCCCCCGCCTCCTATTACCATTAGCCTTAGACGCACAGTTCGGGACCCCCTACCCGAGATCCGTAGGTTTTGATACCGACACCAGGCGCGCCTAATTGGGTTGTGCCCACCTCGGGTGACACCTGTACCGCCTCTGTGCTCTATAAATACCCCAGTATTCCATAAACCCTAGGGGAGTCGACAAAAATCAATTCCAACCGCCGTAGAGTCCAGAACCACCAGATCCAATCTAGACACCATCACAAAGGGGTTCACCACTTCCATTGGTGCCCCTCTGATGATGCATGAGTAGTTCTTTGAAGACCTACGGGTCCGTAGTTAGTAGCTAGATGCCTTCCTCTCTCTCTCTTGATTATAATAAAATGGTCTCTTGGAGATCCATATGATGTAAGCCTTTTGCGGTGTGTTTGTTGGGATCCGATGAACTTTGAGTTTATGATCAGATCTAGTTTTTTATCCATGAAAGTTATTTGAGTCTTCTTTGATATCCTATACGCATGATTGCTTATAGCCTCGTATTTCCTCTCTGATATTTGGGTTTTGTTTGGCCAACTTGATCTATTTATCTTACAATGGGAAGAGGTGCTTTGTAGTGGGTTCGATCTTACGGTGCTTGATCCCAGTGACAGAAGGGGAACCGACACGTATGTATCATTGCTACTAAGGATAACAAGATGGGTCTATATCTACATAAATAGATAAATAGATCTTGTCTACATCATGTCATCGTTCTTATTGCATTACTCCGTTTCTGCATGAACTTAGTACACTAGATGCATGCTCGATAGCGGTTGATGTGTGGAGTAATAGTAAAAGATGCAGACAGGAGTCGTTCTACTAATCTTGTACGTGATGCCTATATAATGATCATTGACTGGATATCGTCATGATTATTTGAAGTTCTATCAATTTCCCAACAGTAATTGTTTTCCCACCGTTTGCTATTTTTCTCAAGAGAAGCCACTAGTGAAACCTACGGCCCCCGGGTCTCTTTTCATCTTATTTGCCTTTGTGATCTATTTTCCTTTGCATTTATTTTCAGATCTATTAAACCAAAAATACAAAAATACCTTGCTGCAATTTATTTGTTCCGTGATCTATTTATCCTATCTACCCCTTTTACCTCACGTTATTTGCCTATCTTGAGGTGCCGTACCCGAAAGGGATTGACAACCCCTTTTACACGTCGGGTTGCAAGTATTTTTTATTTGTGTGCAGGTGTTGTTTACGTGGTGTGAGGAGGTTCTCCTACTGGTTCGATAACCTTGGTGTCATCACTGAGGGAAATACCTAGCATCGCTATACTGCATCAACCCTTCCTCTTTGGGGAAATACCGACGTAGTTCTAGCAGACATAAGTGTCCTCCGTAAGCCTCGGAGTGACACTTGCGTAGGATCTGTTCCTATTCATGCTCAGGTACACAACGTCTAATAACACCATCTACTCCTTCTTTATAAAGTTGTGGATCATCCCAAAAGTAAAGTCTTAAATCATAGAAAAACTTTTTCTCTGCTGGTATGTGAAACTAGGTGGTATAAATTTAGCAACAGTGTAATTATCATAATCAGCATACCAAGGAGCAGTACAGAAGCATTTATGACAGCTAATTGTTCATCGGGAAAGCTATCATCAATAGGTAGTAGGTTATCAAGAACATTTTCTAACCTAGATAAGTTGTCTGCAACGGGGTTCTCAGCTCCCTTTCTATCAATAATATGCAAATCAAATTCTTGTAGCAAGTTAACCCATCTAATAACTCTAGGTTTAGCATCTTTCTTTTCCATAAGGTATTTAATAGCAGCATGATCAGTGTGAACAGTTACTTTGGAATCAACAATATAAGGTCTGAACTTATCACAAGCAAATACAATTGCTAAAAATTCTTTTTCAGTAGTAGCATAATTCCTCTCGGCACTGTCTAGAGTTTTACTAGCATATTGGATAAGATTTTATTTCTTATCAACTCTTTTTCCTAGTACAGCACCAACATCATAATCACTAGCATCACACATAATTTCAAAGGGTAAATTCCAATCAGGTGGCTGAAAAATAGGTGCAGAAATCAAGGCTTTCTTAAGTATTTCAAATGCTTCTACACAATCATCATCAAAAACAAAAGGAACATCTTTTTGCAAGAGATTAGTGAGAGGCCTAGAAATTTTAGAGAAGTCTTTAATAAACCTCCTATAGAAACCAACATGACCAAGGAAACTTCTTATACCTTTGATATCTTTAGGACACGACATCTTTTCAATAGCATCTACTTTAGCTTTATCAACTTCAATACCTCTTTCAGAAATTTTATGCCCCAAGACAATACCTTCATTAACCATAAAGTGGCACTTCTCCCAATTCAAGACGAGATTAGTTTCTTCACATCTCTGCAAAACTCGTCAAGGTTGCTTAAGCAATCATCAAAAGAAGTTCCGTAAATGGAGAAATCATCCTTGAAAACCTCAACAATCTTTTCACAAATATCAAAGAATATAGCAGTCATACATCTTTGAAAGGTATCAGGTGCATTGCATAAACGAAAAGGCATACGTCTATAAGCAAAGGTACCGAAAGGGCAAGTAAAAGTGGTCTTTTCTTGATCCTCTTTTGACACATGTATTTGAGAGAAACCAGAATTACCATCTAGAAAGAAAAAATATGTATGTTTGAATAGTCTTTCTAGCATTTGATCAATAAAAGGTAGAGGCTAATGATCTTTTCTAGTAGCTTTATTTAATTTGCGGAAATCAATTACGATTCTATAACCTGTAACAATTCTTTGTGGGATCAATTCATCCTTATCATTAGGAACAACAGTAATACCTCCCTTCTTAGGGACACAATGAACAGGACTTACCCACTAACTATCAACAATAAGATAAATTATACCTGCCTCCAGAAGCTTTAGTATTTCATTTCTTACCACTTCTTTCATCTTAGGATTTAACCGTCATTAGTGATCAACAACTGGTTTAGCATCTTTCTCCAGTTTTATTTTCTGCTGACATAGAGTGGGACTAATGCCCTTAAGATCATCAATAGTATATCCAATAGCAGCACGGTGCTTCTTCAGAGTTTTCAATAATTTCTCTTCATCATGCTCTGAAAGGTTAGCACTAGTAATAACAGGATATATCTTCTTTTCATCAAAGATAAGCATATTTAAGAGTATCAGGTAATTGTTTAAGCTCAAACACGGGATCTCCCTTGGGTGGAGGAGGATCTCCAAGAATTTCTACAGGCAAGTTATGTTTCAAAATAGGTCCTTGCTTAAAGAATACTTCATCTATTTCCCTTCTTTCATTCATAAACATATCATTTTCATGGTCGAGCAAATATTGTTCTGAAGGATCATTAGGAGGCACGGCAATAGAAGCAAGACCAATAATTTCATCTTTACTAGCAAGTCTTTATCATGGGGTTGTCTATGAAATTTAGCAAAATTAAAATCATGAGACATATCCCCTAAACCAATAGTAACAATATCCTTTTCGCAGTCTATCTTAGCATTAACAGTATTCAAGAAGGGTCTACCAAATATAATGGGACAAAAGTCATCTTGTGGGGAACCAAGAACAAGAAAATCAATAGGGTATTTAATTTTTCCACACAAGACTTCAACATCTCTAACAATCCCAATTGGTGAAATAGTATCTCTATTGGCAAGCTTAATAGTAACATCAATATCTTCTATCTCAGCATATGCAATATCATGCATAATTTCTTTATATAAGTTATAAGGTATTGCGCTCACACTAGCACCCATATCACATAAGCCATGATAACAATGATCTCCTATTTTAACAGAAACAACAGGCATGCCAACAACAGGTCTATGTTTACCTTTAGTATCAGGTTTAGCAATTCTGGCAGCTTCATCATAGAAAAAAGTAACACGCCCATCAATATTATCGACCAAGAGATCTTTAACCATAGCAATACTAGGTTCAACTTTAATTTGTTCAGGGGGTGTAGGTGTTCTAGCATTACTCTTACGAACCACAGTTCAAGCTTTTGCATGTTCCTTTATTCTAATAGGGAAGGTGGTTTCTCAATATAAGCAGTAGGAACAATAGGATCTACATTATAAGTGATAATTTCTTCTTCAACTTTAATAGGTTCTACTACCTTTACTTCAAGGGGAGGATGATATTTAAACCATTTCTCCTCAGGGAGTTCAACATGCATAGCAAATGATTCACAGAAAGAAGCTACTATCTCAGAGTCAAGTCCATATTTAGTGCTAAATTCATGAAAAGCATCGGTATCCATAAAAGATTTCACACAATCAAACTTAAGGTTTATACCTAACTCCTTACCTTTGTCGAGTTCCCAATCTTCAGAGTTGTGTTTAATTCTTTCCAATAAATCCCATTTGAATTCAATAGTCTTCATCATAAAATAACCATTACAAGAAGTATCGAGCATGGAGCAATCATTATGAGAAAGTCGAGCATAAAATTTTTGAATAATAATTTCTCTTGAGAGATCATGATTGGGGCATGAATATAACATTGACTTAAGCCTCCCCCAAGCTTGAGCGATACTTTCTCCTTCAAGAGGCCAAAAATTATATATATATATATATATATATATATATATATATATATATATAATTCGATCATGATGAACCAGATGCATAGGATAAAACTTCTGATGAAATTCCAATTTCAATCGTTTGTAGTTCCATGATCCAATATCATCACATAGCCTATACCATGTCAATGCCTTTGCCTTAAAAGATAAAGGGAAGACCTTCTTCTTGAAAACATCCTCGGGCATACCTGCAAGCTTAAATAATCCACAAACTTCATGCGCATAGATTAGGTGCATATCGGAATGTAATGTTCCATCTCCTATATAGGGATTAGGTAGCAGTTTCTCTATCATACCCGAAGGAATTTCAAAGTAAATATTTTCAGTAGGTTGAGGAGCATCTGGTTGCACTTCTGGTCAGGGTGAAGATACCCCAAACAAGCCCCTCAAAGGATTATTTTCCATAGTAACAAGTGACAGTAAATTTCAGCACACTATATAAATGTTTCCTTACCAAATTCCACTTACCAAAGGCGCTTCACTCCCCGGCAATGGTGCCATAAAAGAGTCTTGATGACCCACAAGTATAGGGGATCTGTCTTTTTGATAAGTAAGAGTGTCGAACTCAACAAGGAGCGGAAGGAAATGACAAGCGCTTTTCAGTAAGAAATTCTCTGCAAGCACTAAAATTATCGATAACAGATAGTTTTGTAATAAGATAATTCGTAACGGGTAACAAGTAACAAAAGTAAACAAGGTGCAGCAAGGTGGCCCAATCCTTTTTGTAGCAAAGGACAAGCCTGGATGAACTCTTATATAAAGCAAAGTGCTTCCGAGGACACATGGGAATTTATGTAAAGCTAGTTTTCATCATGCTGATATGATTCACGATCGCTACTTTGATAATTTGATATGTGGGTGGACCTGTGCTTGGGTGCTGCCCTTACTTGGACAAGCCTCCCACTTATGATTAACCCCTCTTGCAAGCATCCACAACTATGAAAGAAGAATTAAGTTAAACCTAACCATAGCATGAAACATATGGATCCAAATCATCCCCTTACGAAGCAACGCATAAACTAGGATTTAAGCTTCTATCACTCTAGCAACCCATCATCTACTTACTACTTCCCAATGCCTTCCCCTAGGCCCAAATCATGGTGAAGTGTCATGTAGTCGATGTTCACATAACACCACTAGAGGAGAGACAACATACATCTCATCAAAATATCGAACGAATACCAAATTCACATGATTACTTATAACAAGACTTCTCCCATGTCCTCGGGAACAAACATAACTACTCACAAAGCATATTCATGTTCATAATCAGAGGAGTATTGAATAGCATTAAGGATCTGAACATATGATCTTCCACCAAATAAACCAACTAGCATCAACTACAATGAGTAATCAACACTACTAGCAACCCACAGGTACCAATCTGAGGTTTTGAGACAAAGATCGGATACAAGAGATGAACTAGGGTTTGAGAGGAGATGGTGCTGGTGCAGATGTTGATGGAGATTGACCCCCTCTTGATGAGAGGATCGATGGTGATGACGATGGCGGTGATTTCCCCCTCCCGAAGGGATGTTTCCCCAGTAGAACAGCTCCGCCGCAGCCCTAGATTGGTCCTGCCCAGATTCTGCCTCAAGACGGCGGCGCTTCATCCCGTAAGCTTCCTTCTGATTTTTTCCAGGGCAAAAGACACCATATAGCAGAAGCTGGATGTCGGGGGCCTGCCATGGGGGCCACGAGGTAGGGGCGCGCCCAAGGGGGTAGGGCGCGCCCTCCACCCTCGTGGCTGACTGGTGGCCCCCCTGTGGTGCTTTCTTTGGCCAATATTTTTAATATATTCCAAAACTGATCTTCGTGGAGTTTCAGGACTTTTGGAGTTGTGCAGAATAGGTCTCTAATACTTGCTCCTTTTCCAGTCTAGAATTCCAGCTGCCGACATTCTCCCTCTTCATGTAAACCTTATAAAATTAGAGAGAAAAGGCATAAGTATTGTGATATAATGTGTAGTAACATCCCATAATGCAATAAATATGGATATAAAAGCATGATGCAAAATGGACGTATCAATTGACAACCCCTTTATCGCGTTGGGTGTAAGTGTTTGATTGTTTGTGCAAGTATTGGTGATTTGTGCGTTGTCTCCTACTGGATTGATACCTTGGTTCTCTAACTGAGGGAAATACTTATCTCTACTTTGCTGGATCACCCTTTCCTCTTCAAGGGAAAAACAAACGCAAGCTCAAGAAGTAGTAGCCGGTAACACCGCTTCCCGGAAGAAGAAGAAGAAGAAGAAGAAGAAGAATAAGGGCAGAGCCAACAAAGAGACTGGATGTTTCTACTTCAAACAAAAGGGTCACTGAAAACGGAACTTCAAGAAGTACTTAGCAAATAAGAAGAACGGTTCTTCAGACAAAGGTATAAAAGTTATACAATATTAATGTTGTTTTACTTGTTTCTGTATGTCATAAGCATTTGATACTAATCTATTGCTTTTAATTTGCAATCTGATATAGGAACTACAGAAAGATCACAAGTTGAGAAGAAATAAAGACAAGATGATAGTCAAGGATGGTGATGGGATCGCTACTCAAGACTGGTGGAGTCTATCTTCAAGATTTATCTTAGGGTCGAATGATAGTTATTATGTTATAGGGTTATATAAGACATTATGTTTTGGATTATGCAATAGGCATTCTTATAAAGTTTTGAGCAATAGTTGTTGAAGTAATTATAAGAATATTTTTTGGATTTACCACAAGTTTCGATGGTTTATTAATGAAATCTTGATTTAAAGTATTACAACATTTATGCTAAACGTCTTAAGAAGACTGCTAAGTTCCACATGAATATATCTCTGCTTGGATACATCAGGAACAATCTTCATATAGATGAAGTATTCGATCATCATGATCGATAAAATACATAATGACTTATAAAACCGATTGACAGAAACAGAGTATGGTGGATAATTTAACTTCATTAAAATAAGTAAAAATGTTTTACTCAGACTGAAATATTTGAATAGTTCATTATAATTTCAGAATTTATTTGAAGAGTTCAAATATTTTAATGAAAATTAAGGATCATTATGACAATTGATATTGTGATTCTTCATTTGAAGAAATAGATCTAAAGTCATAAGTTTAGCAAGATCGTTTGAATGATCATGGAATTATTCTATCTCCTATTTATAATCAGGGTATAACTCAGAAAACAAAATATACACTAAAATAGAAAAACCATGTATACATCTTGTTAAATGAAATCATATGAGATATAAACATTATTTAACTAGATGACAGTTGAATTGTAGGTTTATATGATTTCTCCCACTGAAATATCTGAAAGATAAAATGTTTGTCATGGAAAAGGGTTTTCTTGTCAAAAGAATAAGTGGGAGGATGTTATAGCTTGAAAGATTAGTGAACCTTTTAACGATACAAAACTACTCAGAATTTGTTTCGATAAATTATTTACAAGATATACCGTTAGTTACTACATTAGATGTAGGAAATTCTAAAAGATAAAACATGATCAAGAACATCGTTGAATTTATGAAATGACATGACAAAGTTCTTTTTAGCTTGTAAGAAGATGAACGTAAACACTACAAGGAAACAAAGGTGGCTCCTGGCTCATAAGGAATGGCCCTTGGCCATGCACACCCGAATGAAAATTCATATATAATAAGTTTGGAACATAGTTGTTATTTTTTGACAAGTTTAGAACTTGATAATACTTTAGGGAGTGTGGAGTAAAAGAAGGATTTCAAAACAAGTTTCCTAAATTGAGAAAAAGGATCTATGAATGATACAACAAGAAAAGTTTTTATCCTCAAGATAACCGGATAAATGTGCAAACTTCAAAAACCATTGGAAGATTTGAACTAGAATTTTTGTGTAAAATTTAGTGGGAGTTATATAATATTTCTAAGTCATATATATGTAAGACATATCATGAAATATAAATAGTATAAAGCTCCTAACTACTAACAAAATAGTTTTGTACAACTCAGTGGGAGCTGTATAAAGTTTTTAATCATGTCGGGGATGGACCCCGGTGTCAGTGTCAAAACCGGCAGATCTTGGATAGGGGGTCCCGAGCTGTGCGCCTAAGGATCGAAGGTAACAGGAGGCAGGGGACACGATGTTTTACCCAGGTTCGGGCCCTCTTGATGGAGGTAATACCCTACTTCCTGCTTGATTGACTTTGATGAGTATAGGGGTTACAAGAGTTGATCTACCTCGAGATCGTAATGGCTAAACCCTAGATGTCTAGCCTATATGATTGTGATTGCCTCTATGGACTAAACCATCCGGTTTATATAGACAGCGGAGGGACCTAGGGTTGTACAGAGTCGGTTTACAGAGAATGGAAGATGCATGATCCGAACGCCAAGCTTGCCATCCACGCAAAGGAGAGTCCCATCCGGAGGGGGGAGGTCTTCGATCTCATATCTTCATGGCTCATTAGTCTGGCCCATATCACATAGCCCAGACGCCCGAGGACCCCCTAGTCTAGGACTCCCTCAGTAGCCCCTGAATCGGGCTTCAATGACGATGTATCTGGCGTACAGATTGTCTTCGGCATTGCAAGGCGGGTTCCTTCTCCGAATACTCCAAAGCAGTCTTCCGCACATAAAGAGTTGTATCCGGCCCTGCTTAACACTTACAACCCTAAGCTGTAAATGCAACGATACTTAAAGCAAAATAAGTCATGTCCACGGGCAACTTTTTCGACGAGACATTATGTTCTGGCCCTGTTGTTATTCTGAACCGTTTACAGCCCCCGCTTCACGTTTCAAGGCACGACCATCGACACATCTTGTCAAAGCACAGATCGTGTCCCCTTATCACGGGATCCTCATTAATGCGGGTTTGGGTAATCCAACCGCGCCGTTCGGACATCTCCTTGGGAATAGGCGAGGTTTAAGGCTCATGAGGGGGCACTTGATATTCACTTCCTCTATAAGAGGACAAGGACCCATTTGTTCACCTCACGCCTTCTTCTTCCTCTGCCCTTCCATCCACGAGCTCCAGCGCCCAAGTTCTAAACTTTCCCTTCGCCCCAACTTCTCCAGCAATGGCTGGATCCGATTTCCAGGGCAAGTGGATGGCCTCCTCTGTAACGGAGAAGGACATCAAAGAGCTGCGCAAGGCAAGGTACCTGACGGCAGAGATTAAACACAGGCTTCCAACCCCGGGGTAGGTCATTCCCACCCCGAAGCCCCGTGAGAGGGTGGTATTTATCCCCAACTTCCTCCGAGGACTTGGGTTCGCCCTACATCCCTTCATCCGAGGTCTCATGTTCTACTACAGGATGGATTTCCACGATCTGGCCCCGAATTCCTTCCTCCACATCTCGGTGTTCATCGTCGTGTGTGAGGTATTCCTCCGCGTCGCCCCCACACTTTGGCTTGTGGCTCAAGGTCTTTAATGTGAAGCCGAAGACGGTCGAGGGCCAACACGCCGAGTGCGGCGGCGCCATGGTGAGAAAGCTCAACCATGTTACCTGGCCCAAAGGGAGATTCGTGGATACTGTCAAGGTATGGCAGCAGGAGTGGTTCTACATCGCCGAACCCCGTGGCACCAAGTGGGCGGCCGCTCCTGCTTTCAAATCTAGGCCTCCGCTGCGGCTCGCGTCCTGGACCAACAAGGTTATAGACTGGGGATCCCCTGATGAAGTATCGATGCTGCAAAAGTGCATCAAGAGCATGATATCAAAGGACATCACCCTTGCTGACGTGATCCAGGTGATGCTTATCCACCAAGCTCTTCCCTGCCAATGACGGCCTCTCAAAATGTGGGAGTTTAATCCGGAAGGGCCATGGATCCTGCAGTGATTCTTTGGCACAACGCACAAAGGGATCTGGAAGCTGCTCTTCAAGAAGCAGAAGATGGGGCCAAGGGCGTATGATGACACCGGCCTCGACTGCAACAATTCGGCATCCCCAATAAGTATCATATTTCCAAACATTACTTAGCTCGTCAATCTTAGGGAGGGGTACTGAAAATTCCATCTCCTGAGTAGGGTTGGATAAAGAAGGCGGAACGGATTAAGTGTCCGGCGCCGCTCCCCGAAAATCTAGATGAGCCTCTGTTGATGAGGATGCTGGTCCCGGTGCCCTACCAGGCGCCGGCGAAGAAGGACAAGAAGAAGAAGGGCAAGGAGGCCGAAAGTGGCCTCCATCAAGAAGATACTTCAGGCGCTATGTCCGGAGGAACCGAGGCTCCTTCCTCTCATGAGGGAGAAGAAGACAAGGACGAGGAGGAGGAGGAAGAAGAGAACCCACCTCTCAAAGGGAAAAATAGGGCGGCCTCCGTAGATCCGGAGGAGGGGGCATCCAAGAGGGGAAAGATATCCCTCTCGGATGATTCGGATTTGGGCACCGGAGCTGTCCCCAAGGACCGCCCCCGAGCCAAGCCCCTTGCCGAATCGTAAGTACCTTCGGATGCCTTATATACATTCGATCTTTTTATAAATTGTAAGAATAAGCAAATTACATGTTTCAGTCTGGCCCGTGATATCCCTCAAGAACCATCATCATTGGGGGATATTCTGCCGGAGATGATGGAGAGCGAGACGCCTCCACCAGCTTCCCCGCCTCCTAGGGCAGACGACACCGAGGTGTCGTCCCAAAGGATCTCTCCAGGCTCAGGAAAAGTGCGGGAGGCAACCAAGACAGCACCATAGGATAATGCTTGACTACTGAGAACATGAGGGGCGCAACCCTCATGGAGACCGGCGACGGGGGGTCATGGATCATCCGACCCTGGTTGGATACTATTCCGGAGACACAAATGACTCCGGAGTCGAATCAGCAGCCCCCTCCGAGGAAGGGGGAGACGGCTATTCCGGCGGCGACCTCTACTAATGCGGAGGCGTCGAACATGCTGATGGACGCTCTGCAAATTGCGTCTGTCTTGGAGGAGCACCATACCTTGATGGATACGGTGGTTGAGAAGATTCGGTCTACTAAAAGCGGGCTGAATGAAGCCTTCACGAGCCTACTAACAGGCTTCGAGGTATGCGATGTAATGTTTTTAGCCGCTTTCCATATGAAAAATCCTCCCGTATATAGATAGTAGCCCCTGAGACTCTGTTTGGCCCATGAAGAAGGGCGAACAGAGGATCTATAGACATCCGCAGGAAATATCATACTTATCGTTTTGGTTTAAAAACAGGCTTCACTGTTAGCGGTGACCGCTCAGGCCGCCGAAGTTTCTGAACTGAAGCGGAAACTGTAGCTGGTTGATACGTCTCCAACGTATCTATAATTTTTGATTGTTCCATGCTATTATATTACCTGTTTTGGATGTTTAATGGGCTTTACTATACACTTTTATATCATTTTTGGGACTAACCTATTAACCGGGGGCCCAGCCCAAATTGTTGTTTTTTTTGCCTATTTCAGTGTTTCGCAGAAAAGGAATATCAAGCGGGGTCCAATCGGAATGAAACCTTCGGGAGAGTTATTTTTGGAACAAACGCAATCCAGGAGACTTGGAGTGGACGTCAAGCAACAAACGAGGCGGCCACCAGGTAGGAGGGCGCGCCCCCCACCCTCGTGGGCCCCTCATGGCTCCCCTGACCGACTTCCTTCGCCTATATATATCCATATACCCTGGAAACATCCAGGAGCACCATGAAACCCTATTTCCACCGCCGCAATCTTCTGTACCCGTGTAATAACCCACAAGTGTAGGGGATCGCAACAGTTTTAGATAAGTAAGAGTATCGAACCCAACGAGGAGCTAAAGGTAGAACAAATATTCCCTCAAGTTCTATCGACCACCGATACAACTCTACGCACGCTTGACGTTCGCTTTACCTAGAACAAGTATGAAACTAGAAGTACTTTGTAGGTGTGATAGGAAAGGTTTGCAAGATAATAAAGAACACGTCAATAAAAAGTAGGGGCTGTTTAGATAAAGATGCAATAAAGTAAATATTAGTAGAGAGCTTTTTGTTATGAGAAAGTTATTTGTCCAAGGCAATCGATAACTAGACCGGTAATCACTATTGCAATTCTATTTGAGGGAGAGGCATAAGCTAACATACTTTCTCTACTTGGATCATATGCACTTATGATTGGAACTCTAGCAAGCGTCCGCAACTACTAAAGATTCATTAAGGTAAAACCCAACCATAACATTAAAGCATCAAGTCCCCTTTTATCCCATACGCGAACAACCTACTTACTCGGGTTTGTGTTTCAGTCACTCACGCAACCCACTATAAGCAAATCATAAACATATTGCAAACCCTACAGCGGGGATCCCTCACGCTTGAGCGACACGGGGAGCACCATAGGACAGCACCAATAATAAAACATGAAACTCAAACCAATCACGATCATCAATTAACCCATAGGACAAAACGGATCTACTCAAACATCATAAGATAGCCATACATCATTGGGAAATAATATATAGTGTTGAGCACCATGTTTAAGTAGAGATTACAACGGGTAAGAGAGAGGTTACACCGCTGCATAGAGGGAGGAAGAGTTGGTGATGAAGGCGGTGAAGTTGTTGGTGAAGATCGCGGTGATGATGATGGCCCCCGGTAGCGCTCTGGCACCACCGGAAGCAAGGGGAGAGATCCCCCCTTCTTTTTCTTCTTCCTTGACCTCATCCCTAGATGGGAGAAGGGTTTCCCCTCTAGTCCTTGGCTCCCATGGCTTGGGAGGGGCGAGAGCCCCTCCGAGATTAGATCTATCTCTCTGTTTCCGCGTTCTCAGATTCTACCCCTTCACCGTTTCCTTTATATCTGGAGATCCGTAACTCCAATTGGGGTGAATCTTTCGTCCAAATCTTTCTCATAAAATTATCTTTTTGCGCCAAAAGAAGAGCGTCAACCGCCTTACGGGTGGCCCACGAGAGCCCAGGACGCGCCCAGGGGGGAGGGCGCGCCCCCTGTCTCGTGGCCACCCCGGACACCGTTTCGCGTTGATTTTACTTCCCAAAAATCATAAATATTCCAAAAACAATCTCCGTCCGTTTTTTATCCCGTTTGGACTCCGTTTGATATTGGGTTCCTGCGAAACAAAAAACATGCAATAGACAGGAACTGGCACTGGGCACTGGATCAATATGTTAGTCCCAAAAATAGTATAAAAAGTTGCCAAAAGTATATGAAACTTGAAGAATATTTGCATGAAACAATCAAATACGACGGAGACGTATCAGCATCCCGAAGCTTAATTTCTTCTCGTCCTCGAGTAGGTAAATGATAAAAAAGATAATTTTTGATGTGGAATGCTACCTAACATAATCTTGATCATATGGCTAATCATGGCATGAATATTAAGACACGAGTTATTCAAAGCAATAGTCTATCATTTGACTAAAAAACAATAATACTTCAAGCATACCAATAAAGCAATCATGTCTTTTCAAAACAACATGGACAAAGAAAGTTATCCCTACAAAATCATATAGTTTGGCTGTTGCTCTATCTTCATCACACAATGTATTTAATCATGCACAACCCCGATGACAAGCCAAGCAATTGTTCCATACTTTAATAATCTCAAACTTTTTCAACTTTCACACAATACATGAGCGTCAGCCATGGACATAGCACTATAGGTGGAATAGAATATGATGATGGGGGTTATGTGGAGAAGACAAAAAAGGAGAAAGTCTCACATCGACTAGGTGTATCAATGGGTTATGGAGATGCCAATCAATAGATATCAATGTGAGCGAGTAGGGATTGCCATGCAACAGATGCACTAGAGCTATAAGTGTATGAAAGCCCAAACAGAAAACTAAGTGGGTGTGCATCCAACTTGCTTGCTCATGAAGACCTCGGGCATTTGAGGAAGCCCATCATCGGAATATACAAGCCAGGTTCTTTAATGAAAATTCCCACTAGTATATGAAAGTGAAAGCATAGGAGACTCTCTTTATGAAGAACATGGTGCTACTTTGAAGCACAAGTCTGGTAAAAGGATAGTAACATTGCCCCTTCTCTCTTTTTCTCTCATTTTTTCTTTTATTTTCCATTTTTTTATATTTTTTTCTTTTTGGTGGGCTTCTTTGGCCTCTTTTTTTATTTGGGCTTCTTTGGTCTCTTTTATTTTTCATAAAGTCCGGAGTCTCATCCTGACTTGTGGGGGAATCATAGTCTCCATCATCCTTCCACACTAGGGCAATGCTCTAATAATGATGATCATCACACTTTTATTTACTTAAAACTCAATATCTAGAACAAAGATATGACTCTATATGAATGCTTCCGGCGGTGTACCGGGATGTGCAATGATCTAGCATAGCAATGACATCAAAAAACGGACAAGCCATGAAAACATCATGCTAGCTATCTTACGATCATGCAAAGCAATATGAAAATGAATGCTCAAGTCATGTATATGATGATGATGGAAGTTGCATGGCAATATATCTCGGAATGGCTATGGAAATGCCATGATAGGTAGGTATGGTGGCTGTTTTGAGGAAGATATAAGGAAGTTTGTGTGTGATAGAGCGTATCGTATCACGGGGTTTGGATGCACCGGCAAAGTTTGCACCAACTCTCGAGGTGAGAAAGGGCAATGCATGGTACCGAAAAGGATAGCAATGATGGAAGGGTGAGAGTGCATATAATCCATGGACTCAACATTAGTCATAAAGAACTCATATACTTATTGCAAAAATCTACAAGCCATTGAAAACAAAGTACTACGCGCTTGCTCCTAGGGGGATAGATTGGTAGGAAAAGACCATCGCTCGTCCCCGACCGCCACTCATAAGGAAGACAATCAATAAATAAAATTGTGCTCCAACTTCATCACAAAGCGGTTCACCATACGTGCATGCTACAGGAATCACAAACCTCAACACAAGTGTCTCTACAATCCACAACCACCCACTAGCATGACTCTAATATCACCATCTTTATATCGCAAAACTATTGCAAGGAATCAAACATATCATATTCAGCGATCTACAAGTTTATGTATGATTTTATGACTAACCATGTGAATGACCAATTCCTGTCATCTCTCTAAATAGATATAAGCGAAGCAAGAGAGTTTAATTCTTTCTACAAAAGATATGCCCACGCTCTAACAAATATAAGTGAAGCAAAAGAGCATTCTACAAATGGTGGTTGTCAATATGAAGAGAAACAGGCAATCCAAACTTCAAATGATATAAGTGAAGCACATGAAGCATTCTATAAAGCCATACTCAAAAGATTTAAGCATTATATAAATCAACCAAGGACTATCTCGTACCAGCATGGTGCACAAAAGAAAAATGAAAACTAAATGCAAAAAACGCTCCAAGACTTGCACATAATGCATGAACGAAACGAATTCGAAAACATACCAATACTTGTTGAAGAAAGAGGGGATGCCTTCCGGGGCATCCCCAAGCTTAGACGCTTGAGTCTCCTTGAATATTTACTTGGGGTGCCTCATGCATCCCCAATCTTGAGCTCTTGCCTCTCTTCTTTTTCCCCATATCGAGACATCCTCGATTAGACACTTCATCCACACAAAACTTCAACAGAAAACTCTGTAAGATCCATTAGTATAATAAAGCAAATCACCACTCTAAGTACTGTTCAAAACCAATTCATATTTTGTTTTTGCATTGTGTATACTGTAACATAACTTTTTCATGGCTTAATCCACTGATATAAATTGATAGATTCATCAAAACAAGCAAACTATGCATCAAAAACAGAGTCTGTCAAAAACAGAATAGTCTGTAGCAATCTGAACAACCACCATACTTATGGTACACCAAAAATTCTACCAAAATTAGGAAAAATAAACAAGTTGTATAGAAAGACAGTGCAAAAGTAATCAGAACCAATTGACGTTCCAGTTAAAAATGTAAAATCGCGCACTACAGCCAAAATTTCTGTCCAGCACCGTACAAACCAACAAGCATTGTAAACATCCTAAAGGCAAACCTTGGCACATTATTTTTTTATAATACAATGGAAATGTACAAGGGGATAATTATTTTTGTTGAAAAGTTTCTGTAATTTCCGTGAGCATGAACAAAGTTCAAGGCTAGCCCCCACTTCAACAATGCTTGTCTTTCTCACTTTCACTTTCCTTTTTGAAAAGTTTTTGGTTTCCCCTATTTATTTTTGTGTTTTTAAACTATATGAAAGCACTCAACAGAAATAAATGACTCTCTAAAACTTCCGGGTTGTCTCCCTGGCAGCGCTTTCTTTAAAGCCATTAAGCTAGGCATTTAGTGCTCAAGTAATGGATCCACCCGGATCCCAAGGTATATCAAAGCCAATTTTAATTAACAATGATTTGTAATTTAGTAGTGAGCACAAAGTAACATATATCATGCAACAACGAAGTCTAACTCTCTTCCTATGCATCAGCATGTTATAAAAGAACAATTCATGCACACCAAGTAAAGGCCAATGCATAGTATAAGCAGTTTCTTGCAATTTCATCGTGTTGGAAACATAAAGAGGCGGAGATGTAGTTCCCCTCTCATAATAATTGCAAGTAGGAGCAGCAAGCAGATGCATATTATATCTATTAAAATCATCATGTAAAGTAGTAAAACGCAACCCATCAATATAATCCTTAGTAAGCACAAACTTCTCCGATATAGTGTAGTTTGGAGAATTCAAAAAGATAATAGGATTATCATGCGTGGGTGCAATAGCAACAATTTCATGTTTAACATAAGGAACTATAGCAAGTTCATCTCCATAAGTATAATTCATATTGCCATCTTGGCCACAAGCATAACAAGTATCATCAAAAAGGAATATTTCAAGAGAATCAATGGGATCATAACAATCATCATAGCAATCATCATAGCAATCATCATAGCAATCATCCTTCGGTAAGCACGAAGGGGAATTAAATAATGTATGAGTTGGAGGGTTAATCTCATTAGAAGGTGGGCACGGGTAGCTAATCCGCTCTTCCTCCTTTTGTTCTTCGCTCTCCTCATCATCTTTTTCATCCAATGAGCTCACAGTTTCATCAATTTCTTCTTCCATAGCTTCCTGCAAAATATTAGTCTCTTCTTGGACAGTGGAGACTTCCTTCATAAAAGCATTAATATAGTAATTGTATTCATAATTTTCATAGCAATATATAAGTATAGCAAGATATTCAGGCCTACAAACTGCATCATCAAAATTATCAAACGCTTTAAACATAGATTCAATCTCATAACTCATAAGCACCCATAAAAGCAACAAATTCTTCTATTTGTTCCACATCATAGTAGTCATATCTACCATTAGCATAAGAAGCCAAGGTTTCATTATCATTGAATTTGCATGAAAAGGGAAGGTGTGGATCCTCCACCCTAGAGCAACAAGTATAATCATGCATCACACATAGTTGATGAGCATACCAACGCAAAATAATAAATTGATCCCATATTAGTTTCCCTTTTTGTGTCGAGCGATAATCCCTAAAGTATTCACGTTGATCCAACGTGTCTCCCATTATAAAGTTGAATGGGGTTTTCTCAGGATTATCAAAGTAGTACACAATATCTTTCGCATAATGAGAATAGAGGGTTTTAGGAGTTACCCCATCCTCATGAGTAGCAAGTACAACTAATTTTTTTGGTATTTTGCGTTCCATATCCATAACTAAAGATAGAGAACAACTTAGAACAGCAAATAAAAATTACTTAGTGATAAAGCAAACAAGCACACACGAGAATATTCACCCCACGCTATGACTCCCCGGCAACAGCACCAGAAAAAGGTCTTGATAACCCACAAGTGTAGGGGATCACAACAGTTTTTGATAAGTAAGAGTGTCGAACCCAACGAGGAGCTAAAGGTAGAACAAATATTCCCTCAAGTTCTATCGACCACCGATACAACTCTACGCACGCTTGACATTCGCTTTACCTAGAACAAGTATGAAACTAGAAGTACTTTGTAGGTGTGATAGGAAAGGTTTGCAAGATAATAAAGAACGCGTAAATAAAATGTAGAGGATGTTTAGATAAAGATGCAATAAAGTAAATATTAGTAGAGAGCTTTTTGTTATGAGAAAGTTATTTGTCCAAGGCAATCGATAACTAGACCGGTAATCACTATTGCAATTCTATTTGAGGGAGAGGCATAAGCTAACATACTTTCTCTACTTGGATCATATGAACTTATGATTGGAACTCTAGCAAGCGTCCGCAACTACTAAAGATTCATTAAGGTAAAACCCAACCATAGCATTAGAGCATCAAGTCCCCTTTTATCCCATACATAAACAACCTACTTACTCGGGTTTGTGTTTCAGTCACTCACGCAACCCACTATAAGCAAATCATAAACATATTGCAAACCCTACAGCGGGGATCCCTCACGCTTGCGCGACACGGAGAGCACCATAGGACAGCACCAATAATAAAACATGCAACTCAAACCAATCACGATCATCAATTAACCCGTAGGACAAAATGGATCTACTCAAACATCATAAGATAGCCATACATCATTGGGAAATAATATATAGCGTTGACACCATGTTTAAGTAGAGATTACAGCGGGTAAGTGAGAGGTTAAACCGCTGCATAGAGGGAGGAAGAGTTGGTGATGAAGGCGGTGAAGTTGTTGGTGAAGATCGCGGTGATGATGATGGCCCCCGGCAGCACTCCGGCGCCACCGGAAGCAAGGGGGAGAGAGCCCCTTCTTCTTCTTATTCCTTGACCTCCTCCCTAGATGGGAGAAGGGTTTCCCCTCTGGTCCTTAGCTCCCATGGCTTGGGAGTGGCGAGAGCCCCTCCGAGATTGGATCTATCTCTCTGTTTCTGCGTTCTCAGATTCTACCCCTTCACCATTTCCTTTATATCTGGAGATTCGTAACTCCGATTGGGGTGAATCTTTCGCCCAGATCTTTCTCATAAAATTATCTTTCTTGCGCCAAAAGAAGAGCGTCAACCGCCTTACGGGTGGACCACGAGAGCACAGGCCGTGCCCAGGGGGGAGGGCGCGCCCCCCTGTCTCGTGGCCACCCCGGACACCGTTTCGCGTTGATTTACCTTCCCAAAAATCATAAATATTCCAAAAAAAAATCTCCGTCCGTTTTTATCCCGTTTGGACTCCGTTTGATATTGGGTTTCTGCGAAACAAAAACATGCAATGACAGAGGAGGCTTTCTGGCCATGGATCAATATGTTAGTCCCAAAAATAGTATAAAAAGTTGCCAAAAGTATATGAAACTTGAAGAATATTGGCATGAAACAATCAAAAATTATAGATACGACGGAGACGTATCACCATGATATCCTGATACATCTCCAACATATCTATAATTTATGAAGCATTCATGCTATTATATTATCTGTTTTGGATGTTTATGGGCTTTACTAAGCACTTTTATATTATTTTTGGGACTAACCTATTAACCGGAGGCCCAACCCGTATTGTTGTTTTCTTGCCTATTTCAGTGTTTCGAAGAAAAGGAATATCAAACGGAGTCCAAACGGATGAAACCTTCAGGACCGTGATTTTTGGAATGAGCGGGATCCAGGAGACGTGGAGCTGAAGTCAGGGAAGCTTCGAGGAGGCCACGAGGCAAGGGGGCGTGCCCACCCCCCAGGGCGAGCCCTCCACCCTCGTGGGCCCCTCGTGGCTCCCCTGACCGACTTCTTTCGCCTATGTAGGTCCATATACCCTAAAACCTTTGGGGAACACAATAGATTGGGAGTTCTGCCGCCACAAGCCTCTATACCCACCAAAAACCTCTCAGGAGCCCGTTCCGGCACCCTGCCGGAGGGGGAATCGATCACCGGTGGCCATCTTCATCATCCCGGCTCTCTCCATGATGAGGAGGGAGTAGTTCACCCTCGGGGCTGAGGGTATGTACCAGTAGCTATGTGTTTGATCTCTCTCTCGTGTTCATGAAGTGATACGATCTTGATGTATCGCGAGCTTTGCTATTATAGTTCGATCTTATGATGTTTCTCCCCCTCTACTCTCTTGTAATGGATTGAGTTTTCCCTTTGAAGTTATCTTATCGGATTGAGTCTTTAAGGATTTGAGAACACTTGATTTATGTCTTGCCGTGCTTGATATTCACGTGATCTACTTGATGTATGTTTTGGTGATCAACTTGCGGGTTCAATGAACTTATGCATAGGGGTTGGCACACGTTTTAGTCTTTACTCTTAGAAACTTTGGGGCACTCTTTGAAGTACTTTGTGTTGGTTGGATAGATGAATCTGAGATTGTGTGATGCATATCGTATAATCATGCCCACAGATACTTGAGGTGACAATGGAGTATCTAGGTGACATTAGGGTTTTGGTTGATTTGTGTCTTAAGGTGTTATTCTAGTACGAACTCTATGATAGATTGAATGGAAAGAATAGCTTCATGTTATTTTACTACAGACTCTTGAATAGATAGAACAGAAAGGATAACTTTGAGGTGGTTTCGTACCCTACCATAATCTCTTCGTTTGTTCTCCACTATTAGTGGCTTTGGAGTGACTCTTTGTTGCATGTTGAGGGATAGTTGTATGATCCAGTTATGTTATTATTGTTGAGAGAACTTGCACTAGTGAAAGTATGAACCCTAGGTCTTGTTTCCTAGCATTGCAATATCGTTCGTGCTCACTTTTATCATTAGTTACCTTGCTGTTTTTATATTTTCAGATTGCAAAAACCTATATCTACCATCCATATTGCACTTGTATCACCATCTCTTTGCCGAACTAGTGCACCTATACAATTTGCCATTGTATTGGGTGTGTTGCGGACACAAGAGACTCCTTGTTATTTGGTTGCAGGGTTGTTTGAGAGAGACCATCTTCATCCTATGCCTCCCACAGATTGATAAACCTTAGGTCATCCACTTGAGGGAAATTTGCTACTGTCCTACAAACCTCTGCACTTGGAGGCCCAACAACGTCTACAAGAAGAAGGTTGTGTAGTAGACATCAAGCTCTTTTCTGGCGCCGTTGTCGGGGAGGTGAGTGCTTGAAGGTATATCTTTAGATCTTGCAGTCGAATCTTTTTATTCTTGTTTTATCACTAGTTTAGTTTATAAAAAATGGAATTGAGTTTGTCTCATACGCTTCATCTTTTTAATATCTTTCATAAGTATGATGAAAAGGAAAATTGTGCTCAAGTGCTAGAAGAAGAAGTCTATAAAATGTTTGGCACGAAATCTTTGAATGATGAGCATGATTGCAATGTTGTTAGTGTGAACTCTTTGAATATCCATAGTACTAATGATGATTGCGCTAGTCATGATGAAAATATCTCTGATAAGAATGTCGATTTTTGTGGAGTGTATTGGGTTTGCAAGTACGCACCAAATAGGGAAGATAGATATTGCAAGAGGCATAAGCATTTAGAAACTAAAGGGTTGCATGAAAGGCTAGATAAGAGTGCTGAAGATTTTAGATATCTTTATCGTACTTGTGAAGTTTGCAATGAGCATGGTCATTTAAATCTCCGATGCAAATTGTTTCATGCTCGAATCGTGTCCAAAAATTGTGATGACTTGATTTCCCTTGCACATCATAATGAACTTAGTTTGCTTTTGGGTTATGAAGAATTGAAACGTGCAACTAAGCACCTTCAGAATTTAACCTTAAGAATTTTCTTGATATTAATCTAGAGGAAATTTATAAGTATTGTGCGGTGAATTGCATTGAAAATCCTTATATTGCCAATTACCTAAAGAAAAGAAATCAAATAGAAGATGAAGAGAATACTAATGAAAGGGAAGAGACTTCCCAATATCCTCCTATTATTTCTTATGATGAATCAGGTAACGGGGAGGAGCTTTCTATTCAACCATCTCATCAATAAGGAGCTCAAAGAAGAAGGTTGAACCCACACATAATGTGAAGAAGAAAAAGAAAAGGAGCAGCAAAGGTATAAAGGTATCCCTCCCAATTGATGTTGCTCCTACTACTCATTGTGATGATGATAATTGCTATATTATTGGTGCTATCCATACTATTAATGATGAGAGTGATTATGCTTATGATATGAAAGGGCCCAAGCTTGGGGAGGCTATGTTTGATGAGGATGACATATTTGAGAATATATTTGCTGAAATTAATGTTTGTCCCAAGCTTGGGGATGCTATGTTTAATGAAGATGATATTTTTAGCCTCCCAAGTTTTGATATGCAAAGTTGTTATGATGATAGCATGCCTCTTACTTATGATGATTATATTGATGAAAGTGGGTTTGGAAGAGTGTCAACTTTAGGAAGTAGTGATCCCACTATTTTGTAGGATGATGAATCTTATAATATTTATGAAAGTGGATTTGGAGAGGTCGTGACTTTATTTAGTGATGAATCCACTATCTTGGAAGAGGTTTCAATCGATTATGATGAGAACAAAGTTGCTACTTATGATGATTATTGTGGTGAAACTTATGCTATAAAAAGTAGTGATGGTTATATTTATAAAACTTGTCATGATTATGATTACCCTTTTTCTGAACATTACTCTTTTAATGTCGAAACAATTTTTAGTATTCGAGTCTCTTATGATACTCCCACTATTCCGAATAAGAAGAATTTTGCTTATGTGGAGAGTAGTAAATTTTATATGCTTGTAGATCATGAAAAGAGTTCTTTAGGTGATGGTTATATTGTTGAATTCATACATGATGGTACTGAAAATTATTATGAGGGAGGAACATATGCTTGTAGGAATTGCAATAATATCAAGTTTCCTCTCTATGTGCTTAAAGTTTTAAAGTTATGCTTGTTTTGCCTTCCTATGCTAGTTGATTATTGTTCCCATAAGTTGTTTGCTCACAAAATCCCTATGCATAGGAAGAGGGTTAGACTTAAATGTGCTAGTCATATGCTTCATGATGCTCCCGTTATGTTTCAATTCTTATCTTTTATGTGTGCATCATTGTCATCATCATGCCTAGCTAGAAACGCATTAAAGAAAAGCGCTTGTTGGGAGACAACCCAATATTTACCCTTACTATTTTAGTGTTTCCACATGATTATGCTACTGTAGTAATCATGTTTTATAGCTTTTGTTTCAATAAAGTGCCAAGTAAGACCTTTAGGATAGCTTACGGTGATAGTTGTGTTGATCCTGCTGAGAATCAGAAACTTTTGCACCCAGTAAATTAGTTTTGATAATTCACATAAACTTTATTAATATCTGATTATTTTTGCTCTCAATTGGTACACAAATTACTTAGGACTCCCTAATTTGGTAGGAGTTTTGGAGTTCCAGAAGTGTACGTTTGATACAGATTACTACAGACTGTTCTGTTTTTGACAGATTCTGTTTTCTATGTGTTGTTTGCTTATTTTGATGAATCTATGAGTAGTATCGGAGGGTATGAACCACAGATAAGTTGGAATACAGTAGATATTACACCAATATGAATTTACAATGAGTTCACGACAGTACCTAAGTGGTGGTTTTATTTTCTTATACTAACGGAGCTTACGAGTTTTCTGTTGAGTTTTGTGTTGTGAAGTTTTCAAGTTTTGGGTAAAGATTCGATGGACTATGGAATAAGGAGTGGCAAGATCCTAATCTTGGGGATGCCCAAGGCACCCCAAGGCAATATTCAAGGACAACCAAGAGCCTAGGCTTGGGGATGCCCCGGATGGCATCCCCTCTTTCGTCTTCGTCTATCGGTAACTTTACTTGGAGCTATATTTTTATTCACCACATGTTATGTTTTTTGCTTGGAGCGTCATTTTATTTTGTTAGTATTTACTTGATGTTATTCAGAATAATGTTGTGCATCTTTAGTTTCAATAAAAATGTCAATGATAGCCTTTACTATGCTTATTTTGCAAGTATACATGTTGCTGTTTCAAAACAGAAAGTTTACCACTGTTGCAAAAATTCCCTAGAAAAGTCAGAATGTGATAACTTGTTGAAACCTTTTGATTATTAAGCCCTGATAAATCTACTACAGTGGGAATTTTCTCTCATAATTTTTGGAGTTAGGGTAGTATTGATACTCTTGCATTCTTTACAGATTGTACTGTTTTGGCAGATTGCTGTTATGTTTGCATTGTTTGCATATGTTTGCTTGTTTAATGATTCTATTTGAGGATAGGAGTATTAAATATGCAGACGCATTTAGTATGAAATGTTGAATAATAATTTTAGTGATTTGTTACAGTAGAAAAGGATAAGGTTTTGCATTGGTTTATACTAACTTATCTGACGAGTTCTTGTTGAGTTTTATATGGATGAAGTTTTTGAGAAATAGAGAAACCATGATATGAGAGGAATTAAGGAGACACAAAAACTCAAGCTTGGGGATGCCCAAGGCACCCCCAAGATAATATTCCAAGAAGTCTGGAGCATCTAAGCTTGGGGATGCCCCGTTAGGCATCCCACCTTTCTTCTTCAACAACTATCGGTTAGTATCGGTTGAACCTAAGTTTTTGCTTCTTCACATGAGTTGTGCTATCCTTGCAATGTCATTTTATTTTGTTTTGCTTGCTTTTTTAATACAATACCAAGATCTGAATTTCTTAAATGAGAGAGAGTCTTCACATAGTTACATAATTATTTAACTACTCATTGATCTTCACTTATATCTTTTTGGAGTAGTTTGTCATTTACTCGTGTGCTTCACTTATATCCTATGAGTAAATGGTTGAATGAGTTGAATGTCATAAATCTGAAATTATACATGTTTCATATGCTTTACCCGTTGGGAGTAATGACTTCACATCTAAGAATTAGAGGTTGAAAATTTATTGAAGGTTAGCAAACTTGTATTGGTCACTTGAACAATTCATGAAAGAATATTAAAGGAAGAGAGATTTCACATATAAATATACTATCTTAGACATCTTCTATGATTGTGAGCCCCATTAATTATTTTCAAACCTGAGCAAATTAGTTGAAATTGGACAAGGAAGACAACGTATGAGTTATGCTTGGGTGTATTTGTATAGAAGTTATATTGTTATAGATCCTCCAACATGTGGTGCTTGATTTTTAGAATCCTTTGCTAGCCAAAATATCTGTACTAAGCGGGAATACTGCTTGTGCATCCAAATCCCTTGAACCAAGTTTCTTCCATGAGTGTCCATCATACCTACCTATATGCGATATTTACCTGCCGTTCCAAGTAAATTTGCATGTGCCAAACTCTAAACCTTCAAATAATAATCTGTTTTGTATGCCTGAATCACTCATGTAGCGACTAGGGGCTGTCAGTATCTTCCATGCTAGGTGGGTTATTCTCACGATGAGTGGACTCCGCTCATCATTCTTGATAAGAATGGCTGGTAACTGGGATGCCCAGTCCCATGATCAAAAGATCAAAATCAAATCAAAAATAATTGCAAACAAAACTCCCCCAGGTTTGATTTTAGTTGGAGGCACCCATTGTTTCAGGCAAGCCATGGATTGATGATTGTTGGTGGAGGGGGAGTAAAAACTTTACCATTCTATTTGGGAACCGCCTATAATGTATGTAGTATGGAAGATATTGGGAACTCTTGGTTGTTATGTTGACAATGAAAGCATACCTCTCAAAATTATTTTCATCTCTATTTCAAAATCGAGCTCTGGCACCTCTGCAAATCCCTGCTTCCCTCTGCGAAGGGCCTATCTTTTACTTTTATGCAAGAGTCAGTAGTATTCCTTCTCATTCCTGCCTACTCTTTAGTTGGCAAGCATCGTGTGTTGGGAAAAGATCTAAGCATATATGGCCATGCAAATATATTTGATCATGAATTATTATTGTTGACAATTATCTATATGATAAGTGAGTTGGGAGGCGAAACACTAAGCCCCTATCTTTCTCTGTGTTCGATGGATGCTATTTGTTCTAAGAATATGCTTTGAGTGTTAGCAATCATGGAAGACTATATGATAGTTGAGTATGTGGAGTTTGCTAAATCAAAGCTCTGACATAGACCCTTCCTGAAAATAAGATGAATTGCAATTGTTTGATGACTGAGAATGAAGTTTGCTAGTTTTCAAGAAAGTTTATGGTCTATGCTTTAACATGTGAATAGCTTGTTACTTGATCTTGAGAAGTTTTATGAGATGAACTACTGTTATGACATATAATCATGCTAGAAAATGTGATTGAAATTATCATTGATCAAACTTGTGCACCTGCTAGCATTCACACTTCATAAATTCTTTCTTTTATCATTTACCTACTCGAGGACGAGCAAGAATTAAGCTTGGGGATGCTGATACGTCTCCAACATATCTATAATTTATGAAGCATTCATGCTATTATATTATCTGTTTTGGATGTTTATGGGCTTTACTAAGCACTTTTATATTATTTTTGGGACTAACCTATTAACCGGAGGCCCAGCCCATATTGTTGTTTTCTTGCCTATTTCAGTGTTTAGAAGAAAAGGAATATCAAACAGAGTCCAAACGGAATGAAACCTTTGGGAGCGTGATTTTTGGAACGAACGTGATCCAGGAGACGTGGAGCTGAAGTCAGGGAAGCTTCAAGGAGGCCACGAGGCAGGGGCGCGCCCTCCACCCTCGTGGGCCCCTTGTGGCTCCCCTGACCGACTTCTTTCGCCTATATAAGTCCATATACCCTAAAACCTTCGGGGAACACAATAGATTGGGAGTTCCGTCGCCGCAAGCCTCAATAGCCACCAAAAACCTCTCGGGAGCCCGTTCCGGCACCCTGCCGGAGGGGGAATCCATCACCGGTGGCCATCTTCATCATCCCGGCGCTCTCCATGACGAGGAGGGAGTAGTTCACCCTCGGGGCTGAGGGTATATACCAGTAGCTATGTGTTTGATCTCTCTCTCTCTCTCTCTCTCGTGTTCTTGAAGTGATACGATCTTGATGTATCGCGAGCTTTGCTATTATAGTTGGATCTTATGATGTTTCTCCCCCTCTACTCTCTTGTAATGGATTGAGTTTTCCCTTTGAAGTTATCTTATCGGATTGAGTCTTTAAGGATTTGAGAACACTTGATGTATGGCATGCCGTGTTTATCTGTGGTGACAATGGGATATTCACGTGATCTACTTGATGTATGTTTTGGTGATCAACTTGCGGGTTCAATGAACTTATGCATAGGGGTTGGCACACGTTTTTGTCTTGACTCTCCTGTAGAAACTTTGGGGCACTCTTTGAAGTACTTTGTGTTGGTTGGATAGATGAATCTGAGATTTTGTGATGCATATCGTATAATCATGCCCATGGATACTTGAGGTGACAATGGAGTATCTAGGTGACATTAGGGTTTTGGTTGATTTGTGTCTTAAGGTGTTATTCTAGTACGAACTCTATGATAGATTGAACGGAAAGAATAGCTTCATGTTATTTTACTATGGACTCTCGAATAGATAGAACAGAAAGGATAACTTTGAGGTGGTTTCGTACCCTACCTTAATCTCTTCGTTTGTTCTCCGCTATTAGTGGCTTTGGAGTGACTCTTTGTTGCATGTTGAGGGATAGTTATATGATCCAGTTATGTTATTATTCTTAAGAGAACTTGCACTAGTGAAAGTATGAACCCTAGGCCTTGTTTCCTAGCATTGCAATACCGTTTGTGCTCACTTTTATCATTAGATACCTTCATGTTTTTATATTTTCAGATTACAAAAACCTATATCAACCATCCATATTGCACTTGTATCACCATCTCTTCGCCGAACTAGTGCACCTATACAATTTGCCATTGTATTGGGTGTGTTGGGGACACAAGAGACTCTTTGTTATTTGGTTGCAGGGTTGTTTGAGAGAGACCATCTTCATCGTATGCCTCCCATGGATTGATAGACCTTAGGTCATCCACTTTAGGGAAATTTGCTACTGTCCTACAAATCTCTGCACTTGGAGGCCCAACAACGTCTACAAGAAGAAGGTTGCATAGTAGACATTAGATCCCATCTTGGAGCCTTTTCCGGCGCTCCGCCGGAGGGGGAATCGATCACGGAGGGCTTCTACGTCAACGCCAAGGCCTCTCCGATGAAGTGTGAGTAGTTTACCACACACCTTTGGGTCCATAGTTATTAGCTAGATGGCTTCTTCTCTCTCTTTGAATCTCAATACAATGTTCTCCTCGATCTTCTTGGAGATCTATTCGATGTAACTCTTTTTGCGGTTTGTTTGTCGAGATCCGATGAATTGTGGGTTTATGATCAAGTTTATCTATGAGAAATATTTGAATCTCCTCTGAATTCTTTTATGTATGATTGGTTATCTTCGCAAGTCTCTTCGAATTATCAGTTTGATTTGGCCTACTAGATTGATCTTTCTTGCAATGGGAGAAGTGCTTAGCTTTGGGTTCAATCTTGCGGTGTCCTTTCCCAGTGACAGCAGGGGTAGCAAGACACGTATTGTATTGTTGCCATCGAAGATAAAAAAGATGGGGTTTATATCATATTGCTTGAGTTTATCCCTCTACAGCATGTCATCTTGCCTAATGCGCTACTCTGTTCTTATGAACTTAATACTCTAGATGCATGCTAGATAGCGGTCGATGTGTGGAGTAATAGTAGTAGATGCAGAATCGTTTCGATCTACTTATAGCGGGTGTGATGCCTATATACATGATCATGCCTAGATATTCTCATAACTATACACTTTTCTATCAATTGCTCGACATTAATTTGTTCACCCATCGTAATACTTATGTTATCTTGAGAGAAGCCACTAGTGAAACCTATGGCCCCCGGGTCTATTTTCCATCATATAAGTTTCCGATCTACTTTATTTTGCAATCTTTACTTTTCAATCTACATCATAAAAACACCAAAAATATTTATCTTATTATTATCTCTATCATATCTCACTTTTGCAAGTAGCCGTGAAGAGATTGACAACCCCTTTATCGCATTGGTTGTGAGGTTCTTATTTTTTTGTGTAGGTACGAGGGACTTGCGTGTAGCCTCCTACTAGATTGATACCTTGGTTCTCAAAGACTAAGGGAAATACTTACGCTACTTTGCTGCATCACCCTTTCCTCTTCAAGGGAAAACCAACGCAGTGCTCAAGAGGTAGCAAGAAGGATTTCTGGTGCCGTTGCTGGTGAGGTCTATGCACAAGTCAAGACATACCAAGTACCCATCACAAACTCTTATCCCTCGCATTACATTATTTGCCATTTGCCTCTCGTTTTCCTCTCCCCCGCTTCACCCTTTCCGTTTTATTCACCCTTCTTCTGCTCGTCTTTTCGTTTGGTTTGATGTCTTACTTGGCTCGTTTGCTTGTTTGGTTGGAATAGTTGTTTATTTATTGCTAAACAGAGAATCTAAGATCTATGGATCCTCATTCGCTTGCCAATCTTTTTAAGAGATCCAATTATGATGAACCAAATTCTAGTGATTTGAGTGCACTAGATTATCTTTATGAGGTTTTTCTTGAAATTGCGAATCTGAAAATTGTGATGAAGAAATTTATGAAGAGATTCATGATAGCTCCTTGAAAAAAAGCATGATTGCAATGATTTTATTATAAATTCTATTAATGTCAATTGTGTTAATGATATGCAAAACCCTAAGCTTGGGGATGCTAGTTTTGCTATGTCCACTACTTGTTGCAATGATCATGATTGGGGTTATTCTTCTTATGATCTTGAAATTTTATTTAAGCCCCATGATGAATATGAGATTGATAATAATGTTTGCAATAATACGGAAAGTGGGTTTGGAATAGTGTCAACTTTAGATCCCACATATTTGGATAGTGTTCAATCTTATGAAGTTTTTGATAAAAGTGGGTTTGGAGAGGTCATGACTTTAGTTAATAATAATCCCACTATTTTGGAAGAGTGTCAACTTCACATGCATGTGGATCGTGTTGAGAATATGTTTTATGATAGCTATTTTGTTGAATTTGCCTATGATCCTACATGTAATTATTATGAGAGAGGAAAATATGGTCGTAGAAAATTTTATATTACTAAATTACCTCTCGTCATGTTGAGATTGCTATCGTCTCTTTCTTCTTTCTTGCATATGCTAGTTTTTGCTTGCCTTGCAAATTTGTTCGCTTATAAAAAAAAAACCTATGCATAGGAAGTATGTTAGACTTAAGTGTGTTTGTCACATGTTATATGATGCTCTCTTTATGCTTCAATTCTTGTCTTTCATGTGAGCATCATTGAAATCTCAATGCCTAGCTAAAAAGGCTTTAAAGAAAAACGCTTGTTGGGAGACAACCCAATATTTTTACTTGATTTTATTCAATAAATAATTCATGTAGCTTATGTTTAATGTGGTTTTATGTTTTAGTTAGTGTCTGTGCCAAGTAGAACCTATAGGATCATCTTGGATGATAGTTAACTTTATCTTGCTGAAAAACAGAAACTTTTGCGCGCATGATAATAATAAATCACAGAAACGTGATTTTCAGTTGATTATTTTTGCAGTAGATTAATAGACAAATTTCCTAGGAATTCCTATTTTTGTAGGATTTTTAGAGATCCATAATTATTTGAAAGTTACAGATTACTACATACTGTTCTGTTTTTGACAGATTCTGTTTTTCGTGTGTTGTTTGTTTATTTTGATGAATCTATGGCTAGTACCGGGGGGTATGAACCATAGAGAAGTTGAAATACAGTAGGTTTAACACCAATATAAATAAATAATGAGTTCATTACAGTACCTTAAAGTGGTGGTTTGCTTTCTTGCACTAATGGAGCTTATGAGATTTTCTATTGAGTTTTGTGTTGTGAAGTTTTCAAGTTTTGGGTAAAGATTTGATGGACTATGGAATAAGGAGTGGCAAGAGCCTAAGCTTGGGGATTCCCAAGGCACCACAAGGTAAATTCAAGCACAACCAAAAGCCTAAGCTTGGGGATGCCCCAGAAGGCATCCCCTCTTTCGTCTTCGTCTATCGGTAACTTTACTTGGAGCTATATTTTTATTCGCCACATGATATGTGTTTTGCTTGGAGCGTCTTGTATGGTATGAGTCTTTGCTTTTTAGTTTACCACAATCATCCTTGCTGTACACACCTTTTGGGAGAGAGACACATGAATCCGAATTTATTAGAATACTCTATGTGCTTCACTTATATCTTTTGAGCTAGACAGTTTTGCTCTAGTGCTTCACTTATATCTTTTTAGAGTACGGCGGTGGTTTTATTTTGTAGAAATTATTGATCTCTCATGCTTCACTTATATTATTTTGAGAGTCTTTTAGAACAGCATGGTATTTGCTTTGGTTATAAAATTGGTCCTAATATGATGGGCATCCAAGTTGGGTATAATAAAAACTATCATAGAAAGTGCATTGAACACTATGATCAATTTGATACTTGATAATTGTTTTGAGATATAAAGGTGACAATGTTAGAGTCATGCTACTTGGGTAATTATGAAATTGAGAAATACTTGTGTTAAAGTTGGCAAGTCCCATAGCATGCACGTATGGTAAAAGTTGTGTGACAAATTTGTAGCATGGGGTGCTCTTTGATTGCCTTCCTTATGAGTGGAGGTCGGGATCGCGCGATGGTTAACTCCTACCAACCCTTACCCTAGGAGCATGTGTACTAGTACTTTGCTTCGAGGGCTAATAAACTTTTGCAATAAGTATATGAGTTCTTTATGACTAATGTGAGTCCATGGATTATACGCACTCTTACCCTTCCATCATTGCTAGCCTCTACGATACCGTGCATTGCCCTTTCTCACCTGAGAGTTGGTGCAAACTTTGCCGGTGCATCCAAACCCCGTGATATGATACGCTCTATCACACATAAACCTCCTTATATCTTCCTCAAAACAGCCACCATACCTACCTATTATGGCATTTTCATAGCCATTCTGAGATATATTGCCATGCAACTTTCCACTGTTCCGTTTATTATGACACGCTCCATCATTGTCATATTGCTTTTGCATGATCATGTAGTTGACATCGTATTTGTGGCAAATCCACCTTCATAATTCTTTCATACATGTCGCTCTTGATTCATTGCATATCCCGGTACACCGCTGGAGGCATTCACATAGAGTCATATTTTGTTCTAAGTATTGAGTTGTAATTCTTGAGTTGTAAGTAAATAAAACTGTGATGATCTTCATTATTAGAGCATTGTCCCAAGTGAGGAAAGGATGATGGAGACTATGATTCCCCCACAAGTCGGGATGAGACTCCGGGCTTTATGAAAAATAAAAGAGGCCAAAGAATCCCAAATAAAAAAGAGGCCAAAGAAGCCCACCAAAATAATAAAAAAATAATGAGAGAAAAAGAGAGAAGGGACAATGTTACTATCCTTTTTCCACACTTGTGCTTCAAAGTAGCACCATGATCTTCATGATAGAGTCTCTCCTACGTTGTCACTTTCATATACTAGTGGGAATTTTTCATTATAGAACTTGGCTTGTATATTCCAATGATGGGCTTCCTCAAAATGCCCTAGGCCTTCATGAGAAAGCAAGTCGGATGCACGCCCACTTAGTTTCTTTTGTTGAGCTTTCATACATTTATAGCTCTAGTGCATCCGTTGCATGGCAATCCCTACTCCTCATGTTGACATCAATTGATGGGCATCTCCATAGCCCGTTGATTGACCTCGTCAATGTGAGACTTTCTCATTTTTTGTCTTCTCCACACAACCTCCATCATCATATTCTATTCCACCCATAGTGCTATATCCATGGCTTGCGCTCATGTATTGCGTGAGAGTTAAAAATGCTGAAGCGCGTTAAAAAGTATGAACCAATTGCTTGGTCGAAACCGGGGTTGTGCATGATGGGAGTATTTTGTGTGACGAAAATGAAGCATGGCCTAACTATATGATTTTGTGGGGATAAGCTTTCTTTGGCTATGTTATTTTGATAAGACATGATTACTTGTTAGTATGCTTGAAGTATTACTATTTTTATGTTAATATGAACTTTTATCTTGAATCATTTGGATCTGAACATTCATGCCACAATAAAGAAAATTACATTGAGAAATATGCTAGGTAGCATTCCACATCAAAAATTATGTTTTTATCATTTACCTACTAGAGGACGAGCAGGAATTAAGCTTGGGGATGCTTGATACGTCTCCAACGTATCTATAATTTTTGATTGTTCCATGCTATTATATTACCTGTTTTGGATGTTTAATGGGCTTTACTATACACTTTTATATCATTTTTGGGACTAACCTATTAACCGGAGGCCTAACCCAAATTGTTGTTTTTTTGCCTATTTCAGTGTTTCGCAGAAAAGGAATATCAAACGGAGTCCAAACGGAATGAAACCTTCGAGAGAGTTATTTTTGGAACAAACGCAATCCAGGAGACTTGGAGTGGATGTCAAGCAACAAATAACGCGGCCACGAGGTAGGAGGGCGCGCCCAGGGGAGGTGCGCCCCCACCCTCGTGGGCCCCTCGTGGCTCCCCTGACTGACTTCCTTCGCCTATATATATCCATATACCCTGAAAACATCCAGGAGCACCACGAAACCCTATTTCCACCGCGGCAACCTTCTATACCCATGAGATTCCATGTTGGAGCATTTTTCGGCGCTCCGCCGGAGGGGGAATCGATCATGGAGGGCTTCTACATCAACGCCAAGGCCTCTCCGATGAAGTGTGAGTAGTTTACCACACACCTTCCGGTCCATAGTTATTAGCTAGATGGCTTCTTCTCTCTCTCTTTGAATCTCAATACAATGTTCTCCTCGATCTTCTTGGAGATCTATTCGATGTAACTCTTTTTGCGGTGTGTTTGTCGAGATCCAATGAATTGTGGGTTTATGATCAAGTTTATCTATGAGAAATATTTTAATCTACTCTGAATTCTTTTATGTATGATTGGTTATCTTTGCAAGTCTCTTTGAATTATCAGTTTGGTTTGGCCTACTAGATTGATCTTTCTTGCAATGGGAGAAGTGATTAGCTTTGGGTTCAATCTTGTGGTGTCCTTTCCAAGTGACAGCAGGGGCAGCAAGGCACGTATTGTATTTTTTCCATCGAGGATAAAAAGATGGGGTTTATATCATATTGCTTGAGTTTATCCCTCTACATCATGTCATCTTGCCTAATGCATTACTCTGTTCTTATGAACTTAATACTCTAGATGCATGCTTGATAGCGGTCGATGTGTGGAGTAATAGTAGTAGATGCAGAATCGTTTCGATCTACTTGTCGCGGACGTGATGCCTATATACATGATGATGCCTAGATATTCTCATAACTATGCACTTTTCTATCAATTGCTCGACAGTAATTTGTTCACCTACCGTAATACTTATGCTATCTTGAGAGAAGCCACTAGTGAAACCTATGGCCCCGGGTCTATTTTCCATCATATAAGTTTCCGCTATACTTTATTTTGCAATCTTTACTTTTCAACCTACATCACAAAAATACCAAAAATAATTTTCTTATTATTATCTCTATCAGATCTCACTTTTGCAAGTGCTCGTGAAGGGATTGACAACCCCTTTATCGTGTTGGTTGCGAGGTTTTTATTTGTTTATGTAGGTACGAGGGACTTGCGTGTAGCCTCCTACTGGATTGATACCTTGGTTCTCAAAAACTGAGGGAAATACTTACGCTACTTTGCTGCATCACCCTTTCCTCTTCAAGGGAAAACCATGAGGTAGCACTGGTCGACGAGGACAATATTTGTATTAACAAGCGACTCGATGAGGTGCAGGGTATGTTTCACGTACTCCGTACATGATTGTATTAGTTTGCAAATGCTAAGTTGAAGCCTACGCGCTGCTATATGCATAATTGCAGATGGCGTTGTTGAGGTCGAGGCCCTCAGGGGTGACCTTGCCCGCGCGAAGGAGTAGGCAAGGGTGAGCAATGCGGCCGCTGAGAAAACGGCTGCGGATTTGAAGGCCGAACATGCCACCCGACGCCAGTTCGAGGAGCGGGTATCCAAAGTTGAGCAAGAGCTCAAGGAGACCACTTGCAAGTGTACGATCCTCGAGGAGGAGAATAAAGCTAAGGCGGCCGAACTTGCCAAAGCACTTCAGGAAGCCCAAGAGGCGAGGTCCGACTCCCGAGCAGCTCGCGAGGAGATCCGACGGGTCGTACAGATAGCGGCTGGTGAGCCCTTTCTTTTACAGTCTAAGTTTGGCGATCAGAGGTATGCCTTTGCTTAATCGATTGTGGAGTTCTCCAGGCGCCTTTGCAAATCTTTCGAGGAGCGCCACCGATGCTGCGCAATTCTACCGAGCCCAGGAGGGGCATGCGACGGAGAAGCTGTTCTGGTCGCAGTTTGCGATGCAGGAGCACTCGGCGCTGCTGAACGACCAAATGGCGTAGTGGGCCGAGCTGCATAAGATGTCCGGAGCGGCCATGAAGGAGGTCATAGTCCGGCTGCAGCCAGCCGAACCCATTTCGAGCAGCTATTTTGGCCTAGTGCGGTGACTCATCGATGTCGTGCCCCGAATTGATGCAATCAAGCGGTCAGTGTGCATAGAAGGTGCATGGATGGCCTTCTCCTGCGTCAAGATTCACTGGGCAAAGATGAAGGCCGCCGTTATCGCGGTTGAGGGTCCTCCCGCAGGCAAGGACCACCGCACGCCGGAGCGCTATTTAGATGATGTCCTAGAGGGTGCTCGCTTGATAGAGGGTCAATGCTCAAAGGACATTATATTTGAATGAATGTATCCGAACGACCCGGACGTGTTTATTATATATATTAAGGCTTTGTGATATATTTGTGCCATTGTCTGAAAGTTCTTTCCTCCTGTGCGGCTGTTTTTGTATTCCTGAGAGTTTTCCAGTCGTCGACTTTGGCCCCCATGTAGATACTGCGGGGTGTTCGGAATGGCACATGAGCACACTTGATCCAACGTCTTGGTCCATAAAGGAGGTGCCAGTGTGGTGAACCAGGCAATCAGACTATATGGCTTTAACACTCTCACTTAGCCATAGGAGTTTGATGATGGGGCTCTAAGATAGCCCCTGGTATGTCGCGGTTATCCGGATGCGGGTGCGTTACGTATGTGACCGGAAAAACGGTCCTTCACGTAATACGGAAAAATCGTTAAAGATCAAATGAGTCGCCGAGTGGCTGACCAGCTCTCGCCACATCATGACAGTCAGTTTTCGGCTTTCTCTACTGAGGTGCCTGACTGGGTGAACCGGAAACACAATCGCAGTAGTTCTCCCTTTACTACCCTAGCCGAATAGACGAAACGTAAGGTAGCAAACACAGGAGCCGGGCAACCCAACTATTGACCAAAGACATGATTCGGAGCCGATGCATATAATGCCGAGTTTGGGACGCTGAAGTGTGCTATAAAGGTATTCGGGCTTTTGTTTGGTGACACATATGTGGCCACATAGAGCCCCTGGCAATGGATGCCGAGGTGTGATGAGACAACTGGGGAGACGAAATATAGTTATATGAACAAGGTCGAGACCGAAAAAATTGTCTGCACTAGAATCTGATTGATACGTCAAAATGTGATCTAACAGATGGCACCATAAGCACCGAAGCCATTTTACATGCCAGGGGTCTGAGAATAAGGAGGAAAGTTTGATAGATGTCCTTGACTAAAGTTTGGTCTGAGGAATCCTTTGGACATCCTGCCGCACGTCTGTGCCGCTTTCGCCTTGTAGAGAGAGGTTCCTTAAGAGGAATGGTCTTTGGCTATCCGTACATGACTAGGCTCAAAAAGGAGTCCTTGTAAGTCCGTAGGATATGTAGGTTTGAATGTACCTATGGTAGAAGAAAAAATAATTGAAAAAAGGTGGAGGATCATATAGGGCCAAACTGTACTATAGACATGTCCGTATTGTGCCTCCGTTGACGCCCAAGGTATTTTGAGTGCATAATTATGCATGCGCGGTATGAACCCCGCGGGTGTGTGCGGTGATTGACAGAGGTGAAATTGCTAGTCGAGCTCTGGAATAACCGAGTTTTCATCATGCGGAACTGACCGGACTCATTTAACCATGTCTGGTGGTTTGATGGCCGATGAGGTGTGCGGCTTGATAGGGCCACTCTGTACTTCGGCTGCGAGGGCCGCGGTGTGCTCCTCCATACAGAGGGAGCATTCCGTGTTTCCATTGACTGTTATGACGCCACGTGGGCCGGGCATCTTGAGCTTTAAATACACGTAGTGTGGGACCGTGTTGAATCGAGCGAAAGCGGTCTGTCCAAGCAATGCGTGATAGCCACTTTGGAAGGGGACGATATCGAAGATCAAGTCTTCACTGCAGAAGTTCTCTGGTGAGCTGAAGACGACCTCCAATTTTATTGAGCCCGAGCAACGGGCTTCTACACCAGATATTACTCCTTTAAAGGTAGTTTTAGTGGGCTTGATTCTTGACGGATCAATACCCCTTTTGCAGACAGTTTCCTGGTAAAGCAGGTTAAGACTACTACCACCGTCCATGAGGACTCGCGTGAGGTGGAATTCGTCGATGATTGGGTTGAGGACCAAAGCTGTCGAACCTCCATGAAGGATACTGGTCGGGTGGTCCTTCCGATAGAAGATGATAGGACAAGCCAACCATGGGTTGAATTTTGGGGCGATCGGCTCTACGGCGTACATGTCCATTAGTGCGCGCTTGCGCTCCCGCTTGGGGATGTTGGTGGCTGAGATCATATTCACCGTTTTTGACCTCAAGGGGAAATTTCTTTTGTCCCCTTGTGTTCAGTGGGCGAGGCTCTTCATGATTGTCCTTGCTGGGCGGCCTTTTCCTCTTGTGTTCGGCGTTGAGCTTGCTGACCTGTTTAAAAATCCAACAGTTTCTGTTGGTGTGATTGGCAGGTTTATCGGGGGTGCCATGAATCTGGCAAGGTTGATCGAGTATTCTGTGCAAACTGGATGGCAATGGGTAGGGTATGGGCGGGTACAACCTCCTTCTACCCAAACCCATACCCATAGAAACTTTCTATACCCACCCACTTCAATACCCATGGGCATAAATTGATACCCATGCCCATATCCATCGGGTATCCTGTACCCAATGGTTATCCATTGGGTATCATATATAGCATTTAGGCCTAGTTTGGCAGTGCAGTTTTTTAAATACCGTGGTATTTCAAAACTTCGGTATTGCAATGCATGTGCAATGAATACTACGGTTTTTAAAAAACTGCAATTTTCTCAGTTTTAGGAAAACTACCGATATGTTTGGCTGGTGTCATTTTACTGTAGTTTTGACCAATAGTTACACAACTTTAATCTAGCTTCCTACACCTACCGAGCTACACGACCAAATCAATCAGTGTGTGCTAATGACCACCCGGATACATGCAACGCGGCATGACCTTTTCTAGGAAGTTGGAGACTTGAACGGCCGTAGCTAATTACAAAGAATAGGAATCAGTATCCTGGTGGTGCATGCCATGGAGAGGAATGAATCAATACTACAAAATGATACTGCGGTGTGGCTAGTTATGGTTACAGACCAAGATGTACGGTAGTCAATGAGTGGATGACACAAGCGAGTTTTCCTCACTTTGAGAAAAAAGATGTCCGGACCTCTTTTTTAATACTCCAAAAAAACACAGTATCAAGAATACCACTGTTTATGAAGCTATAGTTTTTGGTATAGCCAAACACCTCTAAGTATTCAAAACTACAGTTTTTCAAAAAAACTATGGTATTCTAGTAATACTTTGAAAATACTTTGCATCCAAACGGGGCCTTAAATGTTGATTTTTTTTAGAGAAATGAGTCTGAAATTCAAGTGATATGGGCGGGCATTATGGCATCAACATAGTCTCCTCCGATGGGTGGCTTCTTGGAGGCATCAAGGGAGTATGAGCATCAGTTGGTGGAAGCCCGACGTAGTGGGAATGAGCTGGTGGAATTGGGGGTCACTTGATCATGAGTTTAGAGGAGTCCGATGGCGATGAGTCAATATTTCATTGTTTCAAGAAGTTACATAGGACGTCAGACGAGTGTCGAGCAGGCGATTGGAGGCCTATGACCTATGGCTGGTTTAGAGACTACAAGATTTAGGGTTGGGCCATAGGAGTTAGATGCTTAACCCACATGTCATAGGAATAATTTTGATTTATTAATTCCTTTTGGGTATCCATTGGGTTACCCATGGGCGCAATTGAATAACCATGCCCTGCCCATAGATTTTGCGGGTATGGATACCCATTACCCATGGGTACAAAATCTTTCCAAGTCATGCCCATGCCCATGGTTTTCGGTAGGGTACCCGCGGTACCCATACCCATGGGCAAAACTGCCATCCCTTGTCGTTCCTCCAGTCCTAGGGAGGGCACACGGTCCAATCGTGCAGGGCGGTGTCACGGAGTCTGGGCCTTCCCGTGCGCCTCCTCCAGCGCAGGTGGCCTGGCAGATGAGACAGAATCGCCAGTTCGGTGGACCCCGGTCTCGGGACGTTCATCGGCGCCCCGCCCCTCCTCGGCACTCCCGGGCCCTGCCGGCTACTCGCCCGCGGCCTGGTTCGCGGTTCCCGGCCGTGTTGTTTGGGTGCTGATACAACTATGGAAAGGAGGGCCACATCTCTACGGAGTGCAGCAACCCCACTCGATGTGTTTGTTGTGGCAGCGACAACCACACCTCGCGTGGCTGCACGCGGCCTCGGAGTGTGTCGCCGGTTTCGTAGCCCCCGCGCCCTCCTCCGGCTCTTCGGGCTGTCCCATCTGCTGGCCAGATGCAGGCCGCCCCTACTTCGCGCTCGGTCCTGCCGCCCCCTCCGCCGGGCCCGTCGCCCGCCCAGGCCATCTGTCTCGCCACCGTGCTGCCACCCCCATCGCTCGGCCCTCCTCCAGCAGGTATCGTTCGTGTTGGGCGCTCTTGGTCGCTGGTGGCCAGCGCGGGCTCCATGGCGCGTCCGGCATCTGCTCAGCTTTCGGAACCCGTAGAGTGCTACTTCTTGGAAGCATCGGCGGAGATGGTTACCCTGGAGGTGGAGCTGGGCAAGGCCATGGTCGTGTCGGTGTCTGGAGCTCAGCCGGTGGAAGGCCTGGACTTGGCGGCTGCGACGGCGGTGATTCATGCAGAGCTCGGCATCGGGGCCATGGACATGTCCGTCCGCCCCTTCTACCTAAAGGAATTCCTTGTCCTCTGCAGAGACATGGCTATGTGCAACCTTTTGGTGGACAGGGGTCATGTTCCGGCGGGACACAGCATGCTCTTGCTACGGCCCTGGACGCACTCTGCACGGGCAACATTGATCACCATGCCACTGAATCCGGACCTGCCGTTCCCTTGGAATGGCTTCTTCCGTTGACCAGATTTGGAGCCACCGAATCCGGCGTTGACCGCCGTGTCTTCGTTATTGTTTCGACGCTTGTGCTTGTCGCGTCGTGGCTTGCCATTCCCATCCATGTCTTTAGAGGTGCCTGGGTCGCTGGTGCTATTGCTTCGACGAGCTAGACAGCTATCTTCTCCCGCGTAAAAGCGGGTCATAAGTGCGGTAAGGGCTTCCATGGACTTCGGCTTCTCTTGGCCGAGGTGTTGGGTGCGCCACTTGTCTCGGACGCTGTGTTTGAAGGCGCGAGGGCTTCGGCGTCCGAACAATCCACAATCTGGTTCTTTTTGATTAAGAACCTGGTCCAGAGCTTCTGGGCTGATTCGTCGTGTTGCTGGATTATGTGACTAAGGTCATCAGCATCTGGGGGCCGGACATAGGTACCTTGGAAGTTGTCTCTGAAGGCGTCCTTCAAGTCTTTCCAGCTACCAATAGAGTTTTCTGGGAGGTTGTTCAGCCAGTGCCATGCTAGTCCCTTAAGTTTTAGGGGGAGGTACTTGATGGCATGTAAGTCATCACCGCGGGCCATTGGATGTGGGAAAGAAAATCTTCAATCCATATTGTGGGATCTATTGTGCCATCGTATGATTCAATGTTCACGGGTTTAAACCCTTCTAGGAACTGGTGTTCCATTACCTCATCGGTGAAGCACAGGGGGTGTGCGGCGCCTCTGTATCGGGCAGCGTCACGATGTAGTTCGGATGGAGTCCGTATGCGGTTTTCGGCCCGGGTGAGGTTGTGCTTGTCGTGGCAGGACTGATGGTCGTCTTCTCGTGCAGGGGCACGCCCCCTTGATCCATAGATTGATCTGGTATGACTGGCTCTATTGTTCAGGTCCTGTCGCAGGTCATATGTGTATCCTGCAGTCGCTGTCTCTCTGCCTCTAGGGCGAGGTGGTGTAGGCTGGTGTTCGGCTTGAGTTGCCGCTCTGTCCCGGCCGCGACCTGGTCGGTCGGGTCCGTGCTACGTCTTGAGCTTGCGTTGGTTTTCCTTGAAGAGGAAAGGGTGATGCAGCAATAGTAGCGTAAGTATTTCCCTCAGTTTTTGAGAACCAAGGTATCAATCCAGTAGGAGGCTCCTCAAGTGTCCCACGCACCTACACAAACAAACAAAGAACTCGCAACCAACACAATAAAGGGGTTGTCAATCCCTTCACGGTCACTTGCGAAAGTGAGATCTGATAGAGATAGTATGATAAGATAAATATATTTTTGGTATTTTATAATATAGATGCAAATAAAAGTAGATTGAAAGCTTATATGAAAAAAGATAGACCCGGGGGCCATAGGTTTCACTAGTGGCTTCTCTCAAGAAAGCATAAGTATTACGGTGGGTGAACAAATTACTGTCGAGCAATTGATAGAAAAGCAAATAATTATGAGATTATCTAGGCATGATCATGTATATAGGCATCACATCCGTGACAAGTAGACCGACTCCTGTCTGCATCTACTACTATTACTCCACACATGGACCGCTATCCAACATGCATCTAGAGTATTAAGTTCATAAGAACAGAGTAACACATTAAGAAAGATGACATGATGTAGAGGGATAAACTCAAGCAATATGATATAAACCCCATCTTTTTATCCTCGATGGCAACAATACAATACGTGCCTTGCAACCCTTTCTATCACTGGGTAAGGACACCACAAGATTGAACCCAAAGCTAAGCACTTCTCCCATGGCAAGAAAGATCAATCTAGTAGGCCAAACCAAACTGATAATTCGAAGAGACTTGCAAAGATAACTCAATCATACATAAAAGAATTCAGAGAATATTCAAATATTTCTCATAGATAAACTTGATCACAAACCCACAATTCATCGGATCTTGACAAACACACCGCAAAAAGAGTTGCATCAAATAGATCTCCACAAGAGAGGGGGAGAACATGGTATTGAGATCCAAAAAGAGAGAAGAAGCCATCTAGCTAATAACCATGGACCCGAAGGTCTGTGGTAAACTACTCACAACTCATCGGAGGGGCTATGGTGTTGATGTAGAAGCCCTCCGTGGTCGATTCCCCCTCCGGCGGAGCGCCGACGAAGGCTCCAAGATGGGATCTCGCGGATACAGAAGGTTATGGCGGTGGAAATTGTTTTTCGTTGGCTCCCTGGATGTTTTCAGGGTACGTAGGTATATATAGGAGGAAGAATGCGTCGGTGGTCGCTGAGGGGCCCAGAGATAGGCGCGCCAGAGGGGTGGGCGCGCCCTCCTATCTCCTGGCCACCTCAATCGCTTCTTGACTTGCACTCCAAGTCCTCTGGATCACGTTCGTTCCAAAAATCACGCTCCCGAAGGTTTCGTTCCGTTTGGACTCCGTTGGATATTCCTTTTCTTCGAAATACTGAAATAGGCAAAAAAACAGCAATACGGGCTGGGCCTCCGGTTAGTAGGTTAGTCCCAAAAATGATATAAATGTGTAAAATAAAGCCCATAAACATCCAGAAGGGGTAATATAATAGCATGGAACAATCAAAAATTATAGATACGTTGGAGACGTATCAGTCCGTCAGCCGCGTTATGTGCTGTCGGTATAGGTTCTAGGACCTCATCGTCAAGTTGAGATAGCAACCTGCGCATTGGGTAACTCTTAGCTGGACGCTCGAGTCCGTATTCCTCAGATGCCAGGACATTAGTCCATCTGTCATTGAGTAAATCCTGATCAGCTTGTTGCTGTTGCTGCTTATTTTTTAGGCTTCTTGCAGTAGCTATTAGTCGGTGCTTAAAGCGCTCTTATTCGAGGGGTTCCCCAGGCACGATGAAATCTTCGTCGCCGAGGCTCTTGTCCTCTTCGGAGATCGGTAGGTAGTTACTATCCTCCGAGCCCTCGTTCCCGACAGGATCGTCAGGGTTGACTTGCTCCTCTTCCCAATCATCCTGTTCGGATATTGGCTCGACAGGGGCTTCTTGGTCTTCGGCATTCTCCGGAGTATTATTGTCTCTGGTGCCGGTATTGCTGCCTTTTTTGTGACGTGATTTCGAGCGGGCGCCGCTGACGTCGACGCTTTGGTGGTGCCATAGAAGGCTTGTCCTCGACTGGATCCTTCCCACCATCGTCGTCATCCTCTTTGGGTGTGTCCACCATGTACACGTCATATGTAGACATGGTCGTCCAGCGTCCGGTGAACGGCGGATTCTGGCTCTTCTCATCTTCGGTATCATTGTCCATACCGTCAATGTCTTCGGAATCGTAGTCGAGCGTGTCAGTTAAATCCTCGGCAGTGGCTATGAAGTGGGTGGTGGGTGGGACGTGAAATTCCCCGCTCTCAGCCGCTAGTGTGGGCTGGGCGTAGTTCGGTAGTGATTCTTATGCAATGGCGAGAAATCGCATTAAGTCTAGGGCCTCGTTCAAGAGCGAAGTTTGGGCAGGGAAGCGAGAGTCCGTGGAGTTGGGCGGGGCGGAGGTCCCCTGGACAAGCTCGTGTGACACGGACTTCGAGAGTTTGGAGCTAGTGTCCGGAGGCGAGTCCGGCTTCATGATGATAATGGGAGCCTGGCGTGACTCCGGGCCTGCCGGTGACACGATACCCTCTGCTTCTCCGGTGTTAAGCTCTATAGTCATGCAGAGTCCGGCGGGTTTTAATCTCCCGTCTTCGGACCTAGTGATGCGCTCCGGATCTAAGGCCAGAGTGGTGGTTGGGGCCGTGAACCCTTGTAAGATCAAGTTTCCTCGGATATCAGCGACATAGTTTAGATTTCCAAAACTGATCTAATGACCAGGGGCGTAGCTGTCCATCTGCTCCAGATGGCCAATCGAATTGGCACGCAGTGTGAAGCCGCCGAATACGAAGATTTGTCCGGGGAGAAAAGTCTCCCTCAGGGCGGTATTGTTGTAGATGATCGATGGAGCCATCGAGCCTTCTGGCGATGACACAGTGGAACTCTCAATGAAAGCACCAATGCCGGTGTCAAAACCGGCAGATCTCGGGTAGGGGGCCCCGAACTGTGCGCCTAAGGATCAAAGGTAACAGGAGGCAGGGGACACGATGTCTTACCCAGGTTCAGGCCCTCTTGATGGAGGTAATACCCTACTTCCTGCTTCATTGACTTTGATGAGTATATGGGGTTACAAGAGTTGATCTACCTCGAGATCGTAATGGCTAAACCCTAGATGTCTAGCCTGTATTATTGTGATTGCCTCTATGGACAAAACCCTCTGGTTTATATAGACACTGGAGGGACCTAGGGTTATACAGAGTCGGTTTACAGAGAAAGGAAGATGCATGATCCTAATGCCAAGCTTGCCATCCACGCAAAGGAGGGTCTCATCCGAACACGGGGGAAGGTCTTCGATCTCATATCTTCACGACCCATTAGTCCGGCCCACATCACATAGCCCGGACACCCAAGGACCCCCTAGTCTAGGACTCCCTCACCCGGGCAGGCAGCGGAACCCGGATCCCTTTCAAAAACATCGGGGCTAGCAATGCCCCTTAATTAACCCGGCTTGCCCTTGGTCGGATTCCCAGCGCAACCCGGCCAAGTCCCGCAAATCCGACCAAAGCTAGCTGGCGCATGCCGTCCGGTTCCAGCAAGTCAATGCTTCATTGACAAACCAGCATGGCTACAGTGCGCCCCCTTTATGCCGACCCCAGCAAGCGCAGCTGCCGTGCCGACCAAGCCCACACCTGGGGCAGGCGACACCTTGGAGGCGCAACCCTGTAGCAAGACGGCACAACTGTCCCATGACGACCAACACCGCATGCCTACAGTACCCAGCAGATGGCCGTACCCGCGTCTGGCAGGCCTGGTACGGCCCACACCTGATGGACCCATCAAGACCCGCACCTGATAGGCCCGGCGAACCCGACGCCTCGCCGCCAGATCCAAGACACTGACAACCCGGCCCCATGCCCATGTAACTTTACCATTGTAACCCTGGGGGGTTGGCCTACAAACCCCCCCAGGAGGCCTTCATGCACGAGAGGACCATCAGAACTACACACACATCCGCCACACAGAGAAGGAGCAGCCTATGCACTGGCCTGCCTTCCTTCCTCCCTAAAACAACTCTAGGAGCAAGCTTGCACCATCCACATATAAACCACACTCGGCAGGACTAGGGGTATTATCTCTCCGGAGAGCCCCGAGCCTGGGTAAGTCTTGCATCTTAAGATCGCTCGTGCCAACCTCGCCTCTGGAGCCCATCGGTTGCCTCTTGCCTATCCATCTCTTTAGCCACCCCGTGGCATCTGCCATGCGCCCACCATGACAGTTGGCACCCCCGTGGGGCAGCTTGAGGTGCCGGCCGGACACACGTTCCAAACGGGGCCCTTCAGCGACCTTGGCAAGCTCAGCATGCACGGTCTGGTCCCTGCGCCCGGCGCGGCACTGGCCGGTTTTGCTGCTCCGTCCAATGCTCCCTTCGGTGCTCTGCGCGCCCCTGATGAGTACCCCAAGCAAGCTGCTCGACGTCACCAACTCCCCCATCCCCCTCAGCGATGACATCTCCACCGACGTGGCGGATCTGTGCGTCCGGGTAGAGGTGCTCGTCACCGACTCCGGCTTCACTTCGTCTAGCGCCGCAAAAAAGGCCACTGTCGCCAAGGCCGCAGCGGAGCGTGTGGCCGATCCGCTGCGCGCCATGATGCAGAACCTCAGCATGTCAACGCTGCCCAGGCCTGGGCCTAGTTCTAGGAGGAGCACAAGCGCCTGCTGGACGAGGCCGAGATGCTTGCTGCACGCAGCGCCGGTTGGAGTCCATCCAGCGGGAGCGCAACACCGCGTACAGCCTCACGCCGGCCGTGGCCGAGCCCATACGGGTTGGCGAAGTACGGAACCGTGGCGCCACCATCGCCGCGCTGGGGGCGGTCCCACTGAGGGAGTCCTGGACTAGGGGGTGTCCGGATAGCCGGACTATCAATATCCGCCGGACTCCCATACTACGAAGATAGAAGATTGAAGACTCCGGCTCGTATCCGGAAGGTACTTTCCTTGGCGTGGAAGGCAAGCTTGGCAATACGGATATGTAGATCTCCTGCCATTGTAACCGACTCTGTGTAACCCTAGCCTCTCCGGTGTCTATATAAACCGGAGGGCCTTAGTCCGTAGGACGAACATTACAACAATCATACCATAGGCTAGCTTCTAGGGTTTAGCCTCCTTGATCTCGTGGTAGATCTACTCTTGTACTACCCATATCATCAATATTAATCAAGCGGGGCGTAGGGTTTTACCTCCATCGAGAGGGCCGAACTTGGGTAAAAACATTGTGTCCTCGTCTCTTGTTACCATCCGCCTAGACGCACAGTTCGGGACCCCTACCGAGATCCGCCGGTTTTGACACCGACATTGGTGCTTTCATTGAGAGTTCCTCTGTGTCGTCGCTGATAGAGCGGATGCCTTTACCCGTCTTCAAAGACGGTGTTTTCACCGGAGGGCCTTGGCCGCCGCCAAACTATCCGGCTTGGTGGCTTTCTTATGACCGCTTTGTCCGCCGCCGCTTCGCAATGACTTCTCAAGTCGCGGAAGCAATCTTCGTGTCAGCCCTAAAGCTGCCGAACAGTTAGATCCAATTGAGCTCTCGCTCGTTAACGAGCTCTTGGATCGCGATCGCCGCCCAGGAGTCGCTCATAGACTACAATCAGATCAGGCTTAAAACCGATCTGAGAGAGATTAACTCCCCCCAGGCCACACACCACGTTGTTGTGGTAGAGGAACGACTCGGCAATTCTTTGCCAGTGTTGAAAACAATCCGTGTCCGGATTCCCGAACCCTCCATGCCGGATTCCCGCGGGGGGACGGACTTTGATCGAGCATTGAACCTAAAATCATGCGTCGCTCCGGACTCGCTGGATCGTCTCCAAGAAACCAAGCTCCGATTCGGAAGCCCTCGCCTTTGAGCCCAAAGATGGGCAGGATCCGGATTTTATTCCACCCACCCGCCCGACATATGCGATCTATCTCTAATATGGCAAGAGCTCGCGAAACGAAGACATCATTATCGGGGCGATTCCTCTGGTTATGGACAGGATAAAGGACTGCCGAGAGGAAAACATAATCTCAATCTTTCGCAATAATCGCACGGACAAGGGAATTTCGAACGCCATTGATAAATCGCAAGATTACGCGCTTCACCGATCAAGGCGTCCATAGTACGAAATCTTGTGTGATGGAAAGTTTCCGGAAAACTGAAAATCAATTTTGGGATAATCCGGCCCCAAACCTAGTCCGCAGCAAAAGGGCGCCTTACACTCGCGCCCTAGAAGCAAAAACCAAGAAACAGAAACCCGATAAGGGAAACGGAACCGTACTGGAGGGATGGCTCAATGGACCCTGCAAACTTCATAGTGCAGAGGGAGCCGTCCCAAAACATAGCCTTAGAGCATGTTGGATATTGCGGCAGGTGGCCAAAAGTGGTGAAGAACTTCTTGCTTCGGGAAACCACTCCAACAATACCAGCACGGTGTTAACAGTCTTCGAGACCTTCGCATCAAACAATATGCGAAAGCGAACAGTCCGCGGACTCGCCGAAGTCTACCAAGTAGCAACAGCAAACCCATGGAGCGACACAGCTATTACTTTCAACGCCAGCGATGAGCCCACATCTCGAACTACCAGAGCCCCAGCCGCACTGGTACTTAGTCCCATAGTGGACGGCTTTCGACTGACAAAAGTCCTCATGGATGGCGGCAGCGGACTAAACCTCATTTACGAGGAAACTCTGCGGAAAATGGAAATCGATTGGAGCCGTATTGAGCGAAGCAAAGACAACCTTGGAGGAATAATCCCTAGCCGGAAGCGCGCTGCACCGGAAAAATCACACTCAATGTGGTGTTCGGCTCTCCGGACAATTCTGATCCGAAGAAGTCACGTTCTGTGGCCCCATTCAGCGCGGCTATCACGCCATATTAGGACGAGAGGCATTCACAATTTTTCAAGCAATACCTCATTACGGGTACATGAAGCTCAAAATGCAGGCCCGGTGGAATAATCACTCTCGTTAGTGATCCGGACATAGCACTCCGCGCGAAAACAAGACAGCCGCACTAGCCCTCGAGGCACTATCCAAGCCTTAGCGGCGAGAGGAACTCACCGTTGTGCTCTATGGTAAGCAGGACGATGTGATACTTGATAAAAGATCCAAGTCCACCTCCTTCAAACCAGCGAGACGAGATAATAAAATTTCAGGTCCACCTAACGGACCCGACAAAGACGGCTTCCATCGGGCACAGTTGAACCCGAAGTTGGCGCCAAGATCCTGCGCAAATTCCTTCGGAAAATTGGGACATCTTCGCTGGCATCCCTCGGACATGCCGGAATCCTCGCAGTTGGCGTAACACAGCCTAAACATCCTAAAAGGATTTAAGCCAGTAAAAAAGGCTCTTCGACGATTTTCCGAGCCCAAAAGACAGGCAATGGGAGAAGAGCTAGCCAAGTTATTGGAAGCCGGATTCATTAGAGATATCAAACATCCGGACTGGCTTGCAAATTTGGTGATGGTACCAAAGAAGGATAAATCTTTGGCGCCTCGTGTCGACTTCAAAGACCTCAATAAGGCTTGCCCAAAGGATCCTTTCCTCTCCCCGCATCGATCAAATTATCGATGCCACAAAGAGACACGATTCGTTGTGCTTCCTGGATGCATACTCTGGCTATCATCAAATCAAGATGGCGGAAGCAGATCAAGCCGCAACGGCATTCATCACTCCATACGGACCATTCTACTTCAACATGATGCCCTTCGGACTTAAAAACGCCGGCGCAACATATCAGCGCATGATTCAAACATGTCTGGCCACGCAGATCGGCAAAACAGTCGAGGCATACGTAGACGACGTAGTCGTCAAAACAAAACACGTCGAAACTTTAGTAGACGATTTGAGGCTCACATTCGACAACCTTAGAGCATATGACATCAAGCTGAATCCGGAAAAATGTGTTTTCGGTGTACCAGCCGGAAAGCTGCTGGGCTTCATCATATTCGGTAGAGGAATTGAAGCAAATCCGGCCAAAATCCGGGCTCTGTCACAGTTGGATATTCCAAAGGACCTCAAGCAAATACAAAAATTAACAGGATGCATGGCAGCTTTAAGTCGTTTTATCTCCCGTTTAGGAGAGAAGGCGTTGCCCCTTTATCGCCTCCTAAGGCGCACCAACACCAGTGGGCGGATGCCGCCACTGCCGGACTCGAAGAAATAAAGGCCATATTGGCAACAAATCCGGTCCTGGCTGCGCCCACTCTGGGCGAACCAATGTTGTTATATATCGCAGCAACACATCAAGTTGTAAGCGCTGTCCTCGTCGTCGAACGAGCGACAGAAGGGCATAAATTCCCTCTTCAAAAACCAGTGTATTACGTATCCACTGTGTTAACCCCCTGCAGATCCCGTTACCCGCACTATCAGAAGATAGCATATGCGGTGTTCATGGCGTCTCGGAAGCTCCGGCACTACTTTCAAGAGTGTTCGATAACAGTGGCCTCTGAAGTACCACTCGATGACATTATAAATAACCGCGACGCAACGGGCAGGATTGCAAAATGGGCCATTGAGCTCTTGCCATTCGACATAACTTACAAACCTCGACGAGCCATAAAGTCACAAGTTTTGGCTGACTTTGTCGCCGAATGGATCAAGCCGAACTCCCTAAAGAGTACGGCGATACCCAATTGACTATGCATTTCGACGGCTCCAAAATGTTGGCGGATGGGGGTTGGCGTCGATTGATGTCCCCATGGAGATCTTATCCAAGATGTACTTCAAATAATGTACACGGACTCCAACAATGCAGCCCAATACGAGGCCCTATTACATGGTCTCCGGATGGCGGTCTCCATGGGCATTCAACGCCTAGAGGTGCGCGGGGATTCAAACCTTGCAATATCCCAAATAAATGGAGACTTTGACGCCAAGGATCCGAAAATGGCAGCATATCGCAATGCTGTCCTGAAAATGTCAGCTCGGTTTGAAGGACTCGAATTCCATCACATAGCCCGAGATAATAACCAAGCGGCTGACGTCCTGGCACGCATCAGTGCGAAACGTGATGTTGTCCCTCCAAATATCTTCCTGGAACGACTCTTCAAGCCATCCGTACTATGGGAAGAGGAGCCCGGTAGCGACAAACCAGAGAAAACCGCACCAACCGGTGATTCAGCAGATGACATAACACCCTCCGCCCACGTTATAATGGCGAATCGCCGCGTGGGATGTAACCTTTCCTAGCCTACTTACTTAGGCGGGAACTTCTCAAGACCAAAATGAGGCCCATTGCATAGTCCGCGATCGAAGGCCTACAAGGTCCATGAGGGAGAACTTTATAAGAAAAGTACTACCGAGTCCTTCAAAGGTGTATCTCCAAGAAGAAGGGCGAAACCTCTGGCTGAAATCCATGCGGACTAGGTGGACACCACGCAGCAGCCCGGGCCCCGTAGGAAAGGCATTCCGTCTGAGATTTTATTGGCCGACGGCTCGGGCAGATGCACAGACTTGGTCCAGCGATCGTTGGTTGTCGACTCTTTGCTAATCGAGCCATATGCCACCCACCGCCTCAAAACCATACCCATTACCGGCCGTTCATGTGCGGGGCTTGACATGGTTGGACCCCTTAAAGGGGGAACCCACAAGAAAAAGTACCAATTGGTCATGGTGGATAAGTTCACCAAATGGATAGAGGCCAAACCGGTCAAAACGGCAGAGTCCGGACCAGTGATTGACTTTATATCAGAGGTGGTACACCGTTACGGAGTCCCCCACAGCATCATCACCGACAACGGCACGAACTTCACGGCCGATGAGGTCAAGTCATGGTGCAAAAATATGGGCATTAAGCTCGACTATCGTCGATCTATCACCCTCAAACCAGCGGTCAAGTGGAAAGAGAAAGCGGTCTAATAATGGCGGCATTAAACCCGGACTCATCGAGGTCACTCACTAAATCAGACACCCAATGGGTCGAGGAGCTCGACTCCGTACTCTGGGGGCTGCGGACAACGCCTAACCGTACTACCGGATTCACACCATTTTTATGGTATACGGTGCAGAAGGCAGTCTTGCCCTGCGACATTATTCATGACTCACCTCGAGTGCGCATGTATGAGGCAAGAGAAGCCGAGCTGGATTGGCAGGACATCTTGGACACATTGGAGGAAGAACGTGACGTCGCGAAGGCTCGTTCCGCATTCTATCAGCAGCAGGCCCGAAGATATCAAAGCAGAGAAGTACGGGCCAAGACTTACAACGTTGGCGAACTAGTTCTCGCTGCCGGACAAGAAAAGGACAAGCTCAAGCCGGATGGGAAGGCCCTTCATTATTGATCAAGTCTCGACCGGCGGAGCATACCGTCTCTGAAATCGTCGGACAACCGACTCGAGCCGAACCCATGGAGCGCAGCCCGACTCCGACGATTCTATGCCTAGCGCCGGACTAAGAGTTCGCCCCTTCCCCGCCCAACCTTTTATATTTCGCTGTCTTTTGTTTCTCTTTTATCCTTTTAACTTAAAAAGCCCTTGGGGCCTATTTTTGCATTCTTTGCATACGCATACGATGTGCCATCCACACTCGTTATTCACCGGGACTTCTTTTACGAAGCTCAACTATCGGGTTTTATACCCAACACATGTGTCAAGCTTCCACATGTACCTTTTACTCGCCATTATATGCATCGATATGACTTAAGTTTTGGCCAAGCTGGGTTGCTCGGCTCTGTGCTTACCCCTCACGTTCCCGATTGTTCGGCTAGGAGGTAAAGGAGCACCTCTGCGATTATTGTTGCGGGTCATTTGGATGTGTACCTCGACCGGTGAAGCCGAAAGCTAGCGTTCTTAAGGGAATATTCGTCGGTGATTTAAAAGATGACTTTTACCTATTTTTTCATCTGCCCCAGATGTTTTATCGCTTTTTTGCAGTTCGGCAATGCACTTTAGGGCATGCCTCCCCAATAAAGGAACCCTTAACGGAACTATTCTCCTGGAAGATGTTTCTTACTAACCATGTAATATAACATAACTAGTTGGGCACTTATGCGATAAAGCACTAATGACCCCTACGCTTTGGTCTCCATGCATACCAGGTTGTTTCTTAACCAAAAGGTATTCGGACACACCTGGACTCTAGGGTCCCGAGGTCGAAGCGAAAAGGTTGGCAAAGACAAACGATCTACAATCCGGCTAGAAGGCATTTCACATGTCATTTCAAAGGATAACATACATTGTCAAATTTATTGATTGTATTCCTCCTCAATCCCGTCTAACAGTCTGTCTAGTTCTGATCCGTTGGGAAAACTTAGCAGCCAGTTCTACTGGTTTGTACACTAAACTCACAGGATCTCCTTCCCATCGGGCCCCACCGGTCCAACTTCGGCCATATGGTTGGGATCCGCCTTCTTGTACCGCGTCTTCACCATGGCCCAAGCCTCCCTGGCACCTTGACGGCAAGCCGAAATCTTCCACAAACGGAAGCGCTGCCGTACTCCCTGCAGCTTCTCTGCAAGCTCCACGAGGCCCTCGGGTAGGGTGAGGGATGGCCATAAAGCCTGTACGGCGCCACTTATTGCCTGCCGAACTCGTTCGAGTAGCTGCAACAGTTCGGGAAGTTGATCAGCGGGCATCTCCTCTGCAGGACGACCCGTGAGTATACCTACAAGACATATTATGTCAAATCGCTTCCTCGCCGAACTCTTCTTTCTTAAAGAGTTCGCTCAAGCACTTACTATATATGTCACGACGAAGCCGTTGATTCTCCTTGACGGAGCCGGACAGCTTGGCCTGTGCGCCTTTCAGCTCTTCTCCGAGCTTGGCGTTGGCATCTTGGAGCTTGTTCCTTTCCTGCTGAACCCTATTCAGCACATTCTCGCTAGCCTTTAATTGGCGCAGAATGCTTGCCTGTCCGGATCTTGTTCGGGCACTGCAATGTCAATATTAGACTCGCATACGCCGCACAGCGCTTATATTAATTTATACAAATGTGTTACCGGGAGGGTCTTTCCGTCTCCTCCTGCAAGGGCAAGTCTTGACCTCAAGTTGGGCCTTGCAATCTTGCAGCTCCGAGACAACTGGGCATTCTTCTCGTTAAGAGCTCGAACTTTCAAATGATCCTTAAATCAGTTAACATAACTAATTTAAGTCTCGGGGGCTCTTGGTGTATACAACCATTAAAATTCCCTTACCCTTATGTCTTTAACATCTTGCTCCGTGGCTCTGGTAAAACCATTTTGAGCAGCACGGAGATCGTGTCCCTGCGTTAAAGGCATCCAATGCCTCGGGAAAAGCGCTTCTTGAAAAACTGTCCGTGGCGTCTATGATTCATAGCGCTCTCCACCCTCGACTTGGTGGCGGACAGTCAGCCGGTATCCTCCATTGGAGCGGGATCCGGTTCGCGTCTTGCGCTTGCCTCCCCTCGGTCCGGCGCTGGAGCCTGGCTGGTGTTGGTTGGGTCGACAATTCCTGCGCCGCATGATCCGTGGCGCTTTTCTCCTATAAAGATCATGAGCACTTAGACGTTTCCTCGGAACGTTGCTCGAAAAGATCAAACACGAGCTATACCTCTGCGGCAACGTTTCTGCCCGCACGGCGCTCCTTTTCCTCCTGCTAGTTTAGACTGACCTCTGTAGGTCGGCCGCCGCAGGCTCGGCTTCCCGCCGTAATGGCGCTTCCTGCAAAATACCATCATTCGTGAAGGTCAGAAATAGGTAAGGATTGGATAACGGTGTCCGGACTTCGGTCATGGTCACCTGGGATGCCGAACTTAGCCTAGGGTAGTCCACCGTAATGGCGACCAAAGCATTGTCAATGGTGAGCTGGTGATACACCCCGTCGATCAGCTCCACCTCGATGTCCGGATCCTCTTCGGAGGCCGGACCCAGGGATCCTTCTGGATCCTCGGGTTGTGGAGCAGGACTCACCATGTCCTCCACAGTCCGGCGTAGACCCTGCGCCGAAGACGTAATGTAAGAAGCTTAAACTTCGAAAGCACGGGTAGAACCCTTCGAGGTGTTTGCTTACCCATCCTCTAGGGTTGATCATGGAAAACCCATCCAAAGGGTTCGGACGAAGGAAGTCCTCCTTCTCCCCTTATACAGGCGGACGGGATCTTCACGGATCCTCGGTCGACTCCGGCCCTTTGCGGCCGTGCCGGGAAGCATCGTCTTCCCCGTTGAAATCCCACATGGGGTGGCCTTTGTATTGCAGCGGCTGCACCCCCCGCTTGATGCACGTCGCCATGACTCCAATCATGGTCAAGCCGGAGTGAGCCATTAATCTTATCCGGCCCATTAAGTAATGGACGCTCTTGTCTTCCTCCAAACAGGGGCTCCGCGGGCGCCAGCTGAGGCGTTTCTTCAAGGGAGCGGCATCAAACTCCGGGAGGCCGATCCGGACTGGGTCGGGTAACGGAGCGTCTACTATATAAAACCACTCCGAGGGCCAGTCTTCTGACGCCCTCTTGGGGGTGCCGGATAGGTATCCGGTGCCGGCGATGCGCCATATTTAGGCGCCGCCCACTTGATATATGGACCCCTGGTGAGAACGGGGTACGAGGAAAAACAGCCTCTTCCACAATGCGAAATGGGGCTCGATGCCCAGGAATAGCTCGCAAAGAGCTACGTAGCCCGCGATATGCAGCACGGAGGCGGGCGTGAGGAGGTGGAGCTGGAGTCCGTAGAACTTCAAGAGCCCGCGGAGGAACGGATGTATTGGAAATCCGAGCCCCCTTATCAGATAGGGGACGAAACACACTCGCTCCCCCTTGTTGGGGCTTGGGGTGTCCTCCGCCTGCCTCCCACCTCGATAAGTAACCAGTCCGGCTCGGACTGGAACCATGAAGGCCGGAGGAAGAAATCCCTCCGTTTGGAGCTTCACTAGCTAATTGTGAGAAATAGAGCACCACCTCCAATTCCCTGGCGATGGGCTAGGAGCGCGTGAGGAAGAGCCGCGTTGACGATCCATGGTGGAATGGATTTCGAGGTCAGAGGCGCTTCGATGGAGTATACGCGGGAGGAAGATGGTGCGGTTTGGATCTGGATCCCTGCCCCTTTTATAGGCGGACGACCCACACAATTAGGGGGTGAAATGTAAAAGACACCCTAGCTTTTCGCATTCGTGCGACGCGTGGAAGAGGGCCATAATTTGGCGTAGAAGCCGAGGAGCACAGTATTCAAGATGAAGCCGGACACTATTCGGCAAGTAAGGATTTGAAGGGAGAACCCGCCTTGCAATGCCGAAGACTACAAGCACGCTGGACTTATCGTCATTGAAGCCTGGTTCGGGGGCTACTGAGGGAGTCCTGGACTAGGGGGTGTCCGGACAGCCGGACTATCAATATCCGCCGGACTCCCATACTACGAAGATAGAAGATTGAAGACTCCGGCTCGTGTCCGGAAGGTACTTTCCTTGGCGTGGAAGGCAAGCTTGGCAATACGGATATGTAGATCTCCTACCATTGTAACCGACTCTATGTAACCCTAGCCTCTCCGGTGTCTATATAAACCGGAGGGCCTTAGTCCGTAGGACGAACATTACAACAATCATACCATAGGCTAGCTTCTAGGGTTTAGCCTCCTTGATCTCGTGGTAGATCTACTCTTGTACTACCCATATCATCAATATTAATCAAGCAGGACGTAGGGTTTTACCTCCATCGAGAGGGCCCGAACCTGAGTAAAAACATTGTGTCCCTCGTCTCTTGTTACCATCCGCCTAGACGCACAGTTCGGGACCCCCTACCCGAGATCTGCCGGTTTTGACACCGACACCCACCCATCTACGACACCCCCGTCAAGATCATGCGCGCTGTGCAAGGGGCCGCCGCCGGCATGGAGAAGTTGCAGGGCGAGGAGATGCACGAGCGCCTGTAGCGCATGACCGAGCTTCTCAGCGATGCGAACACACAGTAGGACCAGCTTGACCGTCCCACGGGATCCGTCTCGCGCCGCACCGAAGACCCCAAGCAGACAAACAGGGCGTCCTCCCCCCCCCCCCAGCAAAGCTCATTCCGTGTAACGCCCTCGATGCGGCTATATCTCCCACGTGTCGAAGCACGACTTAGAGGCATAACCGCATTGAAAGCAATGTCGCAAGTGAGGTAATCTTCACACAACCCATGTAATACATCAGGGAAAGAGATACATAGTTGGCTTACAATCGCCACTTCACACAAATACATGAATAAAGCATTACATCATCCAGATACAATCAAGGTCCGACTACGGAACCAAAATAAAAGAAGAACCCCAAATGCGACAAAAAGGTCCCCGATCGACCCCAACTGGGCTCCACTACTGATCAACTAGAACGAAACAACACAAAGGGCAAAATCTTCATCGAGCTCCTCCTTGAGCTTGGTTGCGTCACCTGCTCGGTAACGTAGGCTCCTGCAAACTGGTTTTTGGAAGTATCTGGTGAGCCACGGGGACTCAGCAATCTCGCACCCGCGAGATCAAGACTATTTAAGCTTATGGGTAAGGTAAAGGCATGAGGTGGAGCTGCAGCAAGCGACTAGCATATATGGTGGCTAACATACGCAAATGGGAGCGAGAAGAGAAGGCAAAGCACGGTCGATAAAAGTATGATCAAGAAGTGATCCTATAGCAACCTCGTCAAGCATAACTCCAACACGTGTTCACTTCCGGACTCCACGGAAAGAGACCATCACGGTTACACACACGGTTGATGTATTTTAATTAAGGTCAACTTCAGGTCTTCTACAACGGACATTAACAAATTCCCATCTGCCACATAACGCGGGCACGGCTTTGAAAGTTCAAATCCCTGCAGGGTGTCCCAACAGCCCATGACAAGCTCTCACGGTCAGCGGAGGAATAGACCTCCACCCAAGACACTCCGATCAGACTCGGTATCCGGTACAACAAGACATTTCGACAGGTAAAACTAAACCAGCAACACCGCCCGAATGTGCCGACAAATCCCGATAGGAGCTGCACATATCTCTTTCTCGGGCACACTCGGATGAGTCTAGCTACGAGTAAAACCAACCCTCAAGTTTCCCGAGGTGGCCCTTGCAGTAGCTCGATTCGGACCAACACTCGGAGGAGCTTGGCCGGGGGTTAAAATAAAGATGACCCTTGAGTCTGCAGAACCCAAGGGAAGGTGGTAGGTTGTTAGTGCAAATGGTAAAACCAATGTTGGGCATTCTTTGGAGGAGCTTTACTTAAGGCGAATCGTCAAGGGGTTCCCATTATAGCCCAACCGTAAGGAGCGCAAAATCTGGGAACATAACACCGATATGACGGAAACTAGGCGGCAAGAGTGGAACAAAACACTGCATAAGGCCGAGCCTTCCACCCTTTACCAAGTATATAGATGCATTAATTAAATAAGAGATATTGTGATATCCCAACAAGTAACCATGTTCCAACAAGGAACAACATCTCCATGTTCCAACAAGGAACAAACTTCAATCTTCACCTGCAACTAACAACGCTATAAGAGGGGCTGAGCAAAGCGGTAACATAGCCAATAACCGGTTTGCTAGGAATAGTGTCAAAGGTTAGAGGTTCATGGCAATTTGGGAGGCTGACAAGCAAATGGTAGGCATCATAGCATAGGCATAGCAAAAGAGCGAGCAAACTAGCATAGCAAAGATAGTAGTGATTTCGAGGGTATGATCATCTTGCCTGAAATCCCGCAAGGAAGAAGAACGAGTCCATGAAGAAGACAAACGGACGTAGTCGAACGAATCCTCACAACTCCGGAACGAAACCGAAGCTAGCGAGAGAAGCAACCCGGAAAGAAGCAAACAACATAGTAAACAGACAAGCATAAACATGTCATGATGCACAAACAAGTATGATGCATGTACGGTTTAATGAAACATGGCATGGCAAAATGCAACAAACTATCTTACAAATTAAGTGGAGCTCAATATGCAACGGAGTTGCATATTGACAAAACACCACATCAATTATTTAGTACGCTATCGGTTATGAACAAGACAAGATTAAATGTTGGTTAACATGGCAAGAGGTGAAGCATAATTAAACTAACAATTAGGCAAGTTTAAATGAGGCCGGAAGCAACAAACGACAATTCCGGAAAACCCCATATGCATTTAGCAATTTAATGCAACAACAAGTTTAAAACATTTTAATTGTTGTTATCATGATGCGGATGACATATGCAAGTTTTATGCAATATTTATGAAAATGTTAACATGAGCATGATAAGGAGCTTTTGGTCACCATGGCGGAACGAAAAGGGTGCCACTGCGGCGAAACAAAAATGGTGCCACGGCAACATTCCCGAAAATGATGCCACGGCAACATATCGGTTTCGGTAGCTCACGGAGATACCGGTGCAAAAGGAGGCGTGAACAAGTCATGCAAGATGGTGGGGTGCTCCCGGATACCGGGTTCCCACGGGACGGCGGCATGGCAAACGAGGAACGCGCACGGTGCAAACACGGGCATCTCATACAACATGCATTCGGTCCACGGCGGTCATTTCGGGTTATACCTTCGAAGCGTTCAAACGGGACGGTTCGCGTTTCGTAGAGGGAAGTAGTCGTTCACGGGCCGACGGTAGTGGTACATCTCGTAGACGTTCACGGGCCGTAGTGGAAGTAGTTGTACTCGTGTCGTAGTGGGAAGTAGACGTTCCGGGCGACGGTAGAGGTACTCGCGATCTTGGCGACGGTAGTTGTTCACGGGTCATAGACGTTCGGGTCGATAGTAGTGGTACTTGACGCAACACCGGGTGTAGTCGTGCATGTCTTTCGTAGATGAACTTGGCGTTCCTGGTTCGGTGGTTGTGGAGGCAGGGGTACTTGACGCTCGTTGTGTAGTTGAACACGGGGTTCCTCGGAGGATCGATCTCGGCGATGCAGGGGAGCAACCGGGACTTGGTGAAGAGCAGCAGCAGCGAGGCTTGCTGCCGGCGTGGGGAGGTAGACCGGCAGGGCAGGAGGTCGACGCTGACGGAGACCTAGGGCGGCGCGGCGAACTTGGAGCAGAGGAAGGAGTGTGGCAAGGCAGAGCAGCAGCGCAAGATGGAGCGAGTCATGGGGCGCAGGACTTGGACGCCTTGTGCAGGGAAGCTTCAGGCGGGAAGCAGGAGCAGAGGGGTGGCGGAGCTCGGGGCGCCATGGCAGCAAGACTTCGGGCCGAGAAGAGGCGGAGACACGAGGACGAGGCACCGGCTCCAAGGCAAGGAGGAGGGCGCGACGGTGATGCTTGGCGGCAAGAGGGAGCAAGACGCAGAGGCAGGAGGCGTGGCGGCGGCCATGGCCTCGTCGAGGGGTCGGATGCGAGGCTCTGCGACGCCATGGCTGTGAGCTCGTGGGCGGAGCTCTGAACACGAGCAGCCGAAGGAGGCGTCGGGCGGGAGGAGAAGCAGGGGCGGCGCCATGGCGGAAGCAGCAGAGAGGAGATTGACCGCTGGTACGAGGCTCCTCCCGTGGCGGCGCTGGAGGGGGGATCGAGAGAGATGTGGCGCAGAGGAGGAGATGGAGATCGATGGGAGAGAAGGGGTCGAGGCGCCTGGGAGGGGTGGCGGCGGGCGGGGAACGAGAGGAGAGAGATGCGGAGGAGGGGTCGGGCTAGGTTAGGAGGGTTAGGTGGGCTGGGCCTTAGAGGCTGGCCGGTGGGCTTGCTCCTCTCTCTAAACTCTTTTATTTTCCAAAACAGAAAATACCAAAGAGGAAAAGAAGAGGAAAGGAAGTGTTTGGGATAGCATTTACGCATGGGGTAATTTTCCGGACTCATAAAAATATGCTCATTCAAGAAAAATAGAAAGGCCATGATTGAAAGATTTAAATTCAAACTCATTTGAATTTAATTCAAATGGGTTTGAACTAGGATACGATAAAAGGAAGGTCCAAAAATGTTCGGATTTTTGGTGGAGCTCCGGAAAAAGGATGAAAGAATAAAAGACAAGGTTAGAGGTCGAGAGATGTGATAACAAAGGCATTGGGATTATTTTGCAAGTGTGTTATGGTGAATTCCAAAAATGGAATATTTACTATAGCTCTCTAAATATCGAGAGGATATGTTTTAAAGAGAATCACCATGTGAATTCCCTCGATTTAAATGGATCAAAGATCCATGCCATTTATTTAGTTGAGTTGCAAAATATTTATGAGATGATGGCATGATGACATGATGCAATGCAAATGATGCAATGATGAATGCATCAAACAAATAAATCACACGACGAATCTCGGAATAGCTGGAAGTCTTCTGGAGCGTCGGTCTCGGGGCGTTACAACACTCCACCACTACGAGAGGATCTCGTCCTGAGATCTAGGATTGCGCCGGAGGGAAAAGGAAGAGGAAAAGAAGATGTAAAACTAAGTTGCTTCTTTGACCAATGAGTGAAACCAAAGAACCTTGAGAGGTTGAACAAATTGAAAGAAACAAAACAACGGAGATGACCAAGATTGCAAACAATTCGGTAGAAAAGAGGAACAAGGAGTATTACGAGAATTTGAAGGTTGAAAGACATGGAAATAAGAGCTTCACGAACGAAAAGAATATGACCACATCGGTATAATGAGATAGCCAAGGAACAAGAATGGCAGAATTTGGACAGCACTCCGGTAGAAAAGAGAAGAAAAACTTGATGAGATGAAAAGATATTGAAGAGATGATACAACACTCCGGTTAAATGGATAAGCAAGAAAAGAACACGATCCTCAAAAAAAACGAGGTGATGGGTGAAGAGCACAACATCACAATGCCTTCGGAAGAAAGAATAGAAGATAGATCATTGGAATAAAAGAACGGAGAAGAAAATGCCAACTTCTGCCACAAATGATCTTGGAAAGCACCCTTCCAAGAAGGTTAGAATGGAGTTGTTGGAAAACCAACAACGAAAAGAATAAGCTTGTAGTGGACTTATTGAAACATCTCAACATTATGAGGTGACAACCGGCCACTAACGGAAACAATTGCTTGCTTGAGATTAACGAAGAGATGAAAGCTTGTTCCATCAAGATGGAAAAGAGATAACTTGGGTCATTAATAAGCACCAAAATAGCAACATTCCTTAGGGAAGGCTTTAGGTGAAATCTATACCAAGATAACTCCAATGAAGAGATTGACGGTTGAAAAGATCTCTTGAACAAAGAGAAAAATGATGGATTTAAAATACCTCATTCTTGACAACATATGAATCATGCAACAAGAAGGAAATTGTCAAGAGTGACATAACACCATCTCAAAAGATAAGATAGAAGGAATTGCACTTTGGAATGCAAGATGAAGAATGCTTGAACTCCTCAAAACAAAACATATGTTGAGCACCATGTTTATTTTAGAGTATAGCTTGGCGGGTCATAACTTCGAGAGAAATCTTGAAGAACAATTGAAGAATGAAAAGAATCCTTAATGAACCACCATTTAGAGCCTCCATGAAGAACTCCGGTAATAGAAGGATGATGAAAAGAAAGAGAAGTTGAAAACACAAGGTGAATCCTTGCAATGATTTAGATGGATCTCCGTGATAAATTAGAGGTTGTAACTCCGGGAAAAAGAGAAGATGAAACAAATGAAACCGAGGATTTTAAGGGCCTCCGGAATAAAGAATTAATCACTTGGATGAACAAGAATAAGAATTATGTTATGCTTATCCTTCACCAATTTAAATTGATGACAAACAACGGATTTGGCATACTACTTATTCTCATAGAAAGAATTAAGAGGGATATGGCATAAACTTGAGAAGGTCTTCAACGAACCACCGGTAGGATTCGGAAAGAACGAATTAATTAATATGATAACAACCGAAGGGGAATGTTGAAAGAACCACCGTAAGAATTGAAAATGAAAGTAGCAAAGGCACAATTCACCGGGAAGAATTGGAAAACGAATGAAGATATTTGAGGGGATTTAGATACATGAGAACGAAGAGACATGAACTGATTAGAGGATATTTGAACGATGCACCGGTAAGATTTGGAGAATGAAAGCTCAAATCTGAGAATGAAGAATTATGACATGATGGCCTTCGGAGGAAAGAAATGGAAACAACTCATGAAATGCTCCGGATGGTAAGAAAAGAATTGTCACGATCAAAACAATTATGAGGATAGCATGAAGCTAGAACCATGAACCTTGAAGAGAATAGAGCAAGATTAAAGAGAAACTCTTCTTCGGTCTTCAAATGATGAGAATGACAACGAGAAACATCACCAAGAATTACTGAGGCACACGGAAGAATCAAAACGAAGAGGTTGAGCCAACTATGAAAAGAATTTGAAAGATCTTGGAGAAAAGCATTTGGTGATGATAACTCATTTTACGTCAAACTTGGAGAAGAATTTAGGATAGCTCTGGGAAAATAGAAGAGTCAGGTAAGATCCTGGGAAAAGACCTGTGGGTTAGGGCCCACTCAAAAGAAAACACCGTTGAAATGATTGCTTGAAAGGGAGGTTGCACCGGTTGATTTAAATGGCTTGAATGAGATAGCAATCTCGAAAGAGCTTGAACGAATGCAGAGTGGAAACACGAATCTTCGAGATATCTTGAGCACTCCGGAATAACAAATAGCGAGAAGTAGAATGATAATGAGGTGCACCGGTATGAGAAGACATTGAAATGAGGAAAAAAACTAAACCAACAATACCGCCTGAATGTGCCGACAAATCCCGATAGGACCTGCACATATCTCTTTCTCAGGGCACACTCAGATGAGTCTAGCTACGAGTAAAACCAACCCTCAAGTTTCCCCGAGGTGGCCCCGCAGGCAGCTCAGTTCGGACCAACACTCAGAGGAGCACCGCCCGGGGTTAAAATAAAGATGACCCTTGAGTCTGCAGAACCCAAGGGAAGGTGGTAGGTTGTTAGTGCAAATGGTAAAACCAATGTTGGGCATTCTTTGGAGGAGCTTTACTTAAGGCGAATCTGTCAAGGGGTTCCCATTATAGCCCAACCGTGTAAGGAGCATAAAATCCGGGAACATAACACCGATATGACGGAAACTAGGCGGCAAGAGTGGAACAAAACACCAGGCATAAAGCCGAGCCTTCCACCCTTTACCAAGTATATAGATGCATTAATTAAATAAGAGATATTGTGATATCCCAACAAGTAACCATGTTCCAACAAGGAACAACATCTCCATGTTCCAACAAGGAACAAACTTCAATCTTCACCTGCAACTAACAACGCTATAAGAGGGGCTGAGCAAAGCGGTAACATAGCCAATCAACGGTTTGCTAGGAATAGTGTCAAAGGTTAGAGGTTCATGGCAATTTGGGAGGCTGGCAAGCAAATGGTAGGCATCATAGCATAGGCATAGCAAAAGAGCGAGCAAACTAGCATAGCAAAGATAGTAGTGATTTCGAGGGTATGATCATCTTGCCTGAAATCCCGCAAGGAAGAAGAACGAGTCCATGAAGAAGACAAGCGGACGTGAAGTCGAGCGAATCCTCACAACTCCGAGCGAAACCGAAGCTAGCGAGAGAAGCAACCCGGAAAGAAGCAAACAACATAGTAAACAGACAAGCATAAACATGTCATGATGCACAAACAAGTATGATGCATGTCCGGTTTAATGAAACATGGCATGGCAAAATGCAACAAACTATCTTACAAATTAAGTGGAGCTCAATATGCAACGGAGTTGCATATTGACAAAACACCACATCAATTATTTAGTACGCTATCGGTTATGAACAAGACAAGATTAAATGTTGGTTAACATGGCAAGAGGTGAAGCATAATTAAACTAACAATTAGGCAAGTTTAAATGATTTGGAAGCAACAAACGACAATTCGGAAAACCCCATATGCATTTAGCAATTTAATGCAACAACAAGTTTAAAACATTTTAATTGTTGTTATCATGATCACGGATGACATATGCAAGTTTTATGCAATATTTATGAAAATGTTAACATGAGCATGATAAGGAGCTTTTGGTCACCATGGCGGAGCGAAAAGGGTGCCATCAAGGGCGAAACAAAAATGGTGCCACGGCAACATTCCGAAAATGATGCCACGGCAACATATCGGTTTCGTAGCTCACGGAGATACGGTGCAAAAGGAGGCGTGAACAAGTCATGCAAGATGGTGGGGTGCTCCGGATACCGGGTTCCCACGGACGGCGGCATGGCAAGCGAGGAACGCAGACGGTGCAAACACGGGCATCTCATACAACATGCCTTGGTCCACGGCGGTCGTTTGGGTTATACCTTGAAGCGTTCAAAGCGGGACGGTTCGCGTTAAGCCAGAGGGAAGTAGTCGTTCACGGGCCGACGGTAGTGGTACATCTCGTGAACATTCACGGGCCATAGTGGAAGTAGTTGTACTCGTGTCGTAGTGGGAAGTAGGCGCCCGGCGACGGTAGAGGTACTCGCGATCTTGGCGACGGTAGTTGTTCACGGGTCGTGACGCGTTGGTCGATAGTAGTGGTACTTGACGCAACACCGGGTGTAGTCGTGCATGTTTTTCGTAGATGAACTTGGCGTTCCTGGTTCGGTGGTTGTGGAGGCAGGGTACTTGACTTCGTTGTGTAGTTGAACACGGGTTCCTCGGAGGATCGATCTCGGCGATGCAGGGAGCAACGGGACTTAGTGAAGAGCAGAAGAAGCGAGGCTTGCTGCCGGCGTGGGAAGGTAGACCGGCAGGCAGGAGGTCGACGCCGACGGAGACCTAGCGGCGTGGCGAACTTGGAGCAGAGGAAGGAGTGTGGCAAGGCGAGCAGCAGCGCAAGATGGAGCGAGGTCATGGGGGCGCAGGACTTGGACGCCGAGCCGCAGGGAAGCTCAGGCGGGGAAGCAGGAGCGAGAGGGTGGCGGAGCTCGGGGCGCCATGGCAGCAAGACTCGGGGCCGAGAAGAGGCGGAGACACGAGGACGAGGCACGGGCTCCAAGGCAAGGAGGAGGGCGCGACAGTGATGCTTGGCGGCAAGAGGGAGCAAGACGCAGAGGCAAGGAGGCGTGGCGGCGGCCATGGCCTTGTCGAGGGGTCGGATGCGAGGCTCTGCGACGCCATGGCTGCTGTGAGCTCGTGGGACGGAGCTCTGAGACACGAGCAGCCGAAGGAGGGCGTCGGCGCGGGAGGAGAAGCAGGGCGCGGCGCCATGGCGGAAGCAGCAGAGAGGAGATCGACCGCTGGTACGAGGGCTCCTCCCCTGTGGCGGCGCTGGAGGGGGGGATCGAGAGAGAGATGTGGCGCAGAGGAGGGAGATGGAGATCGATGGGAGAGAAGGGGGTCGAGGCGCTACGGGAGGGTGTGGCGGCGGGCAGGGAACGAGAGGGAGAGAGATGCGGAGGAGGGGGTCGGGCTAGGTTAGGAGGGTTAGGTGGGCTGGGCCTTAGAGGCTGGCCGGCTGGGCTTGCTCCTCTCTCTAAACTCTTTTATTTTCCAAAACAGAAAATACCAAAGAGGAAAAGAAGAGGAAAGGAAGTGTTTGGGATAGCATTTACGCATGGGGGTAATTTTCCCGGACTCGCAAAAATATGCTCATTCCAAGAAAAATAGAAAGGCCATGATTGAAAGATTTAAATTCAAACTCATTTGAATTTAATTCAAATGGGTTTGAACTAGGATACGATAAAAGGAAGGTCCAAAAATGTTCAAATTTTTGGTGGAGCTCCGGAAAAAGGATGAAAGAATAAAAGACAAGGTTAGAGGTCGAGAGATGTGATAACAAAGGCATTGGGATTATTTTGCAAGTGTGTTATGGTGAATTCCAAAAATGGAATATTTACTATAGCTCTCTAAATATCGAGAGGATATGTTTTAAAGAGAATCACCATGTGAATTCCCTCGATTTAAATGGATCAAAGATCCATGCCATTTATTTAGTTGAGTTGCAAAAGATTTATGAGATGATGGCATGATGACATGATGCAATGCAAATGATGCAATGATGAATGCATCAAACAAATAAATCACACGACGAATCTCGGAATAGCTGGAAGTCTTCTGGAGCGTCGGTCTCGGGGCGTTACATTCCGGCCGTACCCGAACCCAACGCAATCGCGCCCTGACGGCCGGAGATGACCTCGGCAACGAGCCGGCTCTAGAAGACCGTGATGTCTACTATGCAACTTTATTCTTGTAGACTCGTGTTGGGCCTCCAAGCGAAGAGTTCTGTAGGATAGTAGCAATTTTCCCTCAAGTGGATGACCTAAGGTTTATCAATCCGTGGGAGACGTAGGATGAAGATGGTCTCTCTCAAACAATCCTGCAATCAAATAAAAGAAATCTCTTGTGTCCCCAACACACCCAATACAATGGAAAATTGTATAGGTGCACTAGTATGGTAATAAAAGTGTAATATGGATGGTAGAAATATATTTTTATAATCTGAAAAAATAAAAATAGTAAGGTGGCAAACGATAAAAGTGAGCACAAACGGTATTGCAATGCTTGAAAATGAGGCCTAGGGTCTGCTACCTCTTGAGCTTGCATTGGTTTTCCTTGAAGAGGAAAGGGTGATGCAACAAAGTAGCATAAGTATTTCCCTCAGTTTTGAGAACCAAGGTATCAATCCAATAGGAGACAACGCACAAGTCACCGAATACCTGCACAAACAATCAACAACTTGCACCCAACGCGATAAAGGGGTTGTCAATCCCTTCACGGTCACTTGCAAAAGTGAGATCTGATAGAGATAGAATGGTAAAGTAAATATTTTTGCTATTTTTGGTTTATAGATTGGAAAGTAAAAGATTGCAAAATAGTAGATCAGAAACTAGCAAGATGTAAACGAGATTTAATAATATGGAAAAGAGACCCGGGGGGCATAGGTTTCACTGGAGGCTTCTCTCAAGGTGGCTAATATTATGGTGGGTGAACAAATTACTGCCGAGCAATTAATAGAAAAACGCATAGTTATGACGACATCTAAGGCAATCATCATGAACATAGCCATCACGTCCGTATCAAGTAGACCGAAACGATTCTGCATCTACTACTATTACTCCGCACATCAAACGCTATTCAGCATCCATCTAGAGTATTGAGTTCATAAAGAACGGAGTAACGCATTAAGTAAGATGACATGAAGTAGAGGGATTAACTCAAGCAATATGATGAAAATCCCATCTTTTTATCCTCGATGGCAATAATACAATACGTGCCTTGTTGCCCCTACTATGACTGGGAAAGGACACCGCAAGATTGAATCCAAAGCTAAGCACTTCTCCCATTGCAAGAAAGATCAATCTAGTAGGCCAAACTAAACCAATAATTCGAAGAGACTTGCAAAGATATCAAATCATGCCTATAAGAATTCAGAGAAGAACCAAATAATATTAATAGATAATCTGATCATAAATCCACAATTATTCGTATCTCGTCAAACACATCGCAAAAGAGTATTACATCGAATAGATATTCAAGAACATCAAGGAGAACATGGTATTGAGAATCAAAGAGAGAGAATAAGCCATCTAGCTAATAACTATGGACCCGAAGGTCTATGGTAAACTACTCATGCATCATCGGAGAGGCAATGGTGTTGATGAAGAATCCCTCCGTGATCGAATCCCCCTCCGGCAGGACGCCGGGAAAGGCCCTTAGATGGGATCTCACAGGTATAGAAGGTTGCGGCGGTGGAAAAGTGGTTTCGTGGGTCTCTTGGATGTTTTCAGGGTATAAGAGTATATATAGGCGAAGGAACTAGGTCAGGGGAGCTACGAGGGGCCCATGAGGTATGGGGCATGCCCTACCCCTGGGTGCGCCCTCCTGCCTCATGGTCGCCTCGTTGCATCTCCGACTTCGTCTCCAAGTCTTCTGGTTTCCTTTCGGTCCAAGAAAGATCATCGCGAAGGTTTCATTTCGTTTGGACTCCCTTTGGTATTCCTTTCTGCGAAACTCTAAAATAGGCAAAAAACAGAAACTGACACTGGGTCCTCGGTTAATATGTTAGTCCCAAAAATAATATAAAATAGCATATAAATGCCTATTAAACATTCAAAACAGATAGTATAATAGCATGGAACAATAAAAAATTATAGATACATTAGAGACATATCAAGCATCCCCAAGCTTAATTCCTGCTCGTCCTCGAGTAGGTAAATGATAAAAACAAAATTTTTGATGTGGAATGCTACCTAACATATTTATCAATGTAATTTTATTTATTGTGGCATGAATTTTCAGATCCGAAAGATTCAAAACAATAGTTTAATATTGACATAAAAATAAATACTTCAAGCATACTAACAAAGCAATCATGTCTTCTCAAAATAAAATGGCCAAAGAAAGCTATCCCTACAAAATCATATAGTCTGGCTATGCTCTATCTTCATCACACAAAGTATTTAAATCATGCACAACCCCGATGACAAGCCAAGCAATTGTTTCATACTTTTGATGTTCTCAAACTTTTTCAATCTTCACGCAATACATGAGCGTGAGCCATGGACATAGCACTAAGGTGGACTAGAATATGGTGGTTGTGGAGAAGACAAAAAGGAAGAAGATAGTCTCACATCAACTAGGCGTATCAATGGGCTATGGAGATGCCCATCAATAGATATCAATGTGAGTGAGTAGGGATTGCCATGCAGCGGATGCACTAGAGCTATAAGTGTATGAAAGCTCAAAAAGAAACTAAGTGGGTGTGCATCCAACTCGCTTGCTCACGAAGACCTAGGGCATTTTGAGGAAGCCCATCATTGGAATATACAAGCCAAGTTCTATAATGAAAATTCCCACTAGTATATGAAAGTGACAAATAAGAGACTCTCTATCATGAAGATCATGGTGCTACTTTGAAGCACAAGTGTGGAAAAAGGATAGTAACATTGTCCCTTCTCTTTTTTTCTCTCATCATTTTTTTTATTTTTTATTTGGGCCTTCTCCTTTTTTATGGCCTCTTTTTTATCTTTATTATTATTACTAGCACATATGCCCGTGCGTTGCAACGGAAAAATTGATGTTCTGTGCAAGCATAATGTCCTACAGCACTGAATTCACTATGAAGAATATGCTGCAACGCAACATCATTCTACAAAATGAACATAAGAAAATACGTTGCAATTTAGCCGTGTTCATATTTTCTTTGCCGGGCATAATCTTTCACTGATTCCATTTAAGTACAATCCTTTTTTAATGACATTTAAGTATAATCCTTTCATTAATTACTGTTTTAGTCGAGAATCAAATCCTTCCTTTTTCTAATTTAGTAGCCCCAACACATTGAAGCCTACAGATCCTTCCTGTTAATTATTCTACCTTTTTACCTCAAATCCTTCATGAAGAATTCATTAAGACCATAATCTTTCTTTTACTTATCCCACCGGTTTACCCATACTCTTTTTTTAATTAGCCACATCCGTTTAAATATTCTATTTAAGCCTACAATCCTTCCTTTATTAGCTCATTCGCTTAATTAGCTTGCCCTAAACATGATGACCGCCACTCATATATCTAGAGCGAGTTGAGATTAGTAAATGTGAAAGGCGCATAGGTCGTTGGTTGTTACATCAAAGAGTTAGACAGGAGATCTTGTGTTCAATTCCCACAATGTTGATTTGTTTTGACCCAATTATTTTTCACGGTCTTTATGAAACCCCGTAAAAGGCCCATCAACATGCAAGTACCTGGCCCAGATCGCTTAGCATGTGTAAACCAAAGGAAAAGGACTAAACCAAACCAAGAATACCTATTCCCTTTAATAGTAGGTATAGATTTTTCGTCCGGAGTCTCATCCCGACTTGTGAGGGAATCATAGTCTCCATCATCCTTTCCTCACACGGGACAATGCTCTAATAATGAATATCATCACACTTTTATTTACTTACAACTCAAGGATTACAACTCAATACTTAGAACAAAATATGACTCTATGTGAATGCCTCCAGTGGTGTACGGGGATGTGCAATGATTCAAGAGTGGCATGTATGAAAGAATTATGAACTGTGGCTTTGCCACAAATACGATGTCCACTACATGATCATGCAAAGCAATATGACAATGATGGAGCGTGTCATAATAAACGGAACGGTGGAAAGTTTCATGGCAATTTATCTCGAAATGGCTATGGAAATGCCATAATAGGTAGGTATGGTGGTTGTTTTGAGGAAGTTATATGGTGGGTGTATGGTATCGGCGAAAGTTGCCCGACACAAGAGATGCTAGCAATGGTGGAAGGGTAAGAGTGCGTATAATCCATAGACTCAACATTAGTCATACAGAACTCACATACTTATTGCAGAAATCTATTAGTTATCGAAATGAAGTACTACGCGCATGCTCCTAGGGGGATAGATTGGTAGGAAAAGACCATCGCTCGTCCCCGACCGCCACTCATAAGGAAGACAATCAATAAATAAATCATGCTCCAACTTCATCACATAACGGTTCACCATATGTGCATGCCACGGGAATCACAAACTCTAACACAAGTATCTCTCAAATTCACAACTACTCTACTAGCATGACTAATATCACCATCTTCATATCTCAAAACAATCATAAAGAATCAAACTTCTCATAGTATTCAATGCACTTTATATGAAAGTTTTTATTATATCCATCTTGGATGCCTATCATATTAGGACTAGTTTTATAACCAAAGAAAACTACCATGCTGTTCTAAAATACTCTCAAAATAATATAAGTGAATCATGAGAGATCAACAATTTCTATAAAATAAAGCCACCGTCGTGCTCTAAAAAGATATAAGTGAAGCACTAGAGCAATATTGCCTAGCTCAAAAGATATAAGTGAAGCACATAGAGTATTCTAATAAACCATGATTCATGCGTGTCTCTCCCAAAAGGTGTGTATAGCAAGGATGATTGTGGAAACTAAAAAGAAAAGACTCAAATCATACAAGACACTCCAAGCAAAACACATATCATGTGGTGAATAAAAATATAGCCTCAAGTAAAGTTACCGATAGAAGAAGACGAAAGAGGGGATGCCTCCAAGCAAAACACACTTAAGTCTAACATACTTCCTATGCATAGGGATTTTATAAGTAAACAAATTATCAAGGCAAGCAAAAACTAGCATATGCAAGGAAGAAGGAAGAAACAATAGCAATCTCAACATAATGAGAGGTAATTTAGTAACATGAAAATTTATACAACCATATTTTCCTATATCATAATAATTACATGTAGGATCATAATCAAATTCAACAATATAACTATCACATAACATATTCTCAACATGATCCTCATGCATGCGAAGTTGACACTCTTCCAAACCCACTTTCAATGCAAACATTATTATCAATCTCATATTCATCATGGGGCTTAAATAAATTTTCAAGATCATACGAAGAATCACCCCAATCATGATCATTGCAACAAATAGTAGACATAGCAAAACTAGCATACCCAGGCTTAGGGTTTTGCATATTATTAGCACAATTGACAACAATAGAATTTATAGTAAAATCATTGCAATCATGCTTTTTATTCAAGGAGCTATCGTGAATCTCTACATAAATTTCTTCATCACAATTTTCAGATTCACGAATTTCAAGCAAAACCTCACAAAGATAATCTAGTGCACTCAAATCACTAGAAATTGATTCATCATAATTGGATCTCTTAAAAAGATTAGCAAGTGGATGAGGGTCCAAAAACTTTTAGCAAGCGAAGATGCATGCAAAAAGAAGGCACATGGTAACACAAGATCGAACGGAAGGATGGCAAAGAAAAGGCAAAGATTTTCGGAAATCGTTTTAGAAGTGGGGGAGAGGAAAATGAGAGGCGAATGGTGAATAATGTAATGCAAGGGAGAAGAGTTTATGATGGGTACTTGATATGGCTTGACTTGACGTAGATCTCCCCAGCAACGGCGCCAGAAATCCTTCTTGCTACCTCTTGAGCTTGTGTTGGTTTTCCCTTGAAGAGGAAAGGGTGATGCAACAAAGTACCGTAAGTATTTCCCTCAGTTTTGAGAACCAAGGTATCAATCCAGTAGGAGACAACGCACAAGTCATCGAATACCTGCACAAACAATCAACAACTTGCAACAACGCGATAAAGGGGTTGTCAATCCCTTCACGGTCACTTGCAAAAGTGAGATTTGATAGAGATAGATAAACGGTAAGGTAAATATTTTTGGTATTTTTGGTTTATAGATCGGAAAGTAAAAGATTGCAAAATAGTAGATCGGAAACTAGCAAGATGAAAACGAGATTTAATAATATGGAAAAGAGACCCGGGGGGCCATAGGTTTTACTAGTGTCTTCTCTCAAGATAGCAAATATTACGGTGGGTGAACAAATTACTACTGAGCAATTGATAGAAAAATGCATAGTTATGACGACATCTAAGTCAATGATCATGAACATAGGCATCATGTCCGTGTCAAGTAGACCGAAACGATTCTGCATCTACTACTATTACTCCACACATCGATCGCTATCCAGCATGCATCTAGAGTATTAAGTTCATAAACAACGGAGTATCGCATTAAGTAAAATGACATTATGTAGAGGAATTAACTCAAGCAATATGATGAAAATCCCGTCTTTTTATCCTCGATGGCAACAATACAATACGTGCCTTGCTGCCCCTACTGTCACTGGGAAAGGACACCGCAAGATTGAACCCAAAGCTAAGCACTTCTCCCATTGCAAGAAAGATCAATCTAGTAGGCTAAACTAAACTGGTAATTCGAAGAGACTTGCAAAGATATCAAATCATGCATATAAGAATTCAGAGAAGAACCAAATAATATTCATAGACAATCTGATCATAAATCCACAATTTATCGGGTCTCGACAAACACACCGCAAAAGAGTATTACATCGAATAGATCTCCAAGAACATCAAGGAGAACATGGTATTGAGAATCAAAGAGAGAGAAGAAGCCATCTAGCTAATAAATATGGTCCCAAAGGTCTGTGATAAACTACTCACGCATCATCGGAGAGGCAATGGTGTTGAAGAAGAAGCCCCCCGTGATCTAATGCCCCTCCGACAGGACGCCGGAAAAGGCACCTAGATGGGAACTCACTGGTACAGAAGGTTGCGGCGGTGGAAAAGTGGTTTTGTGTCTCTCTTGGATGTTTTCAGGGTATAAGAGTATATATAGGTGAAGGAACTAGGTCAGGGGAGCTACGAGGAGCCCACGAGGTAGGGGGCGTGCCCTACCCCCTGGGCACGCCCTCCTGCCTCGTGGCCACCTCGTTGCGTCTCTGACTTCATCTCCAAGTCTTCTGGTTTCCTTTCGGTCCAAGAAAGATCATTGCGAAGGTTTCATTCCGTTTGGACTCCGTTTGGTATTCCTTTTCTGCTAAACTCTAAAATTGGCAAACAAAAACAGAAACGGTCACTGGGCCCTCGGTTAATAGGTTAGTCCCAAAATAATATAAAATAGCATATAAATGCCTACTAAACATCCAACACAAATAATATAATAGCATGGAACAATCAAAAATTATAGATACATTGGAGACGTATCAGGGTCCATGCTTTCGCTAGTGCAATCTCTCAACAATGCTAATCTAATTGGATCATATAACCATCCCTCAACGTGCGATGAAGAATCACTCCAAAGTTCCTATTTAGCGGAGAACATAAGAAGAAATTGTTTGTAGCTATTCTTTCTGATCGATCTATCCAAGAGTTCATACTAAAATAACACCAAGTTATTCTTTCCGATCGATCTATCAAGAGTTCGTACTAAAATAACACCAAGTTATTCTTTCGGATTGATCTATCAAGAGTTCGTACTAAAATAACACCAAAACAAATTCAGATTCATAATACTCAATCCAACACAAAGAACCTCAAAGAGTGCCCCAAGATTTCTACTGGAGAAACAAAGATGAGAACGTGCATCAACCCCTATGCATAGATTACCCCAATGTCACCTCGGGAATCCGCGAGTTGAGTGCCAAAACACATATCAAGTGAATCAATATGATACCCCATTGTCACCATGGGTATTCATAGCAAGACATACATCAAGTGTTCTCAAATCCATAAAATATTCAATCCGACAAAACAAAATCTCAAAGAGAAAACTCAATTCACAACAAGATAGAGAGGGGGAAACACCATATGATCCAACTATATTAACAAAGCCCGCGATATATCAAGATCGTGACATCTCAAGAACATGAGAGAGAGAGAGAGAGATTAAACACATACCTACTGGTACAAACCCTCAGCCCTGAGGGTGGACTACTCCCTACTCATCATGGTGGCCGTCGGGATGATGAAGATGGCCACCGATGATGATTTCCCCCTCCGGCGGAGTGCCAAAACGGGGTCTAGATTGGTTTTTCGTGGCTACGGAGGCTTGCAGCGGCAGAACTTCTGATCTAGGGTTATTTCTAATGGTTTCTCTATTTATAGGATTTTTCAGCGTTGGAATCACACGAAGATGGGCCTCGAGGACCCACTGGGGCGCGCCTGGCCCCCCTGGCATGCCCCAGTGTCTCGTGCCCTACTCCTTCTCCTTTTGATCCTTCCATGAAGCTTCGGAGGCCTCTTTTGTTCCAAAAAAATCGCCGAAAAGTTTAAGCTCATTTGGAGAACTTCCATTTTTGCACAAAAAACAACACCATGGTAGTTAAGCTGAAAATAGTGTCAGTCCGAGTTAGTTCCATGCAAATCATACCAAAACCATATAAAATCATTATAAATATGGCATGAATACTTCATAAATTATAGATACGTTGGAGACGTATCAGCGTCCCCAAGCTTAATTCCTACTCGTCCTCGAGTAGGTAAATGATAAAAGAAATAATTTATGGAGTGTGAATACTAGTAAAGTGCACAAGTTTGATCAATGATAATTTCAATCACTTTTCCTAGCATCATAGCAGCAATTCTTTCTCATAAAACTTCTCATGTTAAAGTAGCAACCAATTCGCATGTTAAGGTTCAAACAATGAATTCTCTTGAAACTCAACAACATATATTCTTAGTGACCAAACAATTGCAATTTAAATGTATTCAACAGAGTCTAAGTAAGAGCTCCACATACTCAATCATCATATTCTTCCATGATTTCTACTACTCAAAGCATATTCTTAGAACAAATGGCATCCATCGAACACTGAGAAAGATAGGGGCTTAATGTTTCGCCTCCCAACTCATTTATCATAGAGATAATTGTTAACAATAATAAATCATGATAAAATATATCTGACTGGTCATATGTGCCTAGATCTTTCCCCACCACATGATGCTTGCAAACTAGAGAATAATTGAGGTTGAATGAGGATGTAAACTATTGACTCTTTGCATAAAAGTAAATACTGAAAAGTAAAAGATAGGCCCTTTGCAGAGGGAAGCAGAGGTTGTCATGTGCTTTTTATTGTTGGATGCCCAAGCTCTTAATGCAAAGGAATGTCACGTTATATTGCCCCTTATGATAGCAACCTTTGTTATGTAGTCCGTCGCTTTTATTACTTTGCCATCACAAGTTCATACAACACTCAATTTTCCATTACAATAAAAGATCAAACATATTTAGGAGCGATTTTTATTGCTTTATGCACCGATGAAAACTTACTTGAAGGATCTTATTCAATGCATAGGTAAGTATGGTGGAACTCATGGCAAGAAACTGGGTTTTAAGGGATTTTTGATGCACAAGTAGTATCTCTACTTAGTACGAATTTTGGCTAGCAAACGATCCCAGGCAAACACCACATGTTGGAGGGTCCATGACAATATAACTTCTATGCAAATATACACAACCATAACTCATTACGTTGTCTTCCTTGTCCAACTTCAACTAATTTGATCAAGTTTGAAAATAACTAATGAGTATTCACAATCATAGAAGATTTCCAAGATAATATATTTGTATGTGAAAGTTCTCTTCCTTATACTAATCATTCATGAATTGCTTGTACGACCAATATTGTGATTGTCAAGCTTTAAAAGATTTCACTTTATAAACCCAATGTGGAGCTACTACTAGGCATGATATGAACATTTATTTTCAAATTCATGATATTCAATTCATTCAACAATTTACTCTTAGGATATAAGTGAAGCACAAGAGTAAATGACAAACTACTCCAAAAAGATAATAAGTGAAGATCAAGCGAGTAGTTATGTAAATGGGTAGCTATTTGAGGACTCTCTCTTATTTAAAAGTTTTATATCTAAGTATTTTATTAAAATAGCAAGCAAAACAAAATAAAATTAAATTCTAAGAATGGCACACATCATGTGAAGAAGCAAAAACTTAGGCTCAACCGATAATTGTTGATGAAAAAAATGGGATGCCTCCAAGCTTAGATGTTTGAGACTTCTTAGAATATTAACTTGGGATTCCTTGGGCATCCCCAAGCTTGAGATTTTGTGTCTCCTTAATTCCTTCTATATCATGGTTTCCCTAAATCTCAAAAACTTCATCCACACAAAACTCAAGGAACTCATGAGATAAGTTAGTATAAATCAATGCAATAACCTTATCATTCTATACTATAGCAAATCACTAAAATTATTATTTAACATTGCATACTAAGTGCCTCTACATATTTAATACTCTTATCCTCAAATAGAATCATCAAACAAGCAAACTTATGCAAACAATGCAAACATAACAACAATCTGTCTAAACAGAACAGTTTGTAAAGAGTGCAATATTCATCATACTTCCCTAACTCCAAAAATTCTGAAAATTACCACACTGTAGAAAAATTATTATAGCTTACTATGCAAAAAAAATTCAACCTTTTATCACATTCTGACTTTTCTAGAGAAGTTTTGCAACAGCGATAAACTTTCTGTTTTGAAACAGCAACTCATAAACTTGCAAAATAAGCATGGTGAAGGCTATACTTGACATTTTTATTGAAATAAAAGATGCAAAACATTATTATAGATATCAGTAAGCAAACCAAAACAAAATAAAATGACGCTCCAAGCAAAACTCATATCATGTGACGAATGAAAATATAGCCCCAAGCAAGATTACCGATAATGTTGGAGACATGTTGGAGACGAAAGAGGGGATGCCTTCTAGGGCATTCCCAAGCTTAGTTGCTTGGATCTTCCTCGAATATTTACTTGGGGTGCCTTGGGCATCCCCAAGCTTAGGGTCTTGTCACTCCTTATTCTACTCATATCGATATCTCACCCAAAACTTGAGTACTTCAATCACATAAAACTTAAAGGAACTTCGTGAGATAGGTTAGTATGTTAAAGAGCAAACCATTCAATTTGGTACTATCAAATACAAGATTCATAATTGTTCTCACACAATGCCCACCATACCTTATCATTTCCACGATTTATATGAGCCATATAAGCCACAGAAACTAGGAAACAAGCAAACTATGCATTGAAAACAGAATCTGTCAAAAACATAACAGTCTGAAATGATCTGGAAAACAACCATACTTCTGCTACTTCAAAAATTCTGAAAATTTAGGACAACCTAGGGAATTTTTATATCAATCATCTGTAAAAAAACTCAGATCAAAATCACATTCTAGTGAATTTTGAAAATTCCTGGAGTGAGCGCAAAAGTTTCTGTTTTTGGACAAAATCAAGTCAACTATCATCCACACTATCCCAAAGGCTTTACTTGGTACTTTATTGAAACAAAAGCTATAAAACATGATTACTACAGTAGCTTAATCATGTGAACACACAAAAACAATGGGTAAATGTGTTGGGTTGTCTCCCAACAAGCGCTTTTCTTTAATGTCTTTTAGCTAGGCATGATGATTTCAATGATGCTCACATAAAAGATAAGAATTGAAACATAACAAGAGCATCATGAATCACATGGCAAGCACATTTAAGTCTAACCCACTTCCTATGCATAGGAATTTTGTGAGCAAACAATTTATGGGAACAAGAATCAACTAGCATAGGAAGGCAAAACAAGCAAAACTTCAAGATTTTCAACACATACAGAGGAAACTTGATATTATTGCAATTCCTACAAGAATAAGTTCCTCCCTCATACTAATTTTCAGTAGCATCATGAATGAATTCAACAATATAGCCATCACATAAAGCATTCCTTTCATGATACATAAGCATAGAAATTTTGTTACTCCCCACATAAGCAAATTTATTATCATTCATAATAGTGGGAGCAAACTCAACAAAATAACTATCATGTGATACTTGATTGGCATAATCATATTGGAATTAAAATTATGATGACAAGTTTCACAGTTATCATTATTATTTATAGCATACATGTCATCACCATAATCATCATAGATAGCAACGTTGTTCTCATAGTCAATTGAAACCTCTTCCAAAATAGTGGATTCATCACTAAATAAAGTCATGACCTCTCCAAATCCACTTTCATCAATATTGTAAAAAGATTCAACACCCTCAAAAATAGTGAGATCGTTACCTAGAGTTGACACTCTTCCAAACCCACATTCATCATTGTAATCATCATAAATAGGAGGCATGCTACCATTATAACAAATTTGTACATCAAAACTTGGGGGAATAAAAATATCATCTTCATCAAACATAGCATCCCCAAGCTTATGGCTTTGCATATCACTAGGATCACGGATATTCAAAGAATTTATACTAGCAGCATTGCAATCATGCTCATCATTTAAAGATGCTTTGTCAAACATTTTATAGAATTCTTCTTCTATCAATTGAGCACAATTTTCCTTTCCATCATTTTCACGGAAGGCATTATAAAGTTGAATAATATGATGCAACCTCAATTCCATTTTTTGTAATTTTCTTTTATAAACCAAACTAGTGATGAAACAAGAAGCTAAAAGATTCGATTGCAGGATCTAAAGATATACCTTCATGCACTCACCTCCCCGGCAACGGCACCAGAAAAGAGCTTGATGTCTACTACGCAACTTTATCCTTGTAGACTCGTGTTGGACCTCCAAGCGCAGAGTTTTGTAGGACAATAGCAATTTTCTCTCAAGTGGATGACCTAAGGTTTATCAATCTGCGGGAGGCGTAGGATGAAGATGGTCTCTCTCAAACAACCCTGCAATCAAATACAAGAAATCTCTTGTGTCCCCAACACACCCAATACAATGGCAAATTGTATAGGTGCACTAGTTTGGCGAAGAGATGATAATATGAGACGGGCATGGGAGGTGGCAAGGCGTTGTGTCCCATATGGGCCGGTCCGTCTCTCATGTTCTACTCTTCCTCGCCGGAATCCACACCTCCACTTTACGGGTCTTGAACCCCGCCGCCGTTCATGGAGACGGTAGATGGAGGACGTGGTCGCGGATGCGGAATACAAAGGAAGTGGATGACGACCGCCGGCATATGATAGGTTTAGGGTCGAAATGTTTTTTGTTCTGAATGTTTAAAATGTAACGAAAATCCGTGTTTGCATGAATGTCGTCCGATTTATATGAAATACGCCGAGTTGCATGAATTTCTTCTGGTTAGTTCAAATAGTTGTTGAAATGTATGTGGGCAGCGTTGGATGGTGGCCTTCGGCATTAGTGTCCACATACTGGTCTCCCTGTCCGCGGATGGGTGCCGGGGCAAATTTGTGGGTTGGCGTTGGAGATGCCCTTGTGTGGTTTTCAAACACTGTATGCATCGCTATGTACTAGTATTTTTTTTAAATAACTAAAGCATTGTACTTGATAGCAACTTTCTCGATCAAGCCAACTTACAAAGTTTAGATGGTTATGTTCTTTGTGGTGAAACCAATCCATCAGAATTCAAGTTCTGAACTTGGCAAGTTGGCAATGGTGCTCGTACTTTCTGAATTTATTATAGGTCTTCCCGTGATGTGCGCTCAATAGGAGGGACGTTCCGTAGACTATGAAGGCATCTATGGTGACTTCGTAAATCTTAAGATGATACGCCGTCTAAGTCTTTCGAAGATGCTCGTAGAAACAGGTGCGCGCGCGTGCATGCATTCATAGGGGGAGTGTGTGCGTAGTATGAGCGTCTACATTTGTACTCCCTCTGTCCGGGTTTATTGGCCGGGAGACCACTTCTCTTGGACCAAGGCACATGATAATTTGCTCACATTAATTATTTCATCCCACTTCCAGTGCACTCTTTCACATTCTAGCTCCCATGTGCAGCAAATGAAAAGAATGCATGCAACGTACTCCCTCCGTTCCTAAATATAAGTCTTTTATAGAGATTTCACTATGAACTACATACGGGGCAAAGTGAGTGAATCTATACTCTAAAATGCATCTATATACATCCGTACGTGGTTTATAGTGGAATCTATACAAAGACTTATATTTAAGAACGGAGGGAGTGTTTATTATTTAGCCATGAAATTAGCAACAATGCCTCTCGCTACCACCAATAAAATGATTTTAAAGCAAGGCCATATAAAAACGGCCATGCTTGTGATGCTTTTAGGCCCTATAAGCTCGGATAGAGGGAGTACTGTGTTAAAAAAAAGTTTTCCCGGCAAAGAAAACTTGATAGCTAGCCAATAGCGTTGGTGGTACAGATCGATAGGCGTGGTAGGATATCAGTCTCTATCGATACCACGATAAGCGAATCAAATCACGAGATCACATGGCGGAGAGCCGGAGTACGGACGAAGATAATGAAGCCACCCACCACCCGGAGGGACCCACGCCCGCCATTGTCGCGCCCAAACGTCGACTGGCCGGGCACAAGAAGAGGTGGCGTCATGAGCGCGAGCGCCGAGGCCCGGAGCACGCACCCTCGGTGGCGGAAGCAATACGAGCCGTCCTGGTCGCGGCGCCTAACACGAGAGATCGAGACGGCGCGCAAGTTGCACCGGTCGCCGTCTGACCGATCCGGGCCGCGATTGGTGCGTCGCCGGCCTCGAAGCCGACGGCCTCTATTGGCATTCTGAGCACCGTCCACGTCGATTTCGGGGGCTTTTGGATCTCGGCGCGACGAAGACGAAGAGGACAGGGCGGTATCGCCGGGACCGTGCGTTCCTGCGGTGATATTTTGTTCTGCCTGTTTTTTACCGGCCAGGTCTGTTCATTTGTGCGGCGTGCGTACAGATCACAGATCTGTGCTGTCCTCTTTTGATTTGTCGTGAGATTCACGAGAGAGAGCGCCGGATGTCGACGAAATGGCCGTACTAGAGCTACGACTTGGTAGGCCACTGTTGGTCGTCACATGGTGGTGCAGGTGCGTGCGTGGCCCGGGCGGGACTCGGGGAGGCAGGCATGCATGGGCCCAGATGGTACGGGAGGCAGTTGGCATCGGCGAGCTAGCTATAGGTGTGCTAACATATATAGGCCGTGTTTCGATACTCTAAAGAGGTGTTTGGATGGCAGAGTTAGATGAAGCGCGAATAGGGCGACGCGCCTTCACGGGCGTGCGAGAGGGAGGGAGGGAGAGGACGAGAAGCTTCGAGGAAGTGGAGAGGGATCTGCTGCGGGGAGAGCGAGAGAAAAAAAATGTTTTTTAGTGGCCCCGAAAAGAACTAACCCAAATAAGCACCTCTTGGGTGGGTTAGATTTTTTGGATGGGTTACATCTAACCCAAACTAACCCTCCTGTTTGGATATTTTTGGGTTAGTTGGGTCCAAACTAACCCAAACTAACTCTAACCCATGGATCCAAACAGGGCCATAATCCTCGCCTCGCCATGTTACTGGACTCCAGCTGGAGCAATGGTTTCCATGCAGCATATGCCCCATCTCTCTCTGCTCACTGTTTATGTAGGAGTACATTGCCCATCTTATGGGGAAAAGTCAGCTATATCTGGCAAGCCTCACAGCTCAGGATCGAGCTTAGGTCTGGGGCGTCAACATATGATCTACGTACAGGGGAAGTTACGTCCGAAACCAACCCCGTAACTGCAAAGCAGAACGACGCTTACCGTAGAAAACGACGTTTAATCTTGCAGTCCGGTATATACGTTCATTCATTCATGTTTGGCAACTGCACGCATGGGCCAGGAGGTGAGCAAAAAGGGCAGTGTGGTACCACCCTTTCCGTGTGGTCCGGTCCGTGGACGGCAGATCACCGCTGGCCGTGCGCCCTCTACTCAGTGGGGTCGGGTCGGGGCACGCCGAATGATTCGACGGAACGTGCCTGTTCGCTCGGACGGTCCCTGCCACGCTCATCACATGGGAGTAAACTAGCAGGGGTGCTACAGCCTTCGTCGTCTCGTGTGATGTGAAACACACGAAGCGTTATTTTTTCCGTTTCAAGATTGCACGTGGTTGGGTGGGTCGCCCAACTTAAAGCGTTGCCCGCACGAGATGTTAAACTATTTTTAGTACGAGTCAATTTTTGAGAGATAATTACATCTATAGTCCTTGTAGTTGCTGGCGATGTCCAACTTGATCCTGAAACTTGCGTATTGCTTCAATATGATCCCGGTACATGAAAATACGTGATTAATACGGTCCTTATGGTTGAAACAACAGTCCTGCTTGTACACATTGCATACGTATCTCGTATTTGCGTAGGGTGACACAGGCCAGCGCAGGCGACGTTTGTAAAAGGCCCATATGTTAATGGGCCGAGGAAAAAGCAGGAAAAAAGGAATAAAGAGGGCCGCATGAATTCGAACCAGCGAACTGCGGCACATTGTTGCGCATCCAAGCCACCGGAACAAGCGCTCGATCTTGTAAATAAAGGGTTGCCAACATTGCTATATCTACGTTCTGGCCTTTTAAAAAGTTTCCTGAATTTATAAAATGTTCATGTGTTTTTTTTAGACGTTCATCGATCCAAAAAATGTTCAAAATTCAAAAATAAAGGTTCTTGTCTACAAAACAATGTTCACAAATTTATAAAAAAAAATCAAAACAATGAATGGGAATGTAAGAAAACACCAATCATTTAAAAAATGTTCACTGATTCAACAAAATATTCATGAATTAAAAAAATGTTCGTCACAAACAAAAACTGTTTTTGAATATCAAAATTTGTTCCCAAATTTTAAGAAATTTTCGCCTATGCATAAAAACTTGTTGACGAGTTCTAAAACAATGTAGGCAATTTCAATAAATGTTTGTGAATTCAAATAATATTCACGAATTCGTAAAAAAAACATGATTTGAAAAATATTCGCATTTTCAGAAATTCTGTATGTATTGGGTGCAGGGGAGGGGGGGGGGGGGTTACGCATGGTATTTTTTAGTGAACAAATGGATTCTTACTGACTGAAAAATTCTAAAATTGTATGTATATGCATGTATATTAGTGAAATATCACTGTGCAATATTTCCTCAATAAATGTGCTTGTATGTGAGAGATACAAAGAACAAAAATACATGAAAAAAATACTTGTTGAAGAAAAAATCATCAAAAATGCTAACATTATTTTAAATTCTCGGTCATTTTTTGAAAAGGGGGATTTTTTGTACTGCTGAACAAATTTTAAAATTCAGAATAAAAATTTATAACCGGGAACAATTTGAAAATAAGAAGAAAAAAACTGCAAGTGAAAACATTTTTGAAAACTTCTAATAATTTTTTATACCGTGACCAAATTTGGTAACTTTAAACTATTTTCGAAGAATGAGATTAGTAAAAAATTTCTGAACTAGTTTTGAAAGCGCTAACAAATGTTGAATACTTTAAACATTATTTTACAAATTAAAATAAACAGAAAAGGAAGAAATGAAAAAAGAAACAGAAAAAAGGAAAAAGAAAAGAAAGCAAGATTCGAAACCATGTTCATTTTATTACTAGGAATTAATACTATTTTTTGCAAATGAAAACTACTGCCAGCTTTTTTTTGAGTTGAAAACTACTGCCAGCTTAATTCGCTAACACGCGCGTCCTTCAAAAAAAAGTCTGGGCCTGATAGAGCTTGCGTGTGCGTAGGAATTTTTTTAAAATTACTACGTTACCCAACAGCGCGCTTTATAAACAGTGACGGGTGGAGTAGTATGAGCGGATTCAAAGAAGAGCGTATTGATGGTTGCTTCTTCCGAGCAACTTACAGTGGGAAAGGTGGGGCTTATGATTTGACTGCTCATTACTCACGATTAATGCGGCGGAACGACCGGGCTGATGATAGAGCGGAATGACAATGCTATTTATATAGAAGAGTTTCCATCCTGATATTACCGGAAGAGGGGCCTTAGTTCGGTGGCTTTGCCCGCGCATATACGGGCCAGCCGTCACAGGTTCGAAACTCGGCGGCGATAGGCATTTTTTTCTTTTCCTTTATCTTATTTCTCGCTGCCACTGACATATGGGTCCCAGGCTGACGTGGCCCCGTGCTGATGTGTCATACGAGAGTACGCGATACGTATGCAATGCGTAGAGCTAGGACTGTTGTTTCAACCTCAAGGACCGTACTGATCACGTATTTTCATGTACCAGCCGTCACGGGTTCGAAACTCGGCGGCGACATGCATTTTTTCTTTTCCTTTATCTTATTTCTCGCTGCCACTGACACATGGGTCCCAGGCTGACATGGTCCCGTGCTCATGTGTCATACGAGAGAGTACGCGATACGTATGCAATGTGTAGAGCCAGGACTGTTGTTTCAACCTCAAGGACCGTATTGATCATGTATTTTCATGTACCAGGACCTTATTGAAGCAATACGCAAGTTCCAGGACCAAGTTGGACGTTGCCAGCGACTACGAGGACTATAGATGCAATTATCTTCGATTTTTGATAGTAGTAAGAGCATCTCCAACAGCCGCCGAACGCGCCGCGCGCTAAAAACTGCTTTGTCGCGCGCCCATCGCTGGTTTATACAAGGCCTTATGCTGGCTCCAACGACAGCGCTTAAATACAATAAGACGCAGCTCCAAAGAGACACGCTAAAATGCAGCGTGCGCTCATTCTACAACATTTTTAATTATAATTTTGCATAGATAAAATAACGATACAAAGGTATTTTACATCGGTGCAACTAGATAGATAGTTCGAAAGCATAGATAGATAGAACTACGGTGCAACTAGATAGAAACTACTACGGCATAGATAGATAGAAACTACTCCAAGTCGCTACCATCATCACCATCATCATCCTCGTCGGTGTTGTCCGAGGTATCGAGCCATATGTCCTCCCAACGTTCATCGTCTGACATGAAGATCGACCTCCCACCTGCTTCAACGATATCGCACTGCGCTATCGCTAATGCCTTCCGCCGACGCCGGTCCGCCCGCTCCGCGAGCGCCTTGCCGTCCTCTCCGCCCAGTAGGCACGCTCGTCGGCGACGTCCTCCGGCTGGCGACGGTGCCACTCCGCCATGGCTCGCTCGTCCTCCTCGGCGATGAGGAGGCGGCGCTGCCGTCGAGCGTGCTCGGCACGGTCCATGTCGGTGATGAGACGAGGCGGAGGAGCGACGTGCTGCGCCTGCTCGCGCGTGAAGACATCCCGGAAGTTCATCTGCGACCGGGGCCTCTTCAAGCGCCACGCCGCCGCGTCGTACGCGCGGGCCGCCTCGTGCGCGCTCCGGAACGACCCGAGGCCGAGCCGGACGTCGCCGGACAGGATCTCGGCGGAGTACCAGCCCTTGGGGCACGGTGGTGGCGGGGGAAGCGGCGAAACAGTGAGGTGGCGAAGCGGCGAGGTTGCGAGGGGAGGGCGTGTGGTTGTGTTCTATGCGCGTGGCGAGCGCGGGATTTTATAGGCGCGCGCGAAGCGGCGCACCAAATCTACCGCGCCGCGTGCCTCTTTCTCCCGTGCGCGCACACGCTTCCCGCTCGCGGTAAGTTCCCGCCACCACTGGAACGCGCGAAACCAGCCGGCGCGCGCTAAAACCCAACTTTACTGCGCGGGCGCGCCTTTTGCCGCGCCTGTTGGAGATGCTCTAATACTTTAGACTCCGGGTCGTAGGAGTTGGAATTAGAACACACTAGTGGTTAGTGGTTGGGGTCCGCCATTGCGGGCCGCTTCAGAGAAAGTTATGCACACTTCATCATCATGTCAAAAAATTTAAAAAATATTCTCGCATCACGTGGACATTACAACCATCTTAAAAAAACCTAGAAAAACTTCTCTTAAAAAAGTCTTCCTACCATAAAAAAAACTCTAAAAAATATTGTCTCATCGTGACCAACAAGTATGCGTCACATGGCCACCATTCTAGCGCCTCTTATTGTGTTTAATGCCTACAGACCCATCCGTCGGGATTGGACTATCGACGTCGGCCACTACTCAGCCAGCTCGGCGGACTACGGGCCGTCGAAATGCTAGAGGGCGGAAGCAATTCCCAAAACAGATCAAACACTTGCAATGCGGTGCTCCTATAGGGCGCCTTCAGTGCCGGATAGAGGGACTGGCGTCCACGTGTCCGCGAGCTGGGCCGGCCCAGATTGCCTCGTTTGCTTGTCCCACATCGCCTGGTTCGCTCGATCGCGGTTGACAGGTCGATAGTTGACAAGTTGAGTGGTCAACCGCTTCTCGATTTGTGCATGTCATCCATTCGAAGGGGCATGCTAATCTTCTCTATATCGTTCCAATTTAACGAATGTCCCCAAAGAGTCGAGTAGTCAACTGTTGACCTTTGGAAAACTAAGATTTTTTTTAAAATATATAGGAAAAGTAAAAATAATAAAAATGTCGTGAATTCAAAAATATTCACAAATTTGGAAAGAGAGATCACAAACTTCAAAAAAGTTCATCAATTTGAAATTAAGTTCATCAATTTTGAAATATAGTTCATTGAATTTGAAAAAGAATCATCGAATTGGGAAAAGCTCATTGATTTCGAGAAAAAAAAAGTTCATCAATTTGAAATGGTACATCAATTTTTAAAAAGGTCATTAATTTCGAAAAAGAAGTTCACAAATTGGAAAAAAGTTCACATTTTTGAAAAAAGTTCACAAATTTAAAAGAAAAGTTTAACAAATTTGAAAACAAGTTCATAGATTTGAAAAAAAATCATGCACTTCGCAAAAATGAAAGAAAAAAACCAAACAAGACAACTCCCAAGAAAAAAAAAGAAAAGGATGAAAAAGCTCTAAGTAAACACTAACAGGTGAGTTGGCTGAGTGTGTTAGGGCAACGCCCATATAGAAGTGAGATCACCTGTTCTAACCACGCCCTTGCTAGCAGTTTTTTGTGTTTTAAAAATAGTTTTTTTTAAATGAGCTGGCCCAGTGTGGAGGAGAGGGTGTTTGCCCGATTGCGTAAACACCTAAAATGGGTGCTTAAGCGCCGTTTAGGAATTTACCGCAAGACGGTGAACTTGAGGCTCGGCCTTCATCCTACTCGCTGGCATATCCTGCGTGGAGCATCGACCAATGGTGGGACGATCTCGTCTCCCTCGTCCCCCTAAACGAAAATTTACGATCCCAGCGGCCAACTAACCTACACTATCGGGCACATTTGGAAGGAAATGAACCGATGTATTTTCTGAAGGAAATATGCCCTAGAGGCAATAATAAAGTTATTATTTATTTCCTCGTATCATGATAAATGTTTATTATTCATGCTAGAATTGTATTAACCGGAAACATGATACATGTGTGAATACATAGACAAACACAACGTCACTAGTATGCCTCTACTTGACTAGCTCATTAATCAAAGATGGTTATGTTTCCTAACCATAGACATGTGTTGTCATTTGATTAATGGGATCACATCATTAGGAGAATGATGTGATTGACATGACCCATTCCGTTAGCCTAGCACTTGATCGTTTAGTATATTGCTATTGCTTTCTTCATGACTTATGCATGTTCTGTAACTATGAGATTATGCAACTCCGTTTACGGAGGAACACTTTGGTGCTACCAAGCGTCCACAACGAATGGGTGATTATAAAGGAGTACTACAGGTGTCTCCGAAGGTACATGTTGGGTTGGCGTATTTCAAGATTAGGTTTTGTCACTCCGATTGTCGGAGAGGTATCTCTGGGCCCTCTCGGTAATGCACATCACTATAAGCCTTGCAAGCAATGTAGCTAATGAGTTAGTTACGAAATGATGCATTACGTAACGAGTAAAGAGACTTGCCGGTAACGAGATTGAACTAGGTATTGGATACCGACGATCGAATCTCGGGCAAGTAACATACCGATGACAAAGGGAACAACGTATGTTGTTATGCGGTTTGACCGATAAAGATCTTCGTAGAATATGTAGGAGCCAATATGGGCATCCAGGTTCCGCTATTGGTTATTGACCGAGAATAGTTCTAGGTCATGTCTACATAGTTCTCGAACCCGTAGGGTCCGCACGCTTAACGTTACGATGACAGTTTTATTATGAGTTTATAAGTTTTGATGTACCGAAGTTTGTTCAGAGTCTCGGATGTGATCACGGACATGAAGAGGAGTCTCGAAATGGTCGAGACATAAAGATTGATATATTGGAAGCCTATGTTTGGACATCGGAAGTGTTCGGGTGAAATCGGCATTTACCGAGTACCGGAGGTTACGGAACCCCGGTGACCTAATGGGCCTTATTGGGCCTAGTGGAGGAAGAGGAGAAGGGGCCAAGGGGCAGCGCGCCTCCCCCAAGTCCGAATAGGACAAGGGAGGCGGCGCCCCTTTCCTTCCCCTCTCCTCCTTCCCCCAAGTCCTAGTCCAACTAGGGGGGGAGTCCTACTCCGGTGGGAGTAGGACTCCTCAGCTGGCTACTCCTAGGGCCGGCCGCACCCCCTCACCTTGCTCCTTTATATACGGGGGTAGGGGGGCACCCTAGAACACACAAGTTGATCTACGGATCGTTCCTTAGCCGTGTGCGGTGCCCCCCTCCACCATATTCCACCTCGGTCATATCGTCGCGGAGTTTAGGCGAAGCCCTGCGCCGGTAGAGCATCATCATCTTCACCACGCCGTCGTGCTGACGGAACTTGTTGGGGATATTACCACTAGGTGTAAACCGGCCAAGTTTGGGCCGGGTTAGCTCTGCTAGTGGTGTAGTCATGGAAAGGCCCAAGGCCTATAGTCGGTTTAGAACTTATAGCCGTAAACCGCCTGATGTATGACTTGTATTGTAAGTTAGAATAGGAGATACCAACCGGGATACGAGTATGAACCGTTGGGACTCGCAAACCGACGGGCGCCACGTGTATATAAGGGGACGACCCGCGCGGTTCAGATGACAGACAACCACAACTCGAGCCTAGGCGGCTTGTTTGCTCCTAGCCATCGAAACCACATCAATTCCATCACAACTAGACGAGGCTTTTACCTTCATCGAAGGGGCGAACTAGTATAAATCCTCGTGTCTTTGTGTCCGCTTAACCCCTTCAAGTAAACCCGTTGCGATGGCTCCACGACTAAGTCCTTACGCTAGGACATCCGCCGTGACAAATCCACGACGCTTGGCGCCACCGTGGGGCTATCGCGACGATGGTTTGGCGATCTTGGAGGGCAAGCTCAAAGGACTCGAAGGCTACGTCGTGGGCGGATGACCAAGAGTCGTCGTGGCGGATCTACATCGACAATGCCGGATGGGGTCCCGAGGCCGATTCAATCGAGTATGGATACGGGCCCCTTGGCGGCATACACGCCTTCATCGGCAAGATCGGAGGGCTCGAGCCGGACATCCGCACCGACCTCGCCGAGACGGCTCAGGTACAAGAACCAGCCGGGCTAAACCGCCGTGAAGCATGTCTTCGTTGGAGCTACCCATGGAGGGGGTATGATGCCGGTTCGTAGTACGGTAGCGAGACCGTCGTTTACTCCGCGATGAATCTTCAGCAGGAGAGACCGAGTCATTGTACCAGTGCAGGATGGTATGATCAGGGCTGTTCGATGGTGACAAGATTCCGGACCCCTGTGCCGCCTGAACCGGATCGGTGTATTCATGGCGGCACTCAGCCGCAAACCTCTCTTCAACCCGCGCAGCAATGCTTTCCGGTTCAGCCGTAGTAGCGAGGGCAGGAGGCCGGCGCCCGCCGGTTCAAGTTTTGTCGACTGTTTGATGCGCTTAGCAGCGCCATGGCGGAGGATAACCCGCAGATCAGAGGCTCATAACGCAGAAATTGCGAAGGTGAAAGAGCAGATCACGCAAGCCAAAGCGGATCTAGCGGCAGAGAAGGAGCGCATGGCCGCCGAGCGGGCCGCTGGATGCACAAGCTTACAAACTCATGCTCGACCGTAACGCGCGTCAGGAGGTGTTAAAGCGAAGTACGATCGCGTCGCCATCGTGGCTCGACCCGAAACCTTTTCGCACTTCGAGGCGGACCCAAGAATCCGCCCAAAGACAGGAGGTAAACCGGATTGAGGCACCAGAGCGGAGCGACGGTCCAACCACGCCGATGGAGCCCAAAGAGCAGAATCTGATGATTCCTCCGCTGCACAGACGCCGGGCCATTACTCTAACCCTATGGACAACCTTGTTGCGGCCGCCGCACGATTGAGGCGATCGATCGAAGGAGATTCCCACAAGCGGTTGAGACACGCGGGTTAAGGCTTCTCGGACTCGCACTAATCCAGCGAGAAGCATATTCATACAGCCGCGATCGGATTCACTCTACGCCTGGCCCAAGCCGGAGCTACAAAGAAAGCGCATGGATGAACCGCCCTATCAAGTAACGCGCGGGACCGTGAAGCGGCCCGAGGCAATAACCCGATAGGCAGCGCTCGTAATGCTTAGGAGGTGGTAGATCGGGCCCGGGCACGCAGGGAGGCCGAGTTAGCAGCACAGGGTGATGCGGGTCAACACACGCCGGTTCGCCCTACCTCCTTCACCGGACCAGGAGTCACCTCCGCTTTGGGAGTGCCCTGTTTAATCCCCGCTTTGCGTAATGTGCGTCTGCCTAAGGATTTTAAAGGCCCGCGTAAGGTGCCAAATTACACTGCAGATCTATCCCCTGAGGCGTGGGTTGAGAGTTATGAGATGGCCATGGAGATGCTAGATGTTGATGAAGCAGCGTGTGCAAAATACTTCACCATGATGATGGAGGGCACAGCCTGCATTTGGTTGAAAAGCTTGCCGCCCAATTCTATCAGTTCATGGGGTCGATTCACGGGCCCGGTTTATCCGAATTTCAAAGATACATGTAAACAGCCAAAGTCTATAGTGGACCTGGCGGCTTATGCTCAGAAGAAGGAGTCAACAACCCATTGGGTACGCCGTGTGTCGAGATTTTACACTCCTCGACCGGATCAATGCCGACTCGGCGATCATCACACCGAAAGCAACCGCCGGTTTGAGCCTCAAACCGAAGTGGGGCGATGAAGCGGTTACGCAATGATACAGAACCCTCATGACCGCTGGTAAAATATGCCGATTGAGACAAGTATCAAGGATCCTGGCGATGATGACGAAGCAGGAAGGGAAAGAAGAATGGCAACTCCAAGCAGCAGCATTTCAAACCGGCAAGTCATGGAAATGGGGGCAAGCGCAAGGCTGATGGTAATCCTGATTTCGTAGCCAACACTAATGCGCAGGACAGAGGCCCGCGGCGCAGAGGCAAGGCGAATCGGGGCCCAAATGCTGGTGCAAACCGTTTGAACTACTTGTTGAATCAGCCTTGTCCCAAGCACGGAACGGGAATCCCCATCGAATCATCTTTGGAAAGATTGTTATATTATGCAAGAGTTTAAAATTCGATGCTTTCCGATATGACCAGGATCGTGGTGGTGCAGATCCGGTTTTCATGGGCCGAGTCAGACGGAACTTCCGGTTCAGGCATAACCAGGCAATTTCAACAACCGAGTAATCAAGGTAGCCAAGAGAAGCAGAGCAGCAATAAAGCTATCGAGCCAGCCAAAGCAGCTTGAATGGCGGCAAGATCATGTCTTCACAACCAGTTTGGACAAGCGGGATCGGAAGCTTCACAAACGGGCATAAATTCTGTTGAACCGCTTTGCCACGGTATTTGCGCTGGTCGAGCAGCCTATCGTATGGAGCGTAGAGGACCATCCCCGGTTGATAATCCGGTCGGTGGCTTTTGTGGTAGACCCCGGGTTGGGGGCTATAAGTTTACTAAGGTACTTATGGATGGAGGAAGCAAGATCAATATATTGTATTATGACACTTTCCGTCGCATGGGTCTCACAGATAAAGATCTCGAGACCGTCCAATACGGTGTTCCATGGTGTAGTGCCGTGCAAATCTGCTTATCCTATTGGCAAGATAGCCTTGATGTGGCCTTTGGAGATGAGCATGATTCCCGGTCGAAAAGCTAACCTTTGAAGTGGTGAAAATCCCGAGCCCATATCATGCCTTGTTTGGACGGCGGCTTATGCTAAGTTCATGGCACGACCTTGTTATATATACTTGCAGCTCAAAATGCCGGGTTACAAAGGAACAATAACGGTGCATGGAAGCCGCCGAGTCGCTTTGGAATGTGAGGAAGGAGATGCAGCTTATGCAGAGGCGGTCTGTGCTACAGAGGAGTTGAAATTTATAAGGACAATGTTGATCCGCAGATATGACCCTCTGAAGAAGCCTACTATGGAGCATGAATCGGATCTAAAATTCAAATCGGCAATGAAACCAAGCTTGTTAACTTGCATCAAAGCGATTCGTCCAAGCAGCTTCCTTGTCGGTGCCAACTCGATCCTAAATAGGAAGGCGCGCCATCGAAGTTCATCCGTGAGAACCGGACATTTTTGCATGGAAGCCATCCGACATGCCGGGTGTACCGAGGAACTCGTGAGCACACACTTAATGTGGATCCTAAGTATAAACCGGTGAAACAGTTCCTCCGCCGGTTTAATGAAGAAAGATGCAAGGCCATTGGAGAAGAAGTAGCCAGGCTTCTGGCAGCTGGTTTTATCATCGAGGTGTTTCATCCAGAGTGGCTTGCTAATCCGGTGCTGGTCCTTAAGAAAACGGCACCTGGCGTAAGTGTGTGGACTACACAGATCTTAACAAGGCTTGTCCAGCAGATCCTTTCGCTCTCCCCCGCATTGATCAGATTATTGATGCCACGGCAGATGTGAGCGTTTAAGCTTTTTGGACGATACTGGATATCATCGATCAAGATGGCGGTCAAGGACCAGGAGAAAACGGCGCTTATAACTCCCTTTGGAGCCTTCGCTATGTATCTATGCCTTTTGGGCTCAAGAGCGCCAAGCTACTTATCGGCGGTGTGTATGAATTGCTTGCATACACAGATCGGCCGTAATGTGCATGCTTATGTAGATGACATTGTGGTGAAATCAAGATGAAGGAGACGCTGGTGGACGATTTGAAGGAGACCTTCGACAACCTGCGCATTTATAAGATGATGCTTAATCCGGCCAAGTGTGTTTTTGGTGTTCCGGCTGGCAAGTTATTGGGGTTCCTGGTGTCTAACAGGGGAATCGAGGCCAATCCGGAGAAAATTAAGGCGATCACCTCCTTGGCTAAACCGAAGTGTATCAACGATGTTCAACGCTTGGCGGGCCGGATTGCGGCATTGAGCCGGTTTATCAGCCGCCTCGGGGAGAAGGCTATTCCTTTATACCAAATGCTGAGGAAGACAGATCATTTCGTTTGGAGTCCAGCTGCTGACGAAGCTTTCGAGGACTTAAAGCGGCAATTGGCCAATCCGCCTGTCCTTGCGGCTCCGGTCGACAAGGAACCGCTGTTATTATATGTGGCAGCTAATGCACGAGCGGTGAGCGTAGCCATTGTGGTAGAGCGCAAGGAGGCAGGAAAGGAATATCCGGTTCAACGGCCGGTTTATTATATCAGTGAGGTACTTATTGAGTCCAAGCAGAGGTATCCGCATTGGCAGAAGCTAGTCTATGGTGTTTTTATGGCCAGCCGGAAGCTGAAACAGTATTTCCAAGGGCATCCTATTATAGTGGTTAGCTCCGCTCCTTTGGGTGATATCATACAAAACAGGGAAGCGACTGGCCGGATTGCCAAATGGGCCATTGAACTTGGGCCACATGGGCTCAAGTATACACCACGCACAGCAGTGAAATCACAAGCACTTGTTGATTTCATTAATGATTGGACGGAGTTACAAGCACCAGAGGAGAAGCCGGATCATACGTACTGGACTATCCACTTCGACGGATCCAGGCAGTTGGAAGGCTCGGGGGCTGGAGTCGTGTTAACTTCCCCGCGAGGTGATAAGTTTTGTTACGTTCTCCGCCTAATGTTCCCTTGTACTAATAATGCAGCTGAGTCTGAAGCCTTGCTCCATGGTCTCCGGATGGCTAAGGAGATGAATTTAAGCGGGTTAAGTGCTTGGTGACTCGGACCGTGGCTCGGCAAGTATCCGCACTTGGGATTCTAAGGACCCCTCATGGCTGCATATCGACGAGAGGTGGATAACATTGCAGGTGCTTCAAGGGATATCAAGTGGATCATGTGGATCGCCGAAGAACGGCGGCGACGCTTTAAGCCGTTTGGGTTCTCAGCGTAAACCGGTTCCCCCTAATGTCTTCCTCGACATCTTGCACAACCCGTCGGTTCAGCTCCCTGGTGAAGCGGATTTGGCAATTCCTGACCCGGAGGCCCAGTTGGTGGCAGCATTACATGCTATTCCGGATTGGACGGTGCCTTATCTTGCATATATGACTCGAGGAGAATTGCCAGACGATGAGGTTCTGGCCAGGCAGGTAATCCGGCGCTCCAAGTCTATGACGATTATTAATGGTGAGTTGCATCATTGCAGTGTTTCAGGGGCGTTTCAACGCTGTGTTTCCCCTGAGGAAGGTTGCGAAATTTTACGAGAAATCCATGAAGGGGATTGTGGGCATCATGCCGGTTCAAAGTCCCTGGTGGCGAAGGCATTCCGTCATGGATTTTACTGGTTAACTGCTCATGCTGATGCAGAGGACTTGGTCAAACGGTGCGATGGGTGTCAGAAATTCTCCAGACGTGCCCATGTACCGGCACAAGAGTTGAGGATGATCCCAATAACGTGGCCGTTTGCAACATGGGGGCTGGATATGGTCGGGCCTTTTAAGCGATCCAAAGATAAGAAGACCCACCTGTTAGTGGCGGTGGACAAGTTCACCAAGTGGGTTGAAGCGAACACGCCAAGAAGTGTGATGCGCAACAAGCGGTGCGATTCATCAAAAGGTGATTTTCCGGTTTGGCTTTCCACAGTATCATTACATCGACAATGGCACTAATCTGTCCAAGGGAGCTATGAAAGAATTCTGTGAACGTGAGCATATCCGACTTGATGTATCATCAGTGGCGCACCCCCAGTCCAACGGGCAAGCAGAGCGTGCTAATCAGGAAATCTTGCGAGGTATCAAACCACGGCTTCTGGTTCCATTGCAGAGAACACCAGGGTGCTGGGTTGAAGAGCTCCCATCGGTACTATGGAGTATCAATACTACGCCAAACCGGTCTACTGGTTACACGCCTTTCTTCATGGTTTATGGAGCGTATAGTTCTCCCCGATGATGTCCGCACGATTCGCCTGTAGCGGCTTATGTTGAAGCGGACAATGAAGCGGCACGACAGATGCTTTGGACCCTTGGATGAGGAGCGTGATATGGCAGCCGCCGGTCGGCGATTTACCAAAGAAGATCTTCGTCGTTATCACGCCGCCGGTTAAAACCAGAGCCTTTCAGAAGGAGATTTGGTGCTTCGCCTCATCCAAGACCGCATGATATGCACAAGCTATCCTCGCTTTGGGAAGGACCCTTTGTGGTCAAGAAGAATCGCACAACGGTTCCTACTATCTCGTTGATATTCGAGAGCATAAAGACTCACGACATCGAGGAGGAGACCAACAGTCGTGGAATATAGCTCATCTTCGACCTTACTACACATGAGTCATCGGCTCGGTTTATGTACATAGCATAACAATGTATATATTATCTTCGATATAATAAAATCGGGGCCCCACCAAAGCGGGTCTCTGCTTTTCTTTTCATGCGTGGTTACATGGAGTGTTTCATTTTTAAAGCGGCCTCCGGTTTACCCCTTGACAGCTTATATTTATCACTTGGGGGCTTGGTCGTGTCCGAACCAATGCAACACCTCTTGATAGGCGAAAGCCACCAGATCATTTGGGGACACGGTCACGCCTCGAACCAGTCACGCCTCTTGGTCGGCCAATAGGGCCAGCGCCACTTGGGGGCTTGGTCGAACTCGAACCAATGTCACGCCACTTGGCCGGCGTAATCGCCAAGAGTCTTTTGGGGACCTGGCTGACTAGCACCATCGCTACGCCTTCGGGGGGCTTGGTTGCGTCTGACCATGGTAATGCCATCTGACCAGCTTCATGAAGCTTTACTTTTGCAAAGAGTTATTGCCTTTGTTGCCATATTTGGTGTTCAATTTTTGTTGCGCTTTTTAAAACCCGGCGAATATTTTTATCCGGTTTAGTGTCAAGATTAAACCGACAGACACGGTTTGGTATTACATCAAGTTTTTCTTTCCGGTTTACCTTTTTCCGGTTCATCCTTATGAAGAAACATGGGGCTTGTGCTGATTTAGCACGCCTATGTGGGGGTTATTGTTTCCCTGACGGTTATGGTTTTAACAAAAAGCCTCCGCTTCAAGATTGGCTACGCCAGCTATATGCCCGGATATGGCAGGTATTTGTATCACATACTAATTGATTTTCAATACATAAGATATATTGGATGCCATAAACCGGCTGGCGGTATCGCCGCCGCCGAAGTTCAATCTTTTGGTTGCAGGGAGTATGACTTAAACAAAAGTTTCCTCGATGCGCCAAGGCATACCTGCACAAAGAAAGTTTTGACTAAGATTATTACAAGGCAACACAAAGGCCCAAATGATCGATGTTTTCTAAACCGCCACGGTTCACGATTATTCTTCATCCTCCGCCGCTTCAATCCTCCTCCTCTACCCATTGGCTGAAATCCACGAAGCCCAATCGATGCCCATCGCTTGAAAACAGCTTCCTCATGAATCAAAGACGACGGCTCAATGTCGGGAGCGTAAGTGTGCTTACGGATTGAGGGATCAAGTTTTCCGGTTCAAAAGTTGGAGCGACACACGCTTGTTTCGATCATTGTATTGGGCTTGATAGTGCTCCAAATCGGCTTCTTCCGCCAATTGACAAGCAAGCGGGCGATCGCACGGTTTATTGCACGCAAGTCCTCTTCACTAAAGTCCGAGCCGCCTTCCTTCACACCGATAGCCCCGAGCTGCTTCCACGGGATCAAAATCGCACCTGTGCTTTGGCCCGGATCAAGGCGCTGATGGCTCCGGTTCGTGCAGCAGATTTCTTCACATCTTCAATCCGGGAAGGAAGGATGGAAAGCCGGTTCAAGGTGTCTTGGATCAGGGACGGTGCTGGGTTATTATGTGACATTGTGGTAATGACGCTACTGGCTCCGTATATAGCTGCTCCACTAAAGTGTAGACAGCTTTCGGTTTCTTCCGCACGCCATTACCCAAGTGCCCAACGCGGTGCTCGCATATAATGACAGGATATTTTAAACCGGAATAGTGGGGCAACAGAAAAGCATATCACACTTATTACAAGGAACTTATCAAGATGGCTGCCGCCATAGAATGCACTTGCCGCTTCACGGCCGCCGATCATCCACCACCGGTTTAAGGGCAGCAAAGATTCTCGCCCGCTTAAGCAAATTGGCCTTTTCGTGGCCTGCATCACTGCTCCTTCTTCCTGTTCTCCTTCATTTGTTCCGCAGCAGTCAAAGCATGGTTAGCTCTTTCTTGGCTTTGTCTGTTTCGCCTGTTGGGTTTTCAATGTCACCAGAATCGGCAATCCGATCGTCCTTGATTTTCACCTCACTGCATGGACAGTATGATCAGCCAGCGACATAGATTCAAGTCTCAACCACACAACATAGTTATATGCTTGACACTTGGGGCTAATGTACCTTCATTTTTCTACTATCGATACAAGGCAAAGTCCCAAGTTCAATACGATTATTCAACTCGCACTTGGGGGCTAATGGCTATTTGATTCTATTAAAGGAAGTTTTGGAGTGCCGGTTTATGTATGCACATTTCAAACCGCCCTGGTGGTTATGAGGGAAGATTGCAAGTCTATCAATGAAAGTTGTCAAGTACCGCTTGATCAAAGATTGCAAACCGCCCTTGGGGGCTACAAGGATTACTATATTGGTGATAAGGAAAGGAGTGTTACCAAACTTATCTCTCATCAGTTTCACCAAGCCGACTTCATAATCACGGCTCTTGTAAAGCGGTTTAGATATCCGAATGAAGATCTTGGGCGCCATAGCGGCATATGTTTCAGCTCTACATTCCACTTTCCTTTGTTAAAAGTGGAAGAGTCCTCTTCACAAGATGTCGGGTTAGAGTGGCAGATTCCCGGTCGAGTGGCCTGCTCGTTGATTACAACGTCGCCATCTTTCGATTCGACGGATCGTGGGCACACCTGTTTCAGCTGGACTATGAGGATCTTCAAACCGGACGGAACGGGCGGCCGGATCAACAGACATTGAAACAGATCGCTGGCCTCTCCTCCGAATCACATCTTCTTGAACCGGGGATCACTCGGAATGTCTTCAAAAGCAACATTTTCATGATCCGCGCCGCCATGATCTCAAGCGGCAGCCTCTTCACTGTTTTTCCAAGCGAGCTTTCTTCTTTGGGTTTCGTTTGGTCCTCAAGAAACAAAAGATTCGAAATAAGGCACATGCATTACGTAAGAAATTGACAAACATGTGGTCATATTGACTTACCCGACAGCCTATCTTGATGGTGGTAGCTGAGTGGTCGACGATTCGCCAGAGGATGAATGAGAGGTGACCGATAATCGGAGTCGGACGGATTAAGAGGTTGACGGAATAAACCCGCTTTGGAATTCAAGGTAATAAAATGGTTGAAACCTCGGTGCGGCGCTTCGAGCCGGGCTGTTTGGTAAACCGCAGAGGTAACTACCGTCCGTTGTGCCGGGTTGTCGGCGCGGCCTCGTCGGTCTTTGTGTCTTCATAAGAAGTTTGGGATCCAAGTGAGCAAGAGGGTGAGAAAAGTTAACTTTCCGGTTTGCCGGCGAAATTTTGGTGAAGGTAAGTTTGTTGAATCGAAGAGAGAATGGTTACCTCGGCAAATCTAGCGTTGCTGGCTTCAGCGTCATCCTGACAAGCATCGTCATCAATAAGACGTGTAAAAAACAAGCCAAGAGAATCAAGTTCCGGATTACCCACATCATCATCGATGGCCGGATCAGACGAAGCCGTGGTTTTCCTCTTGTGGGCGGATTTCTTGACAACTTTTGTTTTGGGCCGGTTTTGCCGCCCAGCCTTGTCCGCTTTATCTTGAGAGAGTTTCTTGCTCCAAAACGGATCATCACCCTGGATCGGAAATAATTGAGAATTGGAAGTATGAAAGTAATGGTAATATTTAATGATGGCACAGTCAGAGACTTACCGCAGGAGGTGCGTTGAAGGTGCAGTAAGGAGCCAAGCCGGTTTGGGCACAAAGGTGCTCCGGTTCATTCAAAGCATCTTCCTCACTGAATCTGTGACTTCATCTTCACACAATTCCAGTTTGGTGTGTCGGAGTGGGTCATCGACATCGCCGTATATCGGCACATCAAACCGAACGCCGCTCAGAGGCAATATGCCCCAAGATAACCAAGCGTGCGGATCGATCCAGCCAAACCGCTGGCCATAAAGGCCCGGAGCTTGATAGTTGGGGAGCGATTTGCTTTCTCTTTGGCGATCAATCGCTATGAAAAGGATGTGTGTTGTTGAGCCGCCCGACGAAAAACCGTGTAAAGGATTTTCACCTTCAGGAGGTGTCTTTGCAAGAGAACCAAGTTGCGCTCCACTCTTTGGGATGAGAGGAGCTTGACGTGGGGATAAGTGATCTCTTTCCTCTTCTCGATAGCCATACCGCCTAGATTCAAGATTGGGGCCATCGGTGAATTCGGTGCGGCGGTTTAGGTGGAAAAGATCTCTAACAGTTCAACAGAGGGTTCCTCTTGCAGATATGCTTGACAAAGACTTGAAAATGGCACAAGTTGGTAACGGAATTGGGGCCGATATCTTGAGGACGGAGTTGGAAATTGGCCATCACATCCCGATAAAATTTTGACCCGGGCGGTTTGAAACCCCGGAACAAGTGATCCGCGAAAACCACAACTTCTCCTTCCTGAGGGGTAGGAGGACATTCCTCTCCAGGAACCCTCCAATGGATTGTGTTTTGATCATCTAAAGCGCCGATTGATACCAGTTCCTTCAACTGTGTCTCGGAGATGCGGGAAGGAACCCAGTTGCATTCAGACACTGTTTGGCCATCATGAGGTCTACAAGGAGAAGAATCCGTTTAAGAAAGTACTCATTACGAGTAATTGATCTAAGTTATGATAAACCGGAGGAGGTTCCGACGAATCAGTTTGATATGATATGATGTCAGATATATGTTGGCGGTTCAACACAGGGACTAATGGTGTGTCGATGCCGGTTTCGCAATTTTTGATACTATGGTGAGTTAAACCGCCTAATCTTGGCTTCAAAGGAAATGGACAGAAACAGGTTTCACAAGAGTTCATGTTTATTATGGATCAAACGCGAGTTTTCAGAAAACAGGAAAAGCGTCGCGAAAGTAAAGAAGAAACAGGGATGCACCATAAGATATATATATACGCAGAAGATCTATGGGATTCAGATAAGAAAGTGCGGCGGATAAGCAGGAGTCTTCGTTTGGTACAGAACAGGATTCATAGCATGGTTCAAAAGCTAGAAAGGTGAGAGCATACGAAGAACGTGGTATGAAGCTTGAACCCTAGAAACAGATCTAAGATGACGACAGATCAAGAAGGGTAAGAGATTTATCGAAACGGAGGAGATGCGGGAAAGACTCAGATTCTGGTCCGAACAGGTTGATGCAATGCCAAGGTCGAAGCAGACGTTGATGGTGACGACGGAGCTCCAAAGGCAGCGGCGCGAGGAAGAAGAAGAGGAAGCGAAGGGAGAAAACAGAATGACCCTTCGGTCCTATTTATAAGGCAATAAAACTAGGTCAAGCGCGTGAATCCAGGGACGGTCATTAAAGAAGGCGTTATAAAGGATAAACTTCAAGATGACGTCATGCCGGTTTACAGTGACCAGAAGCAATGATGCCATGCCGGTTTACAGTGATCAGAAGCGATGACGACGTGACGATTTATTACACAAAGAAGATATCCACGATGCAGGTTTTATGAAGGATTGACATGAACCAGTTCAAATCAATCTGGGGCCTAATGTTGGGGATATTACCACTAGGTGTAAACCGGCCAAGTTTGGGCCGGGTTAGCTCTGCTAGTGGTGTAGTCATGGAAAGGCCCAAGGCCTATAGTCGGTTTAGAACTTATAGCCGTAAACCGGCCTGATGTATGACTTGTATTGTAAGTTAGAATAGGAGATACCAACCGGGATACGAGTATGAACCGGTTGGGACTCTGCAAACCGACGGGCGTCACTCGTGTATATAAGGGGACGACCCGGCGGCGGTTCAAGACAGACAACCACAACTCGAGCCTAGGCGAAGCTTGTTTGCTCCCTAGCCATCGAAACCACATCAATTCCATCACAACTAGACGTAGGCTTTTACCTTCATCGAAGGGGCCGAACTAGTATAAATCCCTGTGTCTTTGTGTCCGCTTTAACCCCTTCAAGTAAACCCGTTGCGATGGCTCCACGACTAAGTCCTTACGCTAGGACATCTGCCGTGACAAATCCACGACAGAACTCATCCCCGACACTTTGCTGGATCGGAGTCCAAGGATCCACATCGAGCTGAACGTGTGCTGAACTCGGAGGTGCCGTACGTTCGGTACTTGGATCGGTCAGATCGTGAAGACGTACGACTACATCAACCGCGTTGTCATAATGCTTCCGCTTACGGTCTGCGAGGGTACATGGACAATACTCTCCCCTCTCGTTGCTATGCCATCACCATGATCTTGTGTGTACGTAGGAATTTTTTTGAAATTACTACGTTCCCAACAGTGGCATCCGAGCCTGGTTTTATGCGTAGATGTCATATGCACGAGTAGAACACAAGTGAGTTGTGGGCGATACAAGTCATCTTGCTTACCAAAGATGTCATACTTTGGTTCGGGCGGTATTGTGAGATGAAGCGGCCGGACCGACATTACGCGCGCTTTACGCGAGACTGGTTTCACTGCTACGAGCACTCGTGCTTAAAGGTGGCTGGCGGGTGTCTGTCTCTCTCACTTTAGCTGAATCGAGTGTGGCTACGCCGGTCCTTGCGAAGGTTAAAACAGCACTAACTTGACGAACTATCGCTGTGGTTTTGATGCGAGGTAAGAACGGTTCTTGCTAAGCCCGTAGCAGCCACGTAAAATTTGCAACAACAAAGTAGAGGACGCCTAACTTGTTTTTGCAGGCATGTTGTGATGTGATATGGTCAAGACGTGATGCTATATTTTATTGTATGAGATGATCATGTTTTGTAACCGGTTATCGGCAATGGCGAAGCCATATGGTTGTCGCTTATTGTATGAAATGCAACGCTCTATAATTGCTTTACTTTATCACTAAGCGGTAGCGATAGTCGTAGAAGCAATAGATGGCGAGACGACAACGATGCTACGATGGAGATCAAGGTGTCGCTACGGTGACGATGGTGATCACGACGGTGCTTCAAGATGGAGATCACAAGCACAAGATGATGATGGCCATATCATATCACTTATATTGATTGCATGTGATGTTTATCCTTTATGCATCTTATCTTGCTTTGATTGACGGTAGCATTTTAAGATGATCTCTCACTAAAATTATCAAGAAGTGTTCTCCCGAGTATGCACCGCTATGAAAGTTCTTCGTGGCCGAGACACCACGTGATGATCGGGTATGATAGGCTCTACGTTCAAATACAACGGGTGGAAAACAGTTGCACACGCGGAATACTCAGGTTAAACTTGACGAGCCTAGCATATAACAGATATGGCCTCGAAACACGGAGACCGAAAGGTCGAGCGTGAATCATATAGTAGATATGATCAACATAGTTTGTTGACATCGGATTTTGGCAAGGTACAAAAGGCAAGTAAGATGGCCTCAAGTGAAAGAGTTTTTAGCATGCAAAGTTTCAGGTCGCCGAGTGGAATAACTTTGATGTTTAATTTATTTCCATTCGACCTTATCTCGGTGGCCGAAGTTGTACTTCGAGTGACAAAATTCAACATTCCGAGTGGTTTTCGGCCAATCATGCCTTCAAGACGACCTCGGATGAAGGAGTATTCTAAAGGAATTGTCTTCGTCTCGTCGAGGCAATCAATTTTGATATATAAATCATCTCAATCCGAGTTCATATGCAAAAGTTAGAGGCAATACACTGCAGGCCGAAGCTGAGTGGAAATATGGCGCGAAGTACCAGACGCCATGTCTGATGGGTCGCGCGAGCAATTCGGCCCTTAAGAAGTCCTTGAATCAGAAAAACTTCAACACGAGAAAGTTTCGTCTCGTCGAGCCGATCGATCTTCATATAAAATTCGTCTCTATCCGAGGTCGTATGAGACTTGGGGAGACAAATCAAAATCAGGCTATCTTTTTGGTCGAGTGAAAAGCTTACCATCCGAGTGAAAACTCACCGGTCGAGTGAAAGCTTACCTTTCGGGTAAAAACCTACCAATTGAGTAAAAGGTTAAAAACCTACCGATCGAGAAAAGGTCGAGCGAAAACCTACCGATCGAGTAAAAGGTCGAGTGAAAACTTATCGATCGAGTAAGGGATTACCTTCCGAGTGAAAATATAATTATCCGAGTGGAATATTACCTTCCAAGTGAAAGATTCTAACATCCGAGTGAGAAGTCCAGTCGGACGATCCGATTGTCTCTAATATCCGAGTGGATGAGCTCGAATCCAAGTGAAACTGAGCATGTGCCCGAAAGTTTATCAAGATGATTTCGGGTGAAGAAGTGTTCAATACAGAAGTTGTGTGTATCATCAAGACGGTAAACTTTGGTTTGGGAGTCATCGTCATCAAAGATAGTATATGACCTGCAAATTCACTACAAGACTCGGATAATTTAGTCTACCGCGAGACCGAGTCCGACTGGAAGGTAAAGACGACCTCGAAAAGTATTCAAGATGGCCTTATTTGAAAAAGTGATCAACATGAGAGTTGTTCGTATCGTCGGGGCACACAAGTTTGATATTTGGGCCATCTTGATCGGAGGCCATATGGAGGCTCGGCGGCCTGCACAAGGAGGAAGACAGAAGTTGATCCAGATTCAGACTGAATCCAAGTTGGAATAGAACTAGGACTCTAGGGCGCGAATTGATGTAATTTTTCTTGTAAGGAAAGCCTAGATGAATCCTTTACTTGTACGAGAAGTCCAGCCGCCTCTTATATATATTGGGGGTGACGGCCGATTGAACAACACACAATCGAACAAATCAATATACTACTTTTTCCTGTCTACTTTTTATCTCTCCACCGTTTTTCTCTCTCGTTCTTCGCTGTTCTTCGTGTTTGAGAGCTGCGAATCCCGAGGCTCTAGGGGCGAGCAATCGACCTAGGGCAGCCCATAGCCGCCGCAATCCTCGACGGGTCCCTCCCGGTGCGCTGGGTTTTGGGTCTGCAAAAGCACCCGCCGATCGTCTTGCGTGACGACTTGTCGGTCGGGTCTCCTTCGACGTGAGCTGCGTGCATCACCCGGCGCCGAGGGTACACGTGACGGTTCTAGTGTCAACACACTTTTGGCGACTCATTTGGGGAACAAAGATCAATCATCATCATCCACCATGTCCGATCTTCCCAAGCCATTCGAGGTAGACGTCGATAACATCATTAAGCCCGATCTTGATGAGATATCGGCCGATCATCGCCAAGTCTATGAGGAGTACAAGAAAGCGCGTGAAGAGAAGGATTTGTAGGAGTTCCTTGCAAAGTTCAAGAAGGATCGCCAAGGCAACATCACTCCGATTGAAGAAATCAAGTTCCTCCTCTTCAAGCCGAAAGGAGTTAAACCTTCGTGAGTACTACCTTTTCTCCTGAGCAGTGGGCTGAGATTGAAAGTCGTATTGTTGATGGTAACAATCTAGTCTATCAAACTTTCATAGAAAATACTAATGCTCAGAAGAATACATCTCAATCGTCTAGTGGTAATGATGGTGTAGCTGCTAGTGTGCAAAACCCTAATCTGGCTTTACCTATTGCATCGGCGCCTCCCGTGCCGATGACTTATTATCCTACCCAAACAAATCAGATTGTGGCTGCACCCATCAATCCTATTATGAGCATGCCAGGTTCGGTGGCAACGCCGAACCCAACCTTACCTACAGCTACAACCACTCGACCACTAGCAAATTATGGGTCGACATACATGCCACAGTTCCTACCTACAACTAGTAGTCCTACCCCTCCTATGCCACTGCCACAAGTTTCATCGTCCACTATGGATGATGGTCTAGCTAATCTTAGAGAGGAGATGGCTAAGATGCTTCGAGAGAATTTTGGAGTTGAGTTACCTTGGAATTGGATTTACCAAAAGCCGTACCCAGAGTACTTTGATGCCATCCAAAGGTGCCTCCGTGATATAAAATTCCAGATTTTGTTAAGTTTAATGGAGAAGGCACAAAAACCACATGGGAGCATGTTAGTCAATACTTAGCACAATTGGGTGAGGCAGGCTCTTGAATGAGTTGAAAGTGCGTTTATTTCCTTTGTCATTAATCTGGTACCGCATTTTCATGGTTTTCTTCTTTACCACATGGTTCCATTCGAGTTTGGTCGCAGCTAGAGCAGAAATTTCATGATCACTTTTATAGCGGCGATAATGAACTCAAGTTGTCACATCTAACATCGGTTAAGCGAAGCATGATGAATCGGTCTCCGATTACGTCAAGAGATTCAGAGAAACGAAAAACCGTGTTTTAGTTTGGTGATAACCGAGAGAGACTTGGCAGACCTAGTCTTTGAGTGGTTTGAGAACTCCCATTAGAGAAAAGCTAGAAGGCTATGAGTTTTAAATATCAACCAAGTCTTACAAAGGGCCTTGGCTCAGAAAGCGAAGCAAAGATCTCAAAGAAGTGCATAGATACAAAGCCGATCGACCAAAGATGAATATGGTGGAATATGATATGATCACTTTCGGATGATGAGGGTGATGTTTTTGTTATTGAATTTGTTTGGCCATCTAAGGCCAAACCCTTTACTTACAATGATCTCAAACCGATTCATAAGAATCGTGATGAAGAGATGAAGTTTACTTTTAACATTGCTAAGTGTGATAGAATATTTGATGCTTTGCTGCAGGCTAAGATTATTAGAATATCTCATACTTTACCGCCGTTTGAAGAGCTGAAACGGCGTGCTTATTGCAAGTATCATAACTCTTTTTCTCATGCTACTAACGATTGCAATGCTTTTCAACGACAGATACAATCGGCCATTAATGATGGACGATTGAACTTTTCTGAGATGCAAGTTGATAAACAGCTCTATCCAATGAACACCACGGATTTAGAAGGGAAGAAGCTGCTCATTCGGCCGGAGGTAGCCGAATCTGCTAATAAAGCTAATGTCATTGTTGGTGAGCCCAGGAAAGACAAGGAGGGCGACAAGGTCGTGGGGAGACATGTTGTGCTTGATAAGCAACCCGATGGCAAGGAAGTGATCAAGATCACCATCAAGAATCCTACACTGGGGCAAACACAGTGCAAAGAGACACTCGAGTTAAATTTGTCAAGCCCAAGAGTCCAGAAGTTGGCAAATGGAAGAGGAATGAAGCTAAAGTGCAATGCAAGCGGATCAAGCCAACTTTTGATATGTTGCTGTCCAAATATGCTAATCAGTCGGCTGGTCCCAGCTCTAACCGGCCATCACACTTGAAGCGACCAAGGTCACCATCAGATGATATGTTCAGTCGGTATGCAAAACTGAGTGGACCAAAGGCACTATTTCCAGAAGAGCAGAGGCAAACTGTTTGGGACCGACTTGAATACTCATATAATGGCCGACTAAACATTGGCAACTATTAGTCGGCTGGTCAAAATATGCGACCGAGTGGAAACTATCCTAGTGTAAGAATGCACCCAGGTGGAAGCTATCCAAATGAAAAAATATGGATGGGTAGATTCCATCAGAGTGACGTCCATCCGAGTGGATTCCATCCGAGTAAAAAGGTGCGCCCGAGTGGAAATTTCATGCATCTGGAAAGTCGAAAAGAATGGCGTGTTAAGTCACCAAGTGTTGCAGCAGTTGAGTCGGGAAAAGACAAGGAGAAAATGGATGTCGACTCACTTATCTTGGGCACCGAAACATTCCCCATACAGCAGCCGACTGTGCATAATCACTCGACTAAGCCGATACTTGCTATCGCGCCAAAGCACTCGGTTAATGACCATGAGGCAAGCACCAACCAAGTAAAGGTGAGAGATGCTAAATACACTTGACCAAAGTGGTGTCCTCCAGGGCTGACAAAGACACAGAAGAGGAAACTACAAAGGTTAAGGAGTCAAGAGATGGCAGAGCAGGAGGCCGAGAAGCAAAGGGATAAGTTGTTCAATGACACTCGGCCCATGGTTCCCGCAAAACAAGTGTGGAGGCCAAAAAAAATACAAGATACATCAGCTTCTACATCTATCACAGAAGTGCCTACACCACCCAAGAAAGACGATTTGACGGCTATTACATCGTCTGCGACACTTCTTACTTCTCCTTCACTCAGCCAGATTTCAGAATCGGTCGATCCACTCGAAGAAGAGGTTGATATGTTGGACTATGAGTCTACGCCGGTTCATGAAGGTATGGATATCAATATGGTGTATTATTTACCTGCTGAGTTTCATGCTGTAGATGAGGAAGGGGAAGTGGCTCAGCTGGATTTTGGCCCTAAAAACGCAATATTCGAGAAGCCAAAAGAACCAGTGACACATTTGAAACCGTTGTATCTCAGAGGTCATATCAATGGATCGCCACTCAGTCGAATGCTTGTTGATGGTGGTGCTATGGTAAATCTTATGCCCTATTCGGTCTTCAAAAAATTGGGTTTGCCCGATGACGAACTGATGAAGACGAATATGGTGCTCAACGGATTTGAAGGCAAAGAGAAAACTGAAGCCAAAGGTGTGATGTATGTGGAGCTTACGGTCGGAAGCAAAACTTTGGCTACTGCATTCTTTGTCGCTGAGGTGCAAGGTAACTACAACGTCATACTAGGCCGTGATTGGGTTCATGCAAACCAGTGCGTGCCATCCACTATGCACCAGTTTCTGATCCAATGGGTTGATGATGAAGTGGAAGTCATTCATGCAGATAATTTGGCCTGTGTTGCTTTGGCCGATGCATCGGTGGATTGGCAACATCCCAATGCTACTTGCTTGACGGGACGTGATTTGTCAGAGTTTGATTTTCTCAGCGCGACCAAGAATGGTTTTGTGCCCGTGTCTTTAAAGCCGACTGAATGCAATCGGCTCCAAGGTATGATATGTTTAAATGGATCCTAATTCCGAGTGGTTACAAAAACGTCTTGTAAAATATCGGTCCAGCGAGAACGATATGTATGAGTCTATTGAGGAGTTGGATGACATGGATAAACTTGGACAAGGTTTTACATCGGCCGATCCGTTAGAAGAGGTAGATATCGGAGACGGATCAGTCAGTTGACCGACATTTATAAAAAAAAATTGAAAGCCGATTGTAAAGCTAAATTAATCGGGCTATTGAAAGAATATGTTTGTTGCTTTGCATGGGAATATCATGAGATGCCAGGGTTGAGCCGAGAGCTAGTGGAGCATTGGTTGCCTATAAAAGCCGGTTTTAGACCTTATAAACAGTCGGCCAGAAAGTTTAATCCGAAAACATATGACCGGATCAAGGAAGAGATCGGTCGACTGCTTGAAGCTAATTTCATTCGACCTTGCAGGTATGCCGAGTGGATTTCTAACATTGTCCCAGTGGAGAAGAAGGGATCCGGCAAGTTGAGGGTGTGCATTGACTTCAGAGATTTGAATAGGGCTACACCCAAAGATGAGTATCCCATGCCAATAGCCGATATGCTTATTAATGATGCTTCTGGACATAAGGTTATTAGCTTTCTAGATGGTAATGCCGGATACAATCAAATTTTTATGGTCAAGAGGACATGTACAAAACAGCTTCCGATGTCCCTGGTTTCCTTGGTTTATTCGAGTGGACGGTGATGACATTCGGATTGAAAAATGTCAGCCACATATCAAAGGGCTATGAATTTTATTTTTCATGATTTACTCGGTATCATACTTGAAGTTTATATTGATGATATTGTTGTCAAATCGGATGCTTTTGAATCTCACTTGGCCGATTTGTTTTAGCTTTTGAAAGAATGAAAAGTATGGATCAAGATGAATCCTTTGAAGTGTGCATTAGCGTGTCACCGGCAAATTTTTGGGTTTCATTATTCATGAAGATGGCATCAAATCGATCCCAAAAGATAGAGGCCATACAGAAGTGGAGGCTCCAACATGCAAGAGAGATATGCAAAAGTTCCTTGGCAAGGTCAATTATTTGAGAAGGTTCATAGCTAATCTGTCGTGGAAAGTTGATGCATTTACTCCTATCCTTCGTTAAAGAATGATGTTGATTTCACTTGGGGGCAAAACAGCAAGAAGCCTTTGATATGATCAAGAATTGTTTGTGCACTCCTCCGTGATGAAAGCACCCAAGCATAGAGAGCCTTTTAAACTTTATATCGCAGCAGAGGAAGGTGTTATTGGTGCTGTTTTGACTCAAGATACCGAAGGAAAAGAGCATGCCATTACATATTTGAGCAGACGTTTATTGGACGCCGAGACAAGGTATACATTTATTGAAAAACTATGTCTATGCTTATATTACGCTTGCACAAAATTGAGACATTACCTAGTGCCGAGTGCTTATGTAGTAGCTTGTCAAACCGATGTCATTAAGTACATGTTGCATAGGCCAATTCTTAGTGGTAGAATTGGCAAGTGGGCTTATGCTTTGATTGAGTATGATTTGGCTTATGAATCTTTAAATCCATGAAAGGCCAAATTGTTGCTAATTTCATTGTTGAACATCGGATTAATGACAAGCATGATGTTGATATGAACCTTGTTTCATTAGTGCCATGGAGATTGTACTTTGATGGTTCAGTTTGCAGCAATGGCCAAGGTGTTGGTATTGTTTATATATCTCCTCATGGTGCTGTTTTTGAAGCCTCATGCCGCTTAGAATATTTTTGCACAAATAATCAAGCCGAATATGAAGCATTGTTATTCGGTCTAGAGATGTTACTTGCTATAGGTGTTACACATATTGAGGCTTACGGTGATTCGTTACTAGTGGTGCAAAGAAATATCCGAGTCTTTCAAAGTGTTTTGACGAATCACTTAATGTTTATCTTGATAAATGTCTAGATATAATTTCTACTTTGGATTGTTTTAGCATTGCACATATATCTAGACATGACAACTGGAAAGCAAATAAGTTGGCACAGCAAGCATCTGGATATCATGTTGATCATGGCATGTTTCATATCTCTCAAAGACCGATGTCTTGTCTTGCCAATATGGGAGAGGCCGAGCCTGAACCCACTAATTCGGACATTAACAAAAAATCTAGTGCAGGTGATAATTCCGACTAGAGGAAGCCCATTGTTGATTACTTGTGCAATTCGAGTGAAAGGGTGGACAGGGCTGTTTGGCGTATGGCTTTCAAGTATACAATGAGAGATGATGGTCTTTATCGCCGAACAGTCGATGATGTTCTTCTAAAGTGTTTGGATGAGGACCAGGCAAGAGTTGCTATGGGAGAAGTACATGAAGGTATTTGTGGCACTCACCAGTCGGCTCCCAAAATGAAATGGCTATTGCGACGTGCTGGGTTTTATTGGCCGACTATGATTAATGATTGCTTCAGATATTATAAAGGGTGTGAAGCTTGTCAAAAGTTTGGTGATATTCAATTGGCTCCTGCCGCTATGTTACATCCTATTATCAAACCGTGGCCTTTCAGAGGTTGGGGTTTAGATTTCATTGACAAATCCACCCGCCTTCCTCAAAAGGGCATCGGTTCAGATTGGTGGCAAATGATTATTTCACTAAATGGTCTGAAGCAGTACCTCTCAAGAACATGACACATACGGAGGTAATTCAATTCATAACCGAACACATTATTCATAGATTCGGTATTCCTCAAACGTTAACTACAGATCAAGGTTCATCTTTTATGTCACACCAAGTCAGAGAGTTTGCCGAATCTTATAATATAAAGTTGCTCAATTCCTCTCCATATTATGCCCAAACTAATGGACAAGCCGAGTCTAGCAATAAAATTTTAATCAAGCTCATCAAGAAGAAGATTGAGGATAATCCGAGGAGATGGCATGAGTTGTTGTCTGATGCTTTATGGGCACATAGAATTTCAAGGCATGGTGCTACGAAGGTAACTCCATATGAGCTAGTATATGGTCAAGAGGTCATTTTACAAATAGAAGTAAATTTGAATGCTTTGAGAATAGCCAAACAAAATGATTTATCGGTAGTAGACTTTTATAACTTGATGATGGACAATATTGATGAAGTTGCCGATAAACGTTTGGTTGCTTTGGAGTCCATAGAGAGAGACAAGTTGAGGGTTGCAAGAGCTTACAATAAGAAAGTTAAGTTGAAGAATTTTCAAGTTGGTGAACTCGTCTGGAAAGTGATTCTGCCGATTGGTTCAAGAGATAGAAAATTCGGGAAGTGGTCTCCAAGTTGGGAAGGTCCTTTTGGGATTACAAGGGTTGTTCCTGGAAATTCATATTTGGTAGAATCAATACAAGGGGCATTGTTACCCCAGCTCTCAACGGAAAATATTTGAAGAAGTACCACCCGAGTGTGTGGCAGGAAGCCTGAGTAGGCAATGGCCGATATATGATTATCACCCTTAGCACAAACATGGCCAATACATAATTATCGCCCTGAGGAAAATAAATGTCTGATGGAGTGTTGACATCGTCCTTAGAATAAACACCGTGCATATTATTTTTCGGCGTGCAAGCTTTGCCGAAAAACAGGGGGCATGTGTTGACATCGGATTTTGGCAAGGTACAAAAGGCAAGTAAGATGGCCTCAAGTGAAAGAGTTTTCAGCATGCAAAGTTTCAGGTCGCCGAGTGGAATAACTTTGATGTTTAATTTATTGCCATTCGACCTTATCTCGGTGGCCGAAGTTGTACTCCGAGTGACAAAATTCAACATTCCGAGTGGTTTTCGGCCAATCATGCCTTCAAGACGACCTCGGATGAAGGAGTATTCTAAAGGAATTGTCTTCGTCTCGTCGAGGCAATCGATTTTGATATATAAATCATCTCAATCCGAGTTCATATGCAGAAGTTAGAGGCAATACACTGCAGGCCGAAGTTGAGTGGAAATATGGCGCGAAGTACCAGACGCCATGTCTGATGGGTCGCGTGAGCAATTCGGCCCTTAAGAAGTCCTTGAATCTGAAAAACTTCAACACGAGGAAGTTTCGTCTCGTCAAGCCGATCGATTTTCATATATAATTCGTCTCAATCCGAGGTCGTATGAGACTTGGGGAGACAAATCAAGATCAGTCTATGTTTTTGGTCGAGTGAAAAGCTTACCATCCGAGTGAAAACTCACCGGTCGAGTGAAAGCTTACCTTTCGGGTAAAAACCTACCAATTGAGTAAAAGGTTAAAAACCTACCGACCGAGAAAAGGTCGAGTGAAAACCTACCGATCGAGTAAAAGGTCGAGTGAAAACTTATCGATCGAGTAAGGGATTACCTTCCGAGTGAAAATATAATTATCCGAGTGGAATATTACCTTCCAAGTGAAAGATTCTAACATCTGAGTGAAAAGTCCAGTCGGACGATCCGAGTGTCTCTAATATCCGAGTGGATGAGCTCGAATCCAAGTGAAACTGAGCATGTGCTTGAAAGTTTATCAAGATGATTTCGGGTGAAGAAGTGTTCAATACAGAAGTTGTGCGTATCATCAAGACGGTAAACTTTGGTTTTGGAGTCATCGTCATCAAAGATAGTATATGACCTGCAAATTCACTACAAGACTCGGATAATTCAGTCTACCGCAAGACCGAGTCCGACTGGAAGGTAAAGACGACCTCGAAAAGTATTCAAGATGGCCTTATTTGAAAAAGTGATCAACATGAGAGTTGTTCTATCGTCGAGGCGCACAAGTTTGATAGTTGGGCCATCTTGATCGGAGGTCATATGGAGGCTCGGCGGCCTGCACAAGGAGGAAGAGAGAAGTTGAGCCAGATTCAAACTGAATCCGAGTTGGAATAGAACTAGGACTCTAGGGCGCGAATTGATGTAATTTTTCTTGCAAGGAAAGCCTAGATGAATCCTTTACTTGTACGGGAAGTCCAGCCGCCTCTTATATATGTTGGGGGTGACGGCCGATTGAACAACACACAATCGAACAAATCAATATACTACTTTTTCCCGCTCTACTTTTTATCTCTCCACCGCTTTTCTCTCTCGTTCTTCGTTGTTCTTCGTGTTTGAGAGCTGCGAATCCCGAGGCTCTAGGGGCGAGCGAATCGACCTAGGGCAGCCCATAGCCGCCGCAATCCCTGACGGGGTCCCTCCCGGGTGCGCGGGGTTTCGGGTTTTAAAAAGCACCCGCCGACTGTCTTGCGTATCGCGCTGTCGGTCGGGTCTCCTTCGACGTGAGCTGCGGTGCATCACCCCCGGCGTCGAGGGTACACGTGACGTGTTCGTGTGTCAATATAGTGATGTTCACCATTGAAACTACTCCATCTCACGTGATGATTGGACATGGTGTAGTTGATATGGATCACGTAATCACTTAGAGGATTAGAGGGATGTCTATCTAAGTGGGAGTTCTTAAGTAATATGATTAATTGAACTTAAATTTATCATGAACTTAGTACCTGATAGTATTTTGCTTGTCCATGTTTGTTGTAGATAGATGGCTCGTGTTGTTGTTCCATTGAATTTTAATGCGTTCCTTGAGAAAGCAAAGTTGAAAGATGATGGTAGAAATTACACGGACTGGGTCCGTAACCTGAGGATTATCCTCATTGTCGCACGTAAGAATTATGTCCCGAAGCACCGCTGGTGCTCGCCCGCCGCCGATGTAATGGCGACGTTAAGAACGTCTGGCGAGCAAAGCTGATGACTACTCGATAGTTCAGTGTGCCATGCTTTACGGCTTAGAACCGGGTCTTCAACGATGTTTTGAACGTCATGGAGCATATGAGATGTTCCAGGAGTTGAAGTTAATATTTCAAGCAAATGCCCGGATTGAGAGATATGAAGTCTCCAATAAGTTCTATAGCTGCAACTAGGAGTTAATCTTCCTGATGATAGTGTCATTGACAGAATTCTTCAATCACTGCCACCAAGCTACAAGAGCTTTGTGATGAAATATAATATGCAAGGGATGGACAAGACTATTCCTGAGCTCTTCGCAATGCTAAAAGTCGCGGAGGTAGAAATCAAGAAGGAGCATCAAGTGTTGATGGTTAACAAGACCACCAGCCAAGAAAAGGGAAAAGGGAAGAAGAAGGGAACTTCAAGAAGAACAACAAACAAGTTGTCTGCTCAAGAGAAGAAACCCAAGTCCGGACCTAAGCACGAGATCGAGTGCTTCTACCGCAAGCGATCGACATCGAAGCGGAACTGCCCCAAGTATTTGGCGGATAAGAAGGATGGCAAAGTGAACAAAGGTATATGTGATATACATATTATTGATGTGTACCTTACTAATGCTCGCAGAGTACCGGTATTTGATACTGGTTCATTGCTAATATTTGCAACTCAAACAGGACTACGGATTGCTTAAGATTGAATAAGGACGAGGTGACGATGCGCATGGGAAATGGTTCCAAAGTCGATGTGATCGCGGTCGGCACGCTACCTCTACATCTACCATCGGGATTAGTTTTAGACCTAAATAATTGTTGTTTGGTGCCGCGTTGAGCATGAACATTATATCTGGATCTTGTTTGATGCGAGACGGTTATTCATTTAAATCGAGAATAATGGTTGTTCTATTTATATGAGTAATATCTTTTATGGTCATGCACCCTTGAAGAGTGGTCTATTTTTATTGAATCTCGATAGTAGTGATAGACATATTCATAGTGTTGAAACCAAAAGATGCAGAGTTGATAATGATAGTGCAACTTATTTGTGGCATCGCCGTTTAGGTCATATCGATTGTAAAGCGCATGAAGAAACTCCATCTTGATGGGCTTTTGGAATCACTTGATTATGAATCACTTGGTACTTGCGTAACCGTGCCTCATGGGCAAGATGACTAAAACGCCGTTCTCGGAACTATGGAGCGAGCAACCGATTTGTTGGAAATCATATATACCGATGTTTGTGGTCCAATGAATGTTGAGGCTCGCGGCGGGTATCGTTATTTTCTCACCTTCACAGATGATTTGAGCAGATATGGATATATCTACTTAATGAAACACAAGTCTGAAACATTTGAAAAGTTCAAAGAATTTCAGAGTGAAGTGGAAAATCATCGTAACAAGGAAATAAAATTTCTACGATCTGATCGTGGAGGAGAATTTTTGAGTTACGAGTTTGGTCTACATTTGAAACAATGCGGAATAGTTTCGCAACTCACGCCACCCGGAACACCACAACGAAATGGTGTGTCCGAACATCGTAATCGTACTTTACTAGATATGGTGCGATCTATGATGTCTCTTACTAATTTACCGCTATCATTTTGGGGTTATGCTTTAGAGACGGCCGCATTCACATTAAATCGGGCACCATCAAAATCCGTTGAGACGACGCCTTATGAACTATGGTTTGGCAAGAAACCAAAGTTGTCGTTTCTTAAAGTTTGGGGCTGCGATGCTTATGTGAAGAAACTTCAACCAGATAAGCTCGAACCTAAATTGGAGAAATGTGTCTTCATAGGATACCCAAAAGAGACTGTTGGGTACACCTTCTATCACAGATCTGAGGGCATGATTTTCGTTGCTAAATTCGGATCCTTTCTAGAGAAGGAGTTTCTCTCGAAAGAAGTGAGTGGGAGGAAAGTAGAACTTGATGAGGTAACTGTACCTGCTCCCTTATTGGAAAGTAGTTCATCACAAGAACCGGTTCCTGTGACAACTACACCAATTAGTAGGAAGCTAATGATATTGATGATGAAACTTCAGATCAAGTTTCTACTGAACCTCGTAGGTCTACCAGAGTAAGATCCACACCGGAGTGGTACGGTAATCCTATTCTGGAAGTCATGTTACTTGACCATGATGAACCTATGAACTATGAGGAAGCGATGATGGGCCCAGATTCTGCAAAATGGCTAGAGGCCATGAAATGTGAGATGGGATCCATGTATGAGAACAAAGTATGGACTTTGGTTGACTTGCCCGATGATCGGCAAGCCATTGAGAATAAATGGATCTTTAAGAAGAAGACTGACGCTGATGGTAATGTAACTATCTATAAAGCTCGACTTGTTGCGAAAGGTTTTCGACAAGTTCAAGGGGTTGACTACGATGAGACTTTCTCACCAGAGCGATGCTTAAGTCTGTCCGAATCATGTTAGCTATTGCTGCATTTTATGATTATGAAATTTGGCAAATGGATGTCAAAACTGCATTCTTGAATGGATTTCGGAAGAAGAGTTGTATATGATGCAGCGAGAAGGTTTTGTTGATCCAAAAGGTGCTAACAAAGTGTGCAAGCTCCAAATGATCCATTTATGGACTGGTGCAAGCATCTCGAGTTGGAATAAACGCTTTGATAGTATGATCAAAGCATATGGTTTTATATGACTTTTGGAGAAGCTCAGATTTACAAGGAAGTGAGTGGGAGCTCAGTAGCATTTCGATATTATATGTAGATGACATATTATTAATTGGAAATGATATAGAATTTCTGGATAGCATAAAGGGATACTTGAATAAAAGTTTTTCAATGAAAGACCTCGATGAAGCTGCTTACATATTGGGCATCAAGATTTATAGAGATAGCTCAAGACGCTTAATAGGACTTTCACAAAGCACATACCTTGATAAAATTTTGAAAAAGTTCAAAATGGATCAGGCAAAGAAAGGGTTCTTGCCCATGCTACAAGGTGTGAAGTTGAGTCAGACTCAATGCCTGACCACGGCAGAAGATAGAGAGAAAATGAAAGATGTTCCTATGCTTCACCATAGGCTCTATCATGTATGCAATGTTGTGTACGGACTGACGTATGCTTAGCAATAAGCTTGGCGGAAGGTACCAAAGTAATCCATGAGTGGATCATCGACAGCGGTCAAGAACATCCTGAAATACCGAAAAGGACTAAGGATATGTTTCTTGTATATGGAGGTGACAAAGAGCTAGTCATAAATGGTTACGCCGATGTAAGTTTTGACACCGATCCGGACGATTCTAAATCGCAAACCGGATACGTGTTTTTATTAAACGGTGGAGCTGTAAGTTGGTGCAGTTCTAAACAAAGCGCCATGGCGGGATCTACATGTGAAGCGGAGTACATAGCTGCTTCGAAGCAACAAATGAAGGAGTCGGATGAAGGAGTTCATTTCCGATCTAGGTGTCATACCTAGTGCATCGGGACCAATGAAGATCTTCGTGACAATATGGTGCAATTGCCTTGGCAAAGGAATCCAGATTTCACAAGAGGACCAAGCACATCAAGAGACGCTTCAATTCCATCCGGGACCAAGTCCAAGTGGGAGACATAGAAATTTGCAAGATACATACGGATCTGAATGTTGCGCACTCCATCGACTAAGCCTCTCTCACGAGCAAAACATGATCAGCACCAAGACTCCATGGGTGTTAGGATCATTACTGTGTAATCTAGATTATTGACTCTAGTGCAAGTGGGAGACTGAAGGAAATATTCCCTAGAGGCAATAATAAAGTTATTATTTATTTCCTCGTATCATGATAAATGTTTATTATTCATGCTAGAATTGTATTAACCGGAAACATGATACATGTGTGAATACATAGACAAACACAACGTCACTAGTATGCCTCTACTTGACTAGCTCATTAATCAAGGATGGTTATGTTTCCTAACCATAGACATGTGTTGTCATTTGATTAATGGGATCACATCATTAGGAGAATGATGTGATTGACATGACCCATTCCGTTAGCCTAGCACTTGATCGTTTAGTATATTGCTATTGCTTTCTTCATGACTTATACATGTTCCTGTAACTATGAGATTATGCAACTCCTGTTTACGGAGGAACACTTTGGTGCTACCAAACGCCACAACAGAATCGGGTGATTATAAAGGAGTACTACAGTGTCTCCAAAGGTACATGTTGGGTCGACGATTTCGAGATTAGGTTTTGTCACTCCGATTGTCGGAGAGGTATCTCGGCCCTCTCGGTAATGCACATCACTATAAGCCTTGCAAGCAATGTAGTTAATGAGCTAGTTACGAAATGATGCATTACGTAACGAGTAAAGAGACTTGCCGTAACGAGATTGAACTAGGTATTGATACCGACGATCGAATCTCGCAAGTAACATACCGGCGACAAAGGAACAACGATGTTGTTATGCGGTTTCGACCGATAAAGATCTTCGAGAATATGTAGGAGCCAATATGGGCATCCGGTTCCGCTATTGGTTATCGACGAGAATAGTTCTAGGTCACGTCTACATAGTTCTCGAACCCGTAGGGTTCGCACGCTAACGCTACGATGACGCTTTTATTATGAGTTTATAAGTTTTGATGTACCGAAGTTTGTTCGGAGTCCCGGATGTGATCACGGACATGACGAGGAGTCTCGAAATGGTCGAGACATAAAGATTGATATATTGGAAGCCTATGTTTGGACATCGGGAGTGTTCCGAGTGAAATCGGCATTTTACCGGAGTACCGGGAGGTTACCAGAACCCCCCGGTGACCTAATGGGCCTTATTGGGCCTAGTGGAGGAAGAGGAGAAGGGCAAGGGCAGCCGCGCCTCCCCTAAAGCACGAATAGGACAAGGAGGCGGCGCCCCTTCCTTTCCCCCAAGTCCTAGTCCAACTAGGGAAGGAGGGAGTCCTACTCCGGTGGGAGTAGGACTCCTCCCAGCGCCTCCTCCTAGGGCCGGCCGCACCCCCTTGCTCCTTTATATACTGGGGCGGGGCACCCTAGAACACACAAGTTGATCTACGGATCGTTCCTTAGCCGTGTGCGTGCCCCTCCACCATATTCCACCTCGGTCATATCGTCATGAGTTTAGGCGAAGCCTCGCGCCGTAGAGCATCATCATCGCCACCACACCGTCGTCTCGTGGAACTCATCCCGACACTTTGCCGGATCGAGTCCGGGATCGCCATCGAAATGAACGCAGTGTTGAACTCGGAGGCGCCAGACGTTCGGTACTTGGATCGGTCGGATCGTGAAGACGCACGACTACATCGACAGCGTTGTCATAACGCTTCGCCACGGTCTCACGAGGGTACGTGGACAATACTCTCCCCTCTCGTTGCTATGCCATCACCATGATCTTGTGTGTACGTAGGATTTTTTTTTGAAATTACTACGTTCCCAACATTTTCATGCTTCAGGGCAAACCTATAAACCTATAGTGAGGTCCCCAATCAGGCATTTGCGGTCTTTGCGGTCACCAGGCAGACTAGATCATCTACATTCGTACTACTTCGGAAAGCATGCAATATGCCCTTTTATGAGTGCTGCCATTTTTATGAGGGTGGGTGCAACCAATTCCACAATCTAGACCTGCTTTATTTTCCTCTCCTTGAGAGGTGGTCCTCCAGTTACTCGGGAAAAAGATTGCAAGATTTTTTTTACATGAAGAATGCCAGATTTTTATACTTCAAAGTTGAAGTTTTCTTTCTTTCTCTTTGGGAGCACAAAGTTCAGATGGATATGCACCGTGGACCAAAAGCCACCCGACTAACCACCAGCAAACTACATGCAGTCTAGCAAGCCCAGCATCCTTTGCTATGTGGCATATGATATCGACAACCCATTCAGTAACTACCACGGACTGGCTAAGGAGGAAACACTCACCTCCCCCCTCCCCCCACCCCACTCAACATTTTCTCAGTTTCATTTTGCCTTTTATTTCACTTTACCAAATATTTCAGGATTTAAGAAAAAAAAATCACAAACAGTTGCAAATTTTGAAAGAGAAAAGTTTGAGAAATCATAAAAAAATCGTGAATTAAACTGTTCATTATTTAAAAAATGGTTGGGAAATCACGAAATGTTAGCGGATACAAAAAATGTTCATATTTTTTTATTAAAAGATCGCATATTCAAAAAATGTTCACTGATTTTGAGAATATGTTCAGAATTCTAAAAAATGTTCGCGAATCTGAAAAACTATTCACGAATTCTCAGAATGTTATGATTTTTTAATGTTCATAAAATTTAAAGAATGTTTGCCATTTTCAATTACCTAAATTCGAAAAAAATCAATTCAAAAAATAAATCGTTGAAATGAAAAATGTTTGTCAAAACAAAAAAATGTTCATGAATTTCGAACATGGTCCCCAAATTTCAGAAAAAGGTTCACCGATCTAAAAAAATGTACACAAGTTTTGAAGGAATGTTTGCAATTTTAAAATATGTTCGTGAATTTAAAAAATCTAAATTCCTGGAGAAATGTTTGAAATGTGAAAATAGTTCACAAGTTCAGAAAAGAATGTTCGCAAAATGAAAAGGAGAACAAAAAAATAAAGGAAGAATAAAATAAAAGAAAGAAAGAGAAACAACAAAGTAACGAAAATGAAAAGAAAAACAAATATGAAGAAAATAAAAATGTATAAAAATGAAAAGCAGAACCAGAAAAAAACAAGAAAAAAGACCTCAAGGGAGTTAAAAAAAACCATCCCTAACCATCGGGGAAAAGAATCCAGAATGGGCAGGCTGTATAGAGGACGTGGCGCACGGGAGGGTAAGCACAAGTTCCCTATACAGTGACCTACCTGCCAAATAAGAGCCGCACAACGATATGTATCTATACCAATATAAAAACACCCAAAAAAGCATATCCAATTAATCTTGACCATCAAATCATATCAAATCAAACGACTTACACTGCTTCAATATTGAATGCTCAACACATTTAGCGTGCAGTTAATTTTATGCCAAATATAGTGCTAAGCACATAATAACACGTAAATAATATCCTATTTAATATTCGCATGCACTTAATATACTTTCAAATTAATGGGCATTGCACGTACACATTGACTAGTTACTTTTTTTTGAGACAATCTCGCGAAGCTTTTATTAAACCGTCACAATGTTTACAGGGACGAAAGGAAGATCTCCGGGCTGGCCTAACCAAACATGGCGGCCAACCCCTAGAGAAAGTGCATGCTTCGCTAAATTGTGAGCCTCATAATTTGAGCTCCTAAATTCATGGCTAAACTTACAAAAGTCAAAAAACGATGAGTGATCTATTATTCGTGTATGATTGCTCCATACCGAGATGCATTCTCCTTCGTAATGTCCTCAACCACCACTTTGTAGTCAGACGCCACATGGATCCTCCGCAAGTATTAATCATCTGATAGAGCAAGGGCTTCTCGAATGGCCAATGCTTCCAAAGTCTCCGGTTCTGAAACATGTCTGAACACTAGGGCTGAGGCTCCCAGGAACGATCCATCAGCGCTCCTGCTTATCGCACCCACGGCTCCATATCTTCTGTTTTGGGCTACTGCAGCATCCACGTTTACTTTTGCACTGTCCGCTACCGGCGGTTGCCAGATAGTCGATCTAACGGGCTTTGCTACCGCCGGCTTCGACGACACTGTATTCAACACTTGAAGCTCAGCCATGTATCGCGTGATGAAACCATGTATAGATAATGGTGACTGGAATATGGCCTCGTGGATTGCTTTCCTTCTCGCTCCCCAAATTGCCCACAACGTGACAACTAGCCGAACAAATTCTTCCTTACTCAGTATATCATGTAGCACAAATAGCCAGTCCTTTGGGCTCTCCTCTTGGCGATTAACAAGGTGTTGCACCAGATGTTCAGGGGCCAGCGCCCATACACTGCTGGACATCGGACATGTCAGTAACGCATGCTTCCATGTGTCTCTCGCCCCGCAGAGATTGCATGTATCTTCTGTCGACATATGGCGATGCATAAGCAACTCACCGCAGGGCATAGACTGTCTAGCTAACCTCCAGACGAACATCCTGAGCTTTGAAGGTACCTGGATGTGCCAGATGCTGCTCCAATTCTTGCTTTCATGCTGAACAAATGATGATCCTTCCGTTTCATGCAGCCATGCCTCTCGATTGATTTTTGTTCTCAAAATCATACGGTATGCCGAGCCAACACTGAAAATACCACGTCGTTCCTCGTGCCATGCCCAGAAGTCTGAAATTGTACGCGTACACAGTGGTATCTTTAGGATTTCCTCATAATCAAAGGGAGTGAAAATAGACCGAACTAGTCCTTCATCCCAAGACGCAATAGATGCACTGATGAGTTGCACCACTCTAGTAGGAGGATGCTGCACCAGAGAAGTTATAGGTCTTTTGAAACTCTCCCTCGGTATCCAGTTGTGTTCCCAAATGTCTGTGGTTTCTCCATCTCCAATCCTCCTAATCAAGCCTTGTGCCAAAATGTCTCGGCCATCCAAAATGGCCCTCCAAATCTGCGATGGGTGAGCCCCCAGCTCTGCGTCTAGCAATGAACAATTTGAAAAGTAAACTGATTTTAGGATCCTGGAGCTTAATGAGGATTCCAAAACCATTGTGTGCCAAGCCTGTCGTGCAAGAAGTGCTAGGTTAAATATCTCCATGTCTCTGAATCCGAGGCCCCCCATATATTTCGGTCTCGTCATGACATCCCATGACACCCAACTGGGTTTCCTTCTGCCCTACTTACTCCCCCACCAGAATTGCCTTATGATGGATGTGATGTTCTCGCAGAGCCCCCGCGGCAACCGGAAGCATGCCGTGGAATGAACAGGTATCGCTTGTGCGACAGACTTAATCAAAACTTCTTTGCCCGCCGAGGACAGCAGCTTCTCCATCCACCCTTTGATCTTTTCCCATACTCTATTTCTCAGGTATTTAAACGTTCCATTCTTTGACCAACCCACATCATTTGGCATTCCCAGATACCGTTCAGACAAGGACTCGTTTTGGACCTGTAAAGAATTCTTCAACTCTGTTCTGGTGGGACCCGGACACCCCTTGCTGAAAAATATGGAGGATTTATCATGGTTTATCCTTTGCCCCGAAGCATCACAATATTTCTCTAGCAGGTTTGACACTGCAACTGCTCCCTTTACACTCGCCTTGAAAAGCAACAGGCTGTCATCTGCAAATAGAAGGTGGTTAATGGCTGGAGCCGTGGGGGCCACCTTGATACCTGCTAGTGATGACTGAGAACTGGATTTCAGTAGGCACGAATGGCCCTCTGCTGCAATCAAGAATAAGTAGGGGGAGATTGGGTCTCCCTGCCGGATTCCTCTGGTTGGTTTGAAAGGATCAAGCTTCTCACCATTGAAAAGAACTGAAAAAGAGACCGATGAAACCATAGCAATGACTGTGTTTATCCACTGTTCTGCAAAACCAAGTTTAGTCATGATAGCTCTCAAATATGTCCACTCTAGCCTATCATAGGCCTTCATCATATCCAACTTCAGTGCACAAAAACTGTTTGACTTCGCCCTGGACCGTTTCATAAAATGCAAACATTCATACGCACAAATGATGTTATCCGTAATTTGCCTCCCAGGCACAAATGCAGACTGCTCCTCCGAAATAATCTCAGGTAATATGATCTTCAACCTATTGGCGACCACCTTGGATGCGATTTTGTACAATACATTGCAAAGACTGATAGGTCGAAACTGAGACAAAGCAGTGGGATTTGTTACCTTCGGAATAAGAACCAACACTGTGTCATTGATGCATTCAGGACTTTCTTCCCCATGGACTATGCTTAGGACGACCTTGGTAACCTCGTCGCCACATACGTCCCAATGTCGCTGATAAAAGTGTGCGGGAAAGCCATCCGGGCCTGGCGCCTTGGTAGGAAACATTTGAAACAAAGCATTTTTTACCTCTTCGTTTGTGTACGGAGCACAAAGTGAAGCGTTCATCTCCTCCGTCACCTTCTGCGGGACCTTCTCCAGCACTTCTTCCATATTACTAACACCCTCCGTAGTGTACAGATTTTTGTAGAACATGTTTGCCATGTCCCGGAGTTCAGCCGGATCTGAGATAACAACACCCAGAGAGTTTTGTAAGGCTTTCACCATATTTTTCTTTCTGCGGAGGCTCGCGCAAAGGTGAAAGAATTTGGTATTCTTGTCTCCCTCCGAAAGCTACTCGACCCTTGCCCGCTGTCTCCACATGATCTCCTCTCTGTGATACATCTCGATCAACTGCTCGTTGATCTTTAGTTCAACATGAGAAGGTCCCGCTCTCAGTGGGTCGCCCCTGAGCTCCTCCAGCATTTGCTTAAGCCTCTTAATTTCCTTCCTAACACTTCCGAAAGTGTCCTTGCTCCATCTAATCAGCCCGCCTGCAAGGCTCCGCAGCTTGTCACGCATCTGTTCCATGCTACTGCATGGTGGTTCCCTAGCCCATCCTTCTGACAAGATCGTTTTGAGCCCCTCATGTGTCTCCCACATTAGCTCGTATTTGAAAGATCTCTCCCCTCTTTCAGTTGTTCTCCCACATTGACTAGTTACTTCAAGTGATAGCCTACACCCGCGTCGTTTGTGTAAACCAAACGCAAGACTTTACATGGGCCAATGGCCCAATGGAGAATGGCGCACGGGTCTGTGCGTAATGTTTCCAGATAAGGTTTTTCATTAGTCTTCACTTCTAAAACCAGATTTTGTGAAAAAATACGAGAAAAAAAATACGAAAAGCATTGCTTGTAAATTTCAAAATATACATAATTATAAAAACTCTTTGTGCAATCAAAAAATGTTCACAAAATTTACAACAATTGAGAATTAAGAAATAGTCATGAATTCTCAAAAAGGTTTACGAGTTCAAGAAAAGCCACAAAGTTAGAAATATGTTCATGAATTCAAAAACAATCACTAATTGGAACTCAAAAATAATAATTTCACAAAACATGAATTCAACAAATATCCATGATTCATCAATTCAAAAAAATCATGGATTCTTTTAAAAAAAATCAAGAATTCATGATAAATTTCTGCACGAGTTCATAAATATTTGCGGATTAGAAAAATGTTCATGAATTAAAGAAAATTTAATAGTTTAAAATTGTTTACGAATATAAAAAGTCTTATTGAATTATAAAATATTTGCAAATCAAACACAAAAATTTAAAAATTATGAATTAATGGAAAAAATGATGTATGAAAAGAGTGATCAATAAACCAAAAAAATCCGGTTGTGATGAAAAGAAAAAAGAATGGTGTGAAAGACTCTCAGAACCACCAGCCTAGAAGCTCCCCAGAACCTGATCAGATGCTCACAAGAACCTTCTAAAAACGCTCGCTCAGGGCACATCCTCTTCCTTAATGCGCCAGCCCGCTCGGTGATCGCTGTTATCGAGCTACAAAATTCTTCTCACCATAAGCAATACATGGCACTTGTAATTTTAAAACTTGTCACATGGAAAATTTTACACAATTTTCGCAATGTCCATGTACCAAATAAAACATATTTAGAATGGCATTTTTTGCTTTCTTGGTGTATAATACATGACAATTTTTTAAAATGTTTTGTAAGAGTCACGAGGCAATTTTAGAAGTTGTCAAGCTTAAATCAACTTAACCATTTTTTTTCTTGTTTTTGTCTCAGGTCACATGGCAATTCTATTTGTGACATTTCTGGATTAAAACTTGTCTCATGGCAATTCTAGATGTGACAATTGACATGGCAAATTCATAATTTTCACTATGGTAATTTTATTAGTTAAAAATCATCGCATTTTTATTAATTAAACCATGCCGAATTTAACAATTAGACCATGGTAGTTTTGTTGTAGGTAGCATGGCAATTTTATTGTTTGCACCATGGCTTTATTAGTCAGACCACAATGGTTTCATTGTAGGTGCCATGGACTTTCGTTATTAACATCATGGCATTTTGTTAATTAGACCATGGTAGTTTTATGTTTGTCATGGCAAATTGTTTGAATAATAGTCATCATACAAAATGGAATTTCAAACACAGTTTTTGCATAGAAATAAATATTTATTGACTTCAATTCCATAAGTTTTCCTAAAACTTTCATGAGTTACAGAACACTTTTCTCTTAAAGTTGCCATTTGAGGTAGCACCCAAGTAAAATGGGCACTTATCAAAAGCACGAGGGGTGTGGGAAGAATTTTCATGATAACTATAGCTAACATAAAATTAATTACCAAGGCAACTAATAATATACACTACATTTGCCATGGTAGTATTTACTATTCATGGCGTGCCAATTTTATTAAATATAACATGGCAAGTTTTGCCATGTCAAAACAACTTAAAATTTTGCCATGGAAAAAATCTTAAAATCTTTTCCCATGATTTTATCAATTTTTAAAATCTTTGCAATGGCAATTGTCACCAACACATTTATCAATTTTGCCATGTTTTTTTAGGAATTTAAGTTGCCATGATTTTCTCTTTTGATTACTTTTTAACCAAGATACTTTTAACATGGCGACATTATCATCATACTTAATTACCATGCTACATCTGGACAGTTGCCATCATGCAATATAAGTTTTGCCATTCTATATTTTTTCGTCTATTTTGATAGTTTTTTGTTTGAGTTGGCATTTTTTTCTTCACCCCCTATAAAATGTATGTATTATTTTCATGGCAATTATACTATTTACATCATAGTAGTTTAATTATCCATATCTTGGCAAAAAAAAATTGGCATGTCATTTATTTATTTTCTCATCATGATGAAACTAGAAGTTTTAACAGGGAAATTTTTATAATCAGCATGGCAAAAACTTGCATTACATCATGGTAAATCTACCATTCTTTTTTTGTTGATTGTTTTTTAGATAGTTAACCACCCATTTCAAGTGGTAGTAATCTACCAGTCTTAATATGGCTTTTTTTTTTCAATTATGGCAATTTTTCTGTTCCTAACTTGATTTAAAATTTTGCTTATGGAGGAATATCGTAAAGGGGGTTGGCAAGTAGATTTTGATTGTTTGCGATGGTAACTTAAATTAAATTACTATGACAACTTAATTTACATTTGTTGGTATTTTCCAAGTAGGTAATTTCTGTTTTTCGTATTGGACCATGCAAATTTTCCATGCCTTTTTTTACAAAACATAATTTCTCTAACTTCGTCGTGTGTCCAGCGCAACCATTTCCCGAAATTTATCATGTTTTTACATAATTTTCCCTTACCATTTGCCATGGACTATGTCTAGATTCCGGTTTCCAACTTTATTGTATTAGACCGTTGCAATATCCTATATGTTTATACTTTTTTTAATATTTATTACTCAAATTGTCCATCTAGATATTTTCTACTGTAGTGCGTAATGGCAATGTCGTGCAGGTCCTTCTTTCGTGTGGTGGGTTTAACCTGTGGAACATGACAATTTTCATATATTTTACATCATGGCAATGTTATTCCCAGAGAATGCAAACTCTATGTTTGTGTTTTAACTGATGTACTTTTTTGCGTTTTTTTTGTTATTTCGTTCTTCATGAGTTATGCATACCTTTTCTCTTCCTTTTTCCGATGGTAACTTTTATATTTTTTTGAGTTATAATTATTGTTTTTTATTAAGGGCAACTTATAGCTAGCAAAGGCCACAATTAAGCTTATAGTCAGGCAAGGTTGAAGACAAAAAAGGACCAGTAAAGAAGGGTGCAGATCGGCTTGTATGAAACCCGAGTAGTTCATGTTGAGAGTTCCTCTTCGGCGCCCTCATCGCCACTTAGGCTAGTTGGCGCTCGAAGGCTAGTGGTAGTGGGACGGCCCAGCATCGCTCACTGCCAGCAGCAGGCTCAAAAAACGGGGAGAAAAATATATTCACCGTTATTATTCTGCAAGACGTGGGACTTGAACCCGCATGCCAACATCGACGGACTTGGCGCAATAACCACTGCACGACAATTAATTTAATGTGTTCTATTCGAAAACAACACTATTTGACCATGTTTTAGTCCTAGTATAAATTATTTGAAAATAGAAATCTTAACTTCAAAAAGGAATTCACGAATTATAAAAAAGATCATCGATTTTGAAAAAAAAATCATGGATTTTTAAAAAAGTTCACATAATCTAAAAAATCATCAATTTTAAAAAGAAGTTCATGAATTTGAAAAAAGTTCAACCAATATTTAAAGAAAGTTCATAATTTTTAAAAAGGTCATCAATTTTTACAAAAAGAGTTCCATGATTTTGAAAAAAGTTCATCGGATCTTGGAAAAAGGTTCACAGATTTGGTTCATCATTTTTTGTCGAAAAAGTAAATGAATTTGAAAAAGGTCATTGATTTTGAAAAAATCTTCTCGGATTTTCGAAAAAAGGTCATAAATCTGTATAAAATTCTCCAGATTAAAAAAAAGTCATAGATATGAAAAAAGTTTATTTATTTTGATTAAAAAATGTTCACCCATTTTGAAAAAAGAAACAAAAAAAATAGAAATAAGAAAATAGGGAAAAGGATGTAACAAATCACGTCAAGGGAGTTGTGTAGTTGGCTCACTAAATGAGGAGGCCGCCGGTTTGAATCACACCTGCTTGCAGTTTTCTTGTAGTTTAAACAAAAAAAGGGTAAATGGGCTGGCCCTGTGTGGAGGGGTGTGTGTGCCTCGTTTGCGTCTTTTCTGGTAACTAAAAAAAGGGTAAATGGGCCAGGCCAGTGCAGAGGGGTGTGTGCGCCCATTTGCGAAAACCAAAGTAACGTGTGCTAAAGGCGTCGGATAGGGTTTGCGGACCATGCTCGAGGGCTGGGGGTATCGTGTAGTGTACGTTTTCATTCGCTCAAGGGCCCCATCAAATTTGATGTTTGATGCATATTGAGGTCTTTCTACTAATTATCAGGCAGGTAGAAAGATCCAATATGCATAGGAGCAATTCGATAGTTAAGGATTGCGTAAAGAACATTGAATGTGAGTCTATAGGTTTAGTGCCGCCTTTCACATGTATGAACAGCTTCATCGGCACTTCACCTACTTCCTCCATTTCTAAATATAAGTCTTTTTAGAGATTTCAATAAAGGCTATATATAGATGTATATAGACATGTTTTAGAGTGTAGATTCATTAATTTTGCTCCATATGTAGTTCGAAATAGAATCTCTAGAAAGACTTATACTCCCTCTGTTCCTAAATATAAGTTCTTTTAGAGATTCCAATAAAAGATTACATACGGAGCAAAATGAGTGAATCTACACTTTAAACTATGTCTATATATATTCGCATGTAGTCCATAGTGAAATATCTAGAAAGACTTATATTTATTAGTGGATGGAGTATTTTTTTTGAAAAGGAGAAAGACCCTGCATCTAGACGATGCATGCAACCACTTTATTAATTGTTCACATAAGACCTTACAAATTATACATCAGTAAGACTAAAGCCACCGTCTAGGTAACATTTATCGCAACTCATATCCAATTAATGAAGGGATGCTGATAGTCTGGGCCTAATATCAAACAGACCTTGCAGCCAAACCTAACATCTAAGACCCGAGGTCTCATCCAGGACGCCTGTCAGGTATGGGGCACCCACCGGTCCAGCGCACTCCTCAACTAGGACGCCTGCCTGGTATGAGGCCGCCGCAGCCACCTGCCACCAATCCATCTTCGGAGTTGTGTTGCTGCATCTATCTTGCCCGGTCTAGCTGCCGTTGACGCCACCACGACACCAGACCGCGTCACCCTCCTGCGCGAGTCCAACTCCACGCATCAGCCGCCGACTCACCACAGCGCCATACCGCCGAGATCCGTCGCCATCAATGAGTGAAGTGACGCACCGCTCCACCAAAGAATCCGTCCTCTGGTCCCTCGATCACGTGTGTACCTCCAAGAATGACGCCCCCAAGGGGGGAATGACACCAGAGCGCCGTCGTCGTCCGATCATTTGATCTAGGGTCGCCCCTGGAGGTAGCTGAGAGTGGCCTTGAACTTCTCCACGACGATGCCTTCAAGAAGGGAACGATGCAGATAGCGCCACCGCCGCTGGCCTTGGCAGTAGCTGAAAGCAAGTTTTCACCCAGATTTGTTCGAAGGAATCCAACTCCCGTGCACGGCCGCTGCCACCACCAGGCTAAGCGCACACCGCCGCCAGCACCTCCACAATGCCCAAAGGCCGCGAGACTCGCTGCCACCACGCCTGACAGGCAGCCACGGCTAGGCCCGAGCACCACCCAGATCTAATCTGGGGTCAAGAGCCCTAGGGCACAACCGATGTCTAGGCGGCACCACCAGACGGGGACATGCCCTCCAACCTGTCGCAAAGTGAGCCGCCGCCAAAGCTTTGAAACGCCGCACTAAAATGATCAATATGGTTGACTAGAGGGGGAGGGGGTTGAATAGGCAACTAACAATTTTTAGCTTTTCTTGACCAAATTAAACTTAGCATCAAAGTAAGTTGTCTAAATGTGCAAGCAGGTGAACAACCTATATGATGCAACAACAGCAAGCACACAAGCAAGCAAAGTATACAACACAATATAAGCTTGCACAAGTAAAGGTGAGAGATAACCAAAAGTGGAGTCGGTGGAGACAAGGATGTGTTACCGAAGTTCCTTCCCTTTGAGAGGAAGTAAGTCTCTGTTGGAGCGGTGTGGAGGCACAATGCTCCCCGAGAAGCCACTAGGGCCACCATATGCTCCTCACGCCCTCACACAATGTGAGATGCTGTGATTCCACTATTGGTGCCCTTGAAGGCGGTGATCGAACCTTTACAAACAAGATTGGGGCTATCTCCACAACTTAATTGGAGGCTCCCAACGACACCACGAAGCTTCACCTCGATGGAATATGGCTCTAAGGTGACCTCAACCATCTAGGGTGCTCAAACACCCAAGAGTAACAAGATCCGCAAGGGATTAGTGGGGGGAATCAAATTTCTCTTGGTGAAAGTGTAGATCGGGGCCTTCTCAACCAATCCCTAAAAAATCAACAAGTTTGATTGGCTAGGGAGAGAGATCGGGCGAAAATGGAGCTTTGAGCAACAACGGAGCTTGGGGAGGGAAGAGGTGGTCAACTTGGGGAAGAAGACCACCTTTATATAGTGGGGGAAAAGATCCAACCGTTACCCACTTCATTAGCCCGCGACCTGCGGTACTACCGCAAGGCTTTGCGGTACTACCGCTCGATGGTGCGGTACTACCGCTACCATGGCAGAGACCAGACGAGGCCCTGTTGCGTTAAAGCAACGAGCGATAGAACCGCTGGAGCGGTACTACCGCGCGTCCTTGTGGTACTACCGCAAGGCAGGGTTCGACTAGGCTGGGAAGGCACAAACTAATAAAATTACATCCGTGGCTACTTCCACTGAGTTTCGGTATGTGCAAAAATCCGGCATGGTACTACCACACGCTGGGAGCGGTACTACCGCGTAGGGCGTAGATGTAAAAAATTACTTTCGCGCTTACTTCCGCGCACGTCAGTGTTTTGGCTAGAGGCCATGGTACTACCGCTCCTGAGGAGCGGTACTACCGCATAGCGCGGTACTACCGCTTCCCTAGCCGGTACTACCATGGGCCACCGCGGTACTACTGCTCCCTTGAGCAGTACTACAGCATGCCAAGAACTATAGCACTTGGAGGCCTTCATTTTGTAAAGACACGGATAAATGGACGGTGCTCCAAAGAAGCAAAGGAAAGGTGGTGCAAAGGAACAGACGTGTACGTGTAGATTCCACCCTAACCTTTCCGAAGCGGACCCCCTCTTAATAGTACGGCTTTCCTATGAATCAAATCCACTGAAAAGAAACAAAGAGAAACACCGTCTTCACTAGGCTCCGAGGGGCACCGAATCATCTTGTGCCTAGACATGAGATATCTGAAATGCTCAATGCACGCGATTAGTCCGCAAATGCATTGTCATCAATCACCAAAACCACATAGGGAGAAATATGCCCTTACAATCTCCCCCTTTTTGGTGGATTGATGACAATACGGGATTTGCACATAAGGATATAAACATTAACATAAGCAAACCCAACATCTATAAAATATAGACAGGCTCCCCCTAGATGTGTGCACTCTACAGATATGCTTTGGACTGCACGACACACATACTAGGATCAACACTCCCCCTAGCTATATTTTAGAGACAAGGCAATCCTTGCAACAATATAAATGACACTAAGCATGGAGGCAAGGTAAAGTATATGAGCATAAAGCAAAGGGCACAAGATAGCATAAGCTCACAATCTACTAAGCATAATAGACAAAAAGATAAGCTTGAGTGCATATGTCTCACACCATATGATAGCCTCCGGGTCTCACACAAACACAACCGCAAATCAACAAACCAAAGCAAAGAACGAAGGTCCAACAAAACGAAAACAAAGAGACATGACTCGCAAATCCTACACTCTCTCCCCCTTTGGCATCAAGACACCAACAAGGCAGAGAGGACACCTACAACACAGGTGGTAGCTCCCTATGTAGTGATCACCCAACATCTCCTCATCGATCTCGGCAGCGGGAATGGACTCCTCCTCTGACTCAGTCCACTGATAGCCCTGCTTCGCCATCCAGTCAGCCTTAGGAGTGATGTTCTTCTCTGACTCGCTCGACACATGCTCGCCGAACGTCCTCAAGATCCTCTTGTCGCGCTGGCGACTCTCCTTCTGAGCAACATGGGTCTTGTACCACCCCTTGGCCTGCATGCAGAACAGAGCCTTCATCTTTGCCTTCAGCCTCTTAGGCCAAGAGGGATCAGTAGAGGGAGGAGCGTACCCCGCAAGACTGTCCTCAGCATCCTCCTCCTCAAACTCGACCTCATCAACATTCATCCTAGCAGCCTCAGCCTCAGCCCGGGTACTGGTATTGTCCCACTTGTTCGGCTGACGCAGCTTGATAGGCTCATGGAGAACCCAGTTTGGAGCAAGAAACTCTTCACCCGAAAAGAGCTTCTCCCAAGTCTTCGAGATCAAGAGGTGCAGGTATGGTCCATACATGGGAACTTTGTGATTGAAGACCGCAAACCGGAGCTCAACCCACATGATATGAGAGACGTCAAGTGGTTGGGGAACTTGATGACGCGCCTCCTCACAAAGAAGCATCATATCCACGAGATAAGTATGCACCTTGTCCTTGTCACCAATGCGCGAAAAGAGAGTGTTGCGGAAGATCTGGTGCATGATGTCAAGGAAATGGTTGAGCACCCAAGACTTCTTGTCATTGGCTAACTTCTTCTCCACAAGGAATGGTTGAAGCTTGTTCTTTTTGGCAGACTGTGGGTTGCCGTGAGGGCGGACACCAATGGGCACATTGAGCCCCTCATCACAAACGTGCAACATCTCCATGAATTCCTTCCACTTAGCAGACATCCTCTTCCCATTGGTCATCCAAGTCATAGTCCGCTCCTCATCCGTGTGGAAGTGGACGGAAGCAAAGAACTGAGCCACGATCTCTGGGTCAAAGTCCATGTGGAACGTGATAAACTCTTCAATGCCAAACTGCTCCACCAAATCCAAAGACTCACGAAAGTATGCCGGGTCCTTCTTCAGATGATTCATATCAATCCACTGAACTAGAACATAGATGTTCTGATTGGACTTGATCACATCGAGGTAGATGAGATTTTACTGCTTGGTATAGAACAAATCATTCCCTCTGACATTCTCACGAGGCTTCACATAGGGGTTGATCCTCCTTCTAGTGATGAACTCGGCTAGAGGCATCTCGTCCATGCCAATATTTGGCTCCTTGAACTTACTAGCGGTGGTCTTGACGTTGCGTTGTGTGGCATTGGAGCCCTCAGGTGCTTCTTGATTGTGAAGCCGCTTGGAGCTCGTGTCGCGGCTGGGATTCGAGCGACGGACATTGGAGCCACCACCTATGACACAAAACACAAGCACACGAGAAGAGCGAGAAGGGTCATTGCAAAGACCAGGGCCAAAACAAACAAAAGATGTAGAAATGAGATTGGGTAGTCACAACAAGAGGTAGTTCATATGTCAACGGTAGTACCACACCATGAGGCGGACGTAAAAAGTTACAGCCCTCTAGTCACGGCAGTTCTGTGCTGGGATGGCACGGTAGTACCGTGCCTAGAGCGAAAGTAATGTTTTACTTCCGCATGTCGGGCAGTAGTACCGCTCCAACGGAGCGGTAGTACCACACGGGGCGGATCTCGCCAGAGCGGGCGGTAGTACCGCTCGAGAGGAGCGGTAGTACCGCATGGGTTTGAATCTCGCAAGAGCGGATCTAGGAACATCCGGAAATATACATTGGTACTACCGTTGATCAAAATTACAGAGTTGCAACACACCAAATAGCATCTCTACAGCACGAGCACTCTCCTACACTCTCCTCTTGCAACGATTTAGCCAAAAATCTCAAGAACTACACATGCATTTCCCAAAACATAGAAGCGAAACAATGAGGCAAAGAGAGGAGACTAAGGGAGATACCGGGTTCCATGGCAAGAGGGTGAGGTGGGGATCGATCCCACCGGTCGAAATGCAAGGAGAGCAACTGGAGACGAAGATCCGCCGAGGTCCTCCGGTGCCGTTCTTGGCCGGGAGAGAAAGAGAGAGAGAGACAAAGTGGGGAAAAGAGATGAATGGGTATGGGGGAGTTAGAACTCCCCCTGCCCGCTCTTACCCCCACTCGCTCGTGTACCGCGGATCATTGCGGTAGTACCGCCTGGGCGGAAGTACCGCACACAGGGCGGCAATACTGCTCTTCCAGCGGTAGTAAAAAATTACTGTCGCGATGGAAGCGGTAGTACCGTGCTTGGGACACAGTTGTGCAAGCACAGGAGCAACCCATCTCCAGCTGTAGTACCGTGGCTTGCCACGGTAGTACCGTAATCCCAAGATAGTGCACTTTTTGATACAACAGAAAAACACGGCCTTTGGAATGCAAACTTCAAGCAACCGGACACGCAAACGAGCACACACACGAGGCAACTCAAACACAAACACGGCTCAAAAGAAGGCAAAAGACAATAAGGACCAAACACAAAATAAAACCTCTCAAAAGGAGAGGGCGGTGGCCGGAGCCACCTATGTTTGAGTCAATTGGTATGGCACCACGAAGAATTATCCTTGGGCCCATGACCAAAACTCGTCTTTGAAGCACAAGTACCATAAAAAATGGCTAATGTGAAAGAGTTGATCAATTTATGCATAATGGGGGGAGGGAGAGTTCACTGAGAGAACAACACTCCCCCTATGTGCATGCCTACACCTAAATAAGATATCAAGATGAGTATGGTGGGGTGAGCAAAGGTTCAAGCCACATTGCTCGAATCAATGATATTTAGCTCATGCCTTAACTCGCGAAATCTTGCTTCATCCAAGGGCTTCGTGAAAATATCTGCAAGGTTATCATGAGTGTTGACATATTTGAGCTTGATCTCCCCTTGCCTAATGTGATCCCGGATGAAGTGATACCGAATCTCAATATGATTCGTCTTGAAGTGTTGCACCGGGTTGAGAGAGATCTTGATGGCACTTTCATTGTCACACCAAAGAGGCACTTGGTCACAAATGACACTGTAATCCTTTAAAGTTTGCCTCATCCATAGAGGTTGAGCACAAAAATTACCGGCGGTCACATACTCCGCTTCGGTGGATGAGAGAGACACACAACTTTGCTTCTTAGAAGACCAACTCACCAAAGAGCAACCAAGAAATTGGCACCCTCTGGAGGTTGACTTCCTATCCACTTTGTATCTCACCCAGTCCCAGTCCGAATGGCCCAAAAGGTTGAAGTTAGCTCCTCTTGGGTACCATAAGCCAAAGTTTGGGGTATGAGCCAAATATCAAAAAATTCGCTTGACCGCCACATAGTGGCTTTCCTTAGGTGCGACTTGAAACCGTGCAAAAATTCCCACACTCAACATGATATCCGGTCTAGATGCACAAAGGTAAAGCAAGGAGCCAATCATGGAACGATGTACCTTTTGATCCACCGCTTTACCATTAGGATCAATGTCAAGTTGGCATTTGACGGGCATTGGAGTGGAAGCCGGCTTGACATCACTTAGCTTGAATATCTTGAGCATGTCTTGAGTGTATTTGGCTTGGTTGATGAAGGTTCCTTCTCTTCTTTGTTTGATTTCAAACCCGAGAAAGAACTTCAACTCTCCCATCATGGACATCTTGAACTTCAAGGTCATGAGAGCGGCAAACACCTCATTGAAAGCTTTGTTAGGAGAACCAAAGATAATATCATCAACATATAGTTGGCATATAAAAAACTCCCCTTTGACCTTCTTAGTAAAAAGAGTGGGGTCGATTTTCTAAATTTCATACCCATGATCTTGCAACAACTCGGTAAGGTGCTCATACCATGCACCTGGGGCTTGTTTAAGGCCATAGAGTGCCTTATCGAGTTGGTACACATGATTGGAGAACTTGGGATCCTCAAACCCCAGGGGTTGTTTGACATACACCAACTCATTAATAGGGCCATTAAGAAAAGCACTCTTCACATCCATTTGTTGCAACTTGAAGTTATGATGAGAAGCATAAGCAATCAACAAACGATAGATTCAAGGTGAGCAACGGGAGCAAAGGTTTCACCGTAGTCGATACCCTCGACTTGGGAGTAGCCTTGTGCTACCAAACGAGACTTGTTGCGAACGATAATCCCATGAGCATCTTGCTTGTTCTTGAATATCCACTTGGTTCCAATGACATTATGGTTCCCCGTTGGCCTTGGCACCAATCTCCACACCTTGTTGTGCTCGAAGTTGTTGAGTTCTTTATGCATGGCGTTGAGCCAATCCGGATCCTCGAGCGCCTCATAGACCTTTTGGGGTTCAACACAAGAAACAAACTCGTGATGTTCACAATAGTTTGCTAATTGTCTACGAGTTCTTACCCCCCTTTCTCAAACTTCCAAGCACATTCTTCATAAGATGATCATTGGTAGTGAGCTTGGAAGCAATCTTGGCGGTGTTAGGATAAGTTTTATAGGGAGAGAATGAAGGAAATATGCCCTAGAGGCAATAATAAAGTTATTATTTATTTCCTTATTTCATGATAAATGTTTATTATTCATGTTAGAATTGTATTAGCCGGAACCTTGATACATGTGTGAATACATAGACAAACATAGTGTCACTAGTATGCCTCTACTTGACTAGCTCGTGAATCAAAGATGGTTAAGTTTCCTGGCCATGGACATGAGTTGTCATTTTATTAACGGGGTCACATCGTTAGGAGAATGATGTGATTGACTTGACCCATTCCGTTAGCCTAGCACTTGATCGTTTAGTATGTTGCTATTGCTTTCTTCATGACTTATACATGTTCCTATGACTATGATATTATGCAACTCCCGTTTACCGGAGGAACACCTTGTGTGCTACCAAATGTCACAACGTAACTGGGTGATTATAAAGGAGCTCTACAGGTTTCTCCAAAGGTACATGTTGGGTTGGCGTATTTTGAGATTAGGATTTGTCACTCCGATTGTCGGAGAGGTATCTCTGGGCCCTCTCGGTAATGCACATCACTATAAGCCTTGCAAGCAATATGACTAATGAGTTAGTTGCAGGATGATGCATTATATAACGAGTAAAGAGACTTGCCGGTAACGAGATTGAACTAGGTATTGGGATACCGACGATCGAATCTCGGGCAAGTAACATACCGATGACAAAGTGAAAAAACGTATGTTGTTATGCGGTTTGACCGATAAAGATCTTCATAGAATATGTGGGAGCCAATATGAGCATCCAGGTTCCGCTATTGGTTATTGACCGAGAATAGTTCTAGGTCATGTCTACATTGTTCTCGAACCCGTAGGGTCCGCACGCTTAAGGTTTCGATGACAGTTATATTATGAGTTTATGAGTTTTGATGTACCGAAGGAGTTTGGAGTCCCGGATGAGATCGGGGACATGACGAGGAGTCTCGAAATGGTCGAGACGTAAAGATCGATATATTGGACGACTATATTCGGAGTTCGGAAAGGTTCCGAGTGATTCGGGTATTTTTCGGAGTACCGGAGAGTTACGGGAATTCGCCGGGGAGTATATGGGCCTTATTGGGCCATACGGGAATAGAGGAGAGAGGCCGAAAGGAAGGAGGCGCGCAGCCCCCCTCTGGTCCGAATTGGACAAGGGGTGCGGCCCTCTTTTCCTTCCTCCTCTTCCCCTCTTTCCCTCTTCTCCTACTCTAACAAGGAGAGTCCTACTCCCGGTGGGAGTAGGACTTCCCTTGGCGCGCCCCCTCCTAGGGCTGGCCTCCTCCCCCCTGCTCCTTTATATACGGGGGCAGGGGGCACCCCATGACACACAAGTTGATCTACGGATCGTTCCTTAGCCGTGTGCGGTGCCCTCCTCCACCATATTCCACCTCGGTCATATCTTCGCGGAGTTTAGGCGAAGCCCTGTGCCGGTAGAACATCATCATCGTCACCATGCCGTCGTGCTGATGGAACTCATCCCCGACACTTTGCTGGATCGGAGTCCGGGGATCGTCATCGAGCTGAACGTGTGCTGAACTCAGAGGTGCCGTACGTTCGGTACTTGGATCGGTCGGATCGTGAAGACGTACGACTACATCAACCGCGTTGTCATAACGCTTCCGCTTACGGTCTACGAGGGTGCCTGGACAACATTCTCCCCTCTCGTTGCTATGCATCACCATGATCTTGTGTGTGCATAGAAATTTTTTTGAAATTACTACGTTCCCCAACAGTGGTATTAGAGCCAGTTTTGTGCGTAGATGTCATATGCACGAGTAGAACACAAGTGAGTTATGGGCGATACAAGTCATACTGCTTACCAGCATGTCATACTTTGGCTCAGCGGTATTATGAGATGAAGCGGCCCAGACTGACATTACGCGTACGCTTACGCGAGACTGGTTTCACCGTTACGAGCACTCGTGCTTAAGGGTGACTGGCAACAACAAAGTAGAGGACGTCTAACTTGTTTTTGCAGGGCATGTTGTGATGTGATATGGTCAAGACTTGATGCTATATTTTATTGTATGAGATGACCATGTTTTGTAACCGAATTTATCGGCAACTGGTAGGAGCCATATGGTTGTCGCTTTATTGTATGAAATGCAAACGCCCTGTAATTGCTTTACTTTATCACTAAGCGGTAGCGATAGTCGTAGAAGCAATAGATGGCGTAATGACAACGATGCTACGATGGAGATCAAGGTGTCGCGCCGGTGACGATGGTGATCACGACGGTGCTTTGAAGATGGAGATCACAAGCACAAGATGTTGGGGAACGTTGCAGAAAATAAAAAATTTCCTACAGTTTCACCAAGATCCATCTATGAGTTCATCTAAGCAACGAGTGAAAGGAGAGATGCATCTACATACCACTTTATAGATCGCGAGCGGAAGCGTTCAAAAGAACGGCGTTGAAGTAGTCGTTCTCGTCGTGATCCTATCACCGGAGATCCTAGCGCCGAACAGACGGCACCTCCGCATTCAACACACGCACGGTCAGCGTGACGTCTCCTCCGTCTTGATCCAGCAAGGGGGAAGGAGAGGTTGATGATGATCCAGCAGCACGACGGCGTGGTGGTGGATGCAGAGAACTCGGCAGGCTTCGCCAAGCAAGCGTGGGAGGAGGAAGAGGGTAGCAGGGGGAGGCGCCAGGTTCAGGTTGGCTGCCTCCCCTTGCCCTCCTTTATATAGGCCCCCAAGGGGGGGGGGTGCCGGCCCTGGGAGATGCAATCTCCCAAGGGGGCGGCGGCCAGGGGGGTTGGAGTACCCCCCAAGGCAAGTGGTGCGCCTTCCCCCTAGGGTTTTCAACCATAGGCGCAGGGGAGGCCCAAGGGGGGGCGAACCAGCCCACTAGGGGCTGGTTCCCCTCCCATCTCAGCCCATGGGGCCCTCCGGGATGGGTGGCCCCACCCGGTGGACCCCCGGGACCCTTCCGGTGGTCCCGGTACAATACCGGGTGACCCCGAAACTTTTCCGATGGCCGAAACAGCACTTCCTATATATAATTCTTTACCTCCGGACCATTCCGAAACTCCCTGTGACGTCCAGATCTCATCCGGGACTCCGAACAACATTCGGTTTGCTGCATACTCATATTCATACAACCCTAGCGTCACCGAACCTTAAGTGTGTAGACCCTACGGGTTCGGGAGACACGTAGACATGACCGAGACGGCTCTCGGGCAATAACCAACAGCGGGATCTGGATACCCATGTTGGCTCCCACATGCTCCTCGATGATCTCATCGGATGAACCATGATGTCAAGGATTCAAACAACCCCGTATACATTGTCAATCGGTATTTTACTTGCCCGAGATTCGATCGTCGATATCCCAATACCTCGTTCAATCTTGTTACCGGCAAGTCACTTTACTCGTACCGTAATGCATGATCCCGTGATCAAACACTTTGATTACATTGAGCTCATTATGATGATGCATTACCGAGTGGCCCCAGTGATACCTCTCCGTCATACAGAGTGACAAATCCCAGTCTCGATCCATGTAAACCCAACAGACACTTTCGGAGATACCTGTAGTGCACCTTTATAGTCACCCAGTTACGTTGTGACGTTTGATACACCCAAAGCACTCCTACGGTATCCGGGAGTTACACGATCTCATGGTCTAAGGAAAAGATACTTGACATTGGAAAAGCTCTAGTAAAACAAACTACACGATCTTGTGCTAAGCTTAGGATTGGGTCTTGTCCATCACATCATTCTCCTAATGATGTGATCCCGTTATCAACGACATCTAATGTCCATAGTCAGGAAACCAAGACTATCTGTTGATCAATGAGCTAGTCAACTAGAGGCTTACTAGGGACATATTATGGTCTATGTATTCACACGTGTATTACGATTTCCGGATAATACAGTTATAGCATGAATAAAAGACAATTATCATGAATAAGGAAATATAATAATAACCTTTTATTATTGCCTCTAGGGCATATTTCCAATAGTCTCCCACTTGCACTAGAGTCAATAATCTAGTTACATTGTGATGAATCGAACACCCATAGAGTTCTGGTGTTGATCATGTTTTGCTCGCAAGAGAGGTTTAGTCAACGTATCTGCGACATTCAGATACGTATGTACTTTGCAAATATCTATGTCTCCATCTTGAACATTTTCATGGATGGAGTTGAAATGGCGCTTGATGTGCCTGGTCTTCTTGTGAAACCTGGGCTCCTTGGCAAGGGCAATAGCTCCAGTGTTGTCACAGAAGAGTTCGATCAGCCTAGACGCATTGGGTATGACTCCTAGGTCGGTGATGAACTCCTCCACCCAAATTTCTTCATGTGCTGCCTCCGAGGCTGCCATGTACTCCGCTTCACATGTAGATCCCGCCACGACGCTTCGCTTGCAAAATGCACCAGCCATCGCTCCACCATTCAACATATACACGATCCGGTTTGTGACTTAGAGTCATCCAGATCTCGAGTCGAAGCTAGCGCCGACGTAACCCTTACGACGAGCTCTTCGTCACCTCCATAAACGAGAAACATGTCCTTTGTACTTTTGGTACTTCAGATATTCTTGACCGCTGTCCGGTGTTCCATGCGGGATTACTTTGGTACCTTCCTACCAAACTTACGGCAAGGTTTACATCAGTCCGTATACAAAGATGGCATACATAATAGATCCTATGGTGAAGCATAGGGATGACACTCATCTCTTCTTTATCTTTTGCCGTGGTCGTGCATTGAGCCGAGCTCAATCTCACACCTTGCAACACAGGCAAGAACCCTTTCTTGGACTAATCCATTTTGAACTTCTCCAAAATCTTGTCAAGGTATGTGCTTTGTGAAAGACCTATGAGGCGTCTCGATCTATCCCTATAGATCTTGATGCCTAATATATAAGCAACTTCTCCAAGGTCCTTCATTGAAAAACACTTATTCCAGTAGGCCTTAATGCTGTCCAAAAGTTCTATATCATTTCCCATCAAGAGTATGTCATCTACATATAATATGAGAAATGCTACAGAGCTCCCACTCACTTTCTTGTAAACGCAGGCTTCTCCATAAGTCAAGATAACCCAAACGCTTTGATCATCTCATCAAAGCTTAATGTTCCAACTCTGAGATGCTTGCACCAGCCCATAAATGGATCACTGGAGCTTGCATACTTTGTTAGCATTATTAGGATCGACAAAACCTTCCGGCTGCATCATATACAGCTCTTCCTTAAGATGTCCGTTAAGGAATGCCGTTTTCACGTCCATCTGCCATATCTCATAATCATAGTATGTGGCAATTGCTAACATGATTCGGACGGACTTTAGCTTCGCTCCGGGAGAGAATGTCTCATCATAGTCAATCCCTTGAACTTGTCGATAACCCTTAGCGACAAGTCGAGCTTTATAGATGGTAACACTACCATCCGCGTCCGTCTTCTTCTTAAAGATCCATTTGTTTTCTATCGCTCGCCGATCATCGGACAAGTCTGTCAAAGTCCATACTTTGTTTTCATACATGGATTCTATCTTGGATTTCATGGCTTCAAGCCATTTGTTGGAATCAGGGCCCGCCATCGCTTCTTCATAGTTCGAAGGTTCACCGTTGTCTAACAACATGATTTCCAGGACAGGGTTGCCATACCATTCTAGTGCAGAACGTGTCCTTGTGGACCTACGAAGTTCAGTAGCAACTTGATCCGAAGTACCTTGATCATCATCATTATTTTCCTCTCCAGTTGGTGTAGGCATCACAGGGACATCTTCCCGAGTTGCACTCCTTTCCTGTTCAAGAGGTAGTACTTCATCGAGTTCTACTTTCCTCCCACTTACTTCTTTCGAGAGAAACTCTTTTTCCAGAAAGGATCCGTTCTTGGCAACAAAGATCTTGCCCTCGGATCTTAAGTAGAAGGTGTACCCAATGGTTTCCTTAGGGTATCCTATGAAGACGCATTTTTCCGACTTGGGTTCGAGCTTTTCAAGTTGAAGTTTCTTGACATAAGCATCGCATCCCCAAACTTTTAGAAACGACAGCTTAGGTTTCTTCCCAAACCATAATTCATATGGTGTCGTCTCAACGGATTTAGACGATGCCCTATTTAAAGTGAATGTAGCTGTCTCTAGAGCGTATCCCCAAAATGATAGAGGTAAATCGGTAAGAGACATCATAGACCGCACCATATCCAATAGAGTGCGATTACGACGTTCGGACACACCGTTACGCTGAGGTGTTCTAGGCGGCGTGAGTTGTGAAACGATTCCACATTTCCTTAAGTGTGTACCAAATTCGTGACTTAAATATTCTCCTCCACGATCTGATCGTAGGAACTTTATCTTTCGGTCATGTTGATTCTCTACCTCATTCTGAAATTCCTTGAACTTTTCAAAGGTCTCAGACTTATGTTTCATTAAGTAGACATATCCATATCTACTCAAGTCATCAGTGAGAGTGAGAACATAACGATATCCTCCGCGAGACTCAACGCTCATTGGACCGCACACATCAGTATGTATGATTTCCAATAAGTTGGTTGCTCGCTCCATTGTTCCGGAGAAAGGAGTCTTGGTCATTTTGCCCATGAGGCATGGCTCGCATGTGTCAAATGATTCATAATCGAGAGACTCTAAAAGTCCATCAGCATGGAGCTTCTTCATGCGCTTGACACCAATGTGACCAAGGCGGCAGTGCCACAAGTATGTGGGACTATCGTTATCAACTTTACATCTTTTGGTATTCACACTATGAATATGTGTAACATTACGCTCGAGATTCATTAAGAATAAACCATTCACAAGCGGGGCATGACCATAAAACATATCTCTCATATAAATAGAGCAACCATTATTCCCGGATTTAAATGAGTAGCTATCTCGTATCAAACGAGATCCAGATACAATGTTCATGCTCAAACTTGGCACCAAATAACAATTATTAAGGCTTAAAACTAATCCCGTAGGTAAATGTAGAGGTAGCGTGCCGACGGCGATCACATCGACCTTGGAACCATTCCCGACGCGCATCGTCACCTCGTCCTTCGCCAATCTTCGCTTATTCCACAGCTCCTGCTGTGAGTTACAAATATGAGAAACGACACCGGTATCAAATACCCAGGAGTTACTACGAGTACTGGTAAGGTACACATCAATTACATGCATATAAAATATACCTTTGGTGTTGCCGGCCTTCTTGTCCACTAAGTATTTGGGGCAGTTCCGCTTCCAGTGACCCTTCCCTTTGCAATAAAAGCACTCAGTCTCAGGCTTGGGTCCATTCTTCGACTTCTTCCCGACAACTAGCTTACCGGGCGCGGCAACATCCTTGCCGTCTTTCTTGAAGTTCTTCTTGCCCTTGCCCTTCTTGAACTTTGTGGTTTTATTGACCATCAACACTTGATGTTCCTTCTTGATTTCTACCTCTCATCGACTTCAGATTGAAAATACTTCAGAATGGTTTTCACCATCCCTTGCATATTGTAGTTCATCACAAAGCTCTTGTAGCTTGGTGGGAGCGATCAAGGATCTGTCAATGACCGCCTCGTCAGGAGGTTAATGTCCAGTGGGACAAAGCGGTTGTGCAACCCAGACATTTTGAGTATGTGCTCACTGACAGAACTATTTTCCTCCATCTTACAACTATAGAACTTGTCGGAGACCTCATATCTCTCGACCCGGGATGATCTTGGAAAACTAGTTTCAGCTCCTCGAACATCTCATATGCTCCGTGTTGCTCAAAACGCTTTTGGAGCCCCGGTTCTAATCTGTAAAGCATGCCGCACTGAACGAGGGAGTAATCATTAGCACGTGACTGCCAAGCGTTCATAACGTCTTGGTTCTCTGGAACGGGTGCATCACCTAGTGGTCCTTCTAGGACATATTGTTTCCTGGCAGCTATGAGGATGATCCTCAGGTTCCGGACCCAGTCCGTATAGTTGTTGCCATCATCTTTCAGCTTGGTTTTCTCTAGGAACGCGTTGAAGTTCATGTTGACATGAGCATTGGCCATTTGATCTACAGGACATATTTGCAAAGGTTTTTAGACTAAGTTCATGATAATTAAGTTCATCTAATCAAATTATTTTTAATGAACTCCCACTCAGATTAGACATCCCTCTAGTCATCTAAGTGTTACACGATCCGAGTCGACTAGGCCGTGTCCGATCATCATGTGAGACGGACTAGTCATCGTCGGTGAACATCTCCATGTTGATCGTATCTTCCATATGACTCGTGTTCGACCTTTCGGTCTCCGTGTTCCGAGGCCATGTCTGTACATGCTAGGCTCGTCAAGTTAACCCTAAGTGTTCTGCATGTGTAAAACTGTCTTACACCCGTTGTATGTGAACGTAAGAATCTATCACACCCGATCATCATGTGGTGCTTCGAAACGACGAACTTTAGCAACGGCGCACAGATAGGGGAGAACACTTCTTGAAATTGTTGTAAGGGATCATCTTATTTACTACCGTCGTTCTAAGTAAACAAGATGCATAAGCATAATAAACATCACATGCAATTATATAGTAGTGACATGATATGGCCAATATCATATAGCTCCTTCGATCTCCATCTTCGGGGCTCCATGATCATCTTCTTCACCGGCATGACACCATGATCTCCATCATCATGATCTCCATCATCATGATCTCCATCATCGTGTCTTCATGAAGTTGTCACGCCAACGACTACTTCTACTTCTATGGCTAACGCGTTTAGCAATAAAGTAAAGTAATTTACATGGCATTCTTCAATGACACGCAGGTCATACAAAAAATAAAGACAACTCCTATGGCTCCTGCCGGTTGTCATACTCATTGACATGCAAGTCGTGATTCCTATTACAAGAACATGATCTCATACATCACAATATATCATTCATCATTCATCACAACTTCTGGCCATATCACATCACATGACAATTGCTGCAAAAACAAGTTAGACGTCCTCTAATTGTTGTTGCATCTTTTACGTGGCTGCAATTGGGTTCTAGCAAGAACGTTTTCTTACCTACGAATAACCACAACGTGATTTTGTCAACTTCTATTTACCCTTCATAAGGACCCTTTTCGTCGAATCCGCTCCAACTAAAGTGGGAGAGACAGACACCCGCTAGCCACCTTATGCAACTAGTGCATGTCAGTCGGTGGAACCTGTCTCACGTAAGCGTACGTGTAAGGTCGGTCCGGGCCGCTTCATCCCACAATACCGCTGAAGCAAGAAAATACTAGTACCGGCAAGCAAGTTGACAAGATCTACACCCACAACAAAATTGTGGTCTACTCGTGCAATAGAGAACTACGCATAGACCTAGCTCATGATGCCACTGTTGGGAACGTTGCAGAAAATAAAAATTTTCCTACGGTTTCACCAAGATCCATCTATGAGTTCATCTAAGCAATGAGTGAAAGGAGAGATGCATCTACATACCACTTTGTAGATCGCGAGCGGAAGCGTTCAAAAGAACGGGGTTGCAGTAGTCGTTCTCGTCGTGATCCTATCACCGGAGATCCTAGCGCCGAACGGACGGCACCTCCGTGTTCAACACACGTACGGTCAGCATGACGTCTCCTCCGTCTTGATCCAGCAAGGGGGAAGGAGAGGTTGATGATGATCCAGCAGCACGAAGGCGTGGTGGTGGATGCAGCAGAACTCCGGCAGGGCTTCGCCAAGCAACTGTGGGAGGAGGAAGAGGTGTAGCAGGGGGAGGGAGGCGCCAGAACTTCAGGGTTCGGCTGCCCTCCCCCCTGCCCTCCTTATATAGGCCCCCAACGGGGGGGCCAGCCCTGGGAGATGCAATCTCCCAAGGGGGCGGCGGCCAGGGGGGTTAGAGTACCCCCCAAGGCAAGTGGTGCGCCTCCCTCCCTAGGGTTTCAACCCTAGGCGCAGGGGAGGCCCAAGGGGGGGTGCACCAGCCCACTAGGGGCTGGTTCCCCTCCCATCTCAGCCCATGGGGCCCTCCGGGATGGGTGACCCCACCCAGTGGACCCCCGGGACCCTTCCAGTGGTCCCGGTACAATACCGGGTGACCCCGAAACTTTCCCGACGGCCGAAACAGCACTTCCTATATATAATTCTTTACCTCCGGACCATTCCGAAACTCCCCGTGACATCCGGGATCTCATCCGGGACTCCGAACAACATTCGGTTTGCTGCATACTCATATTCATACAACCCTAGCGTCACCGAACCTTAAGTGTGTAGACCCTACGGGTTCGGGAGACACGTAGACATGATCGAGACGGCTCTCGGGCAATAACCAACAGTGGGATCTGGATACCCATGTTGGCTCCCACATGCTCCTCAATGATCTCATCGGATGAACCACGATGTCGAGGATTCAAACAACCCCGTATACAATTCCCTTTGTCAATCGGTATTTTACTTGCCCGAGATTCGATCGTCGGTATCCCAATACCTCGTTCAATCTCATTACCGGCAAGTCACTTTACTCGTACCGTAATGCATGATCCCGTGATCAAACACTTTGATTACATTGAGCTCATTATGATGATGCATTACCGAGTGGGCCCAGTGATACCTCTCGTCATACGGAGTGACAAATCCCAGTCTCGATCCATGTCAACCCAACAAACACTTTCGGAGATACCTGTAGTGCACCTTTATAGTCACCCAGTTACTTGTGACGTTTGATACACCCAAAGCACTCCTACGGTATCCGGGAGTTACACGATCTCATGGTCTAAGGAAAAGATACTTGACATTGGAAAAGCTCTAGTAAAACAAACTACACGATCTTGTGCTAAGCTTAGAATTGGGTCTTGTCCATCACATCATTCTCCTAATGATGTGATCCCGTTATCAACGACATCTAATGTCCATAGTCAGGAAACCATGACTATCTGTTGATCAACGAGCTAGTCAACTAGAGGCTTACTAGGGACATATTATGGTCTATGTATTCACACGTGTATTACGATTTCCAGATAATACAGTTATAGCATGAATAAAAGACAATTATCATGAATAAGGAAATATAATAATAACCTTTTATTATTGCCTCTAGGGCATATTTCCAACACAAGATGATGATGGCCATATCATATCACTTATATTGATTGAATGTGATGTTTATCCTTTATGCATCTTATTTTGCTTTGATTGATGGTAGCATTTTAAGATGATATCTCACTAAAATTATCAAGAAGTTTTCTCCCTGAGTATGCACCGTTGCGAAAGTTCTTCGTGCTGAGACACCACGTGATGATCGGGTGTGATAGGCTCTATGTTCAAATACAACGGGTGCAAAACAGTTGCAAAACACGCGGAATACTCAGGTTAAACTTGACGAGCCTAGCATACAACAGATATGGCCTCGGAACACGGAGACCGAAAGGTCGAGCGTGAATCGTATAGTAGATATGATCAACATATTGATGTTCACCGTTGAAACAACTCCATCTCACGTGATGATCGGACATGGTGTAGTTGATATGGATCACGTAATCACTTGGAGGATTAGAGGGATGTCTATCTAAGTGGGAGTTCTTTAGTAATATGATTAATTGAACTTAAATTTATCATGACTTAGTCCTGGTAGTATCTTGCAAATTATGTTGTAGATCAATAGCTTGCATTGTTGCTTTCATATGTTTATTTTGATATGTTCCTAGAGAAAATTGTGTTGAAAGATGTTAGTAGCAATGATGCGGATTGGATCCGTGATCGAGGTTTATCCTCATTCTTGCCGAAGAATTATGTCCTTAATGCATCGCTAGGTGACAGACCTATTGCAGGGAGCGGATCTGAGGCGTTATGAGCGTTTGGCTAGCTCAATATGATGACTACTTAATAGTTTAGTGCACCATGCTTAACGGCTTAGAATCGGGACTTCAAAGACGTTTTGAACGTTATGGACCATATGAGATGTTCCAGAAGTTGAAGTTAATATTTCAAGCAAATACCCGAGTTGAGAGATATGAAGTCTTGTAAGTGCATCTAGTGCCCCTTAGTGATTTTGGTGTATTGAAGACTTATAGGTTAAGTAACTGATGCGTTTGTGAGTGTACACAGGTCTATAAGTCTATTAGGAGTTTGATATTCTGAGAGAAAGTCGACCTAAAAATGAAGTTCTTCATTTGAAGACTTTGATATTCGAAGACTTTCGAAGACTTTGAAAGTGAAGAAATTGGTGTGACCTTGAAGACTTGATATTCATTCGAGGAATATGAAGCGTGAAGACTTTTGTTTTCGTAGTTTCATTTTCTCTTTCTTGAGTCATAGGAAACACCGTCATTGTTAAAGGGGTCGAGGAAATACTAAGGAAAATTTTCCATGTGATGCTCAACTCAAAATCTCACACCTACCAATCCTTCGAGTGAAGCCATTGGAAATCTCATACTGATTCAGTCAAATTCTTGATGTGAGACGCAGTTCTTCAGTCACTTGAGGACTTCTTTGATCGAGAGTTAGGAATTCGCCAGTCTTGAATTGCCTACGATGAGAACATGATAGCCCCGAGGAATTTGAGAGTCAAATTTCCGACCATTCTTTGTACGCTACTGCGGCTGTCCCAAAATATCTTATCCACCTAACGGTCATATCATTAAAGGGCATTTATGTCTTATCATGTCGGGCTGCTCCTAGGCTATAAATAGCCGCCCCTACAACCACTAGCTGGTTGGCTGCTCGAGAGAACTTGACACTTGTCATCCGAGAGCAACCCATCCTCCGAGGACTTTGGCGAAAATCATCAAGTGAGGAAAATCCCAAAACCAAACCCCCACAAACCCAAAGTGATTGAGCATCAGAAGAAATTGATCTGCGTGGATCCGGCGCTTGTTACCTTTGAAGACTGTGCTTCTTCCAGACGGTTAGGCGTCAAGGTCTAGAGACTCAAGAGGAATTGTGGATCGCCGAGTGACCAAGTCTGTGAAGGTTTGGAAGTCACTGAAGACTTACCACGAGTGATTGGGCGTGGCTGCGTGGTCTTAGTTCAAGGAGAATACGGTGAGGACTGGGTGTCTGAGTTGCGGCTCGAGATCGGGTGTCCGGACTGTGTGTCCTCGAGTTTAAATACTCGGCCGCTCCAACAGACGCATAACCGAGACAGCAGTTGGAACTGGTTTACCAAATCATTGTCTTCACCAACCGATTGGTTCTATTTCCTCAACTCTTTCATTTCCTCATTCTTGTGTTGAATGTTGTTCATATCGTGCTTGAAGACTTTGGTGAAGACTTTCACAAATTCCTCGTTCAATTTCTTGATCTGTTTGTCTTCATCTTGCTATCCTGTGTTTACGCTTTCCGTACTCTGTGTTAGTCTTCATTTCATCATCTTGACTATGTTTGTATCTGTTATGTTTACTTCGAGTACATATTCCGCTGCAAGTAGTTCTTCGCTAAGGAATTTCCTCACCAACAAATTCCTCATGAAGAATTCTTAAAATCGCCTATTCACCCCCTCTAGTCGATATAACGACTTTCAATTGGTATCGAGCAAGGTACTCCTTGTTACGTGTGATTTTAGTTTAACGCCCGAGTTTTAGTTATGTCGACCGCAGTATGATCAAGGTCTCGGCTGGGTGTCCTACCTTTGATGGAGCGGACTACCCTCTATGGAAGAACAAGATGCGAATGCATCTTGAGGCAATTGATAACGATCTCTGGTATGTTGTGGAAAATGGTGTCCCCTCTGTCACTCCCTCACTGAACGCTACCGATGTGAAGAGATTCAAACAACTTGATTCTCAAGCGAAGAATATCATATGTGGCCATCTGAGCAAAGGACAGTATGGAAGAGTGAGTGCTTTGGAAACTGCTAAGCTTATCTGGGATAGGCTGTCCAAAGTAAATGAAGGAGTCTCAACTCAGCGTGACTCTCGAGTCGATGTTCTTCGGAATCTCTTCAACCGCTTCAAAAGACTCGACAATGAAAATGTCCAACAAACCTTTGATCGCCTCACTGACATCTCAAATGAGCTTCAAGCCCTCGGTGCCACCGACATCACCGATCATGAAGTTGTGAAGAAAGCTGCTGAGATCGCTTGATTCCTCATTTGATACTCTGGGATGATGATATAAGAACGTCTTGACTACAAGTCGCTGATCCTGCTGATATCCTCGAAGGCTAAACACTCACGAGTTCGACTTCTTCAAAAGAGAGATCCCTATGGCTCAAACTATGGCAAACCACGTGCCTCGAAGGCTAAGGTTGTGTCGACTCTGAATGTGAGGATTACGGTAGTAGCCTTGGCGATCTGAAGAAGCGAGCCAGGACCTAGCATCGCTTGTGAAGAAATTCAGAAATTCACAAGGCGAGGTCGCTGGAAAATCCTCAAGAGAAATGACTCCTCATCCGGTGACTATAAGAAGACTTTTCCACAAATGCAAGAAGCCTGGTCACTATATTCAAGATTGTCCTCAGTGGGAAAAGGAAATGAAGAAGAAGAAATACAAGGATTACAGTTCTGATGATGCGAAGAAGAAGAAGAAATCATCAAAATCTTCATCATCAAAATCCTCGAAGTCCTCATCTCACAAGAAGGGCAGCTCCAAGAAGGCTCGGGCATTCATTGGCAAGGAGATGGACTCTGAAGCTGAATCTGAGGAAAATGATGAAGAGGAGGAGTCTGAAGAATCTGAGTCTGGTGTGGCGAGTCTGGCCGTTGCTACTACCTTCATCAGCAAGTCCATCTTCAACACTGAAGAAACTGACTCCACCGACAAGCCTGATGAAGATAATGATGGCTACGCTCCCACCTACTGCTTCATGGCAAAAGGAGCTAAGGTACTCAAATACAACTCCTCTGACTCTAGTGAAAATGAATCTGATGAGGATCTCAAGCTCAGCTACTCTAAACTTGCTAAAATTGCTGTGAAACACAACGGGCTCTTGAAAAGGTTCAAAACATGCTAGATAAAAGTGATGATATGTTGGGTGAAGAAATGGATCGCACTAAAGCCTTGGTGAAAATCTTGAGACTTGGTCTAGGTATGATAACCTTCAAGGTCATCATAACTCTCTCTTGTCGATCATGAGAAACTTTCATATGAATTTCTTCAAGAAAAGCAAGATCATGAGAAGCTTTCTCTTGAAGCTCTTCAAAGAAAGGTAGATCTTGAAAAGCTAAGAGTGTGTTATGAAGATCTTCGAAGGCGCGATTCATTACTAGCTCAACAAATCAGCGCTTCTCAGGAAGAATTTGTTCCTCCATGCTTAAAGTGCATTGAACGTGAATCTGCTAATTCTTCACCTGAATGTTCAAATGCTTCAAATGTTACAAATTCTTCATCTGCCTATGCTATCACTAATTCCTCATCCGAGGACATTGCTAGTATCACTGACAATGCAGGGCTGAAGGAATTGTACATGAAAGGCATGTACAAAAGCCTCAAAGGGCATCAGACACTTTGTGATGTGCTCAAAAAGCAGATCCTCAATAGAAACCCTAGGAAAGAGGGTATTGCCTTTGAGAGAAAACTCAATGCCGATGGAACATATTGGAAGCCTGAGCAGTACCCCAAAACCTCATGGGTTGCTACAAAGGGACCTCCAGTTGATCCATCTAACTTATCTGGCTTTACATGTGAATCTTCTCATTCCTTTGATGAGTCATTTGACTCCAACTATAAACTGTTCAAAAATCAGAATGGTGAAGTATTTGCTAGATATGTTGGCACTAACTGCAGGAACGGTTCCCCTATGAAGAAAATCTGGGTTCCCAAAAGCTGTGTTGAAAGTCTTCAGGTGAATGTCCTCATGACACCACCTATGAAGAACAGGAACCCCAGATCAAATTCTTCACATGAATCAAATTCCTCAACTGGATCAAAGTCCTCATATGATTATCATCGTGCTAACAACTCTGTCTCGCAGGGTAGAGCTAAGGGCTATGAATATGTGCATTATTCTTCAAACCATTATGTTCATAAGTCCTCGAAGAATTACTCTGCTTATTCATATGCATACCCTAATCCCTCTTATACTAAGCGAAATGGTTTGGCATCTTTGCTACCTTTCTCACATGGTGCTCGCAGGATGATGAACTCTTTGCCACCCCTCCAGATGTGGGTGGTGAAGAAAAAGAACTAATCTCTTATGCAGGGTCAGGTCTCCAGACGTGCTCTAACGTCTGAAGAATTTCTTTGGGGACGACAAAATTGCTGAAAGGACACATGCGAATCATGATGAAATGAACTTTCATTTCACATGTCCTCATCTTGCTATATCATTTCTTCGCTTGATGAAATTCATCGATGAACTTGATATCATATTCTTCACCGATGAAGCATATGAGATTGTAAGCTACACTAATTCATCTGCGGGATGATCAACCCAAAACCACCGAATGGGTCCTCGATAGTGGATGTACAAATCACATGATTGGTGACAAGAATCTATTGATGGATGCTCCTTATCACCTTCACCTCTGAAGCATATCATCTTTCTTGACAAAGGCAAAAGTCGGTATTGGGTCTTGGTAAGGTTGCTATCTCTAAGGATAAGCACATGGACAAAGTCATGCTTGTTGAGTCCTTAGGATACAATCTCATGTCGATCTCAATGCTTTGTGATCTTGATATGGTTGTTGTCTTGGCAAATATCGCTGTGTTGTGATTATGGAAGTCGACAATTCCAAAGTCTTGAAGGCTTTAGGAGAGGAGATCGTATATTGTTGATTTCTCTGGGACCACAACCAGCCGTGTGTCTACTAGCAAAAGCTTCGAAGGCTGGCTATGGCATCGACGACTTGGTCATGCGGGCATGAGGAATTTGAACACGCTGCGAAGAAGAAGCATGTCATTGGCATTGAGAATGTCAAATTCCTCAAGGATCACTTATGCGGAGCATGTGAAGCGGAAAAATGACCAAGGCCAAGCATCCAGTGAAGACTATCATGACCACTACCCGTCCATTCAATTGCTTCACATGGACCTCTTGGACCTAATCATTATTCAGCGGTCACTAATGATGCATCTTTATATGGTTTTGTCATTGTTGATGATTATTCTCAATATACATGGGTACACATTGTTACTTACAAACATGAAGTGCGGGAAGTCTTCAAGCGATTTTCCTCGAGGGCTTCAACCAACTTTGGTGTGAAGATCAAGCATATCAGAAGTGACAATGGAACTGAGTTCAAGAACTCTGGTCTTGATGCCTATCTTGATGAACTTGGTATTACTCATGAGTTATCTGCTCCTTATACTCCTCAGCAGAATGGCGTCGTGGAGTGCAAGAACAGAACTCTTGTTGAGATGGCTTGCACTATGCTTGATGAATACAAAACGCCTCAGCGTTTTTGGATTGATGCAATTGATACTGCCTGCCACATCATTAACAGAGTATATCTTCACAAATTCTTCAAGAAGACTGCCTATGAACTCCTCACTGACAAGAAACCCAATGTGAGTTATTTCAAAGTCTTCGGTGCTAAATGTTGGATTAGAGATCCTCACCACAACTCTAAATTTGCACCAAAAGCACATGAAGGTTTTATGCTTGGTTACGGAAAGGACTCGCACACCTACAAAGTCTTCAACATTGTTCTTCACAAGATTGTTGACACTGTAGATGTGCGGTTCGATGAAACTAATGGCTCGCAAAGAGAGCACCTACCTTCTGTGTTAGATGAACCAGCACCTGAGGATGCTATCAAGCTCAAGGCAACTGAGGATGTCATTCCTCTTGAAGAATCTCTTTGAAGAATTCATTCTGTTCATGAAGAGCGTCGAGTGATGCACTGAAGAACATGATGAGGAAAATGGTCTTTGAAGAAAATGCTGATCAAAATCCTCGTGACAACCAACTCATCCAGCGTTGCAAAAGAAGTGCAAGTGGAGAAGGTCATCGATGACATTAGCGCACCAGTCCTCTCACACGCTCAAAAGCTTCTCATTTATCTAACTTTTGTGGGCACTATGCTTTTGTCTCTATCACAGAGCCCACTAAGGTAGATGAAGCATTTCGGGCCGGAGTGGATTCAGGCTATGCAAGAAGAATTACATCGATTCGAGCTGAACAAGGTCAGGAATTGGTCAATCGCCCGGATCCTCGCAAGCATAATATCATTGGCACAAAGTGGATCTACCACAACAAGCAAGATGAAAATGGCCTTGTGGTGAGGAATAAGGCACGACTAGTAGCTCAAGGCTACACACAGGTTGAAGGAATTGATTTTGATGAAACTTTTGCACTGTTGCTAGACTTGAGGCTATTAGATTTTACTTGCCTATGCTAACCATCATGATATCATCTTATATCAAATGGATGTGAAAAGTGCATTCCTCAATGGTAAGCTTGAGGAAGAAGTATATGTTGCTCAACCCCCAGGTTTTGAAGATCCCAAGAATCCTGACAAAGTCTTCAGACTCAATAAGGCCCTCTATGGCCTCAAGCAAGCCCCTCGGGCGTGGTATGACACATTGAAGGAATTCTTCGTGAAGAATGGCTTCACACTTGGTTCACTCGACCCTACTCTTTTTACTAAATCATATGATGGTGAACTGTTTGTGTGCCAAATATATGTTGATGATATTATCTTTGGCTGTACTAACCAACGATATACTGATGAATTTGCCTATATGATGAGTGAAGAATATCAAATGTCTATGATGGGAGAATTGAAATTCTTCTTAGGTCTTCAAATTCGTCAGCAGCGCAATAACATATTCATATCTCGGAGAAATACCTCAAAGATGTCTTGGAAATTCGGCATGCAAGATTGCAAAGGCGTCAAAATTCCTATGCTCACAAATGGCCATCTATGCACTGATGAAAATGGTATTGACTTCGATCACAAGGTATACTGCTCCATGATTGGTTCTTTATTGTACTTACGTTTATCTAGGACAGATATAATGCTTAGTGTTTGCATGTGTGCCCGATTTCAAGCTGCACCGAAGGAATCACACCATAAGGCTGTGAAGCATATTCTTCGATATCTAGCTCACACACCAACACTAGGATTATGGTACCCCAAGGGCTCTGCTTTTGATCTCATTGGATATTACGACTCGACTATCTTTGGTGATCGTGTGGACCGCAAGTCAACATCGGCACTTGTCATTTCCTCGGACGATCTTTGGTGCGTTGGTCCTCGAAGAAAGCAGAAGCTGCGTATCACCGTCTCTTCTGAAGCTGAATATATTGCTGCTTTGGCTCATCTTTGTGCTCAAGCTGCTTTGGATGAAGCAAACCCTCAAGGACTATGGCGTCAACGTGAAGAATGTGCCTCTCCTCTGCGACAATGAGAGTGCCATCTAGATTGCTCACAACCCAGTTCAGCACTCGAAGACTAAGCACATCCAGATTCGTCATCATTTTCTTCGTGACCATGTGTTGAAGGGCGATATCTCCATCGAGCATGTGAAGACTGAAGAACAGCTAGCTGATATCTTCACTAAGCCCTTGGATGAGAAGAGATTTAGCAAGTTGCGGTGTGAGCTAAATATCTTAGAATCTTTGAATGTTCTTTGAAAAGGACACACATCCTAACCCTTATGCAGAATTGATGACTTAGATGTGCAACACATGAAGAAACGTTTTTCTTCAATCAATGAAGAATAACACTCTAAGTGTGAAGAAATTAATGAAGAATCTGATTCTCAGAACCCTACGACAATTGTACGTGGTGTCTGAAATCATCATTCTTATACGGTGGGATACGCCACCACAAAAGTTGAAAATCTTCAATTTGAGTTTTTTTTTCTCATTTTTGAAATTACTCAGTTTTTCAAATTCTTCAACTTTGCAAAATCTTCAATGTTTCCGTCATTTTTCTTCATTGGCTATATATATATATATATGTGAGTTTATGTCCTCTATAGCATTCACTTATTGCTATTTCTTCAAGTTGCAATTTCTGCTAAGTGAATGTGATTGGACCCTTCCCCCTCTATGCTATACTCAACCCAATCTATTCACAAATTCTTCATATGCGTTACGATTGAAACTCGTTCAAAGTCTTCCTTGTGTCCTTGACAATTTGAAGAAATTGCGAACGAAATTTTAAACAAATCTTATCCAGATTTTCGGTTTTACCGCTCAAACCGCTTTCGCATCCCATGATACATTAGTTTATTCACCCACGATCTTACGATCTCATACGCACCTTTGCGTGGGTGACACGTGTCGTGAAGGAGAAAGGGCAGGGCATGTTAGTCCCAAATCTTGGGCGAACAGTTTTTACCGTGGCTATAAATACCCTCTCCTTCCTTACTTCATTTACTCTGCTCGGTCGCTGTCTCTCGCTCGAGCTCTCATCAAACCCTAGCGCTGCCGCTACTCCATCGCCGTCGGTGAGGAAGAGCTTCACTGCCTCGACCTCGTCGCCGTCGTACTCGCGCCGGCTGCGGAAATCTTCACTCCGCCGCCGCCGTAGCTGTCTCCCTCTGCCAAGTTAGGGCGTGGGAGATCTAACGTGACGAACTTCACCACAGTTCATCTCTATTCGTCGTGTTCTTCAGTTCGGGTAATTAAAAGTCATTTTTATTACTCGCTTTGATTCTCAAACTCTTCTGAAAATCTTCAAAGGTGTTTTATTCTTCAAATCTTCACATATGAACACCTTACACACTGAATGCTCTTGATTTATCTCTCTAAGCACTCATTTCTTCAAGATTCCTCAATTGTGCGGATTTTCAATCTGTACAACTCTGGAACCTAAGATAAAATGCTTAGTGAAATTCCTCAAGGCTCAACTGGTCAAATTCCTCAAAACATTTTTTTAAATCTTCTGAGAACGCATATGACCTCTCCAAATTCCTCGCACCTACACTCTGTTCACAGGTACTCATGTCCGCTACTGAATCACTAGGTTCTCATCAACTTAACTCATTTGCAGCGTTCCTCGAAGAAAAACTGCATACTTCTTCAGAGTGTTCTATTGTTCAAAATCCTCATCTGAAGAAAATGGCAGAAGGCAAGAGACGCAGAAGGGAGGAAAGAAACCGGAGGTCATGACTGCCTTTGAGATCCCTGATGAAATTTACAAAGATTACTGCACACCTGATGAAGCCAAATTTGGCAAGGAGAACAAAAATCAGCGCAAAGTGCGCATCCAGAGGATAGAACGAAGATGGGCACGAGAATGGAGGGAATATCGCTATGTTACACCCAAGTACATGAAGAAATTCGCCTTAAACCCTCCATGCCCAAGAGCTCCTTTGGCACTGGACAAGTCGTGATCCCACTGACATCAAGCGTGGTGAAGACTTTCTGAAGAATGGTCCAGCGCCAAGCCAAATTGGCAAGACAGGCCAAGGAGGCGGTGAGGAAATTCAATGAGGATTCTGCTGCTGCTGCTGCTGCTGAGACCTCGGTCAAGCCGAGGAAATCAATGCCAAGAAGCCTGCTCGCAAGCCAAGTGCTTCACCATCAGCGCCCTCACGGCCCAGTTCCTCGGCCAGCGCCCTCACGGCAAATTCCTCGGGCTCTCTTTGCTCCTCAAAATCCTCGGAGCTCCTCCAAGTCCTCAACTCCTGTGCATCTTGCTACATGTCAAAGGACTCGGGGTTTCTCGATTGCTACGGTGTCTCGGCAAGTTCCTCGGTGCACCAATGTCCTCATCAGCCCCACTTTGTGAAGACAAAAGCAACTGCTGGACGCGGTCCTCGGCCAAGTCCAAGAAAGAAACAGGTTGCCTTCAACGTGCCCTCTAATGACGAAGCTTCTGATGAAGAACTTGCAGAAATCATCAGAGACAGACTAACAAAGGCCGCTAGAGCCAAAGGAACAACTGTGCCTCTGCTTTTGGATCCGAAGAAGATCCTTGACTTCATCGACTTATGGCATCAGGATCCAAACACTCCCATGCCTGATCTGCCACTGACTCCTGGTCAAAGTCATATGCTGAGCCATTTCATTGCTAAAGAGAAATGGAAATTTGAAAAGGCTCGTGAGATAAAGAGAGTACAAGCCAGAAAGGAGAAGCTTCTGAGGAAGAACATCGTCAACCTGACTCCTGAAGAACTTCTCAAAGCTCAATCTGAAATCCAAGCCCTCAGCAAGGATTTCGATGCTTACAATGCTGATTGGCAAGGAGCCAAGGTGAGATTAAATCAATTTGACAAAGAAATGACAAGCTGTTGCAGCCCCATCGCAACAAGAAAATCCTCAGTGAAGACTCTGCTCACCTTTGAAGAACATGCCAAGACCTTGCTGATGACTTTCAGCCTGCTGATGAGCATACAAGTTCCAGGGCTGATGACTCTATTCCAGCCGCTGAAGAAATTCCCGGGGCAACCACTAGTGGTGCGCCTGAAGAAACTGAAGAGATCAGGGCAACTGCACTAGTTGCGCCTGAAGAAATTGAACCACAGTCCTCAGCTCCTCCTGCGCCAACACCAACTACAATTCTTCCTTCTGCTTATGAAGTGAAGAAGACAAAGGCTGCAGAACGAGCTGCAGTGAAGAAGAGGAAGGCATCTGCTGCGTCAAATTATTCGGCTGCGAAGAAAATGAAGCCCATGACCAGCTTGCTTGACAATCCTATTGATGCCGTTCCCATTTCCTCCATGTCGTCTAAGGAAATTGTTCCTTATGGAGAAGACTACAAGATCCCAAGCGGATCTGATGAAGAAAACCAATCTGTTTCTACCTCAGAACAGTTTGATGAAGAAATTGAAGTGGAAACATTCCCTTCACCGTCAGTCGTTCCTCACCCATGCCTCAGTTCACAGCTGAAGAGGCTGGTGTTGAGGAAATTGAAAAAGAAGATGAAGACGTGGATATTGGATGCACTACACCAGTGATGAATGATGACTTTTGGGAAAGTCAGCATCCCAATACTCCTCTCTTCACTCCGATTCAACAAATTCCTCGGTCCCGGCTACAACTATTCAATTGGGCTCTGAAGAAACTCATCCCACATAAATCATTCATGAAGAAATTCCAGCCGCTAGTCTTTGAAGAACTCTTCTTGATCCCCAAACTGCACAAGAAGAGGAACCAGAAATTCCTCACTGAAGCACACGAGATCGCGATTCACGAGGTTGTGCTACAAATCACGGCATTCCTCTGCCCAAACCGAAGAATCCGTTCTCGAGCAAGCAAAAATTCAAGGCTGAAGACTTCTTTTACGAGCATGTGTTCTTCATCGCTTACAATCCATATGACTCGCCGCATAAGGAAAAGACGCTTCTGGACTGCTACTCAAGCCAACTTCTATTCCTCAGTGCTCTTTGACAAGGACAAAATCTTCGATCATGAGCATATTCCTCATGTGGATATGGAATCACTGCCATGCTTTGAGCCAGTCCTCAGAGTTATTCACGATGCAGGGCTACTGAACTTCTGCACTGATATCTATGATTGGAATGAAGAACTCATTCTTCAGTTCTATGCCACTTGCATATCACTGGAGATGCTGAAGATGTCAATTCATGGGTGCTGGATTGGATGACGGAAAACACTCACTACAAGGCACCAGCAACCGAATTGCTTCGTGTCCTTCCTCTTGATCCTCCCCATGAAAGTGCAGGTTGCATCTACAATGACCCGAATGGTGGTGATCATTATATGCAAGTGCTCATGAAGCCTTTGAAGCCAGGGCAGGCCCCTCGAACCAAATTCCTCGTCAAGGAATTGCTATATGTGCCACGGACTGTCTATCGAATCCTGACGAAGACAATGAGTCCCATCAAAGGCCACGACTCAAATGATGAAGATGTCGTTGGCATCATGAAGAACATGCTTTTCAACATCATTCATGGCATTCCCGTCAACTTCCATGATTTCTTCATGAGGACTCTGGCTAATGTTGCAATGTCACCTTTTGAACTGAAGCCCTATCGCCTTGGATTATGAGATTCATAAGGGCAAGATCTTCTTTGAATTACAAAGGTGACACACGAACCATGGTAGCTACTTGCGCCCATTGAAGTCCTCAAGCGACCGGTTTCATCATCGATGATAAGGGCAAGGCAGCTCTTGTGATTGATGAAGGCACTCGTCCATTGGATGGTCAATTCCGTCTAGCTACATCTTACTCAACCAATGACGATTACGCAACACATGACACCGCCAATAAATACCTCACCAAGCAAAAGCCTCAAGCAACAAAGCACCGTGGTGATGGTGACCGTGAGTTACTCCTCGGTCTTCATCGGAAGGTTGAGCATAATCGAAATGGGTGAAGCGTCAATTTGCTGCAATTCTTCACAACATGACCTCAACACATAATGCAATGAAGAAAAATCAGTACTACCTTCATGAAACCCTCAACCGCACCTGGGATGTTCTCAATCATGTATATTCCGCGGAAGAATTGAAGACTATGGGTCTCCAGGAAGCATTTGGTGGTGCTGTACCACCTCGAAGAAATTCAAGAGAGTCAAAGTTCACGATATGGTGGCGGTTCTTATTCTTCATCGCGTGAAACGATGAACATGAAGATTTGGGCGACAACTGCGGCAGGCCCTACTTCAACAACCAACCCGACAACTGGGGCTCCTCCATCAACTTGAAAATCTTCAGGGGCGTTAGTCCTCAGTTTCGCTCCTTTTGGTCATTTGATGACAAAGGGGGAGAAATCTGAGTTAGTCTTCAAGCGGGTTTATATTATGGGTGTTTTTATTAAGTTACAACTCTCGTTCTTCCGAAACTTTTATTGGATCGAGTTGTAATCTTAAATCCGATGGTGCCTTGATACTTTTGGTCGTGCTCTGATGCTTTTGATGCACTGAGCTCTGAAACTTTAGATGTGCTATTCCGCATGCTTATTCCTTGTCAATATTATTGCACGCATGCTGAATCTCATCAGGCACCATATTTCATCATGCATTTCAAATTCTTCTTATTATATATCAAATGCGTGTATGAATTACAAGATATAGGGGGAGATCTCCATGATTCGATTCTTCAAATGTGCAATGCCTCAAAAGCAAATTCCTCACTATGCACATATTCAGGGGGAGTTCTTCTATATCTTGCAATCAAATTCCTCAATATCAGTATTTACACTTCATATGTTTATCCCCGTTGAAAACTTAACCTATGTTGTCATCAATCACCAAAAAGGGGGAGATTGTAAGTGCATCTAGTGCCCCTTAGTGATTTTGGTGTATTGAAGACTTATAGGTTAAGTAACTGATGCGTTTGTGAGTGTACTGATGGGGAACGTTGCAGAAAATTAAAATTTTTCCTACGGCTTCACCAAGATCCATCTATGAGTTCATCTAAGCAACGAGTAACGGGAGAGAGATAGCATCTACATACCACTTGTAGATCGCGTGCGGAAGCTTGCAAGGTGATGATGGAGTCGTACTCGAGCGTGATTCAGATCACCGATGCCAAGTGCTGAGCGGACAGCACCTCCGTGTTCAACACACGTGCGGGGACGAGTGGCGTCTCCTCCTTCTTGATCCAGCAAGGGGAAGGAGAGGTTGAGGGAGACAGCTCCACCGGCAAAGCACGACGGCGTGGTGATGGTGGAGAAGCGATACTCGGCGAGGGCCGCCGAGCTCTTACGGAGGAGGAGATGTGTTGGGGAGGGAGGGTTGCGCCTTGGGAGTTGGTACAGCAGCCCCTCCTCCCCCCTTATATAGGCCCCACAGGTGGCGGCCTGGAGATCCAATCTCCAAGGGGCGGCGGCCAAGGGGTGGAGTGCCCCCAAGCCGGTGGGCGCCCCCCCCTAGGGTTTCAACCCTAGGCGCGGGGGTGGGCCTGAGGCGCACCAGCCCCTGTGGGCTGGTTCCTTCCCCTTTGGCCCATGGGGCCCTCAGGGATAGGTGGCCCCACCGGTGGACCCGGGACCCTTAGGTGGTCCGTGCTTTACCGAGACCCGAAACTTTCCCGATGGCGAATCACCACTTCCTATATATTATTCTTTACCTCCGGACCCTTAAGAACTCCTCGTGACGTCAGGGATCTCATCCGGACTCGAACAACATTCGGTGGTCACATACTTGACTTCCTACTAACCCTAGCGTCACCGAACCTTAAGTGTGTAGACCCTACGGGTTCGGGAGACCGCAGAACATGACCGAGGCGACTCTCGGGCAATAACCAACAGCGGGTCTGGATACCCATGTTGGCTCCACATGTTCCTCGATGATTTCATCGGTTGAACCACGATGTCGAGATTCGATCAAACCACGTATGCAATTCCCTTTGTCAATCGATGCGTTACTTGCGAGACTTCGATCGTCGGTATCCCAATACCTTGTTGGTCTCGTTACGGCAAGTCACTTTACTCGCCGTAATGCATGATCCGTGGCCAACACCTTGGTCACATTGAGCTCATTATGATGATGCATTACCGAGTGGGCCCAGAGATACCTCTCCGTCATACGGAGTGACAAATCCGATCTCGATCCGTGTCAACCCGCAGATACTTTCGGAGATACCGTAATGCACCTTTATAGTCACCCGATTACGTTGTGACGTTTGATACACCCAAGGCACTCCTACGGTAACCGGAGTTACGATCTCATGGTCGAAGGAAGAGATACTTGACATTGGCAAAGCTTCTAGCAAGCGAACTATACGATCTTTTATGCTATGCTTATGATTGGGTCTTGTCCATCACATCATTCTCCTAATGATGTGATCCGTTATCAACGACATCTAATGTCCATAGTCGAAACCATGACTATCTATTGATCTGTGAGCTAGTCGACTAGAGGCTCACTAGGGACTCATTGGGTCTAAGTGTTCACACATGTATTACGATTTCCGGATAATACAGCTTATAGCATGAACAAAAGACAATTATCATGAACATTGAAATATAATAATCCTTTTATTATTGCCTCTAGGGCATATTTCCAACAGTCTCCCACTTGCACTAGAGTCACCAATCTAGTTACATTGTGATGAATCGAACACCCATAGAGTTACGGTGTTGATCATGTTTTGCACGCGAGAGAGGTTTAGTCAGCGGATCTGCGACATTCAGATCCGTGTGCACTTTGCAAATCTCTATGTCTCCATCTTGAACATTTTCACGGATGGAGTTGAAGCGGCGCTTGATGTGCACGGTCTTCTTGTGAAACACAGGCTCCTTGGCAAGGGCAATAGCTCCGGTGTTGTCACGAAGAGTTTGATCGGCCCCGACGCATTGGGTATGACTCCTAGGTCGGTGATGAACTCCTTCACCCAAATCGCTTCATCGCTGCCTCCGAGGCTGCCATGTACTCCGCTTCACACGTAGATCCCGCCACGGCGCTTCGCTTGCACTGCACCAGCTCTGCTCCACCATTCAACATATACACGTATCCGGTTTGTGACTTAGAGTCATCGGATCTGAGTCGAAGCTAAGCGTCGGCGTAACCCTTCTGACGAGCTCTTCGTCTCCTCCATAAACGAAACATGTCCTTTGTCCTTTTCGGTGTACGGGATATTCTTGACTGCTGTCGGTGTTCCTTGCGGGGTTACTTTGGTATCTTGCAACCAAACTTACGGCAAGGTTTACATCAGTGCAGTACACAGCATGGCATACATAATAGATCCTATGGCTGAAGCATAGGGATGACACTCATCTCTTCTTTATCTTTTGCCGTGGTGGGTGGTGAGCCGAGCTCAATCTCACACCTTGTAACATAGGCAAGAACCCTTCTTGGACTGATCCATTTTGAACCTCTTCAAAATCTTATCAAGGTATGTGCTTTGTGAAAGACCTATGAGGCGTCTCGATCTATCTCTATAGATCTTGATCCCTAATATATAAGCAGCTTCTCCAAGGTCCTTCATTGAAAAACACTTGTTCAAGTAGGCCTTAATGCTGTCCAGAGTTTCGTATCATTTCCCATCAAGAGTATGTCATCTACATATAATAGGAGAAATGCTCTGAGCTCCCACTCACTTTCTTAAACGAGGCTTCTCCATAAGTCGCATAAACTAAACGCTTTGATCATCTCATCAAAGCGAATGTTCTAACTCGAGATGCTTGCACCAGTCCATAAATGGATCTTTGGAGCTTGCATACTTTGTTAGCGTTCGAGGATCGACAAAACCTTCCGCTGCATCATATACAGCTCTTCCTTAAGATGCCCGTTAAGGAATGCCGTTTTGGCGTCCATCGCCATATCTCATAATCATAGTATGCGGCAATTGCTAACATGATTCGGACGGACTTAAGCTTCGCCACGGAGAGAATGTCTCGTCGTAGTCAATCCCTTGAACTTGTCGATAACCCTTAGCGACAAGTCGAGCTTTATAGATGGTAACATTACCATCGCGTCCGTCTTCTTCTTAAAAATCCATTTATTTTCTATCGCTCGCCGATCATCGGGCAAGTCTGTCAAAGTCCATACTTTGTTTTCATACATGGATTCTATCTCGGATTTCATGGCCTCAAGCCATTTGTTGGAATCCGGGCCGCCATTGCTTCTTCATAGTTGAAGGTTCATTGTTGTCTAGCAACATGATTTCCATGACAGGTTGCCGTACCACTGCAGTGCGGGCGTGTCCTCGTGGACCTTGAAGTTGATAGTAACTTGATCCAAGTACCTTGATCATCATCAGCGTTTTCCTCTTGGTTGGTGTGGGCATCACAGGAACGGTTTCCTGCGCTGCACCACTTTCCCGTTCGAGAGGTAGTACTTCATCGAGTTCTACTTTCCTCCCACTTACTTCTTTCGAGAGAAACTCTTTCTCTAGAAAGCATCCGTTCTTGGCAACAAAGATCTTGCCTTCGGATCTTAAGTAGAAGGTATACCCGACAGTTTCCTTGGGTATCCTATGAATCGCATTTTTCCGACTTGGGTTCGAGCTTTTCGGGTTGAAGTTTCTTGACATAAGCATCGCATCCCCAAACTTTTAGAAACGACAGCTTAGGTTTCTTCCCAAACCATAATTCATACGGTGTCGTCTCAGCGGATTTAGGCGGTGCCCTATTTAAAGTGAATGTAGCTGTCTCTAGGCGTATCCCCAAAATGATAGCGGTAAATCGGTAAGAGACATCATAGACCGCACCATATCCAATAGAGTGCGATTCTGACGTTCGGACACACCGTTTATTTGAGGTGTTCCAGCGGCGTGAGTTGTGAAACGATTCCACATTTCCTTAAGTGTGTGCCAAATTCGTGACTTAAATATTCTCCTCCACGATCGATCGTAGGAACTTTATCTTTCGGTCACATTGATTCTCCACCTCACTCTGAAATTCCTTGAACTTTTCAAAGGTCTCGGACTTGTGTTTCATTAAGTAGACATACCCATATCTACTTAAGTCATCGGTGAGTGAGAACATAACGATATCCTCCACGAGCCTCAACGCTCATTGGACCGCTTTACATCGGTATGTATGATTTCCAACAAGTTGGTTGCTCGCTCCATTGTTCGGAGAACGGAGTCTTGGTCATTTGCCTAAGAGGCATGGTTCGCATGTGTCAAACGATTCATAATCAAGAGACTCCAAAAGTCCATCAGCATGGAGCTTCTTCATGCGCTTGACACCAATGTGACCAAGGCGGCAGTGCCACAAGTATGTGGGACTATCGTTATCAACTTTACGTCTTTTTGCATCCACACTATGAATATGTGTAATATTACGCTCGAGATTCATTAAGAATAAACCATTGACCATTGGAGCATGACCATAAAACATATCTCTCATATAAATCGAACAACCATTATTCCCAGACTTAAATGAGTAGCCATCTCGTATCAAACGAGATCCAGATACAATGTTCATGCTCAAACATGGCACTAAATAACAATTATTGAGGTTCAAAACTAATCCCGTAGGTAAATGTAGAGGCAGCGTGCGGCGGCGATCACATCGACCACGGAACCATTCCCGACGCGCATCGTCACCTCGTCCTTCGCCGATCTCCGTTTATTCCGCCGCTCTGCTGTGAGTTACATATGTGAACAGCGGCACGGTATCAAATACCCGGGAGTTACTACGAGTCTTGGTAAGGTACACATCAATTACATGTATATCAAATATACCTTTGGTGTTGCGGCCTTCTTATCCGCTAAGTATTTGGGGCAGTTCCGCTTCGATGCCCTTCCCTTGCAATAAAAGCACTCGGTCTCGGGCTTGGGTCCATTCTTTGACTTCTTCCGGCAGCAGGCTTACGGGCGGCGGCAACATCTTTGCCGTCCTTCTTGAAGTTCTTCTTACCCTTGCCCTTCTTGAACTTAGTGGTCTTATTGACCATCAACACTTGATGTTCTTTCTTGATTTCAGCCTCTGCTGACTTGACATCGAGAACACTTCAGAATGGTCTTTACCATCCCCGCATGTTGTAGTTCATCACAAAGCTCTTGTAGCTTGGTGGGAGCGATCGGAGGATTCTGTCAATGACCGCCTCATCGGGAGGTTAATGTTCAACTGGGTCATACGTCGTGCAACCCGGACATCTTGAGGATGTGTTCCTTGTGAACTGTTCTCCTCCATCTTACAAGCTGTAGAACTTGTCGGAGACATCATATCTCTCGACCGGGCATGAGCTTGGAAAACTAGTTTCAGCTCTTGAACATCTCATATGCTCCGTGATGCTCAAAACGCTTTTGGAGCCCGGTTCTAAGTGTAAAGCATGCGCGCCTTGAACGAGGGAGTAATCATCAAGACGAGTTTGCCAAGCGTTCATAACGTCTTGGTTCTTCAGGGACGGGGCGGCACCTAGCGGTCCTTCTAGGACATATTGCTTCTGGCAGCTATGAGGATGATCCTCGGGTTAGGACCCGATCCGTATAGTTCTGCCATCATCTTTCAGCTTGGTTTCTCTAGGAAGCGTTGAAGTTCATGTTGACATTAGCGTTGGCCATTGATCTACAAGACATATTTGCAAGGTTTTAGACTAAGTTCATGATAATAAAGTTCTTAATCAAAATTATGAACTCCCACTTAGATTAGACATCCTCTAGTCATCTAAGTGTTACACGATCGAGTCGACTAGCCCGTGTCCGATCATCACGTGAGACGGACTAGTCATCATCGGTGAACATCTTCATGTTGATCGTATCTTCCATACGACTCGTGTTCGACCTTTCGGTCTCCGTGTTCGAGGCCATGTCGCACATGCTAGGCTCGTCAAGTTAACCCTAAGTGTTTTATTTGTGTAAAACTGTCTTACACCCGTTGTATGTGAGCGTAAGAATCCATCACACCGATCATCACGTGGTGCTTAGAAGCGACGAACTGTAGCAACGGTGCACGTTAGGGAGAACACTTCTTGAAATTTTATAAGGGATCATCTTATTTACTACCGTCGTCCTAAGTAAACAAGATGCATAAACATAATAAACATCACATGCAATTATATAGTTGTGACATGATATGGCCAATATCATCAAGCTCCATTGATCTCCATCTTGGGGCTCCATGATCATCTTGTCACCGGCTTGACACCATGATCTCCATCATCATGATCTCCATCATCGTGTCTTCATGAAGTTGTCACGCCAGCGACTACTTCTACTTCTATGACTAACGCGTTTAGTAATGAAGTAAAGTAGTTTACATGGCGTTCTTCAATGACATGCAGGTCATACAAAAAATAAAGACAACTCCTATGGCTCCTGCGGTTGTCATACTCATCGACATGCAAGTCGTGAATCCTATTACAAGAACATGATCTCATACATCACAATTCATCATTCATCACAACTTCGGCCATATCACATCACATGATCAATCGCTGCAAAAACAAGTTAGGCGTCCTCTAATTGTTGTTGCATCTTTTACGATGGCTGCGATTGGGTTCTAGCAAAACGTTTTCTTACCTACGAATCACCACAGCGTGATTTTGTCAACTTCTATTTACCCTTCATAAGGGCCTTGTTCATCGAATCTGCTCCAACTAAAGTGGAGAGACAGACACCGCCAGCCACCTTATGCAACTAGTGCATGTCGATCGGTGGAACCGGTCTCACGTAAGCGTATGTGTAAGGTTGGTCGGGCCGCTTCATCCCACAATACCGTTGAGCTAGAAAAGACTAGTAGAGGCAAGTAAGATGACAAGATCAGCGCCCACAACAAATTGTGTTCTACTCGTGCATTAGAGAACTACGCATAGACCTAGCTCATGATGCCTTTGTTGGGGAGCGTTGCAGAAAATTAAAATTTTCCTACGGCTTCACCAAGATCCATCTATGAGTTCATCTAAGCAACGAGTAGCGGAGAGAGATAGCATCTACATACCACTTGTAGATCGCGTGCGGAAGCTTGCAAGGTGATGATGGAGTCGTACTCGAGCGTGATTCAGATCACCGATGCCAAGTGCTGAGCGGACAGCACCTCCGCGTTCAACACACGCGACGGGACGGCGACATCTCCTCCTTCTTGATCCAGCAAGGGGAAGGAGAGGTTGAGGGAGACAGCTCCACCGGCAAAGACGACAGGCGTGGTGATGGTGGAGAAGCGATCTCGGCGAGGGCCGCCGAGCTCTTACGGAGGAGGAGATGTGTTGGGGAGGGGAGGGGCTGCGCCTTGGGAGTTGGTACAGCAGCCCCCCCCCCCCCCCTTATATAGGCCCCCAGGGGGGGGGGCCCTGGAGATCCAATCTCCAGGGGGGGCGGCCAGGGGGTGGAGTGCCCCCCAAGCCAGGTGGGGCGCCCCCCACCCCTAGGGTTTCAACCCTAGGCGCAGGGGGTGGGCCTAGGGGGGCGCACCAGCCCCCTGTGGGCTGGTTCCCTTCCCCCTTTGGCCCATGGGGCCCTCCGGGATAGGTGGCCCCACCCGGTGGACCCCCGGGACCCTTCCGGTGGTCCCGGTACTTTACCGGGAGACCCCGAAACTTTCCCGATGGCCGAATCACCACTTCCTATATATTATTCTTTACCTCCGGACCCTTCCGGAACTCCTCATGACGTCCGGGATCTCATCCGGGACTCCGAACAACATTCGGTGGTCACATACTTGACTTCCTACTAACCCTAGCGTCACCAAACCTTAAGTGTGTAGACCCTACGGGTTCGGGAGACACGCAGACATGACCGAGACGACTCTCGGGCAATAACCAACAGCGGGTCGGATACCCATGTTGGCTCCACATGTTCCTCGATGATTTCATCGGTTGAACCACGATGTCGAGATTCGATCAAACCTGTATGCAATTCCCTTTGTCAATCGATGCGTTACTTGCGAGACTTCGATCGTCGGTATCCCAATACCTTGTTCGGTCTCGTTACACGGCAAGTCACTTTACTCGCATCAGTAATGCATGATCCGTGGCCAACACCTTGGTCACATTGAGCTCATTATGATGATGCATTACCGAGTGGGCCAGAGATACCTCTCCGTCATACGGAGTGACAAATCGATCTCGATCCGTGTCAACCCAACAGATACTTTCGGAGATACCGTAATGCACCTTTATAGTCACCCGATTCGTTGTGACGTTTGATACACCCAAGGCACTCCTACGGTAACCGGAGTTACACGATCTCATGGTCGAAGGAAGAGATACTTGACATTGGCAAAGCTTCTAGCAAGCGAACTATACGATCTTTTATGCTATGCTTATGATTGGGTCTTGTCCATCACATCATTCTCCTAATGATGTGATCCGTTATCAACGACATCTAATGTCCATAGTCGAAACCATGACTATCTATTGATCAACGAGCTAGTCAACTAGAGGCTCACTAGGGACTCATTGGGTCTAAGTGTTCACACGTGTATTACGATTTCCGGATAATACAGTTATAGCATGAACAAAAGACAATTATCATGAACATTGAAATATAATAATCCTTTTATTATTGCCTCTAGGGCATATTTCCAACATGTACACAGGTCTATAAGTCTATGAGGAGTTTGATATTTACAGAGAAAGTCGACCCCTAAAAATGAAGTTCTTCAACTGAAGACTTTCTGAAGACTTTGAAAGTGAAGAAATTGGTGTGACCTTGAAGACTTGATATTCATTCGAGGAATATGAAGCGTGAAGACTTTTGTTTTCGTAGTTTCATTTTCTCTTTTCTTGAGTCATAGGAAACACCGTACTGTTAAAGGGGGTCAAGGAAATACTAAGGAAAAATTTCCATGTGATGCTCAACTCAAAATCCTACACCTACCAATCCTTTCGAGTGAAGCCATTGGAAATCTCATACGATTCAGTCAAATTCTTGATGGTGAGACGCAGTTCTTACAGTCAATGAGGACTTTACTCTAAGCGAGGAGTTAGGAATTCGCCGGTCTTGAATTGCCTACCTGATCGAGAACATGATAGCCTTGAGGAATTTGAGAGTCAAATTTCCGACCGTTCTTTACGCTACTGGGCTGGTCCCAAAATATCTTATCCCTAACGGTCATATCATTGAAGGGCATTTATGTCTTATCATGTCGGGCTGCTCCTAGGCTATAAATAGCCGCCCTACAACCACTAGCTGGTTGGCTGCTTGAAGAACTTGACACTTGTCATCCGAGAGCAACCCATCCTCAGAGGACTTTGAGAGAAAATCATCAAGTGAGGAAAATCCCAAAACCAAACCCCACAAACCCAAAGTGATTGAGCATCATGAAGAAATTGATGCTGCGTGGATCCCATGCTTGTTACCTTTGAAGACTGTGCTTCTTCCAGGGCGGTTAGGCGTCAAGGTCTAGAAACATCAAGAGGAATTGTGGATCGCCGAGTGACCAAGTCTGTGAAGGTTTGGAAGTCACCAAGACTTACCACGAGTGATTGGACGAGTCTGCGTGGTCTTAGTTCAAGGAGAATACGGTGAGGACTGGGTGTCTGAGTTGCGGCTCGAGGCGGGTGTCCGGACGGTGTGTCCTCGAGTTTAAATACTCGGCCGCTCAACAGGCGTACCGAGGCAGCAGTTGGAACTGGTTTACCAAATCATTGTCTTCACCAACTGGTGGTTCTATTTCCTCAACTCTTTCATTTCCTCATTACTGTGTTGAATGTTGTTCATATCTGTGCTTGAAGACTTTGACTGAAGACATTCACAAATTCCTCAGTTCAATTTCTTCAGTCTGTTTGTCTTCATCTTGCTATCCTGTGTTTACGCTTTCCGTACTCTGCGTTAGTCTTCATTTCATCATGCTGACTATGTTTGTATCCTGTTATGTTTACTTCTGAGTACATATTCCGCTGCAAGTAGTTCTTCGCTAAGGAATTTCCTCACCAGCAAATTCCTCACAGAAGAATTCTTAAAAATTGCCTATTCACCCCCCTCTAGTCGATATAACGCACTTTCAAGTCTCCAACAAGTTCTATAGCTAAAAGATGGAGGAGAATCGCTCAACTAGTGAGCATGTGCTCAGATTGTCTGGGTACTTCAATCGCTTGAATCAAGTGAGAGTTAATCTTCCAGATAAGATAGTGATTAACAGAATTCTCTAGTCACCATCACTAAGTTACTAGAACTTCGTGATGAACTATAGTATGCAAGGGATGACAAAAACGATTCCCGAGCTCTTCGTGATGTTGAAATCGACGAAGGTAGAAATCAAGAAAGAGCATCAAGTGTTGATAATTGACAAGACCACTAGTTTCAAGAAAAGGGCAAAGGGAAAGAAAGGGAAACTTCAAGTAGAATGGCAAACAAGTTGTCACTCCCATGAAGAAGACCAAAGCTGGACCAAAGTCTGAAACTGAGTGCTTACACTGCAAAGGAAATGGTCACTGAAGCGGAAATGCCCTAAATATTTGGTGGATAAGAAGGATGGCAAAGTGAACAAGGGTATATTTGATATACAGGTGTTTGATGTGTGCCTTACTAGTGTTTATAGTAGCCCCGAGTATTTGATATTTGTTCGGTTGCTAAAATTAGTAACTCAAAGCAGAGATCTGAGAATAAGCAGAGACTAGTTGAGGGTGAAGTGACGATGTATGTTGGAAGTGGTTCCAAGATTGATATGATCATCATCGCACACTCCTTATACTTTCGGGATTAGTGTTAAACCTAAATAAATGTTATTTGGCGTTTGCATTGAGCATGAATATGATTTGATCATGTTTATTGCGATACGGTTATTCATTTAAAGTTAGAGAATAATTGTTATTCTGTTTACATGAATAAGACCTTCGATGGTCATGCACCCAATGAAAATAGTTTGTTGGATCTCGATCATAGTGATACACATATTCATAATATTGATGCCAAAAGATGCAAAGTTAATAATGATAGTGCAACTTATTTGTGGCACTGCCGTTTGGGTCATATCGATGTAAAGCGCATGAAGAAACTCCATAAAGATGGATTTTCGGAATCACTTGGTTAAGAATCATTTGATGCTTGCGAACCGTGCCCTTTGGGCAAGATGACTAAAACTCCGTTCTCCGGAACAATGGAACGAGCTACTGACTTATTGGAAATAATACATACCGATGTATGTGATCCAATGAGTATTGATGCTCGTGGCAAGTATCGTTATTTTCTGACCTTCACAAGATGATTTGAGCAGATATGGGTATATCTACTTGATGAAACATAAGTCTGAAATAGTTGAAAGGTTCAAAGAATTTCAGAGTGAAGTGGAAAAATCATCGTAACAAGAAAATAAAGTTTCTATGATCTGATTGTAGAAATGAATATTTGAGCTACGAGTTTGGCCTTCATTTTAAACAATGTGGAATAGTTTCACAGCTCACGCCATATGGAACACCACAACTTAATGGTGTGTCTGAATGTCGTAATCGTACTTTACTAGATATGGTGCGATCTATGATGTCTCTTATCGGTTTACCACTATCGTTTTGGGGTTATGCATTAGAGACAGCTGCATTCACGTTTAATAGGGCACCATCTAAATCCGTTGAGATGACACCGTATGAACTATGGTTTAGCAGTAAACCTAAGCTGTCGTTTCTTAAAGTTTGGTGTTGCGATGCTTATATGAAAAGTTTTTTTAACCCGATAAGCTCGAACCCAAATCAGAGAAGTGCGTCTTCATAGAATACCCAAAGGAAACTGTTGGGTACACCTTCTATCACAAATCCGAAGGCAAAACATTCGTTGCTAAGAATGGATCCTTTCTAGAGATGGAGTTTCTCTCGAAAGAAGTGAGTGGGAGGAAAGTAGAGCTTGATAAGGTAATTTGTACCTTCTCCTGAATTGGAAAATAGTTCATCACTGAAATCAGTTCCAGTGATTCCTACACCAATTAGTGAGGAAGCTAATGATGATGATCATGAAACTTTAGATCAAGTTACTACAGGAACTGGTAGGTCTTCCAGAGTACGGTCCGCACCAGAGTGGTACGGTAATCCTGTTCTGGAAGTCATGTTACTAGACCATGATGAACCTACGAACTATGAGGAAGCGATGATGAGCCCAGATTCCGCGAAATGGTTTGAGGCCATGAAATCTGAGATGGGATCCATATATGAGAACAAAGTGTGGACTTTGATTGACTAGCCCGATGATCGACAAGCCATAGAAAATAAATGGATCTTCAAGAGGAAGACGGACATTGATAGTAGTGTTACTATCTACAAAGCTTGACTTGTCGCAAAAAGGTTTTTGACAAGTTCAAGGTGTTGACTACAATGAGATTTTCTCAACTGTAGGATGCTTAAGTCTGTCCGAATCATGTTAGCAATTGCCACAATTTATGAAATCTGGCAAATGGATGTCAAAACTGCATTCCTTAATGGTTTCTTAAAGAAGAGTTGTATATGATGCAACCAGAAGGTTTTGTCAATCCTAAAGGTGCTAACAAAATATGCAAGCTCCAGCAATCTATCTATGGACTGGTGCAAGCATCTCGGAGTTGGAATATACGCTTTGATAGGTTGATCAAAGCATATAGTTTTATAAAGACTTGCGGTGAAGCCTGTATTTACAAGAAAGTGAGTGCGAGCACTACAATATTTCTGATAAGTATATGTGAATGACATATTGTTGATCGGAAATAATGTAGAATTATTCTGCAAAGCATAAAGGAGTGTTTTGAAAGGAGATTTTTCAAAGAAAGACCTCGGCAAAGCTACTTACATATTGAGCATCAAGATCTATTGAGATAGATCAAAGACGCTTGATAAGATTTTCAATGAGTACATACCTTGTCAAGATTTTGAAATAGTTCAAAATGGAACAGTCAAAGAAAGTGTTCTTGCCTGTGTTGCAAAGGTGTGAAATTGAGTAAAGACTCAAATCCTGACCACGGCAGAAAATAGAAAAGAGAATGAAAGCCATTCCCTATGCCTCAGTCATAGGTTCTATAAAGTATGCTATGCTATGTACCAGACCTATTGTATACCTTGCTCTAAATTTGGCAAGGGAGTACAATAGTGATCTAGGAGTAGATCACTGGACATTGGTCAAGAATATCCTTAGTGAGGACTAAGGAAATATTTCTCGATTATGGAGGTGATAAAAGAGCTCGTCGTAAAAAGTTACCTCGGTGCAAGTTTTCACACCGATCCAGATGACTCTAAAGTCTCAATCTGGATACATATTGAAAGTGGGAGCAATTAGCTAGAGTAGCTCCGTGCAGAGCATTGTAGATATAGAATATTTGCAAAATACATACGGCTCTGAATGTGACAGACCCATTGACTAAGCTTCTCTCACAAGCAAAACATGATCACACCTTAGTACTCTTTGGATATTAATCACATAGCGATGTGAACTAGATTATTGACTCTAGTAAACCCTTTGGGTGTTGGTCACATGATGATGTGAACTATGGGTGCTAATCATATACATATATGAATATTGGTGTTAAATCACATGGCGATGTGAACTAGATTATTCACTCTAGTGCAAGTGGGAGACTGAAGGAAATATGCCCTAGAGGCAATAATAAAGTTATTATTTATTTCCTTATTTCATGATAAATGTTTATTATTCATGCTAGAATTGTATTAACCGGAAACTTGATACATGTGTGAATACATAGACAAACATAGTGTCACTAGTATGCCTCTACTTGACTAGCTCGTGAACCAAAGATGGTTAAGTTTCCTGGCCATGGACATGAGTTGTCATTTGATTAACGGGGTCACATCATTAGGAGAATGATGTGATTGACTTGACCCATTCCGTTAGCCTAGCACTTGATCGTTTAGTATGTTGTTATTGCTTTCTTCATGACTTATACATGTTCCTATGACTATGAGATTATGCAACTCCCGTTTACCGGAGGAACACTTTGTGTGCTACCAAAGCGTCTGGCGTAACTAGGTGATTATAAAGGAGCTCTACAGGTGTCTCCAAAGGTACATGTTGGGTTGGCGTATTTTGAGATTAGGATTTGTCACTCCGATTGTCGGAGAGGTATCTCTGGGCCCTCTCGGTAATGCACATCACTATAAGCCTTGCAAGCAATGTGACTAATGAGTTAGTTGCGGGATGATGCATTACATAACGAGTAAAGAGACTTGCCGGTAACGAGATTGAACTAGGTATTGGGATACCGACGATCGAATCTCGGGCAAGTAACATACCGATGATAAAGTGAAAAAATGTATGTTGTTATGCGGTTTGACCGATAAAGATCTTCGTAGAATATGTGGGAGCCAATATGAGCATCCAGGTTCCGCTATTGGTTATTGGCCGAGAATAGTTCTAGGTCATGTCTACATTGTTCTCGAACCCGTAGGGTCCGCACGCTTAAGGTTTCGATGAAAGTTATATTATGAGTTTATGAGTTTTGATGTTCCGAAGGAGTTCGGAGTCCCGGATGAGATAGGGAACATGACAAGGAGTCTCAAAATGGTCGAGACATAAAGATCGATATATTGGACGACTATATTCGGAGTTCGGAAAGGTTCCGAGTGATTGGGTATTTTTGAGTCTGGGAGAGTTACGGAATTCGCCGGGGAGTATATGGGCCTTATTGGGCCATACGGGAATAGAGAGAGAGGCCGAAAGGAAGGAGGGCGCAGCCCCCTCTGGTCCGAGGTGGACAAGGGGTGCGGCCCCTTTCCTTCCTCCTCTCCCCTCTTTCCCCTTCTCCTACTCCAACAAGGAAGGAGGAGTCCTACTCCGGTGGGAGTAGGACTCCCCTTGGCGCCCCTCCTAGGGCCGGCCTCCTCCCCCTTGCTCCTTTATATCACGGGGGGGGCACCCCATGACACACAAGTTGATCTATGGATCGTTCCTTAGCCGTGTCGGTGTCCCCTCCATCATATTCCACCTCGGTCATATCGTCGCGGAGTTTAGGCGAAGCCTGTGCGATAGAACATCATCATCGTCCTGCGCCATCGTCGACGGAACTCATCCCCAACACTTTGCTGGATCGAGTCCGGGATCGTCATCGAGCTGAGCGTGTCTGAACTCGGGGTGCCATCGTTCGGTACTTGGATCGGTCGGATTGTGAAGGCGTCGACTACATCAACAGCGTTGTCATAACGCTTCGCTTCACGGTCTCACAGTGCGTGGACAACACTCTCCCCTCTTGTTGCTATGTATCACCATGATCTTGCGTGTGCGTAGGAATTTTTTGAAATTACTACGTTCCCCAACAGAGAAAAGTAGTTTAAATTGTACTCTGTCTTCTATCCCTTCTTCTGTTCCAACTCCTGTAATCCTGATCGATCCGTTCTGGTTACGATCGATCATTCTCTTGTAAGCCACGACAATATTTCTATATAATGCAATGCAGCCTAGACGAAGGGTTCTACGCTTCCCACTACCTTACATGGTAATCAGAGCCTCTTCCTCTCGTACATCTAGACACGACGATTAGATCAATCTAGTTGAATCGATAAGAGAGAAAAAGAGGATCGCCGAGAGAAAGCTATGGCAGGCACCACCGCTAGCACCGCTGCATCCACCGCTGCTTCCACCGCAAACTCCCTAACAACACCCACCATGAGTGCCCTATCCACCCAATCTGCCGGATTCACCTATGGGTCTTCTTCCACCTCTAGCAGCCCTACCTCTCTCGGCCCACCTCCATCGGAGAAGCTCACGAGGACAAACTTCCTCCTCTGGAAGGACATCGTGCTACCCCAGATCAAGGAAGCACAGATGGAACACTTCCTGGATGCCACATCGCTGGCGCCTCCTGCCACTCTCACCATCAGCAAGGATGGGAAAGATGAGTAGATCTTCAACTACGCCCACACAATCTGGTACGCTCAACAGCAAGAATTGCAAGGTTATCTAATGGCGTCTTTGTCCCGTGAGGTTCTTGCCCAGGTGGTAACTCTCCAGACGCCGACCAAAGTGTGGGCGGCGATCCGCGCCACTTTTGGTGCTCACACTCAGGCGCAAGAGATCAACAACCGCATCGAGCTCGCCAACCTTCACAAAGGGAACTCCACTATGGCGGGGTATCTCGCCAAGATCAAGGCGCTGGCGGATGAGATCGCCACCAATGTCCTGAAGGGACTTGACCTCAAGTACAACTCCGTGGTGTCAGCCCTACAAGCCCGCGTCGAGCCCATCACCACTCCAGAACTTTACAGCCAGCTCCTTAGCTTCGAGGAGCGTCAATCTTCTGCAAGGTACACATCACCGCCAGTCCTCTGTTAACAGTGCTTCTCGTGGGCGCGGCAACGGTGGTCGCAGCTGTGGTCACCAAGGTCGTGGTCGTGGCGGAGGTCATGGCGGGCGCGCCAACAATCAGGGTCCGCCTCGCTTTGGCGGTGGTGACCGTGGTGGTGACCGCGGTGGTGGCTACAGCAACAACAACACCTATGGCGCCTCCTCCAACTCTTGCCGCACTAGGTGTCAACTCTGCAAGAAACCGGGCCACAAAGTCATCGACTGTTGGCACCGGTTTGACGAGGACTTTGTACCTGATGCACGTCATGCAACCGCTGCCATCCGGGAGCAAGGAGGAGGTGATGGTGATACGGTCTAGTATGCGGACTCCGGCGCTACGGACCATGTCACAAACGAACTAGAAAATCTTGCTCTTCGCGAGAGATATCATGGCAATGATCAGATTCACACCGCACGCGGTGGAGGTATGGAAATTCAACACATTGGTCAAGCTTCTATTAATTCACCTAATCTTAAACGTGATCTAGTTCTCAAAGATGTCCCTCATGTTCCTGAATCCGACAAAAATCTAGCATCTATGTCTCATTTAACTCATGACAATAATGTCTTCTTTGAGACTCATCCCACCTATTTTTTCATAAAGGATCGGGCAACGAGGGAGCTCATTCATCACGGTAGATGCATCGGAGGGCTTTACCCCATCACATCAAGAGTCTTTAGTCACAAGCGTCGTCAAGTTTACTCCGTCATCAAGCCCTCCTTGGCGAGGTGGCATCAAAGATTAGGACATCCTTCTTCAATAGTAGTCAAGCAAGTAGTCAATAAAGGCAATTTGTCATTGTCAAATAGTTCCAATAATGAGTCTGTGTGTGAAGCTTGTCAATGTGCCAAGAGTCACCAACTTCCCTATCCTGTGTCCAGTAGTGTGTCTGATGCTCTTTTAGAGCTTATTTTCAGTGATGTATGGGGTCATGCAAGAGATTCTTTTGGAAGAAAAAATATTATGTTAGTTTCATTGATGATTATAGTAAGTTCACTTGGATATATTTGCTTAAGTTTAAATCAGAAGTCTATTCTGTTTTCCAAGAGTTTCAGAAACTTGTTGAGAGATATTTTGACAGGAAAATTCTTGCAGTACAAAGTGACTGGGGAGGAGAGTATGAGAAACTCAATGCTTTCTTTCGTGACATAGGTATCATTCATCATGTATCTTACCCCCATGCTCATCAACAGAACGGCTTGGCTGAGAGAAAACACCGTCACATTGTTGATGTTGGTCTCTCTTTATTAGCTCATGCTTCCATGCCACTTAAATATTGGGACGAAGCTTTCATCACAGCTACCTATCTCATTAATCGTCTCCCTAGTAGAGTTATTGGCAATACAACTCCATTGGAACATCTGTTTCATCAAAAACCAGACTACAACTCTCTCAAAAAATTTGGGTGTGCTTGTTACCCAAATTTGCGTCCTTATAATCACCACAAACTTGAGTTCCGTTCCACTCAATGTGTTTTTCTTGGCTATTGTAATCTTCATAAGGGATATAAGTGTTTAGAAGTTACAACGGGTCGCATCTATATTTCTCGAGATGTTGTTTTCGGTGAGACACTTTCCCTTTTGCAAAACTTCATCCTAATGCCGGAGCCTTACTTCGTTGTGAAATTTCTCTTCTTTCAAACTCTTTATCTTATTCTGATCACGAGGGTGAATTAACTAGAACTGATCATGTGCAAAAATCCATGGAAAATTTGGAGAATTTTGACACCTGTGCAGCAGCAGGATGTGATTTTATGTGTGCAGAAACTACCAAAACTGGCGCTGGATCCCAAGGGGATTTCTGTGCAGGAGCGGGATCCGAGGCGCAACGATCCGAGGCAGATTTGCCTGCAGGCGTGCGATCCCAGGAGGGAATCTGCAGCGCTGGCGCTGCATGCACACCGGGGCGCTTCCGCGGGGAGAGTGGCTGACAACCGCTCAGGAGCGGACCTCACGAGCGACAGCGTGGGTGAGGACTTCTCTGGATGCGCGAGTTCTCCTGCGCCAGCGGGCAGCGCGTTGGATCTGGAGCCTGATTCGGCCGATTCGACTGCTGATTTGGCTGCATCTCCTGGATCTTCTATGGCAAGGCCTACAGTGCAGCAAACAGTACTACTGCGTTGCCATACAAGATCTCAGTCTGGGATTACAAAGGACAAGGTTTATACTGATGGTACAATCAGGTATGATAAAACCAAGCGAGCATTTTTTACTAGCACTGGTGAGCCAACACATTTGCATGATGCCTTAGCTCACAAAGATTGGAAGAAGGCTATGGATAATGAATATGATGCACTCATGAAGAATAAAACTTGGCATTTAGTACCACCAAAAAAGGACAATAATGTAATTGATTGTAAGTGGGTATACAAGATCAAAAGAAAAGCTGATGGGAGTATAGACAGATACAAGGCTAGGTTGGTTGCAAAGGGTTTCAAGCAAAGGTTTGGCATTGACTATGAGTATACTTCTAGTCATGTTGTTAAAGCAACTACTATTTGACTTGTACTATCTATTTCTATTTCCATAGGATGGAGCCTACGATAGCTAGATGTTCAGAACGTGTTTCTTCATGGTGTTCTTGAGGAAGAAGTGTTCATGCGACAACCACCAGGATATGAAAACAAAAACACACCACACTATGTTTGTAAGTTGGATAAAGCTTTGTATGGGTTGAAGCAGGCCCCAAGAGCTTGGTATTCAAGGTTGAGCACACAATTGCAATGACCTGGGTTTACACCATCAAAGGCAGATACCTCAATATTCTTTTACAGTAAGAACAGTATTACCATGTTTGTTCTTGTTTATGTTGATGATGTAATTGTTGCCAGTTCAAATTCAGATGCAACTACCTATCTCCTTAAGGATTTGAAACTAGAGTTTGCTCTCAAGGACTTGGGAGATCTTCATTACTTTCTTGGGATTGAGGTCAAGATGGTAAAAGATGGTATACTTCTTACACAGGAAAAATATGCTACTGACATTCTGAGAAGGGTACGTATGGAAAAGTGTAAGCCTGTAAGTACTCCTATCTCCACATCGGAAAAGCTTACTATTGAAACTGGAGAAGCACTTGGAACAGAGGATGCAACAAACTATAGAAGTGTTGTAGGTGCTCTTCAGTATCTGACTCTTACACGTCCTGATATTTCTTATTCTGTGAACAAAGTTTGTCAGTATTTACATGCTCCTACTATAGCTCATTGGACTGTAGTAAAAAGGATCTTGAGGTATCTTAGATATATAGAGGACTTGGTCTTCAGATTGGCAAGTCCTCATCCCTTCTTGTGTCTGCCTATTCTGATGCAGATTGGGCAGGGTGTGCTGATGACAGAAGGCCCACAGGTGGCTTTGCTATGTTTCTGGGAACAAATCTTGTATCATGGAGTGCAGGAAAATAGGCTACTATCTCAAGGTCAAGTATTGAGGCTGAGTATAAAGCTTTAGCAAATGATACATCTGAAGTCATGTGGATTCAGACATTGCTTCATGAACATGGAATTAAAATTCCTCAAGCTGCAAGGTTATGGTGTGACAACATTGGTGCAACCTATCTTTCAGCTAACCCTGTTTTTCATGCACGTACAAAGCACATTGAAGTTGACTTTCATTTTGTAAGAGAACGAGTGGCTCGAAAGCTACTTGACATCAGGTTTATACCTACAGGGGATCAACTTGCTAATGGCTTCACGAAACCACTTACTATGAAGAGACTGGATGAGTTTAAGTACAATCTTAACCTTGGCAAGATTACTTGAGGTTTAGATTGAGGGGAAGTGTTAGGATAAGTTGTGTAGGGAGAGGAAAGTAGTTTAAATTGTACTCTGTCTTCTATCCCTTCTTCTGTTCCAACTCCTGTAATCCCGATTGATCTGTTCTGATTACGATCGATCGTTCTCTTGTAGGCCATGGCAATGTTTCTATATAATGCAATGCAGCCTAGACGAAGGGTTCCACGCTTCCCACAATACCGTACAGGTGGCACAACGCTCCAATTCCTCCTGAAGAGATAGTTGAGGAGCGGTAACTTGATCATCTTGAGCGTCGTCTTGAGCTTGCTCTTGATCTTGAACTTGCTCGGGAGGGAGAAATTGACCTTGGGCATCACTTGGTGGTTCATCACCATATTGAGATTGATCTTGCCCTTGATCTTGTTCACTTGGTTGAGGTCCTTCAATTTGTTCTTCGGAACCATGTGGGTCTTGGGTTGGTGATGGCTCCACTTGAGTGTAACTTTGTCCTTCTCCTTCGACTACAAGGGGTTCCTCAATGGGTAGGATATGACCAACACCCATTCTTCTTATGGCTTGGGGAGGAATTTCATCACCTACATCACAAGTACCACTTTGCTCCACTTGGGAGCCGTTATTCTCGTCAAACTCCACATTACACGTCTCCTCAATGAGTCTCGTGGACTTCTTGAGGACACGGTAAGCACGAGAGTTTGTAGCATAACCAACAAATATGCCCTCATGAGCTCTAGCCTCAAATTTAGACAAACAAACACCTTTCTTGAGAATGAAACACTTACAACCGAACACCTGGAAGTACTTGAGGTTGGGCTTGTTACTGGTAAGTATCTCATATGGAGTCTTGTTCAAGCCTTTGCGGATATAGATCCGATTGGACGCATGACAAGCGGTGTTGATGGCTTCAGCCCAAAAGTTATAGCGAGACTTGAACTCCACCATCATGGTCCTTGCCACGTCCATCAACGTCCGGTTCTTCCTCTCTGCTACACCATTTTGTTGAGGGGTGTAAGGTGCGGAATATTGATGCTTGATCCCCTCATCACTAAGAAACTCATCCAAGGTGTAGTTCTTGAACTCGGTGCCGTTGTCACTTCTTATTGTCAAGATCTTTGCATTGTGTTGACGTTGAGCTTCATTTGCAAAGTAGATAATGGTTTGTTGAGTCTCACTCTTCCTCTTGAAGAAATATACCCAAGTGTATCTTGAATAATCATCCATAATCACCAAGCAATACTTTCTACCCCCAAGACTAGAGGCCTAAAGAGATCCAAGTGAAGGAGCTCCAAGGGCCTCTTTGAGTAGATGATAGTTGTGGGAGGGTGAGCCTTCTCATGTAGCTTTCCTTTGATACAAGCACTCCAAGCACGATCTTTGGCAAAACTAACATTTGTTAGTCCACGGACATGTTCCCCTTGAGAAGACTTTGCAAAGATCTCATATTGATGCAGGTTAAATGGCGATGCCAAAGCCATCCCACGTCAACTTCAGCCATTAGGCATGCCGCGGTCTTAGTGGGTCGCTCCGAAAAGTTAATCACATAAATACCATTCTTGACATGCCCAACAAAGGCTACTTTAAGAGTCTTGCTCCACAAGAGGGCCACAGTATCAATATCAAAGAAAGTGGCAAAGCCCATGAGTGTAAGTTGACGAACGAAAGGTAAGTTGTATGCAAGGGACTCAACAAGCATGACTTTCTCAATCGTGAGATCATGAGAAATGACAACCTTGCCAAGCCCCAATACCTTAGAGGATGAAGCATCACCCCATTCGGCAATGGTGGGTATAGATGAAACTTTATGCACGTCCACCACCAAGTCCTTGTTTCCGGTCATATGATTTGTGGCTCCACTATCGAGCAACCATGATCCCCCACCGGAAGCAAACACCTATAGAGATCAATGCTTGGTTTTAGGTACCCATTTTGTAACAGGTCCTTTGATGTTAGCAACAAGGGTCTTAGGAATCCAAATAGACCATTCAATGTACTCATAAGAAGAACCAACAAATTTGGCATAAACATGCCCATCACTAGCACGTCATAACACATAAGAAGGGTTAAAATCGCCGAATTTATTGGAAGGAGTAGCATTGCCCTTATTGACACCGCCACCCTTCGTGTTGTTGTTCTTCTTCTTAGGAGTACCCTCTCCCTCCTTCACAAAGGTTTGCTTAAGAGGAGGAGGTTGCATAGTCTTGTCATTCTTCTTCTTCTTCTTCTTCTTGGACTTGGGTGCAAACCCAATCCCCTCCTTGGCCATAACTTCCTTTTGATTGCTCAAAAGTTCGTTGAGGTTCTTTTCTCCTTGTATGCAAGACACAAGGCCTTTCTCAAGTTGCTCCTTCAACTTGGCATTCTCCTCCACAAGATGCACATGCTTACAACACGGGTTAGTAGCATTTGCATTATCAATTAAAACCATATGAGGAAACGTGGCTTTCTCCTTGGTTAGCTTCACTTGGAGTTGATCATGAGACTCTTTGAGGTTTGCATGAGCACCCTTCAAGGCCTTGTGAGCCTTGTCAAGTATGTCAAACTCCTCCTTGAGTCTAGCATGGTCAACCCCAAGTTAAGCCTTTCTTGAAATTGAGCACACGAGATACAACAAGATCATGATCAAGATATTTCTTTAACTTAGAATGATCATCGTTGTGTGACTCCTCAAGAGCCAAAGGATGACCATGCTCTTCCTCAAGCGCATTAGAGAGATCTGATATCTCATCGGCATAGTCACTACTATGCTCTTCCATCTTAGAGATGGTTTCTTCTTGAGCCTCGATCATGTCATTGGCTTCACCAAGTTGTTCCAAGAGAGCAACGAAGTGCTTCTTGGATTTACCCTTGAGCTTACTCATAAAAGACTCAAATTAATTTTCTTCGTACTTTGACCCCTCACTTTCATCAATGCAATCCGTCAAGGAAGGATTAGTAGTGATGGTGGTTTTGATGTTGGGGGTTACCTTATTGGTGGCTTTAGCCATGAGGCACTTGGCGGTGATGTTCTCATTGGGTGAGTCAAAGAGGGACACCCGTGGAGTTGTTGCAATGGCAACGGAGGCCATGGCAGCCGTCTCACCGTCTTCATCATCATCATCCTCATTGTACTCTTATTGTGCCCACCAACCCCTTGGGAGGAGTCTTCTTGGTGAAGTTGTTCTTGTTGGGGAAGGACTTGGCCTTGTCTTTTCAGATAAGCTTGCCTCCATTGTCTTCCCTCTTCTTGTACGGGCATTCCACAACAAAGTGGCTCATATTGCCACAATTATAGCATGTCCTCACACGTTGTTTGCCCTTGGTGCCACTTGAGTTGTTCTTGTTGAAGTTGGGCCTTGTGTTCTTCTTGCTCCAAAATTGCCGTGACGCAAGAGCCATGTGCTCATGATAAGCATACTTGGTATCTCCAGGGCAATATTCCTCTTCTTCCTCTTCACTCTCTTCTTCCATACTAGCCTTGGCCTTCAAAGCAAGGTTGGGCTTCTTTGATCGTTGAAAACACAACACCGCATTGTCGGCGGTCTTGTCCAAGATCCTCATAGCAACAAACTCATCCAACACTTCACTTGAGGACAAGGCGTGAAAGTCCGGCCTTTGATGGATGACGGATGGCATGGCCTTGTGGTAAGGCATCATGGCCTTGATAAACTTGCGCTTGATCCAATTGTCATTCGTATCCTTGCTCACATGATCTTGGAGTGAGACCGCAAGAGTGGTTAATCTCCGGTAAAGCTCACGAGGTTCTTCATCTTCATTCATAGCAAACTCATCGGCTTCATCTTATACCACTTCAAAGTTGGAGCGTTGAGTGCTAGCACTTCCCTTGTAAATGGAAACAGCATGTTGCCATGCTTCCTTGGCCACGATGAAAGGTCAGAGGTGTGCAATATCTTCGGGAGGGATTGCTTCTTGGAGAACAAAAAGAGCGGACTCGTTGAATTGATGATCCGCGGCTTCTCTAGGAGAGAAGTTGCTTGGTCGTGCGGGTAGAAACCTTGCTCAATAATTCTCCAAAGATTAGTAGAACTATGATTTATATGATATTTAAAGCAATACACCCAAGAAGCAAAATCCTCATTTTTCACAAGCTTAGGAGGAGGACCAACATGATTCATATGAGTGGAGGGAATCGGTCCTCCATAAGTAAGTGCAGGTTCAACATGGGAAAAAATGCCACTCCCACTTCTACCACTAGGCATAGGAGCATGCTCGTTACTAGCTTCCCCCTTTTTGGAGTTAGCATCTGTCACCTTGTTAGCGGGATCAACCACTTCCAAAGGTTCGGTGGATAACTTAAGTCCATCAAGAAACTCCTTAAACATGCCTTTAACCTCGGCCGTCATGGAGGTTTTCAATGTGTCCATAGCCACATTTAACTCCTCACGAGAGACCGAGGATCACAAAGTGGGATTTGCACCAGGGTGACCCTCCACTTCGTCCGTGGTGTCAACCATACTCTTTGGACGACAAAGTCCTTAATAAAGAGACGTGGCTCTGATACCAATTAAAAAGATCGATATGGTTGACTAGGAGGGGGGGGGGGTGAATCGGCAACTAGCAATTTTTAGCTTTTCTTGACCAAATTAAACTTAGCATCAAAGTAGGTTGTCTAGATGTGCAACTAGGTGAACAACTTATATGATGCAACAACAACAAGCACACAAGCAAGCAAAGGATACAACACAATATAAGCTTGCACAAGTAAAGGTGAGAGATAACCAAGAGTGGAGTCGGTGGAGACAAGGATGTGTTACCGAAGTTCCTTCCCTTTGAGAGGAAGTACGTCTCCGTTGGAGCGGTGTGGAGGCACAATGCTCCCCAAGAAGCCACTAGGGCCACCGTATTCTCCTCATGCCCTCACAGCAAGATGCAGTGATTCCACTATTGGTGCCCTTGAAGGCGGCGACCGAACCTATACAAACAAGGTTGGGGCTATCTCCACAACTTAATTGGAGGCTCCCAACGACACCATGAAGCTTCACCACGATGGAATATGGCTCCGAGGTGACCTCAACCATCTAGGGTGCTCAAACACCCAAGAGTAACAAGATCCGCAAGGGATTAGTGGGGGGACTGAAATTTCTCTTGGTGGAAGTGTAGATCGGGGTCTTCTCAACCAATCCCTAGAAAATCAACAAGTTTGATTGGCTAGGGAGAGAGATCGGGCGAAAATGGAGCTTTGAGCAACAATGGAGCTTGGGGAGGGAAGAGGTGGTCAACTTGGGAAAGAAGACCACCTTTATATAGTGGGGGAAAAGATCCAACCGTTACCCATTTCATCAGCCCGCGACCTGCGGTACTACCGCACAGACTCGCGGTACTACCACAAGGCTTTGCGGTACTACCGCTCGACGATGCGGTACTACCGCTCCCGCGGCAGAGACCAGACGAGGCCATGTTGCGTTAAAGCAACGGGCGGTAGAACTGCCGGAGCGGTACTACCGCGCGTCCTTGCGGTACTACCGCAAGGCAGGGTTTGACTAGGCTGGGAAGGCATGGACTAATAAAATTACATCCGTGGGTACTTCCGCTGAGTTTCGGTCTGTGCAAAAATCCATCACGGTACTACCACACGCTGGGAGCGGTACTACTGCGTAGGACGCAGACGTAAAAAATTACTTCTGCGCCTACTTCCGCGCACGTCAGTGTTCTGGCCTAGAGGCCATGGTACTACCGCTCTTGAGGAGCGATATTACTGCATAGCGCTGTACTACCGCTTCCCTGGCCGGTACTACCATGGGCCACTGCGGTACTACTGCTCCCTTGAGCAGTACTACAGCACGCCACACAACTATAGCACTGGAAGGCCTTCGTTTTGTAAACACACGATAAACGAACGGTGCTCCAAAGAAGCAAAGGAAAGGTGGTGCAGACGTGTACGTGTAGATTCCACCCTAACCTTTTCGAAGCGGACCCCCTCTTAATAGTACGACTTTCCTACGACTCAAATCCACCGAAAAGAAACGAAGAGAATGTCGTCTTCACTAGGCTCCGAGGGGCACTGAATCGTCTTGTGCCTAGACATGAGATATTTGAAATGCTCAATGCACACGATTAGTCCGCAAATGCATTGTCATCAATCACCAAAACCACATAGGGAGAAATATGCCTTTACATGTGCCCCCAAGCCCATCGGAAGTGACTAAGCCGCTGCGAGGAAGAAGGGAAGCCGCGCCAAGGGAGAGCCCCCCGCCCGTCACCGGCACTACATGTGCTTTGCCCATCGATGGCTCTTGGCGGCGGCGAGGGGGAGGGGACGGAGGAGGAAGGCCAGCGGTGGGGGCGGCTAGCGTTCCCCCGTGTCGCCTCGGAGAGGGACGCGGGGGACGGGGCAGGGGTACAACGGAGGGGGTATTTAGAAATGAAGGGAGTAGCAAACTAAATTTTTAATCTCTAAGGGCATGTACAATGATTGATATAATAGTTTTATCTTAGGCTTGCATGTAATTTATAGATGACAATAAAAACATGTCTACAAGGGTTATATTTTATCTTATTTTTAATAAGTAGCTATTTCTTAAAAAAGCGGTGAGACATTTTGTGCTAAGATATCATCTCTTAAATAAGAGAAGGCAAGCATTTTCTGGTGATTTCTCTCTTCTCCAAGTCAACATTTATCCTACATGGCACCTCTAAAATAGCATCATTTTATATGCCCTAATATGATACAGAATGCGATTTGATCTCTCTACACATGGAATCCAATTGTCAGATAAGATGCGCAACTTGATACAGGACTATGTCTATGTAGCAGCATGGAGTTTTACGTTCCCTCTGTGATCTTTTTGGTAGAGATTCTCATCCTTATCTTCATTCCCATCGAGCTGCAGCTGTATACACGTTCACAACCATGTGAAACCTTAATACTAGTAGGATTGACCTGAAATTACGAAGCCAAGCATGAATGTGTGAACAATGCGGTCGGAATCGTGGACTGCATTGAACCACGGATTTGCACCGTTTATTTCTCACGGCGCAAGTGGATACACGCGCACGTCTACCGCCCCCTGATATTCCCTTCCCTGAAAACAAAATTCGACAGGCCTTGTATTACAAAACCTGGACTTCAAGACCCGATCGGTTACCGCTCGCCCGTCCCCTCTAACAAGAGATCAGCCGATCCTAGAAAAGTCCACCCTCCACCACGGGCAACAGGATGTCGAGCACCGGCGCGGCGGGCCCGGACGCCGACGCGGCGGCCGGCGAGGGGCTGGAGCTGGCGCAGTTCGGGGCGGGCTGCTTCTGGAGCGTGGAGCTGGCGTACCAGCGGCTCCCCGGCGTGGCGCGCACGGAGGTGGGCTACTCGCAGGGGCACCTCGACGGGCCGACCTACCGCGACGTCTGCGGCGGCGGCACCGGCCACGCCGAGGTCGTGCGCGTGCACTACGACCCCAAGGAGTGCCCCTACGCCGTGCTCCTCGACGTCTTTTGGGCCAAGCACAACCCCACCACGCTCAACAAGCAGGTACGTCATGTGATGCCTCTGCCGCTGCTCTCGCCGTAAGTTGGAGCGCGTAGTGTGCCGGCCAGACCGGCGGCGGCCGTTGGGGGCTTTCCGCGCCGATCGCGTCGCCGGTGTTGCAAGGTTCAATGGACCTGGTACGGATTTCGGGGGTTGACTCATTCTCATTGATTGGTGTAATATCTGGCTTGTTAATACAGAGGAGCGAATATTCTACATCTTCGGAATGAAATGCTTTTAAGATAAAGTAGACGATTTCAATCTCAAAAGGGGATTTCTTGTGATGATATACAATGGATCATTGTATTGCCTCGGCAGATAAGAACATTCACTACACACTTTTATGCTCTAAGATTTCCGATGCATTGTCCACATTACTGTCTCCTTTCATAAACTCTGTAAACTAATATAAGAGCGTTTAGATCGATCAAATGATATTAAACGCTCTTATATTAGTTTACAGAGGTAGTACTACTCACCATATGCACAAATTCTGAGAGTTCCCTCAAGTTGTTGATCTGAGATAGCTACAAAAATCTTCAGTGTCTCCCCGTTTGCTATGGTTTTACCGTACATGTTAGCAGCATTTGGCCTCCGCACATCGTTTACAAGCTACTCCTACTAATTAATTCCACGTTGCACGTCAGGGCAACGACGTCGGGACGCAGTACCGGTCGGGCATCTACTACTACACGGCGGAGCAGGAGCGGCAGGCGCGGGAGTCGCTGGCGGAGAAGCAGCGGGAGTGGAAGGAGAAGATCGTGACGGAGGTCCTCCCGGCGCGGAGGTTCTACCCGGCCGAGGACTACCACCAGCAGTACCTCGAGAAGGGCGGCCAGTCCGCCAAGAAGCGCTGCTCCGACCCCATCCGCTGCTACGGCTGAAAGCACTGCCCCCGTCCCCGACCGCCTAAGCTATTGGTGCTGCATTGCCATTAGCATCATAAAGGACACCGTCTACCTGACTGCTGTTGTTGTTACAATAAACAAACCCATGCGTGCAGCGTGTTAAGGTGAGGTCTGGCTTGTTTGCTCGATGATCTATACATTACTTTGGTGTTTGCACATCGCGCCGCGGCAGCACCTTCTGGCAACCTCCGCACGTATCCACATCACACACAGCCGGCGGCACGTATCCGCATCGTCATCTTCGTCTTTTTTGTCGTCGGCAAGGGAGCTCCACGAAACAGGTTGCTCTGAGTCAAGACCCGTCGCAGTGTCGACAGGAGCTGAGGATGGCGCCTCTTCAGCACCAGGAGTCGTGGACAGAGTTTCAGTAGCAGGAGTCGTGGACGACGCTTCAGCAGCAGCAGCCGGGGGTGACCGTGAGGCTTCCACAGGAGTAGTCCCTGCTTTGGCTCCCCGTCCCGTCCCCGCTTGGCTTCATGGTAGATGTTGCAGATGTCTCTTTTCTAGACACCGTGCAACGGATTGTCGAGATCCTTTTAGGTGTTATCCGTGCCTTGAGAACAGTCATCGAGCACGTGAGTGCCGCAATGCCTGGCGTCCCCTCAGCTTCTTGGAAAGACCTACTGTGTTGTCATTGCCCCGCTTCCCCGTGGGGCACCAACAAGCTCCATCTCCTTACAAGGTCCAGAAAGAAGCCCTGCCCCTCTAGAAGACATTTTGTGGTGATTCTTGGGCATCAATCATTTCTGCTCCAGCTGGTTCTATTGTCTCTACGAATATCTCGATCCAGCCCACTTTGGAGAGGCAGGCCGAACTGCTGCACTCCGAACTCCTTGGTATAGCTTTCTTTCACCTTGAGAGAACTGTCCAGCCTCTGCGTGATGTCATTGAATCCATAAAAGGTTGGATGTTGTGGATGGAGAGCTTCATGGAGCGAGCTGAGGCTGCACTGGGCGGGCTCTCCCTGACGCCGCCTGTGTTGCAGACTACTCATGTGTTGCGCCCTTTGGTTGTGCCTGATGGTTGCTTCGAGATTGAGAGGGGAGACGAGCTTCGGGAGTTGCGTGGGGGCCCGGTTCTGCCTTTGTGCGTCGAGCAACTGCAGGTAGACCCTCCCGAGATCTCGAGTGTGGCTTTACCTGTTGGGAAACGTTGCATGGAAAACAAAAAAATTCTACGCACACGCAAGATCTTACGAAAAAGGGTTTCCTCCCGCTTTATATTATAAAGCATACCACCAAGCATCCAACACAAAGCGTCCAACACAAAGTTACAAGTACAAAAAGTCATAGAATCATGCTGGAGGCACAACAAGACAAGCCCCAAATAAGACTACTAGGAGACACTAATCTGGCTCAGGAGGGGGGGGGGGGGAGGAGCAAAAGACGCAGACGAGGCGCGAAGACCCGCCATGATGTTGTCGATGACGCCTCGATCGCTCCGCTTACTAAGCGGTCTCCAGCGCTGCAAGAAGCCACACATTTTGTAGATCACATCAGTCACACGGGACGGAATCACTTGTTCAACGACTAATTTATTGCGGGTACACCAAAGGGACCAGGCAAGGGTACCTAGCGCGACCCAAATAGGGGCACGCCTAGTCCCGGGGAGCCGGAGGACCTCCCCGAACAAATCCGGGAGGTTGTCATGGCACACGCAAGATCTATCCATGGACATGCATAACTACGAGAGGAGAGAGCATCTTCATACCCTTGAAGATCGCTAAGCGGGAGCGTTAATCAACGCGGTTGATGTAGTCATACACCTTCACGATCCGTCCCGATCATGTACCGAACGTACGGCACCTCCGCGTTCAGCACACGTTCAGCTCGATGACGACCTCGCCTTCTCGATCCAGCAAGAGGGACGAAGTAGTAGATGAGTTCCAGCAGCACGATGGCGTGGTGACGGTTGGTGATGTAGAACAATCTCCGCAGGGCTTCGCCAAGCATTACAGAAACTAGGAGGAGGATAAACTAGAGGGGACAGGGTTGCCGGCACACGGCTTGGTGAATCTTGATGTCTCTTAGGTGCTAGCCCTTCCTCTCTATTTATATGTTGAGCCTTGGGGTCGAAACTTGGAGCAAAAGACTTCTCAAAGTCGGTTTTGCTCGAAAGGCAAGAGTCCTCGGACTCCAGGGCCAGACGCCAGGGTTCCCGGCTTCTGGACCCAGACGCTAGGGTCCCTGGTGTCTGGCCCCTGGACTCCGCAAAACTTCCTTTTGCACTTTCCAAAAGCCTCGCGGGCTTTCCCCTTTGGCCCAAATAAAGTGTTCCCGTACCCAAACATTTCGGGAAACATCCGGAACCCCTTCCGGAGACCAAACACTATTATCCCATATATCAATCTTTACCTCTGGACCATTCTGGAGCTTCTTGTCATGTTAGTGATCTCATCCGGGACTCTGAACAACAATCGGCCCCAACATACATAACTCATACAATACTATATTGTCAACGAACGTTAAGCGTGCGGACCCTACGGGTTCGAGAATGATATAGACATGACCGAGACTCTTCTCCGGTCAATAACCAATAGCGGGACCTGGATGCCCATATTGGTTCCTACATATTCCACGAAGATCTTTATCGGTCGAACCTTTATGACAACATACGTAATTCCCTTTGTCTATCGGTATGTTACTTGCCCGAGATTCGATCATCGGTATCTTCATACCTAGTTCAATCTCGTTACTGGCAAGTCTCTTTACTCGTTCTGTAATACATCATCTAGTAGCTAACTCCTTAGTCATTTGCTTGCAAGGCTTCTTATGATGTGTATTACCGAGAGGGCCTAAAGATACCTCTCCGATACTCGGAGTGACAAATCCTAATCTCGATCTATGCCAACTCAACAAACACCTTCGGAGATACCTGTAGAGCATCTTTATGATCACCCAGTTACGTTGTGAGTTTGATAACACACAAGGTATTCCTTCGGTATCCGGGAGTTGCATAATCTCATATTCGAAGGAATATGTATTTGACATGAAGAAAGCAGTAGCAATAAACTGAAAGATCATTATGCTAAGCTAACAGATGGGTCTTGTCCATCACATAATTCTCCTAATGATGTGATCCCATTATCAAATGACAACACATGTCTATGGTTAGGAAACCTTAACCATCTTTGATCAACAAGCTAGTCTAGTAGAGGCTTACTAGGGACACAGTATTTGTTTATGCATTCACACATGTATTTAAGTTTTCCGATCAATACAACTCTAGCATGAATAATAAACCTTTATCATGAATGAGGAAATATAAAATAATAACTTTATTATTGCCTCTAGGGCATATTTCCTTCAGTCTCCCACTTGCACTAGAGTAAATAATCGAGATTACATTGTAATGAATCTAACACCCATGGAGTCTTGGTGTTGATCATGTTTTGCTCGCAGAAGAGCCTTAGTCAACGGTTATGCCACATTTAGACCCGTATGTATTTTGCAAATATCTATGTCTCCATCCTTGACCTTTTCAAGAATGGAGCTGAAGTGTCTCTTGATGTGTTTGGTTCTCTTGTGAAACCTGGATTCTTTTGCCAAGGCAATTGCTCTAGCGTTGTCACAAAAGATCTTCATTGGACCCGATGCATTAGGTATTACACCTAGATCGGATATGAACTCCTTCATGCGCTACTTCCAAAGCAGGTATGTACTCCGCTTCACACGTAGATCCCGCCATGACGCTCTGCTTGGAACCGCACCAACTGACAGCTCCGTCAATCAATATAAATATGTATCTAGTTTGTGACTTAGAGTCATCTGGATCAGTGTCAAAGCTAGCATCAACGTAACCATTTACGACGAGCTCTTTGTCACCTCCATAAACGAGAAACATATCCTTGGTCCTTTTCAGGTACTTCAAGATGTTCTTGACCGCTGTCCAGTGATCCACTCCTGGATTACTTTGGTACCTCCCTGCCAAACTTATGGCAAAGCACACACCAGGTCTAGTAGACAACATAGCATACATGATAGATCCTATGGCTGAGGCATAGGTAGTGACTTTCATTCTCTCTTTATCTTCTACAGTGGTGGGGCTTTGAGTCTAACTCAATTTCACACCTTGTAACACAGGCAAGAACCCTTTCTTTGAATGATCCATTTTGAACTTCTTTAAAACTTTATCAAGGTATGTGCTTTGTGAAAGTCCTATTAAGCATCTCGATCTATCTCTATAGATCTTGATGCCCAATATATAAGCAGCTTCACCTAGGCCTTTTGACATAAGCATAGCATCCCCAAACTTTAAGAAATGACAGCTTAGGTTTCTTGCCAAACCACAGTTCATATGGTGTCGTCTCAACGGATTTAGACGGTGCCCTATTAACGTGAATGCTTTTGTCTCTAATGCATAAACCCAAAATGATAGTGGTAAATCAGTAAGAGACATCATAGATTGCACCATATCTAATAAAGTACGGTTACGACATTCGGACATACCATTACGCTGTGGTGTTCCAGGTGGCGTGAGTTGTGAAACTATTCAAATTGTTTTAAATGAAGGCCAAACTCGTAACTCAAATATTCGCCTCCACAGTCAGATCGTAGAAACATTATTTTCTTGTTACAATCGTTCTCCACTTCACTCTGAAATTCTTTGAACTTTTCAAATGTTTCAGACTTGTGTTTCATCAAGTAGATATACCCATGCCTACTCAAATCATCTTTGAAGGTCAGAAAATAACATTCATCGGACCGCATACATTGGTATGTATTATTTCCAATAAGTCATTAGCTCACTCCATTGTTCCGGAGAACAGAGTTTTAGTCATCTTGCCCATAAATCATGGTTCGCAAGTATCAAGTGATTCCAAAGGCCCATCTGCATGGAGTTTCTTCATGCGCTTTACACCAATATGACCTAAACGGCAGTGCCACAAATACGTTGCACTATCATTATCAACTTTGCATCTTTTGGCATGAATATTATGAATATGTGTATCACTACTATCGAGACTCAACAAGAATAGACCACTCCTCAAGGGTGCATGACCATAAAAGATATTATTCATATAAATAGAACAACCATTATTTTCTGACTTAAATGAATAACTGTCTCGCAATAAACAAGATCCAGATATAATGTTCATGCTCAACGCGGGCACCAAATAATAATTATTGAGGTCTAAAAGTAATCCCGAAGGTAGATGTAGAGGTAGCATGCCGACGGCGATCACATCGACCTTGGAATCATTCCCGACGCGCATCATCACCTCGTCCTTAGCTAATCTCTGTTTATTTCGTAGCTCCCGTTTCAAGTTACAAATATGAGCAACTGAACTAGTATCAAATACCCAGGCACTACTACGAGCATTAGTAAGGAACACATCAATTACATGTATATCAAATATACCTTTATTCACTTTCCATCCTTCTTATCCGCCAAATACTTGGGGCAGTTCTGCTTCTAGTGACCACTCCCTTTGCAGTAGAAGCACTTAGTTTCAAGCTTAGGTCCAGCTTTGGGTTTCTTCCCGGGAGCGGCAACTTGTTTGCCGTTCTTTTTGAAGTTCCCTTTCTTCCCTTTGCCCTTTTTCTTGAAACTAGTGGTCTTGTTAACCATCTACACTTGATGCTCCTTCTTGATTTTTACCTCCGCGGCCTTAAGCATTGCGAAGAGCCGGGAATTGTTTTGTTCATCCCTTGCATATTATAGTTCATCACGAAGCTTTTGTAGCTTGGTGGCAATGATTGAAGAACTATGTCAAGGACACAATCAACTGGAAGATTAACTCCCAGCTGAGTCAAGTGATTATAATACCCAGATATTTTGAGTATGTGTTCACTTGTTGGAGACTTAATATCTCTCAACCCGGGCATTTGCTTGAAATATTAACTTCAACTCTTGGAACATCTCATATGCTCCATGACATTCAAAACGTCTTTGAAAGTGCGTTATATCGACTACAGGAGGGTGAATAGGCGATTTTTACAAATTCGTCACTGAGGTGAAGAAATTCCTAAGCAATGACACACTAGCAGGGGAATACGTACTCAGATATAAGCATAACAGAGTAATAGCATAGTCATCATGATGAAATGAAAAACATACACAGAGTACAGATAGCGTGAAAACAAGATAAGCAGGTTGAAGACTTTGAGACTGAAGAAATAGGATTGAGGAATAAGAGAAAGTCTTCAGTCAAAGTCCTCAAACTGTAATGATCAGGTTGATCAACACATGAATGAGGAAATAGAACCAGTTGGCTTGGTGAAGACAATGATTTGGTAGACCAGTTCCAACTGATGTGACAGTTGTACATCTGGCTGGAGAGGCTGAGTATTTAAACTCGAGGATACACAGTCCCGGGCACACAGTCCTCACCGTATTCTCCTTGAGCTAAAGTCACATAGACCTCGCCCAACACTCGTGGTAAGTCTTCAGGTGACTTCTAAACCTTCATAGACTTGGTCACTCGGCGATCCACAATTCCTCTTGGATGCTCAGACCATGACGCCTAACCGTCTGGAGGATACACAGTCCTCAAAGGTAACAAGCGTCGGTTCCACACAGGAACAATCTCTTCAGTGATGCTCAATCACTTTGGGTTTGTAGGTGTTTGCATCATTTGGGTTTTGGGTGTTTCCTCACTTGATGATTTTCGCTCAAAGTCCTCGGAGGATGGGATGCTCTCAATGACAAGTGTCAGTTTCTCTCGGAGCAGCCAACCAGCTAGTGGTTGTAGGGGGCGGCTATTTATAGCCTAGGGAGCAGCCCGATATGATAAGACATAAATGCCCTTCAATGATATGACCGGTAGGTAGGAAGATATTTTCGGACAGCTGGCGCGTAGCACAGCAATGGTCGGATTTGAGGTTCAAATTCCTCAGGGCTATCATGTTCCTCACTGTGTAGGCAATCCGCACTGGCGAATTCCTAACTCCTCAGTCAGAACAAATTTCTCGAGACCGGAAGATCTTCGTCTCATCCTTTGAAAAATTGACTGAACTGATATGAGATTTCCAATGGCTTCACTCGAAAGGATTTGGTAGGTGTAGGATTTTGAGATGAGCATCACTTGGAAATTAGTTTCCTTAGTATTACCTCGACCCCCTTTAACAGTACGATGTTTCCTATGACTCAAGAAAGAGAAAATGAAACTACGAAAACAAAAGTCTTCATGCTTCATAATCCTCGCATGAATATCAAGTCTACAAGGTCACACCAATTTCTTCACTTCCAAATCTTCAGGAGAACCAAAGTCATCAGCTGAAGACATACATTTATAGGTGTCGACTTTCATCGTAAATACCAAACTCCTCATCGACTTATAGAGAATGTGTACACTCACAAACATATTAGTCCCTTAACCTATAAGTCTTTAATACACCAAAATCACTAAGGGGCACTAGATGCACTTACAATCTCCCCCTTTTTTGTGATTGATGGCAAATAGGTTAAGTTTTCAACGGGGATAAACATATCAATTGAAAATACTAGATATTGAGGAATTTGATTGCAAGATATAGAAGAACTCCCCCTGAAGATGTGCGTATTTGAGGAATTTGCTTTGGATAGCAAATGCACATTGTAGAGTAATATCATGGAGATCTCCCCCTATATCTTGTAATTCATACACGCATTTAACATATCAAATGAAGAATTTGAAATGCATGATGAAATATGGTGACTAATGTAATTCAGCATGCGTGCATTAACATATATGAGGAATTAGCATGCAGAAAATAGAGCAAACGTATCACACCACCATAGGATTTAAGTTTACAACTCGATCCAACAAATACTTCAGAAGAACGAGAGTTGTAACTTAGCAAAAAAACGCCCATATATAGTCCCGCTTGAAGAACTCAAATTTATCCCCCTTTGTCATCAAATGACCAAAAGAGATGAAAAGTGAGGACTAACGCCCCTTAACAATATCATCATGTTGATGGAGGAGCGCCAGCGTTGTTGTTTGGGTCGTCCATTGTTGTAGGGCCTGCTGCAGTGTCGTCCAAATCTTCAGCTTCGTCCATGTCGTGCGATGAAGAATATGAGGTGACGACCAGCTGAGGAACTTTGACCTTCTTGAAATTCTTCAAAGGTGGCTGAGACCAGTCAAAGTCCTGTTGGAAGTCCATCTTCTTGAGTTCATCATCAGTGCAGACATGTGAGAGAATAGCCAGGTGTGATCGAAGACTTGATGCGGATAATAGTGATTCTTCTTCACAGAGTTTTGAGTGACAGACATGTTGACCCACTTGTGATTTCTTTCCACCTTCTGATGAGGACTTAGAAGCAGCTCACGGTCAGTCATCACACGCGGAGCAGTAGCCTGAGGATATTGCTTTGAAGCATTTGCAGCAGTATCATGAGTTGCAGAGTCATGATTTGTTGAGTAGGATGCTGCCTTTCGAAATTGTCCGTCCAAAGGACGAGTGCCTTCATCAATAACTGCAGCCTTGCCCTTCTCATCAGCTGAGGAAATAGTCTGTTTGAGGACTTAAATCGGGGGCAAATAGCTGAGATGATTCTGAAAATCAACCTTGTAATGAATTGAAGACCTTGATCTGATGAATTTCATGATCTAGGGAGCGTAAGGCTTTAACTCAAAGGGTGACAAAGGAGCATTGGCCAAAGTCCTCATGAAGAAATCATGATAGTTTATTGGAATACCATGCATGATGTTGAAAAGTAGATTCTTCATGATGCCAACAACTTCTTCTTCTTTAGAGTTGTGGCCCTTGATAGGACTGTGGGTTTTGGCCATAATGCGATAGACAGTCCTTGGCACATACAACAGATCCTTGACAAGGAAATTTGTCCTTGGAGCTTGGCAGCCTTCAAAGGCTTCATCAGCACTTGCATCAGATGATTTGACAACTCAGGTTCCTCATACAGCTTCAATGCTCCTTCAGTGGGTGGATTGACTGGGATGGCATGAAGCAATTCGGAGGCCGGAGCTTTGTGATGAGTGTTTTCAGTCATCTAGTCCAAAACTCACGAATTCACATTGTCAACATTGCCTGTCAGATGCAAGGTGGCATAGAACTAAAGAATTAGCTCTTCATTCCAGTCGCAGATGTCTACAAAAGTTGAGCAGCCCTGCATCGTGAAGAACACTGAGGACTAGAGTAAAATAGGGAAGTGAGTCCATATCCACATGAGGAATTTACCTGTGGTCAAACACTTTGTCCTTGTCAAATAGCAGTGTGGAATAGTAATTCATCTGAGAAGCAGTCCAGAAGCGCTTGCGGCGAAGGCGAGCAACGTCATAGGGATTGAAATCAGAGAAGAAGTGGCGTTCAGTATAGAAGTCATTAGCCTTGAACTTCTGCTTCTTGGAGTGAGGATCCTGTGGCTTGGGCTGAAGCTTTATAGTTTAAGTCTTCACAGCCGCTTGAAGCACAACCTTTGGAGCCTCAGGCTGAGGAATCTCAGGAGCAATTTCTTCTGTTGTCTTCTTTTCAGTTCATCAGTACTAGTGGCTGGAACTTCTTCTAGGATGGAGTGAAGTGAAGCTTGACCTTGATCAGAACCTGAGTTAATTACTTTGTTTGCATAGGGGACTGAGGAATTTGTTGCAGAGGAGTGGTCAGAGGAGAATTGGGATGATGACTTTCCCAATAATCGTCATTCATCACTGGAGTCGTAGACTCAATGTCCACATCCTCATCTTCAGCTTCCACTTCTTCAACACCGGCCTCTTCAGCAGTGAACTGAGGCAGCGGCGATGATACCTGTAATGGTGAAGGGATAGCAACCACTTCAATTTCCTCATCCAACTGCTCTGACGAAGCAGCAGATGGATTTTCTTCATCAATGTCATCAGGGATGACATATTCTTCACCAAAAGGAACAATTTCCTTTGATGGCATGACATTCAGTGGAACAACATCAATTGGATTTTTGAAAGAGCTCGTCAAAGTCTTCACTTTCTTCTGAGATGAAGACTCTGCGGCGTCTAATGCTTTCCTCTTCTTAGCTGCTGCCCTTTCGACAACCTTGGTTTTCTTTGCTTGTGATGCAGAAGGAAGGAGAGTGCTTTTCATCTGTGAAGATTTTTAGGAGGAGCAGATGAAAGAGCCACAGTTTCTTCAAGCACAACTGTGTTAGTTGCCCTGTCAAGTTCAGATTCTTCAGGCGTAGCAACAGATTCTTTGGCTGGCCTGGGTTGTTCATCAAGTCCAACATTGGTGGTTGCCCTGGCAGTTTCATCAGGAGCTGGAATAGCATCATCAGCCCTGGTACTCTTAGTTTTTTCAGCAGCCTAATTTTCATCAGCGGTGCTAGCATGTTCTTTAGTGGGACGAGCAGATGCTTCACCCTGAGGAACTTCATGTTGCTCTTAAGCAGCAACCTTGGGCTTGAGGCCTCTCGCCAGCTTGACAAATCTGACTTTGGCGCCCAGCCAATCAGCTTTATAAGCGTCAAATTCATCACTTAGAGCTTTGATTTCTGACTGAAGAGTTACAAGTTCTTCAGTTGTCATTTTCAAAACATTTTTCTTCAGATAATGCTCCTTCTGGTACTGAGCTTTCTTCACTGATCTGGCCTTGTCAAACTTCCACTTTTCTTCAGTTACGAAGGCTGTCAACATGTGACTTTGTCCTGGGGTGAGGTTCAGATTAGGAAGAGGTGTGTTAGGATCTTTATGCCAAAGATCGATGAAATCAAGGATCTTCTTCAGATCCAGCAAAAGCGCCACCACACTGCCTTTGGCCCTAGCGGCCCGTTGTTGTTTGTCTGATGATTTCTGCCAATTCTTCATCATCGGCTTCATCTTCAGACGATGGAACTTCAAAGACGACTTGCTTCTTGTGAGGACTTGGCCTTGTGTCGCGTCCAGTAGTGACCTTTTTCTTCAACAAAATTGAAGTTGTTGAAGACTGAGGTGGAACTGAGGAACTAGCTGAAGCTTCTGAAGCAATCGAGAAGCCTGTAGTCCTTTGGCACATGGCAAGATGCACTGGTGCGGAGGACTTTGCAGGAGTAGCTGAGGGCTTTGAGGAGCTGGGCCGTGAGGGCATTGCAGAACAAGATTGCTTCATAGTAGATTTCTTGTTTATAGCCTTCTTAGGCTGACTAGCAGAGGCTTCAGCAGCAGCAGCAGCAGAATCTTCATTAGATTTCTTCACTACCTCTTTTGCTACTTTAGCCAATTTCCTTTGGCGCTTTGCCCATTCCTTGGGAAATTCCTCACCTCTTCTGATGCTAGAGGGATCAGCAACTTGGCCTAGTGCCAATGGAGGTCTTGGGCATAGAGGATTTATAGCGAATTTCTTCATGTACTTAGGAGCGACATAGCAGTATTCCATCCATTCTCATTGTCGGTGTCAAAACCGGCGGATCTCGGGTAGGGGGTCCCGATCTGTGCGTCAAGGCTGATGGTAACATGAAGCAAGGGACACAGGTGTTTACCCAGGTTCGGCCCCTCTCGATGGAGGTAAAACCCTACTTCCTGCTTGATTAATATTGAAGATATGGGTAGTACAAGAGTAGATCTACCACGAGATCGTAGAGGCTAAACCCTAAGAGCTAGCCTATGATGGTATGATTGTAATTGTGATCGGCCTTCTAAGGACCAACCTCTCCGGTTTATATAGACACCGGAGAGGGCTAGGGTTTACATGGAGTCGGTTACAAGGAAGGAAATACAATATCCGGATCGCCAAGCTTGCCTTCCACGCAAAGGAGAGTCCCATCCGGACACGGGCCGAAGTCTTGAGTCTTGTATCTTCACGCTTCAATAGTCCGGACGATGTATACAGTCCGGCTGTCCGGATACCCCCTTGTCCAGGACTCCCTCAGCAGCCCCTGAACCAGGCTTCAATGACGATGAGTCCGACGCGCAGCATTGTCTTCGACATTGCAAGGCGGGTTCCATCTCCGAATACTCCAAAGTACCTGTTACGACGAATAGTGTTTGGTATCCCATCAATGTTGTACTCCTCGGCTTCAGTGTCTCAATAATGACCATCTCCTTGTGTCGAGCGAATGCGAAGAGTCAACGCATTTTTGCATTTGCCACCCTCAATCCTCTGGGCTGACCGTCTATTTGAAGGGACAGGGATTCTCAGATCCAAACCTCACTCTCCCTCCCTGAGCTAGCATCCAACAAAGCGCTCCGTGAAAAACCATTCCAACATGGCTGGCCGTCGCAGCTCTTCTGCTCTCCCCCCTCGTTCCAAGTCGGGGGATTGGGGAGAGTGTTCAATTCCTCATAGCCATTTGATAGAGTTACAAACCCAAGGGTTTCTCCCAACGGCGTTCATGGTCCCTGTCCGCGCCGGAATAGTCAGTTACGATGGAGGGGAACAACCGGAGGGATCTCCAAATCCATCTCCAGAGGAGCGTATATGCCTCATCCCGCATCTGCTAAGGGGCGTCGGGTTTCCCATCCACCCGTTTCTTCACGGGCTCCTAGAGTTCTATGGCCTCCAGTTGCACAACCTTACCCCTGCCTCCATTCTTCATATAGCGGGGTACGTCACCCTTTGCGAGCTGTTTTTAGGCTGCGAACCACACTTCGGATTATGGAGGAAGATGTTCTGCCTTGTCCCCCGCACCCAGGGAGAATCCCTATGTCAAGTGGGCGGGGCCGAAGTATGGCGCATTGCCGAGACTGGATACCTGTCCGGCACTCCTAAGAAGGCACCAGAAAACTGGCCTTTAGAGTGGTTTGACATTGATGACGTTCCCCTTCCGGATCTAGTCCGGACATGTCTCCCCAAGTTCAGTAACGCCCCGCCGAGGGCATGCCTAAGCTGGCGCCCCCGAGGCCCTCAAGAAGAGGATGCGAGGGAAATACACTTCCTGATGAGCAGGATAAAGTTACTGGCCAAATCCGGACTGACGATAGTCGAGGTCATGGCCATATGCATAAGGTGGGGAGTGCAACCGCTTCAATATCGGGGGAAGCCCATGTGGCACTTCAACAGGGAAGACGACGCCACCCGCTGCAGCCGTAAGGGTCCGGACTCCACCGCTGCTTTGGCAAGGATATTGTCCGATTTATACAAAGGGGAAGAGGAGGAATTCCTTCGCGTTAAAACGCGGGACGGATTCTCCATGTACAACCCCCCAGAGTGGGTAAGTCGTCATTCCTTTCCCTATTTTACTTACTTTAGCATCCTTCTGCTAAGATTACCTGCATCGATGTTTCCGAGCAGGAACTAAGGAGGGCCGTAGAAGGAATCTTCAGCCCCTCCCCGCAGCCAGAGGACCCCGGAAGGGCCCTAGATCCAGGACTCAAAGAAGATCCGGATATTACCGTGGAGCTTGTCAGCGGGTACTTTATCAAGCTTAGCTGGGATGGTGCCTCGATGGCCATTACGGCCGACTATCTGGACTGCTCCACGTGTGGGTGTGTGTTTAACTAAAACCCTATCCTCCAAAGAGGACTCCCCTCAGGTATTATGATTTACCCTTGAGGCGTTGTGCTATTTGCAGAGACGACGGTCGGAGCGCGGGGCCGAGCCCCTAGGGACTCGTCGACCACGGGCGTCCGGATTGGGTAGGCTCAGGAGGAAGGCGGTGAGGGTTGACACACCGATGTAGAGGTAAAGTATTAACCTGTCCTGCGATTATAGTATTTGAAATATGACAGTGCCCTTTGTGTTTGGCAGGAAGAGGAGCAGCCGGACTATATCCGGGGATCCCTCCAATCACGCCTCCACCAGCCGAGTTCCAGAACCAGCTTTGAGGGCGGAGGCGGACACGGGGCCAGTACCGCATAGTTCTCCGATAGAGGATGCGGATATGTGTTCGGCCACGAACTCCGAAGTGGTGAGCGCCATGAATCACTGGCGCCAAAGGGCCGTGCTTCGGAACAACATCTTTTCCGAAGAGGCTTTTAATGCCTTCAATTCGGCAGACGCATACGTCCGAGCTGCTCAAGGCGGGCTTGCCCAAGCGACGAGCCAGTACACCAAAGATATACGGGTAAGAAATTTTGACAAGTATGTATAGCAGTAGCCCCTGAGACTTGAAATAGTTGGAACAACTGTTTGAAGAATAAATTTATGCACAGGTTCTTGTGGATAAGAATGAACAATTGGCTCAGGAGCTGGAGGAATGTAAGGCCCGGTGATGGGCCTTGATTTGCCAAGTTAGAGGAATCCCAGAAGGCCTCCTCTGGTAACATTTGTCTCAATTGTACGCAGATGACCAGTTAGTAAATGGCTGGTATGACTAGTCTAACAGAAAATTCTGCAGACAATCCCGGGATGAATCCGGAGGGCGTAACGGATGACGACTTGCATCTCAAAAGGCAGCTAAAGGCTAGCGAGCGCATCCTTATGCAAGTGAAGCAAGAGAAGAAAAATCTTCAAGATGCCAATATTCGGCTGGACGTGGAATTAAAAGACGTCCGCGCTCAACTGGCGGACTCCGTGAAGGAGAACAAAAGGCTTCGACGCGGCATTTATGGTGAGTGCCCAGATGAACTGTATGATAGTTCGGCGAGGAAGTATTTTGTAAGAATTTTGCTTGCAGGAATGTTAACGGGTCGCCCTGAAGAGGAGATGCCCTCATCTGCAAGTGATTTACTGCAAGAACTTTCATTGTTGCACGAGCGAGCTCGGCGGGTGATGCACGACATTGCTTAGGCCTTGTGGCCATCAAGCCTCCTGCCGAATGGCATGGGGGAGCTTGCGGACCTGCTTCAAGGAGCCCGGCGGCGCTTCTGTCTGTGGAAGATATCAGCATGCCGACAAGGTGCAAGAGAAGCCTGGGCAATGGTGAAGACACGCTACACCAAGCTGGACCCAAACCATATGGCCGAAGTAGGACCGGCGGGGCCCGATGGGCAAGAAATTCCCGTAAGTCTGGTATATGACCAGGTAGCGTTAGCCACTAAGTATTCTCAACAGGATTGTAAGCTAGATAGCACATTAGATGGTATCTGAGAGAAATATAGTCGGTCCAAGTGGTATGTAATTTAATGGGCATAAGTAGCCCCTAGCCGGATTAAAATAATTTGTCATGGCAGACCTTTTCGCTTCAGCCCCCGGATCCTACAGTCTGGGGTGTGTCCGAATACCCACTCAGTTATACAAAACCGGGGTATGCGTCGAGACCAGGCGTAGGGGTCATAAGTGCTTGAACAAACAAGTACCCAACTAGTTATGTTATATTACATGGATAGTAATAAACGTCTTCCAGGGAGAATAGTTCCGTTAGGGGTTCCTTTCCCTGGGTATGCATGCAGCAATGCGCATGTCCGGACTACAAACGACGGCGCAGGATACAAGACTTCTGGGGTTTTATGTTGTAATAAACTAATACATATTTTGTTCACCGATCGAATATTCTCTTAAGGAAACTAGCTTTTGGCTTCACCCAGTCTAAGGTACACATCTGGCTGAACCGGCAGTAACAATCGCAGAGGTGCTCCCCTTATGCCCTAGCCGAATTAACGGGAACGTAGGGCATAAACACAAGAAAAGGCACATATGAAAAAGAAACTCATATGTGATGGGCAAAAAGCCATTTGCATAATTATTTTTAGCTTCCGTATAGGAAGCCCCCAGGTATTGCTTACACACATAGTGCGGCCGGAGTAATTCGGGAGACCGCACTGTATTAAGTACTTTGTGTGAAGAGAAAAAAGGTCGAGAACGGAAAAGTGGGGTGGAGCATAAGTAAAAGGGAGGGAGTAAGGAGACGAACATTGAGTTCGGCATTAGGCGTAGAATCTCTGGAGTCTGGCCGCATTCCATGGGTTCGGCTCGAGTCTGTTATCGGATGCATTACGTAAGCGGTACACTCCTCTGGTGAGAACTTTATCAATGACGAAGGGACCTTCCCACTTGGGTTTGAGTTTGTCCTTCTTCTTCTCTGGTAGGCGTAGAACGAGCTCGCCAATATTGTAAGTTTTGGCCCGCACTTCTCTGCTTTGATATCGTTGAGCCTGCTGCTGATAGAATGCGGAACGGGCTTTTGCGACATCGCGCTCCTCCTCCAGGGCATCCAAGTTGTCCTGCCGATCTAACTCGGCTTCCTTCTCTTCATACATGCGTATGCGTGGCGAATCATGTATTATGTCGCAGGGTAGTACTGCTTCCGCACCGTATACCATAAAAAATGGTGTGTATCCGGTGGTGCGATTCGGTGTGGTCCGCGCCCCAGTCTGGTCGAGCTCCTCCACCCGGGCGTATCCGATTGTCAAAGATCGCACTAGTCTGGGTTTGATGCCGCTCATGATGAGAACATTTTCCTGTTCGACCTGGCCGTTTGTTTGGGGATGGTAGACTGAAGCGTAGTCGAGCTTAATGCCCATTTTGCCGCACCAAGTTTTCACTTCATCGGCTGTGAAATTTGAGCCATTATCAGTGATGATCTTTGTGGGGACACCGTATCGATTATGCGACCGGATATGAAGTCTATTACTAGTCCGGATTCGGCCGTTTTGACTGGTTTGGCTTCTATCCATTTGGTGAACTTGTCCACCATGACCAATATTTATTTTTTCTTATGGCTTCCCCCTTTTAAGAGGTCCGACCATATCCAGCCCCCAGACCGCGAAGGGCCAAGTTATGGGGATTGTTTGGAGAGCGGTAGGGGGCATATGACTCTGATTGGCGAAGAGCTGGCAACCGACACAATGTTGGACAAGGTCCTGTGCGTCTGCTCGGGCCGTCGGCCAATAGAAGCCTATACGGAAGGCCTTGCTGACTAGCGCTCGAGCCGCGGCGTGGTGTCCGCCCAGTCAGGCATGGATTTCAGCCAAGAGTTGCCGCCCTTCCTCTTTGGAGATGCACCTTTGGAGCGCTCCGGTCGAGCTTTTCTTATATAGTTCCCCTTCATGGACTTTGTAAGCTTTAGAACGCCGGACAATGCAACATGCTTCATTTTGGTCTTCGAGCAGCTCCTGCCTATTTAGGTAGGCCAGGAAAGGCTCAGTCCATGGGGCGATTACGGCCATGATTTCATGGGCTGAAGATGTTATTTTGGTGGCAGAGCCTCCGATTGTGTCTGATGGTTCGGAATCTGGGGGTGTGTTCGGATCCGTGCTAGTATTGCCGGACTCCCCTTTCCATACTACGGATGGCTTGAACAACCTTTCCAGGAATATGTTAGGTGGGACAGAGTCGCATTTAACGCTGATGCGGGCGAGGACGTCCGCCGCTTGATTGTTTTCTCGAGCCACATGGTGTAATTCGAGCCCCTCGAACCGAGCTAACATTTTGAGGACGACATCATGATAGGCCGCCATTTTTGGATCCTTGGCATCAAAGTCTCCATTTATTTGTGATATTGCGAGGTTCGAATCCCCACACACTTCCAGGAGTTGGGTGCCCATAGAGACTGCCATCCGAAGACCATGCAACAGGGCCTCATATTCGGCTGCATTGTTGGAGTCTGTGTATAATACTTGGAGGACGTACTAGACCGTGTCTCTAGTGGGAGACGTCAGGACTACACCTGCTCCCAATCCGGCCAGCATTTTAGAGCCGTCGAAGTGCATGATCGAGTTGGAGTACGCGCCATACTCTTTAGAGAGTCCGGCTTCCGTCCATTCGGCGACAAAGTCAGACAGTACTTGCGACTTGATGGCCCGCCGTGGTTTGTATATTATGTTGAATGGAAGGAGCTCGATAGCCCATTTAGCAATCCGGCCCGTAGCGTCGCGGTTATTTATTATGTCATTGAGTGGTACTTCAGAGGCTACCGTAATCAAACACTCTTGAAAGTAGTGTCGCAGCTTCCGGGATGCCATGAAGACTGCGTATGCTATTTTTTGATAGTGTGGGTATCAGGATTTGCATGGGGTGAGGACCATAGATACGTAATAAACCGGCTTTTGGAGCGGGAATTTGTATCCGTCAACCTCTCGTTCGACGACGAGCACTGTGCTTACAACTTGATGTGTTGCAGCTATGTACAGTAGCATAGGCTCGCCGATGTTCGACGCTGTTAGGACTGGATTACTAGACAGTAAGGTCTTTATTTCATTGAGTCCGGCCGTGGCTGCATCCATCCACACGATGTGTTCAGTACGCCGAAGGAGGCGGTAAAGAGGTAATGCCTTTTCTCCTAGCCTATAGATAAAGCGGCTTAAGGCAGCCACGCATCCGGCTAGTTTCTGGATGTGCTTGAGGTCTGTTGGTATAGCTAACTGCGACCGAGCTCGGATTTTTGCCGGATTCACTTTGATTCCTCTATTGGAAACAATGAAGCCCAGCAGTTTCCCAGAGGGGATGCCGAAAACGCATTTTTCCGGATTCAACTTGATGTCGTATGTCCAGAGGTTATCAAATGTAAGCTTCAAGTCGTCTATTAGGGTTTCGACGTGCCTTGTTTTTATGACCACGTCGTCCACATATGCCTCCACTGTTTTGCCGATTTGTTTTTCCAGGCATGTTTGAATCATGTGTTGAAAGGTTGCGCCGGCATTCTTAAGCCCGAAAGGCATAGTGTTGAAGCAAAAAGGGCCATATGGTGTTATGAAAGCTGTTGCAGCTTGGTCAGACTCTGCCATCTTTATTTGATGGTATCCAGAGTATGCGTCGAGAAAACACAGCGAGTCGTGTCCAGCTGTGGCATCGATGATTTGATCAATGCGAGGGAGGGGAAAGGGATCCTTGGGGCAAGCCTTGTTAAGGTCTTTGAAGTCGACGCATAGGCGCCAGGATTTGTCCTTCTTTTGTACCATTACCAAATTTGCCAGCCAATCCGGATGTTTAATATCTCTGATGAATCCAGCCTCAAGTAGCTTGGCTAGCTCTTCCCCCATTGCTTGTCGTTTGGGCTCTGAGAATCGCCTTAGGGTATGTTTGACAGGTTTGTATCCCTTTAGTATGTTAAGGCTATGCTCGGCCAATCCACGCGGGATGCCCGGCATGTCCGATGGGTGCCAGGCGAAAATATCCCAATTCTCGCGTAAAAAGTCTCGTAGTGCGGCGTCCATTATGGGGCTCAACTGTGTCCCGATGGAAGCTGTCTTTGTGGGGTCTGTTGGATGGACTTGGAATTTGACTATTTTGTCTGCGGGTTTAAATGAGGTGGACTTGGGTCGCTTGTCGAGTATCACATTGTCCCTATCCACGGTGGCCCGTAGCGTTGTTAATTCTTCGGCTGCTAGGGCTTCGGATAATTCTTGCAGGGCCAGTGCTGCGGTTTTGTTTTCGGTGCAGAGTGCGACGTCCGGATCACTGGCTAGAGTGATGATCCATTAGGCCCGGGCATTTTAAGCTTCATGTACCCGTAATGGGGTATGGCTTGAAAGCTCGTAAACGCGTCCCGCCCTAAAAGGGCATGGTATCCGCTGCTAAAAGGAGCCACTTGGAATGTGATTTCTTCGGACCTGTAATTTTTTGGGGTGCCGAATACCACATCGAGTGTGATTTTACCCGCACACCGTGCTTCCCGACTAGGGATGATCCCCTGAAGGTGGTGCCGCTTTGCTCAATGCGGCCTTTACCAATTTCCATTTTGTTGAGTGTTTCTTCATAGATCAAGTTCAATCCACTTCCGCCGTCCATGAGTACCTTAGTGAGCCGGAAGCCGTCCACGATTGGGCTAAGGACCAGAGCAGCCGGTGTCGGTGTCAAAACCGGCGGATCTCGGGTAGGGGGTCCCGATCTGTGTGTCAAGGCCGATGGTAACAAGAAGTAAGGGACACAGATGTTTACCCAGGTTCGGGCCCTCTCGATGGAGGTAAAACCCTACTTCATGCTTGATTAATATTGATGATATGGGTAGTACAAGAGTAGATCTACCACGAGATCGTAGAGGCTAAACCCAAGGATCTAGCCTATGATGGTATGATTGTAATTGTGATCGGCCTTCTAAGGACCAACCTCTCCGGTTTATATAGACACCGGAGAGGACTAGGGTTTACATGGAGTCAGTTACAAGGAAGGAAATATAATATCCGGATCGCCAAGCTTGCCTTCCACGCCAAGGAAAGTCCCATCCGGACACGGGCCGAAGTCTTGAGTCTTGTATCTCCACGCTTCAATAGTCCGGACATTGTACACAGTCCGGCTGTCCGGATACCCCCTAATCCAGGACTCCTTCAGTAGTCCCTGAACCAGGCTTCAATGACGATGAGTCCGACGCGTAGTATTGTCTTCGGCATTGCAAGGCGGGTTCCTCCTCCGAATTCTCAAAGTTGTTTATCGAACACGTAGACCATGTCCGGATCTGCAAGATGATCTTCGTATGGTATAGATCTGATTTGCTGGCAATCTTCATGCGTTGTGCCCTTGTATCATGGCTCGGTCCAACGTGAACCGATGTTTCCTACCCCACAATGACTCGTGTTATGAGGCGGTTTTATTGGCACGTCCTGTCGAGGCAGAGATCATGTCCCTTTTATTACGGGATTTTCTGTCAATATGAGTGTGCGTGACCCCACGACGGCTGTTGGTATTACCCCATGTGTTTTTAGATAAGCCTCAAATGGTCACACCGGGGACTCTTGATATTCACCCTCTTTATAAAGGGGTCGAGACCTACACCTCTTTTTTCACCTTCATCGCGCCTTCTTGCACCTCGAGTTCTAACACCCAAAACCTAAGCTCCACCCCTCCGGAATCCTCCAGTATGTCCGGATCTGATCCTCAAGGCCGGTGGGTCGTCTCCTCGATCAAGGAGAAGGACATTGCAAAGCTCAGGGAGGTCGGATACCTGACCGAAGATATCCAGCACAGGCTCCCTGTTCCGGGGCAGGTCATCCCTACGCCGGAGCCCAATGAGTGTGTCGTTTTCGTGCCACACTTCCTCCGTGGTTTGGGTTTCACCCTCCATCCCTTCGTGAGGGGTCTCATGTTCTATTATGGGCTGGATTTTCATGATCTGGCTCCAGATGCTATCCTCCGTATCTCGTCGTTCATTATCGTGTGCGAGGCTTTTCTCCATGTCACGCCACACTTAGGCTTATGGCTCAAGACCTTTAATGTGAAGCCGAAGATGATCGGGGGGTGACATGTGGAGTGCGGAGGCGCCGTAATAAGCAGAAGCGCCGATGCCCCATGGACGAAGGGTTCTTTCCCAGAAGTATCCGATGTATGGCAACGGAGGTGGTTTTATGTCACGGCTCCCAGGGGCACAAAGTGGGTGGCTACCCCCGAATTTCGCTCAGGCCCTCTGTCACAGTTGGCGTCTTAGACAGGCGTAGGGCAGAATTGGGGACCCGCTGGTGATATACCAGTACTGCAGAATCGCATACGGGAGCTTTCTTGCAAGGGACGTTAATCTCGTTAGCATAATGCAAGTGATGTTGATCCGGTGGATGTTGCCATGTCAACGCCGGCCTCTACGGATGTGGGAGTTCAATCCGGAGGGTCCGCGGACCGTCTAGCACTTCTTCGGCCTGAAGCTCGAAGAGATGTGCAAGTTATTCTTCAGACGGAAAGTAACGTGTCCGGATACTACCGAGGATGCGGGCCTAAGCTGTAATCGCCTAGACACTCAAGTAAGTAGCCTTGATACCGGACACCCCGTTTTGTATTTGTCATGATTTGTTTATTCTGAAAATCATCCGCGTCCAAGAATGGCTTAGCAAGGCGGAGAGGATCAGGTGTCCGGCGCCACTTCCCGAAGGCTCGCCCGCTCCCACCATGGCCAAGATGCTTAACCAAGTACTCAGCAGGATGTCCTCGGGGAAAGGCGAGGGGAGGGATGAAAAATCCGAACCCCACACGCTACGCATCCACACCGGGGGAGTTGCTGCCTCCCCCAAGGAGGATAGTCGGGGAGGAGAGGTCGAGGCGCCTCCCCACGCGGGAAGAAGAGGGCCGCCTCCAAAGATTTGGAGGCAGAGATGCCCAAATTGGGGAAGAAGGCATCCCCAGGGGGCCTTGCCCCGACAGGCACCCTCACTGCATCATGCCCTCCAGCGGGCCAGCCCTCCACCGAGCTGTAAGTCAATATACAATCTGAAGGTACTGCGTTTCTCCTCGGTCAGTAACCAAGATTCGAATTTATGCAGTCCGGCCAGCAGCTCCTCTCAACAAGGTTCGTCTTCGGGGGACCTTCCTCCGGAGATGATGGAGAGTGAGACCCCACCTCCTTCCCCGACTCATGAAGCGAGCGACACTGAGGTGTCGTCACGGAGGAGTCCGGATCTGCCGAATCCGGCAGTCAATTCATCAGCCGCCCCGCACCCGGAGCACTTGGCTACAATGGGTGGCGATGGGAGGAGTCCGACGTAGTTCGATGTCCGGCCAGACGCGCTAACGGGCTTGCTGGAGCGAGCTGCGCTCTCGGAAGAGCACCTCTCATTAATGAGCACGGTGCTTAAGAAGATTTCATCCGCTACGAGCGGTTTGAATGAAGCATTCACAAGCCTGCTCAGAGGCTTTGAGGTATGTGATGGAGAATCCACCGTTTCTTTAATTGAGAGGCACGCGCTAGGTGTGCTCCATATAGACAGTAGCCCCTGAGACTCTGGTTGCCCGCCTTAGGCGGCAAATTAAACCAAAGATTTATGTTATAAATATGTGCAGGTACCTGTGGGTCTGGCCGCCGGCCCGTCCATTGAAGTGACCGAACTGACGAGGCAAATTGGTTCGGTTGATGCTGATATCACTCTGATGAATGAGCGGCTGGATAAATCGCAAGGTATGTGTCCTGTCTTTCCTGAATAGGAAAATATTTGAGGTGGCATATAGTAATGTAATATGTTCGGACTGCAGATGGTGCTGCTGCCGTGGAGGCCCTGAGGGCGGAACTTGCTCAAGCCTCGAATGAGCTGTGCGGCTGCCCTAAAGGCGACCGAGGAACTGAGGGCCGAACAGGCTGCTCATCGCCGAAGCGAGGAAAAGATAGCCGAAATGACTATTGAGTTAAAAGATGCCGCTGACCGGTATGAGCTCCTTAAAAAGGAGTGTGAGGGTAATTCGGTCGAACTGAACAAGGCGCTGAATGCCACCAAGGAAATTCGGACAGAGCTTAGGGGTGCGTGGGAGGAGCTTCGACAGGCCGGTGAAATCACGACTGGGGGCTCCTATTTACTGCGAACAAAAATTTTCGATCCGAAGTTCGCTCCCCTGGATGGACGCTGGAGTCCGGCGGACGCATATGCAGATTTGGCGAAGAGTACGACTGATGCTGCCGACTTCTTCAAAGATCAAGGTGACAAGGCAGTGGAGAAGCTTTTTTGGTCGCAATTCCATGCTCCCACTCGCCCGCTGCCGTTGAGTGACAAGATGGCTACTATAGCGGAGCTTCACAGGCTGTCCGGGCTTGCAATGCAGTCTGTAATAGACCATCTTTGGTCGAAGGGGCCTAAGCCGGACAGTTAGTTTTGGTGCAACAGTTCCTTGGGGCTGTGCCTCAGATCGATGTCATGAGGAGATCGGTGTGTATAGAAGGTGCACAGATGCCCTCGCCCGCGTTAAAGCCTATTGGACGGATATGGATGCCACCATGATAGCGGCCCAAGATCCGGTGTGTGGTCAATATCCGGCCGAGCACTACTTGGCGCAGGTCACAGACGGTTCCCGTCTAGTAGAGGCGCAGTTCTCGAAGAATGTCCTGTTCGAATGAACGGTATCATTGTAAAAACAATGTTTATTTTGATTATGAGGCTAGATTTATACTATTTGCCTGAGAATATGATTATTTCCCCTGTGCGGCCGTTTATATATATGTATATATAAGTATGTAATCGAAGATAGCGATCGTTGGCTTCAGCCACCGAGCGCCTACAATCTGAGGTGTTAAGTGAAAAAATATGCTTGATCACGCTTGATCCAATGTCTTGGTCCGGCAAGGAGGTGATCGCACGATGAACTAGGCAACCGGACTATATAGCTGTAACACTTTCGATTAGCCGTGGGATTCTAACGTTGGGGCTACTATGTAGCCCTGGTACCTTTGCGTGCATCCGAATCTGGTAGCGTATGTACTGGCGAAATGGCCCTTCGTTAATCTGAGAGAATCCTAGAATTCCGGTGAGTTGTCGAGTGGTTGACCGGTCTCATTTGTATCATGACGATCGGTTTTGGCTTTCTCTCTTGAGGTGCTCATCCGGAATAACAAGGGCACAATCGCGATAGTTCTCCTTTAGCCACCTTAGCCCGATTATGGCCGGGGCGTAAGGCGGCGTACCAGAGCGGGCAAACCCAACATTTGACCAAAGACATGATTCGGAGCTGATGCATATAAGGCCAAACTAGTGACGCCAAACACTCCCGAAGGTATTCGGACTTTATAACGGATGATGAGCTCAAAAAATGCCCATTCATTATAAACCCTATATTTCTAGGTACGTGCGTTAATCTGTCGTGGCGAAATGCCAAAATTGGCAGTATCCTCTGTGGGTATGGAACCCATGGGATGATGAAACAACAAGAGGCAATAGAAAAGGTTTACACAGGGGCTTAATCTAAAAAGAAACCTGTTGAACAGGGCCCTACTGCACGTCTGCGCCTTTATCTCCGTTGTGCCGCATCCTGGAAGGGTATCGCACGAACGTTGTCTGCAGAAAAGGGGAACTCGTGGAAGAGTGCAACGTAAGTATGCGATGGATAGAAATGTGAGATGATGGCCTGCCCGTAAGGTTGAGCCAAAAATGGGGCTTCTATTATTAGCCCCTGGTATCCACTATAGGATTACATATATGGTGCCCTGGTTTAATGTGGGCTGCCGGACTCGCCTAACCGTGTCCATGGTCTTAACGACCTGGTATAATTTTGTTAGAGGCCGCTTATAGTCTGGCCGCTAGGGCCGTCGCGTATTCCTCTGCGCGCGAAAAGCGCTCTGTTATTCCACTAACGGTGATTACGCCACGTGGACCGGGCATCTTAAGTGTAAGGTAGCCATAGTGCGGCAATGCATTGAAGCGGGCGAAGGCCATTCTTCCAAGCAATGCTTGATAGCTGCTTTGGAAAGGTGCGATGATGAAGGCTAGTTCTTCGCTTCTGGAGTTGCCTGGAGGGCCGAATGTTACCTCCAGTATGACGGAGCCCTTGCTATAGGCTTCAAGGCCTGGTATCACCCCTTCAAAGGTGGTGTGAATCTTGCTGATTCTGGATGAGTCTATCACCATCCTGCGGACAGTGTCCTCATACATTAAATTGAGACTGCTGCCGCCGTCCATGAGGACATGAGTGAGATGGTATCCGTCGATTATTGGGTCAAGCACCAAGGCGTTTGATCCTTTGCGCCTAATACTAGTTCGGCCGTCCAGGCAATCAAAAGTTATCGAACAAGACATCCAGTAGTTAGGTGTGGGTACGATGGGATCTAAATAGCGCTCGTCTTTATGGGCGCGTTCGTGCCTCCCCGAGGATACTCAAGTCGTGTGGATCATGTTCACTGTTTTGACCTCTGGCGGGAATTGTTTCTGTCCCCCAGTGTTTGGCTGGCGAGGTTCATCCTCGTCTTCACTTGGTGTTTCCCTTTCCTTGTGTTCGGCGTTTAGTTTGCCGGCCTACTTGAAGACCCAGCACTCTCTGTGCGTGTGGTTCGCAGGTTTGTCGGAGGTGCCATGAATTTGGCATAGTCTGTCCAGAACTCTGTTCAGACCGGACGGTCCTTCTTTACCGCCTTTAGATTGCTTAGTTTGCTGGTTGGGCCGAGAGCCCCTAAATCCGGCATTAACCGTTGTGTTGTCCGGGCTCTCTTCCTTGTTTTGGCGTTTATTTTTATTACGCCGTGGCTTCCCATTGCCATCCCTTATTTCGGATGTGTTGGGGTCGCTGGTGCCTTTACGGGCTAGCCAGCTATCTCCTCCCGCGCAAAAGCGGGTCATAAGGCTTGTTAGGGCTGCCATTGTCCTTGGCTTTTCTTGGCCGAGGTGTCTGGCGAGCCACTCGTCATCCGGATCTTTGTGTTTGAATACCGCTAAGGCTTCGTCATCCGGACGATCAACAATTTGATTCTTCTTAGTGAGAATCTATTCCAAAGCTTCTTGGCGGACTCTGGGTTGTTGGATTATGTGACTTAAATCGTCGACATCCGGAGGCGGACATAAGTCCCTTGAAAATTGGCCTGGCGTCCTCTAATTCTTCGGCTCCGATTGAATTTTCGGGGAGGCTTTTCAACCAGTGTCGAGCTGGTCCCTTTAGTTTGAGGGGAAGGTATTTGATGGCGTGGAGGTCATCCCCACGAGCCATGTGTATGTGCAGGATAAAGTCCTCGATCCAGACCCCTGGGTCTGTCGTTCCGTTGTATGCCTCTATGTTCACAGGTTTAAAGCCCTGTGGGAATTCATGGTCCAGCACCTCATCTGTAAAGCACAAGGGGTGAGCAGCCCCTCTGTATCTGGACGCGCTGTGGCATGCCGTCGGCTGTTGTTGTGTTCGGTGTTTATTCCGAACTGGTGTTTGGTTGTCATAATTGTTTTGACGACCACAGTCCCCCGCCGGGGTTTGTCCTTTAGATCCGTAGATGGACCTCGCCAGTTTTCTTATCCAGGTGCTCACGTAGATCGTGGGCGTCTTTGGTAGTTGATTTATTGCGGTTATGAAGTGGTACTCCTGGCCTCCTGGTTGTGTTATTCTTTGGTGGAACGGCCTCGTCGTCGAATTCTGGCAGTAGCTTGCGTTTTGGGTAGCTCTTTGTATGGCGATCATCTCCATATCTTTGTTCAATGTCTAGCACTTTGTTCCATCTGCGATTGAGCGTTTCCTGTGCAGCTTTAAGCCGCGGCTTCTGCTTCTTCAGATTTCTTACTGTGGCCATAAGCTTTCTGTGGAGGTTCTCTCATTCCACGCGTTCTTCCGGAACAATGAATGCATCGTTGTCCGGACTGTCTTATTGTCCTGGGACGGTTTGATGAACTCCTCCCTCTGGATCGTTTTCTTCGGGCGTATGTTCCGGACTATGCTCGGCATGACCTGGTTCGTCCTGCTCCATTGCTGGTTCTGTTTGGTCGTTATTGCCCTCAGGGTTGACCGGAGTATCCATTCTTCTGGCACTCTTGCTGATATTGTTACTGTTGCCGGATTTGAACAGCGTCTGCGCCGTCGCTTTGGTTTTTGCCCAGGGGTGTTATCTTCCGGATTGTCACCGTCACCTCCCTTGGGCGTATCCACCATGTATATGTCGTGTGATGAGGCGGGAATCCGGTACCCATAGATTCTGAGTCTTCTCCTGCATCGTCGTCCATACCGTCGATGCCTTCGGAGTCGAAGTCCAGCACGTCGGTTAAATCATCAACCGTGGCTATTAAGTGGGTGGTGGGTGGGCAGTGAATGTCTTCGTCGCCTACTTCCCACTCGAGCCGGACATAATTCGGCCCGAGATTCTCTGTCAAAGAGAGGGTTTTGAATGAGTTTAGTATGTCGCCGAAGGGCGAGTGTTGAAAGATGTCCGCCGCGGTGAACTCCATCACCAGAGCCCAACCGGGATCGGCGGGCTCGAGGGCCTTGTGGATTGGAGCCTACAACGGACCACGAGTCCGGGGCCGGAGTCTGAGCTTCCTCAAAAGTGAGTCCTGTGTTCGGCTCCATCGCTGATGAGGGTACGGCCTGTGGGGCGGGGTCCAGCCCTCCGTCCTTAGGCAATGCAACCTGTCCCGGATTTAGGTCCGAGGCTTCTGCCGGGATGATATCCCAAGCAACGTCTGACAACAGGTCTAAGCCGTGCTCATCGTGACTGTTCGGCGCTTCTGGCGCTGGCCCCAATCCGTGGAAGATCAAGTCTCCTTGGGTATCCGCCGTGTGGTTCAGGTTTCCGAACCCGATTTGAGGGCCAGGGGCATAGCTATCGATCTGCTCCAAGTGGCCAAGCGAATTGGCCCGCAGCGCGAAGCCGCCGAACACGAAGATCTGTCCGGGGAGGAAAGTCTCACCCTGGACAGCGTCGTTGATGACAATTGAAGGAGCCCTCGAGCCTGACAGAGGCGACACAGAGGAACTCTTAATGAAAGCACCAATGTCGGTGTCAAAACCGGTGGATCTCGGGTAGGGGGTCCCGATCTATGCGTCAAGGCCGATGGTAACAAGAAGTAAGGGACATAGATGTTTACCCAGGTTTGAGCCCTCTCGATGGAGGTAAAACCCTACTTCCTGCTTGATTAATATTGATGATATGAGTAGTACAAGAGTAGATCTACCACGAGATCGTAGAGGCTAAACCCTAGGATCTAGCCTATGATGGTATGATTGTAATTGTGATTGGCCTTCTAAGGACCAACCTCTCCCGTTTATATAGACACTAGAGAGGACTAGGGTTTACATGGAGTCTGTTATAAGGAAGGAAATATAATATCCGGATCGCCAAGCTTGCCTTCCACGCCAAGGAAAGTCCCATCCGGACACGGGCCGAAGTCTTGAGTCTTGTATCTCCATGCTTCAATAGTTCGGACGTTGTACACAGTCCGGCTGTCCGGATACCCCCTAATCCAGGACTCCCTCAGCCGATGCCCGGGCAGTCTAGAATCGAGGTTCATCACTAGCATTGAAAGTTATAGCAGTGTCGTTCCAGGGGTTTATCTTTGCCACATGGCAAATTTCAGTGGAGCTTCGATGAGCTTGCTTGTGCTTATTGTTTGAGGCGGAAGTCTTGAAGACAGTCAATACCGCATTGTGTTCGTTGACGGGATGTTGTTCTGCTTTATGGCTTGCAAGAAGATCCTCGCCACTTTTTGCAACCCGCCGGAGTATCCAACATGCTCTAAGGCTATGAGTTGGTGTCGTGTCCGGAGTGCTGTGGAGTTTACATGGTCCATTGAGCCATTCTTCCAATACGGTTCCCCGCCCTGGGGTGTGCTTTGGTCTCTTGGGGACAGGATTGGCCGACTTACGGGAGTTCGCCCATTTAGTTCGGACAAAGGCCTTGGTGAGAGCCGTACTGTCCCAAAATTCTGTTTGGGTTTTCTAGGCACTTTCCATCGCACAGTACTTCTATACTATGATTGCCAAATCCGCGAAGCATACTATGTCATAGCGGCTTATAGCATTAAGGAGTCCTTTGTCCGTGAAGTTTTTGTAGAAGAGTAAGACTATATTCTCCTCGCGCCAGTCCTTGACCTTGTTAAGCGCAAGGAGGAATCTGGCCCAACAGCGATGTACAGTCTCCTGGGGCTCTTGCCTGATGCGGGAGAGGCGGTTTAAGTCCTGGTGGGTGTTGTTAGCTGAATCCGGATTCTGATCCGATCTAACACCCAGGGGCGTGGGAGGCTCCGAGCCTAACAGCTCGGGATCCGGAGTGTCGCCCTATTTCTTCGGCCCAATGCCCGATTCTAAGTCCGGGACCTGGGTCATGTCTTCCTTTGAGCAGGTCTTTGGCTCAAGGAGTTCGGTGATCCGGACATAATTCGTCCTCAAAGTCGAGGGACGGTCCGTGTGAGGTTCCTCCACTACCGCTATCTCATGGGTGGCCGACGGGGATCTGATGTCCCTTTGGTCGGGTTTAAGCCCGATCCGGTCGTAGTCTGTAGCGACTCCCAGAGCGGCGATGCGATCCAAGAGCTCATTGAGGGAGGAGAGATCCATCGGATCTATCTGTTCGGCGAGTTCCGAACTGACGTGAAGGTTATGATTGATGACCCGAGAGGCCATCGTCGGTGCTACCACCGATGGGGCGGCCATGATAAAGCCGCCGAGTTGGATAGTTTGGCCTACAGCCAGAGCTCCCTCCGAGGTAATCTCGTCCTTGATGACGAGACGAGCCATCGAGCCTTGCAGCGACGACACAGAGGAACTCTCAATGAAAGCACCAATGTCGGTGTCAAAGCCGGCGGATCTCGGGTAGGGGGTCCTGATTTGTGCGTCAAGGCTGATGGTAACAGGAAGCAAGGGACACAGGTGTTTACCCAGGTTCGGGCCCTCTCGATGGAGGTAAAACCCTACTTCCTGCTTGATTAATATTGAAGATATGGGTAGTACAAGAGTAGCTCTACCACGAGATCGTAGAGGCTAAACCCTAAGAGCTAGCCTATGATGGTATGATTGTAATTATGATCAGCCTTCTAAGGACCAACCTCTCCGGTTTATATAGACACCTAAGAGGGCTAGGGTTTACATGGAGTCGGTTACAAGGAAGGAAACACTATATCCGGATCGCCAAGCTTGCCTTCCACGCAAAGGAGAGTCCCATCCGGACACGGGCCGAAGTCTTGAGTCTTGTATCTTCACGCTTCAATAGTCCGGACGATGTATACAGTCCGGCTGTCGGGATACCCCCTTGTCCAGGACTCCCTCACTCGTGCCCATCTGCGTTCAATTTGCTGAATGCGCACTTTGCGCTGATTTTTAGTTTCTTTGCCATGAGTGGCCTCATCAGGAGTGCAATAATCCGCATAAATATCTTCAAGGATTTCAAATGCAGTGTTAGTCTCAGGCCTCTTGCCTCCCTTCCGAGGACGCTTTTCTTCATCCATATTCTTCAGCTGAGGATTCTGAAAAATGGATGTCTCTGAAGAAGTGTGCAGTTTTTCTTCGAGGAACACTGCAAACAAGTTAAGTTGATGAGAACCTAGTGATTCAGCAGCAGACATGTGTACCTGTGAACGGAGTATAGGTGCGAAGAATTTGGAGAGGTCATATGCATTCTCAGAATTGGTTTTACAAAGAAACAAGTTTGAGGAATTTGACCAGGAATGTCTTGAGGAATTTCACTAAGAGTTCTTGTCTTAGGTTCCAGAGTTGTATAGATTGGAAATCCACACAATTGAGGAATCTTGAAGAAAATGCATCTTAGAGAAATAGATCAAGAACAGAAGCAACTGGGGTGTCTAAGAATGTGGAGGTTGAAGAATAAACACCTTTTGAAGATTTTGTGTAAATCATCAGAATCAACAAGGGTAGTAAAACGAGTTTTATTTACCCTTGACGAAGAACACGACGAACTATGAGATGAACTGTGGAAACTCGTCCATTCAGATCTTCCACGCCCTAACTTGGTGGAGGAAGACAGCTACGACGGCAGCGGAGGTGAAGATTTCCGCGGCCGGCGCGAGTACGACGGCGATGAGGTCTAGGTAGCCAAGCTCTTACTCACCGGCAACGATGGAGATTAGCAACGGTGCTAGGTCAGAGAGCTGGAGCAAAGGAGAGAGAGGTCGAGCGGAGTAAATGAGCTGAGGAGCAGGGGGAGGGGTATTTATAAACGAGGTGAAAGTTCATCCGAAGAATTTGGACGAACTTGCCCCTGACCCTTGCTATCCTAGCGACATGTGTCACCCACGTACTGAGAAGTGGAGATCGTGGGTGAGTAGATTAATCCAGTCGTGGGATGTGAAAGAATTCGAGCGGCAAAAGCCAAAAAATTAGATATGAAAATTTTAACGTTTTGTTCGCAAATTCTTCCGCTGTCAAGGACAGAGTGAAGATTTTGAATGGGTTTCAAATAGAACACATATGAAGAATCTTTGAACAAACTAGGTTGAGTTTAGCATAGACGGGGAACGGGTCCGGTCACATTCACTTAGATGAAAAAGCAGCTTGAAGAATTAGCTATAAGTGAATGCTGTAGAGGGCATGAAAAACTCATATATATATATATATATATATATATATATATATATATATGAAGAACAATGACAAAAATATTGAGGAAATTACATAGTTCAAATTGAAGATTTTCAACTTTGGTTGGTGGCGTAACCCACCGTATAAGAATGATGATTTCAGACACTACGTACAATTGTCGTAGGGTTCTGAGAATCAAATTCTTCATTAATTTCTTCACACTTAGAGGGTTAGTCTTCGTTGATTGAAGAAAAATGTTACTCCGTGTGTTGCACATCTAAGTCATCAAGTTTGCGTAAGTGTTAGGATGTGTGTCCTTTTCAAAGAACATTCAAAGATTCTAAGATATTTAGCTCACACCGCAACTTGTTAAATCTTTTCTCATCCAAGGGCTTTGTGAAGATATCGGCCAGCTGATCTTCAGTATTTGTGTGGTCGATGAAGATGTCGCCCTTCAACACATGGTCACGAAGAAAATGATGATGAATCTGGATGTGCTTTGTCTTCGAGTGCTGAACTGGATTGTGAGCAATCTTGATAGCACTCTCATTGTCGCAGTACAGTGGCACATTCTTCACATTGATTCCATAGTCCTTGAGGGTTTGCTTCATCCATAGCAATTGAGCACAACAAGATCTAGCAGCAATGTACTCAGCTTCAAATGATGAGAGAGTGATCTGTGATTACGCTTCTTTGAGGACCAACATACCAAGGATCGTTCGAGGAAATGGCATGTGCCTGATGTTGACTTACGGTCCACCCGTTCACCAGCATAGTCAGTCTGAATATCCAATGAGATCAAAAGAAGAGCCCTTGGGATACCATAATCCAAGTGTTGGAGTGTGAGCTAGATATCGAAGAATATGCTTCACAACCTTATGGTGTGAGTCCTTCAGTATAGCTTGAAATCGGGCACACATGCAAACACTAAGCATAATATCTGGCCTAGATGCACATTCTTTACCATTTTCATCGGTGCATAGATGGCCATTTGTGGGCATAGGGATTTTGACGCCTTTGCAATCTTGCATGCCGAATTTCCTCAACACATCCTTGAGGTATTTCTCCTGGGATATGAATATGCCATTGTGTTGTTGAAGAATTTGAAGACCTAAGAAGAATTTCAACTCTCCCATCATGGACATTTGATAGTCCTCACTCATCATATTGGCAAATTCGTCACTGTAACGTTGGTTAGTACAACCAAAGATAATATCATCAACATACATTCGGCACACGAATAATTCATCATCATATGCTTTGGTGAAAAGAGTTGCGTCAAGTGAACCGGGTTTGAAGCCTTTCTTCATGAGGAATTCCTTCAAAGTATCATACCACGCCCGAGGTGCTTGCTTGAGGCCATAGAAGGCCTTGTTGAGTATGTAGGCGTGATCTAGAAACTTTGGATCCTTAAAACCTGGTGGTTGAGCAACATATACTTCTTCCTCAAGCTTACCATTGAGGGATGCACTTTTCACATTCATTTGATGTAAGATGATATTATGATTGTTAGCATAAGCAAGCAATATGCTAATAGCCTCAAGTCTAGCAACATGTGCAAAAGTTTCATCGAAATCAATTCCTTCAACATGTGTGTAGCCTTGAGCTACAAGACGAGCCCTATTCCTCACCACAAGGCCATTTTCATATTGGTTGTTGCGGTAGATCCATTTGGTGCTAATGATATTGTGCTTGCGTGGGTCTGGTCGCTTGACAAGCTCCCACACATTGTTGAGCTCGAATTGATGTAATTCATCTTGCATAGCTTGAATCCACTCAGATTCCATGAATGCTTCATCAACTTTGGTGGGCTCTCTGATAGAGACAAATGCAAAATGCCCACAAAAGTTAGACAAATGTGAAGCTTTTGAGCGCGTGAGAGGACCTAGTGCGTTGATGTCGTTGATGATTTTTTCAATCTGCACTTCGGTTTTCTAAGTGATGATACGCACCCAGGTATAACGAGAATAATCATCAATAATGACAAAGCCATATAATGATGCAGAATTAGTGAACGTGGCATAATGAGTAGGGCCAAAGAGATCCATGTGAAGTAATTCAACGGGACGAGAAGTGGTCATGATAGTCTTCACGGGATGCTTGGCTCTGGTGATCTTTCCAGCCTCACAAGCCCCACAAAGATGACACCCTCGATGCCAATGACATGCTTCTTCTTCGTGAGTGTATGCAAGTTCCTCATCCCAGCATGACCAAGTCGCCGATGCCATAATCAGCCTTCTGAAGCTTTTGCAAGTAGACACATGACAGATTGTGGTCCCGCAGAGAAATCAACAATATACAAGTCTCCTCTCCTAAAGCCTTCGAAGACTTTGGAATTGTCAGATTCCATTAGCACAATGCAACGATATTTGCCAAAGACAACAACCATATCAAGATCATAAAGCATTGAGACAGACATGAGGTTGAATCCTAAGGACTCGACAAGCATGACTTTGTCCATGTGTCTATCCTTTGAGATTGCATCCCTACCTAGACCCAATACCTTGATTTTGCCTTTGTCAGCGTAGGTGATATGCTTCAGATGAGATGGAGATAAAGCAGTGTCCATCAATAAGTTCCTGTCGCCAGTCATGTGATTTGTACATCCACTGTCAAGGACCCATTCAGTAGCTTTGCGTTGATCATCCTATAGATGAATTAGTGCAACTTACGAACCCATATACTTCATCAGTGAAGAATATGATATCAATTTCATCAACTGTAACAGATATAGAAATATGAGGACGTGAGAAATGAGTAATTCATTTCTTCATTATTAGCTTGCGTCCATTCAAGCATATTCAGGTCTCCAGCAAATTCTTCAGACGATCAAGTTCATCTAGAGACCTGACCCTGCATAAGAGATTAGTTCTTTTTCTTCACCAACCACATCTGGAGGGGTGGCAAAGAGTTCATCATTCTGCGAGCTCCATAAGAAAAAGATGGCATTGAAGCCAGCGCACTTCATTTCACAAAAGAGGGGTTAGGATAAGCATCTAAATAAGCAGAGAAATTCTTCGAGGATTTATGAACATGATGATTTGAAAAATAATGCACATATTCATAGCCTTTAGACTTTCCCTGCAAAACAGAAGTGTTAGCACGATGATGTTCGTATGAGGATTTTGATCCACATGAGGAATTTGGTCCATATGAGGACTTGGATCCATATGAAGATTTTGATCCATATGAAGAATTTGATTTGGTGTTCCTATTCATCATAGGTGGTGTCATGATGACATTCACCTGAAGATTTTCAAGGCACCTTTTGGAAACCCAGATTTTCTTCACAGGGGAACCATTCCTGCAGTTAGTTCCAACATATCGAGCAAATACTTCACCATTCTGATTTTTGAATAGTTTATAGTTGGAGTCAAATGACTCATCAGATGAATATGAAGATTCACACATAAAGAAAGATAAAGTGCATGGATCTACAAAAGGTCCTTTTGCAGCAACCCATGAGGTTTTGGGGTACTGCTCAGGTTTCCAGTAGGTCCCATCAGCATTGAGTTTCCTCTCAAAGGCAATACCCGCTTTCCTAGGGTTCCTGTTCAAGATCGGCTTTTTTTGAGCACATCACAAAGATCTGATGCACTTTGAGGCTTTTGTATATGCCTGTCACATACAATTCCTTCAACCCTGCATTATCGTTAGTGATACTTGTGGTATCCTCAAATGAGGAATTTGTGACCACAGAAACAGTTGAAGAATTTGCAGTAATAGAAGCATTTGAATATTCAGGTGAAGAATTAGCAGATTCACGCTCAATGCATTTGAGACATGGCGGAATAAAATCTTCCTGAGAGGAACTGATATGTTGAGCAAGCAACGAATCATTTTCCTTTTGAAGATCTTCATAACTCACTTTTAACTTCTCAAGACCTTGCTTTCTCTGAAGAAATTCATAAGAAAGCTTCTCATGATCAGATAAGAGAGTGTTATGATGACTTTGAAGATTCTCAAACTTAGACTGAAGTCTCTGAAGATTATCAGTCAAAGTCTTAGTTCGATTCAATTCCTCACCCAATAGGTCATCGCTTTTGTCTAGTGGATTTTGAATCTTTTCCAAAGCCTTTTGTTGTTTAACAGCAATTTTAGCAAGTTTGGAATAACTAGGTTTGAGATTATCATCAGATTCACCCTCACTAGATTCAGAGGGGTAGTGTTTGAGTACCTTGGCACCTTTTGCCATGAAGCAATAGGTAGGAGCATAGTCATCGACGCTCTTGTCAGCTGAGTTGGGGAGATCATTTTCGTCAGGGTTGAAGATGGACTTGCTTACGTAAGCAGTAGCAAGGGCTAGGCTCGCCACACCAGAATCTGACTCCTCAGATTCCTCCTCCTCCACATTTTCCTCAGATTCAGCTTCAGAGTCCATTTCCTTGCCAATAAATGCTCGTGCCTTCTTGGAACTGCTCTTCTTGTGAGATGAAGACTTTGAAGATTTTTGCTACATCTTGAGCTTGTGTTGGTTTTCCTTGAAGAGGAAAGGGTGATGTAGCAAAGTAGCGTAAGTATTTCCCTCAGTTTTTGAGAACCAAGGTATCAATCCAGTAGGAGGCTCCTCAAAAGTCCCACGCACCTACACAAACAAACAAGAACCTTACAACCAACGCAATAAAGGGGTTGTCAATCCCTTCACGGCCACTTGCGGAAGTGAGATCTGATAGAGATAATATCATAAGATAAATATTTTTGGTATTTTTATGATATAGATTGGAAAGTAAAAGACGCAAATAAAAGTAGATGGCAAACTTATATGATAAAACATAGACCTGGGGGCCATAGGTTTCACTAGTGGCTTCTCTCAAGATAGCATAAGTATTACGGTGGGTGAACAAATTACTGTCGAGCAATTGATAGAAAAGTGCATAGTTATGAGATTATCTAGGCATGATCATGTATATAGGCATCACGTCCATGACAAGTCGACCGACTCCTGCCTGCATCTACTACTATTACTCCACACATCGACCGACTCATGCCTGCATCTAGAGTATTAAGTTCATAAAGAAGAACGCATTAAGAAAGATGACATGATGTAGAGGGATAAACTCATGCAATATGATATAAACCCCATCATTTTATCCTCGATGGCAACAATACAATATGTGCCTTGCTGCCCCTGCTGTCACTGGGAAAGGACACCACAAGATTGAACCCAAAGCTAAGCACTTCTCCCATTGCAAGAAAGATCTATCTAGTAGGCCAAACCAAACTGATAATTGGAAGAGACTTGCAAAGATAACTTAATCACACATAAAAGAATTCAGAGGAGATTCAAATATTTCTCATAGATAAACTTGATCATAAACCCACAATTCATCAGATCATGACAAACACACCGCAAAAAGAGTTACATCGAATAGATCTCCAAGAAGATCGAGGAGAACTTTGTATTGAGATTCAAAGAGAGAGAAGAAGCCATCTAGCTAATAACTATGCACCCGAAGGTCTGTGGTAAACTACTCGCAACTCATCGGAAGGGCCTTGGAGATGATGTAGAGGCCCTCCATGGTCAATTCCCCCTCCGGCGGAGCACCGGCGAAGGCTCCAAGATGGGATCTCACAGATACAGAAGGTTGCGGCGGTGGATATAGTTTTTCGTGGTGCTCCTGGATGTTTTCGGGGTACGTGGATATATATAGGAGGAAGAAGTAGGTCGGTGGACGCTCGAGGGGCCCACGAGGGTGGGGGGCACGCCTACCTCCAGGGGGCGCGCTGGGCACCCTCATGGCCGCCTCCTCTGTTGCTTGACGTCCACTCCAAGTCCCCTGGATCACGTTTGTTCCAAAAAGATCGCTCCCGAAGGTTTCATTCCGTTTGGACTCCATTTGATATTCCTTTTCTTCAAAACACTGAAATAGGCAAAAAACCAGCAATTCGGGCTAGGCCTCCGGTTAGTAGGTTAGTCCCAAAAATGATATAAAAGGGTAAAGTAAAGCCCATAAACATCCAAAACGAGTAATATAATAGCATGGAACAATCAAAAATTATAGATACGTTGGAGACATATCAAGCATCCCCAAGCTTAATTCCTGCTCGTCCTCGAGTAGGTAAATGATAAAAACAGAATTTTTGATGTGGAATGCTACCTAGCATAATTCTCAATGTAATTTTCTTCATTGTGGCATTAAATGTTCAGATCCAAATGATTCAAAATAAAAGTTCATATTGACATAAGAAATAGTAATACTTCAAGCATACTAACTAAGCAATCATGCCTTCTCAAAATATCATGGCATTAGAAGGTTCATCCCTACAAAATCATATAGTTAGGCTATGTTTCATTTTCATCAGAAAAAATACTCCCATCAAGAACAACCCCGGTTTCAGCCAAGCAATCGGTTCATACTTTTTAATGCGCTTCAGCCTTTTTCAACTCTCACGCAATACATGAGCGTGAGCCATGGATATAGCACTACGGGTGGACTAGAATATGATGATGGAGGTTGTGTGGAGAAGACAAAAATAGAGAAAGTCTCATGTTAATGAGGCTAATCAATGGGCTATGGAGATGCCCATCAATTGATGTCAACATGAGGAGTAGGGATTGCCATGCAACGGATGCACTAGAGCTATAAATGTACGAAAGCTCAACAAAAGAAACTAAGTGGGCATGCATCCAACTTGCTTGCTCATGAAGACCTAGGGCATTTTGAGGAAGCCCATCGTAGGAATATACAAGCCAAGTACTACTAATGAAAAATTCCCACTAGTATATGAAAGTGACAACATAAGAGACTTTCTATATGAAGAACATGGTGCTACTTTGAAGCACAAGTGCGGAAAAGGATAGTAACATTGCCCCCCTTTTTTATTTTCTTTTTCTCTTTTTTTGGCCTTTCTTTTTTTCTTTTTGGCCTTTCTTTTGGGGGGGGGCAATGCTCTAATAATGATGATCATTACACTTCTTACAACTCATGAATTACAACTCAAAACTAGAACAAGATATGACCCTATATGAATGCCTCCGGCGGTGTACCGGGATGGGCAATGAATCAAGAGTGACATGTATGAAAAATTATGCATGGTGGCTTTGCCCCAAATACGATGTCAACTACATGATCATGCAAGGCAATATGACAATGATGATGCATGTCATGATAAACGGAATGGTGGAAAGTTGCATGGCAATATATCTCCGAATGGCTATGGAAATGCCATAATAGGTAGGTATTGTGGCTGTTTTGAGGAAGATATAAGGAGGTTTATGTGTGATAGAGCGTATCGTATCACGGGGTTTGGGTGCACCGGCGAAGTTTGCACCAACTCTCAAGGTGAGAAAGGGCAATGCACGGTACCGAAGAGGCAAGCAATGATGGAAAGGTAAAAGTGTGTATAATCCATGGACTCACATTAGTCATAAAGAACTCATATACTTATTGCAAAAAAAAATATTAGCCCTCGAAGCAAAATACTACTACGCATGCTCCTAGGGGGGAGGTTGGTAGGAGTTAACCATCGCGCGCCCCCGACCTCCACTCATAAGGATGACAATCTAAGAACACCTCATATTTCAAATTTGTTACACAACAGTTACCATACGTGCATGCTACGGGACTTGGCAACTTCAACACAAACATTCTTTAAATTCACAATTACCCAACTAGCATGACTCTAATATCACCACCTCCATATCTCAAAACAATTATCAAGTATCAAATTGATCATAGCATCCAATTCACTTCCTATGATAGTTTTTATTATACCCAACTTGGATGCCCATCATTCTAGGACCAATTTTATAACCATAGCAAATACCATGCTGTTCTAAGAGACTCTCAAAATAATATAAGTGAAGCATGAGAGATTAACAATTTCTACAAAATTAAGCCACCGCCGTGCTCTAAAAGATATAAGTGAAGCACTATAGCAAAACTATCTAGCTCAAAAGATATAAGTGAAGCACATAGAGTATTCTAATAAATTCTAATCAAGTGGGCTTCTCCCAAAAGGTGTGTACAGCAAGGATGATTGTGGTAAAATAAAAATCAAATACTAATATCATACAAGACACTCCAAGCAAAACACATATCATGTGGCGAATAAAAATATAGCTCCAAGTAAAGTTACCGATGAGCGAAGATTTAAAGAGGGATGCCTTCCGGGCATCCCCAAGCTTAGGCTTTTGGTTATCCTTGAATATCTTGGAGTGCCATGGGCATCCCCAAGCTTAGTCTCTTGCCACTCCTTATTCCATAGTCCATCAAATCTTTACCCAAAACTTGAAAACTTGACAACACAAAACTCAACAGGAAATCTCATAAGCTCCGTTAGTGCAAGAAAGAAAAACCACCACATAAGGTACTGTAATGAACTCATTATTTATTTATATTGGTGTTAAACCTACTGTATTCCAACTTCTCTATGGTTCATACCCACCGATACTAGATGCATCAAAATAAGCAAACAACACACGAAAAACAGAATCTGTCAAAAACAGAACAGTCTGTAGCAATCTGCAACTCCCGAATACTTCTGGAACTCAAAAAACTCCTACCAAAATAGGAAGTCCTGGGAGATTTGTCTATTGATCTACAGAGAAAATAAACAACGCAAAAGCACGTTTCTATGAATTACTAAAATTATTTTCGTGCGTGCAAAGTTTTTGTTTTTCAGCAGAATCAAATTAACTATCACCGTAGGTTATCCTATACGTTCTACTTGGCACAAACACTAATTAAAACATAAAACCACATCTAAATAGAAGCTATATGAAATATTTATTACTAAACAGAAGCAAAAAGCAAGGAACTAAAATAAAATCGGGTTGCCTCCCAACAAGCGCTATCGTTTAACGCCCCCAGCTAGGCATTGATAATTTTAATGATGCTCACATGAAAGACAAGAATTGAAGTGCAAAGAGAGCATCATGTAACACGTGACAAACACATCTAAGTCTACCATACTTCCTATGCATAGGCATATTATAAGCAAACAAATTTGCAAGGCAAGCAAAAACTAGCGTATGCAAGGAAGAAGAAAGAGACGATAGCAATCTCAACATGACGAGAGGTAATTTAGTAACATGAAAATTTCTACAACCATATTTTCCTCTCTCATAATAATTACATGTAGGATCATAAGAAAATTCAACAATATAGCTATCACAAAACATATTTTCAACACGATCCACATGCATGCAAAGTTGACACTCTTCCAAAATAGTGGGAGTGACATTAACTAAAGTCATGACCTCTCCAAACCCACTTTTCTCAAAAAAATTATAAGATTGAACATTCTCCAAAAATGTGGGATTTAAAGTTGACAATCTTCCAAACCCACTTTCAATAATATTGCAAACACTATTATCAATCTCATATTCATCATGGGGCTTAAATAAAATTTCAAGATTATGAGAAGAATCGCCCCAATCATGATCATTGCAACAAGTAGTAGACATAGCAAAACTAGCATCCCCAAGCTTAGGGTTTTGCATATTATTAGCACGATTGACATCAAGAAAATTTATAGTAACATCATTGCAATCATGCTTTTCATTGAAGGAACTACCAAGTATGGGTGCAATAGCAACGATCTCATATTTAACAGAAGGATTTATAGCAAATTCATCTTCATAAATATTGACATCATGGCCACAAGAATAGCAAGCATCATGTTCATCAAGGGATATTTCAATCAAATCATCGGGATCATTATCTATAGATTCATGCATATCATTATTTTCTTCCAAAGCAACAGTCATTCTCTCAATAAATTCTTTGACATAGACATTATGAGCATAGTTTTCATAGCAATATTTAAGTATGTCAAAATTTTCAGATTCGTAGAGAGTAATATCATACTTTTCAATCAAATAAGCAACTTCATAAGCACCCTTAAAAGCAACAAATTCTTCAATTTGTTCGATATCATAGTAACTATAAACACCCTTTGCATAAGAAGATAAGATTTCATTATCATTAAACTCACATAGGTAGGGAAGGTGTTTTTTAGGGTTCTTAGAGCAACAAGTAAAATCACAAATTTCACAAAGATTCCAAGCATAACACAACAAACGATTTATTTGATCCCATAAGAGTACCCCTTTTTGAGACACGCGATGATGCATAAAATGAGCATGCTCATCTAAAGATTTCCCATCGACTAGGATAGTTGGAGTTTTAGCACGAGCGCATAAGGATCGAAGATGATCCAAGTAGAACACTTTAAGTGGATCCATATCAATAGATTTAGCAAGCAAAGATGCAAGCACATAGAAGGCACATGGAGACACAAGCAAACATAAGATTGAACGGAAGAAGGGCGAATAAAACGGCAAGGGTGAAGTGGGGGAGAGGAAAACGAGAGGCAAATGGCAAATAATGTAATGCGAGGGAGATGAGTTTGTGATGGGTACTTGGTATGTCTTGACTTGAGCGAAGACCTCCCCGGCAACGGCGCCAGAAATCCTTCTTGCTACGTCTTGAGCTTGCATTGGTTTTCCTTGAAGAGGAAAGGGTGATGCAGCAAAGTAGCGTAAGTATTTCCCTCAGTTTTTGAGAACCAAGGTATCAATCCAGTAGGTGGCTCCTCAAAAGTCCCACGCACCTCGCAACCAACGTAAAAAAGGGGTTGTCAACACTACAAAAAAAAGACACATCCGTGACATTTTGGGCCGAATGAAATTTTTTTGTGTCATACATATGACACTTCTATGATGATAATTGTGACAAAACCCGGTATCATCATAGATGTGGTGGGCTCCTACTTCTATGACAAAAAATCATGACAGAAAATGGGCTTTTCGTCCTGGGCGGGCCGAAGACGCAGCTGCATGACATTCTTTGGGCCGTCCATGACGGAAAAAACCGTGGTAGAAGCGAGGGCAAGGAAAATTTCGGGGAGTTCCCGGTTATGGTGGGAGGTCGGAGGCCGAGCGATGCGTGTTTCTCTCGTACACGTATGCGCGTGTGTGCGAGGCATTGGCTCTCAACCCGAACCCGAGGCGTTAGGCTCTAGCGAACCCGGCGATTACCTTTGCGAGCTCGCGTTATTGAACCCGAGCGATTGATCGATGGCTGGTAACTGAACCCGATTGAGCGATTCCTTCACTACTGCTGCTAACTAAAACCGATCGATGCTACCTGCGGGATGAGCAAAGTGGCGTTGCGGGGGTGGATGAACAGTGGCGGTGGGGGTGGATGCAAGACCCGTGGCGTTGCCTCTGGATGAACAGGACCCGTGGTGTGGAGGTTGGATGAGCGATGAGCGGTGGAGGGGTGCCCGTGGAGGGTGGTTGAGCGATGGCGGTGGAGTAGCGCGCGGTGGAGGCTGGATGAACATGAGCCCATGGAGGCTGGAGGAGGTCGACGGTAGCTTGTGGAGGCCGGAGGAGGTCGATGGTGGAGATGAACAGTATCTCGTGGAGTCCCGTTTTGCGGTACGCCACACCCCTCCTGATGAACAAGACCCCGTTTCGACTGTAGCGCTCCAACACAAGTCCGTTTCGTCCGTTTTGTGGTACGCCACACCCCTCCCAATCAACAGGACCCCCGTTTCGACCGTAGGAGGTCCGTTTCTTCCGTTTTGCGGTATGCCACACCCCTCCCGATCAACAGGACCCCCGTTTTGACCGTAGGAGGTCCGTTTCCTCCATTTTGCGGTACGCCAGACCCCTCCCGATCAACAGGACCCGTTCCGAACGTGGCCGGTCAAACACAAGGCCGTTTCCTCTGTTGTGCGGTACGCCAGGCCTCGTTTCCATCGCTTGTTCCGTCCAAGCCCTCCCGATGAACACGACCACGCATTCCGTTCCGACCCAGCCGGTTGGCTCCCCATGAACACGACAATGACGTTGTTTCTCCGTTCCGACCCAGCCATGTACACGAGCCCTCGCCGTGCGTATGCACGAGTAGGCGTTCGAGACCTCGCCCGGATGTACGTATGTGGTCGTATTTTATTTCTTGCACCCTTGCCGTTGTACATACATGTATATGCTACATGCGCGCCTCTACTATGACACGTGCACGCTTCTACTACGACACGTGCGCGCCTCTACATCTACCAGTATGTACGTACACGTTTGCGACCAGAATGACAACGCTACGTACGCTTTGACCAGGTGGGTCCCGACTGTCAGGCACTTCCTTGCCTGTGAAGATGTAGCTTGTGGGTCCCGGCGGTCAGGGGGGTGAATCGTTTTTTTGCCCGGACGCACTTCCTTGCGTGCGAAGATGTAGCTGGTGGGTCCCAGCAGTCAGGGGGAAACGTTTTTTTCACGAAATATGGTGGCCCGTCCGGTGGGTCCCTCCTCTCAGGTGGAGGAATAATTCTTTTGCGCGTAATAAGGAGGCACTTCCTTGCTGGGGCCGTGGACCCAGCTATCAGCCTCTCCACGTACAGTCCACGTCCGATGGAAGCCCAGCCACGTCCAATTGCTATCTTCTTCAATCTCATGTAGGTATCATCATACATATTCATGCCCAGCCAGTCCGGAAGGCCGATCCCAATGGTGGATAAGGGGTCTATCGGAACGATTGCACTGCTGTGGATGTTGTCCAAAATGATGGTGGTATCCGGCCGGAGGTATGCAAGCCAATCTTCGTTGGCACCGACCCAGTCCTATATATAAGACGGTGGGCAGCGGAGAAATTACGGGATGGAAATGGAATAACTAAGTACTACATGATCAAACTCCATTACTGACCTGCTCATCGGACAAAATCCGACTACCTCTCAACGTCGGCAACTATAGCGGAGTCAACGTGCAACCATGGCCAGGGAGCGGTGGACTGTTTGAAGGATTGTCCCATAGAAGAACCTTCTCCTCGAGGACGCATGGAAGACCAACAAGCATGGCCTTTTCCCAAGCCTGTTTAAGCAGCATCTTGAAAAAGTTGGTGCAGGAAGCACCGAGTCTTGCGGTGGTGAGGACATCGGAGCGGCGTGCGATTTCTCCCAGAGGATCGTCGGCCAAGGTCTCCCAGCCCCGATGAGGAGGAGAACCGCCTGGCGAATCCATGGGAGCAGCGACGAACTGCCTTCTCTTCGGGGGAGGGGAACTAGCGAGGAGGAGATAAGAGCGTAGTAACCGCAGGGCCTCGTCCCGTCCAAGTGTAGATCGTTCCTCAGCGAAGGGGTGAGGCTATTATTTACTACTAGTACTAGCATTATGGAACATTATGGGATTGCATTATACTATAAATAATAGCACTAGTAAGAATTTTTTGGCACTAGGTAGTAGTTTTTGGCGTGGATTAAGAAATTTTGGGTATGTTTTTGCCATTTGTACACGCCAACTAGTGTCAAAAAACGTATTACATTATGTGACGGAGGAGTACGATTCGTCTTCAGAAAGATATTAGTACTACTTTTCTCAACTAGTAGTGCGATGTACTGTACTTCTAGTCTAGTCTAGTATAGTGCACCAGTTTTGAACTCTTGAATCTCAGGGCCAAGGAGCTACAGTTGGAAGTGGAGGGTACTACTGTTCCCTAGAACCATAGCTGTACTATCAATGCAGGGAAAGTACACCTGCGTAGTGGCCTAGTGGGTACTCTTAGTGCTCTATTCAGCCGGTCCTCTCACGTAGCTGGCCTACTCAGCCGCTCCTCTCACCCACACACTAGCAACCTATTTATTAGCGACAGTTACTGCGGGGGCAGAATATTTGAGTTATTTGATACAACGAGACTAGGCTTTTCGCTTCCATTTGTGGAGGTGTAATGGATCTCGTCGAACTTTGTTAGTAGTTCCTTCTTTATGAATGAGATGAAGCAAAGCTTTTGCCTCCGTTTCAAAAAAACACATCAAGAGGAATTTCTTTTATAGTAGAGCCCATAATGGAGTGAAGTCCATGCGTGCAACGCCACAAGCTACAGAGTAGTAGTAGAGCACTTTACATACAGAGCCATATTGCACAGTTCCCAATGCCCCGCCAGGCTTTTCCGGCTCCTCGGGCTTAATTGGGAGGCGCTAGTTTAAATATGCTACTAGCTGATGAGGAAGCTGCAAGTGAGGTGCGGTTAGGGCGAGCACGTGAGCCACGGGATGCTGGGAAGGAAAACCCGTTCACGTGGCTAGGCTATCCAGTGCACCCAGATTGTGGGGCCGCACGTCCGTTTGACTTCAGAACTCAAACTACCTGTGTAACATATTGGCTCACAGCAAAGTGTGGTAGTACTACTTAAAAAAAAGGCCGCCGTGCGTTCGGCCGGGATCGAACCCACAAAACGAGGTATACACTCCCGCGACCACTAGTAGTACTCGTTGGAGTACAACGCAACCTAGAATCGCCTTTTGTCGCTAGTAGTACGTACATTGTTCCTTACATGAAACCCCTAATAATGCAAGAAACCACTAAAATGCCAAGAAACTACTACCACTTGCATACGTGGCAGACTTAAGATAAGACTACCTTATCAACCATTGTACATGCTCTTACCAACAAAAATCCTCGAGTGACCTCCTACCTCCGGCCCATCCACCTAGTCATCCTCGGTCATGGGACGCAGCTACCGCCGCCGGCAGAAGGCGAGGTCAAAACCGCCGGCGGTGCAGAGCCCATGTTGCGGCAGCCCAAATGCCAGCTCCGTCTGGCGCTCGCAGCCGCTATCTAGCCAAGATAGCTCCGTCCAGCTACTTGTCTGCAAGGTTTGCTAGCCAGATTGGCACAGCAGCACGACGACTTGCTCGCACGCGCCGTGCTAAGACCAGCCATCTGGCTCGAGTGAAGGCCAACCAGGCGGCTTGCTCGCTCGTGAGTCGCGCTCAGGCCAGCCTGCCAACCCGTGCGAAGGCCAGAGTGGCATCCGGCCCGTCCAGCAGAGCGGCGACTAACTCTCTCATCACTGGCGCCACCGATGAACACGCATCAGTACTGTTTGAAGTAATGTTTAGGAAAAATAATGATTTGAGGGGGAATAACAGGATAGAAGGTCAGATGTGGGTCCCTCGTGTCAACGGTCAAACAAAATGTGTTCGTTTAAGCTACCTCGTCAGCACGGACGTGTGGGCCAACCCTATCATAAATGGGTTTAAACGAACCTAATCGGTAGGAGTACTAGGTAGTAGTTTTTGGTGTGGATTAAGAAATTTTGGGTATGCTTTTGCTATTTTCTGTACAATAGATTCTTCCTAGGGCTGGTTGAAAGTGGTATTTTTTGTTAAATACTCTAGATATTGTAAGTAGGAGTGAAAGTTAAGCTTTGGAAGCCAATAAGCAAGGCTAGTTACACAGCGCATATGTGTACATGATTGAAAGTAAATATCAACCATGAGTGACTAATATCTTGATGGAAAACTCAAAACTATGGAATACTAGGAAAAATGCATGGTTGGAAATACTAGCAATGTTCATGTCCGTTGCAACGAATCATAATTAGAATAATACTTATTCACAAACTTAGTACAAAACACTCTAATTTTGATATACATATGTCACTAGAGATGTCACACCCTGCATTTTTTAACATTTCATTTTCATTAATAAAGCATGAAAATTTGGACCAACAAAAACTTTTTGCATTATTTGGCTTTTATTTGGAGTTGGTTTTCTCTCTGTGTTCCTTTTCAAGTGCTCCTGATAGTCAACTACTCTACCCTCTATATTTCATCTCCTTACCCCAAGCTCCTGACCAATGACCATGCCATGTGTATAGTGCTATATGGAATTTTCTTACAAAAATATTTGGCCAGAAAAGTATTTTCTAAATTTAGTTTTCCAAAAACCCCTGAATTGAGGTTTGCACGGCAAGTACTTAATTAAGGGCAGTAAAAATCTTTCCAAAAATATATTTGACTCCTATCAGACATAGGATGCCCAAAAACCACAAAAATATAATTTTAAAAGTTGTTTTACTATTTTATTTAAAAACTTTTCTTAAGGCCAGAAATGGTCTTTAATAGGGAAAAATTATTTTATTGTTTTAAAAATATTTGACAAAAATCTGGGAGACTCAGTGGACATATATTTTCCATATATATGAGTTTCAACACATGGTCATGTTCAAAATATTGGTCAAATCCCTCTAAAACCCTTCCTGGATATTTCAAGCTTTTGAAATATTTACAAAGGAAATATTCTCCAAAAATTCCAGGTAAATTCTATCATGTCACATATGACATATTAGATGATCTTGCCAAGTCTCATGACTTGGAGAACAAGATAACATCATCAAAACCCCTAAAAACCATTTCTGTCCATTCTGAAGTTTGATCAACTTTACATTGCCAAATGTGTCCAAATGTGCTCAAACTTGGTGAACATGCTTCGTGGGTCCAATGATGCATCTAGACCAAATGGCACAGGTTGGAGAAGAGGAAAGCTTGGTCAAAGCCTCAAAACCCTCTCGACTGTAATCAAGTTTGAACTATCTTTGCACTACCAACTTTTTCTCCAAGACCCCAACTTTGGTGAGCACGATCATATGACCAAATAAGGCCACCACACCAAGTGGTGCATCAAGGAGAAATTATATACTCCACTGGATCTACACAAATCCATTTCTGCCCATTTCTAGGGTTTGCAAGAGTTGCATTGGCAACTTTGTCCAAATAAGCTCTAAATGGGTGGAAGGCCCTAAATATATGTGACATTTCACCCCATGGAGTATCTTGGCCAGTGGAAATCATTAGCTTATCCAAAACTCCATCAAACACCTTCTGGCAAATAACTAAAATGCCTATTTTGTCCACTTTCACTAATCTCCTTGAGTTCATCTTTTTACCACAACCCGTCCTCGTTCCCCTCTGTCACTGAGATGCTTTTCTACCCGAGGAAGAAATGAGAAAGAAGGAGGGAACCTCATTTGTCCTTTCTGGACAACATCTTCCTCTCTCTCTCACAGCCTCTCTCTCTCCCCTCTGCACACCAGAGCATCCAAGGCTCTTTCCTGGTTTTGCTTACTCCCACTGTAGCCCTCAGACATGAGTGGACGCGCGCGCGACGCGGGAAAGCCGCGGATGCCGGCCAAAGTCGCGCTTTGGAGCACGTCACTGCGCTCCCGACCGTTGACGCCGCGCCCCCGACCACCTCGTGCTACCCCAGCGCCGGTCGATGCCCTCGGCGTCCGTGACATGCCACCGCAGGCCCCTTGTCTCTCCCTCTCTCACCTCCTGCAGCGCGTTCGACGCCGCTCGGCTCGGCCAATGGTCGGCCTCACACGCAGCAGCGCCGTAACCTTCCCCGCTCTCTCCTTCTCCTGGCGCCCTACTCCATCCCCACGAACGCCGTGGACAACTCCAATCCCTCTCCAACAGCCTCCAGAGCCGATCCCATGGGCGCCAGAGGCCACGCCTACGGTGAACCGCGGCCAGCCTATATAAGGCGCCCCCGAGCCTCTCTCTTCTTCCCTGTCGCTCCTCCACACACCCAATCGGCCTCCCGCACCACTCCTTCCTCTCCAGAACCACCCGAGCTCGAGATCGAGCTTGAGCTCCGCCGCCTCGGCTCGTCGGTGTCCGCGCGGTACAGGCCTTCTCCGCCCCAGCTCTCTCTCGATCTGGAACCACGAGGCGCCACTGATTCTTTCCCCTCTCTTTCCTCCTTGTTTTGCAGCCGGAAACGGCCGGAGCCATCGATGCCGGCGCCCCACCGCAGACCTCGTCGCCCGCGGCGGAGCCACTCCGGCGACCGTCTCCACCACCACCAGAACCGTGACTCCACCCTGAGTCCAACGGTAGCCTCCGCATCCCTTCCCGTGCCTTGTATCGCCGCCGGCGAGCTTGCCGTCGCCTCTGGCCAGAGGTAGACGACGGCGCCGTGGGGCCGGCCAGTCAGCCTCACGCCCTGACGGGTGGGATCCACTGTCGAGTTTAAAACGTCTGTAGCAAGACCGTCCGCCGTCAGCTGAAGGCGTATTCAGCCTTTACGCCTTTGACGTGGCGGCCGCGTGGGCTGGTTTTTCCCCTGGGCCTGCTGCTGCTGTGGCCTCTCTGGCCCAGTGGCACAACGCCGCTTTTCTTTTTCCTTTTCTGTCTTATTTCCAAAAATTCCACAGGACAGAATATTTATCCAAATGAATTGATTCCAATTTCTAAATTCCTAGAATATTGCAACCTATTTAATGGTGCAACTTTCATTCAAATCCAACAACCTTTTCTTCTCTGCAGATATTTAAATGTTATTTTTAGCATTTAAATAATCCTTTGAAAATCCATATCTCCTATTCTGCTACTCCAGAACCAAAACCAAGACTTGTCCCCTTCCTAGCTTTCCTCCTAGTATTTTACAAAAATAAGTTGACATTTTTCTGAGCACTTTGACTTTTCTGTTTTTATTATTGTCTTATTTTTCTGTTGTTTTCTTGCGACGTTAGATCCCGTGTTTGACGAGGTAGCTGAGGAAGAAGGAGGAACAGGGCCTGAAGACTTTGAAGATCAAGCCAACCAAGGCAAGCAGCCCTTTGACCATGACTATGAAACCCCTTTTACATGCATGACATATTTAGCTCCTTATTATTGTTGCTTCGGAATCATGGTGAGATGGTGAACCACGTGGGTTGGTCGCCTCCGTTATTTTCTCGTTGATACTTGCATTGTGCATGGCCCTACCTTCTTATGAGGGTTATGCCGGTGGGAGTAGATAGGGTGCTAAGTAGTGCTATGCAAAAAGGGACAGGGATATGCATGGTGATGGAGACAAAATATTTTCAAACGACATTTGAAAACCCCATCGGGTGCCACTTATGCCCGAGGGAGATGATGAGATGGGTAACCACTTGATGACGAAGTGGTGTACCGAGGCAAGTGTGTGTTGTTTTCGAAAACGGATTAGATTTAAGATTTGATGACTGTCCCAACCTTACATGCGCGACCACTCTACCCTTATATGGGAAAGGGCATTATTGAGTACTTAGACCGATACTAGCTTGGAGCCCGCATTACTAGTGACGGGGGAGAGTTGGTGCTCTCTCTTAGGATGGGGTCGTGCCAGGTAGGGCGGCCATGACTGTTTTCACAGTGCACCGGACACACCGTTGGTACCCCGTGCTTGTGGTATGTGATGAATATGGGAGCAAGGCTCCACAACTTTATGATGTGAAACATTTGGCACGGGGGTTGCTACCAATCGAGTGGACTCCATGTTAGTGTCGTCTAGGGAAAGGTAGTGATCGGGTGCTTACCCCGGGTACTTGAGGTACCGCGGGTCGTGGATGACACGGAAGTTCCCCGGATCTAGTGGGTAAAGTGTGCAACCTCTGCAGAGTGTAAAACTATTCGAATAGCCGTGTCCACGGTCAAGGACGGTTAGGCGGTCTTGCTTAAACTATGTCCGAGTTTTCAACCTAGTGTGTGTGATGATGGAATGACTTGGGTCAAGTCAAAGGACTTGACACGAATGAGATGGGTTGGTGCCCACTCGGTTTATGATAAATGGGTTGGTGCCCATTCTATTTATGTTGATATCTGTGACCAGTACTCATGGTTACTTGAATTCTCTTGATGCATGCTTTATAGGATGTTGAACATGTCAATGCACTCAAAACTAGCTTTATGCAAAATTTACCTATGTCATGCATTGTTGTACCTTGAACCAAAACATGGGTTTCTTGCTAGTACATTCAAAGTACTCATTGGCTTGCCACTGGTTATTTAATTGACCAGGCATGGAAGAACCGGAGTTCGAAGAAGAGTTCTTCGGAGACAATCATGCGAACTAGGACGTTTCCCAGTCAGAATGCCTGTAGGGTTAAGGCAGATGGCATGGGTTCTACTTATCGACGATGATTTCCGCTGCTATGTTTCATTTGGTGTTCAGCCCTTAAGGCTTTACCGATGTAAGACTTGACCATAATGGTCACAATTTGTGTAAGACGGTATGTATGGATGTAAGACTCTTGTTATTCAGCTTCTGTGTGTTCAGTGAGCATTGATCTCTGGGATCACTGTACACGTGCATTCGGTGATCATGACTTGTGAGTCGGGGTCCCCACAGAGCTGGTATCAGAGCCATCCTGACTGTAGGAAGCCTTAGTTAGCATGGACATTAGTTAGAGCGATACTATCCCCTAGATTACCCATATGCCTATGTTTTATGTTAGTATCCCCAAACATAGGTCACATTCCTTTATTGACCCTTCCCTTTCCACTTTTGTAGATGGCCGCTGTACCCGAGGACTTCCTGACTACTGGGTTTCCCATGCTTCTTGAGGATAGCCTCAGGAAGTGCCAGTTCACTCGAGTCCCCACCTTCTCCTACCACGAGCACTGGGTCGACGGCACCAAGAAGGAGTATCACGTGGAGGTAGTCGTGAGGGCGAACGACTCCCCGACGAGCTGGTTCTTTGAGGGACCCCAGATGGCGACACTACTCCTCGCCGTGGGGACTGCTGCCCTTAAGGCGGTGACTCGCCTCCGGGATCTCCTGCCGGAGATGGCGAGTGAGCCAGCCACTCGATACCTGCCTTATCATAAGGAAGGTGATGACGAGACCAGCGCACCAGCACCACCCTTGGACGAGGGACATTCTATCCGCTTCCAGACCTACTTCAGCTTGTGTGCCGACAGTCTGGCACAGCACCTGGCCTCGGAGTCGACGGAGCTTCGGAAGGAACTCCGCGAGACCAAGGAGCTCCTCCGCATAGTTCAGATGAAGACGGGCAGGATCAAGAAGGATGGAGCACCCCCTGGACAGCCCGCAGTAGCTTATCGAGGCGGACGACCCCCACAAGACGCACATGCCAAGAGATCACCTCAGCCACGCCGTATGACGGCAAAGGAGTACCGCAACCTCTTCACGACGCCACCGGCAAAGCAGCACCGTGTTCAGCTCCTCCACTCCCCCGCTTCCTCAAGCGACGAAGAGACCAAGACCGATGAAGATGAGGAGGAAGACCCAGAGGAGCCAGAATACCCGACCGAGCATTCCACCACTTAGACTCCGTTCAGGACTAGGATAGGCTAGCTTGTAGCCTATGGTAGGATAGGTCGTGTACCCCTTTTGCGAAGTCGAGTCCTTGTAATGGTTCTTATGAAACCATGTTATGTTGTGTTTGCTTTCAACTTGCTTTGATGAAGTCGTACTTTCCCTTTAAGGGACTTGTAAACGACTACATTTCCCATTTGGTTTTAATCCATGAGTTTGGCCCTTCCGGCCCTTGTTAACTTAAATTTTGTGTCACACCACCCCCTTACTAGGCATTCCATCTATATTGCTTTCCCTCATTTTATCTTCCCGATCATGAGACCTTGACCGCTCCAACAGATGCTGTTGTAACACGTCTTGGTACCTCTACCCAGCCAAGAAGAAGCGGAGGTTCTGCTGAGGCAGGAGCCAGCCAGGACCAAGCCCAAGGACAGACTCCACCACCACCACCTACTCCAAGCATGGACATGGCTCAGCTTCTCCAAGCCTTTCGAGAGGAGCGCCAAGCCAACACTGCAGCCCTCCAGATGATTGCTCAAGCCGTCAATCGCCAGCCGGCGGGACACGGCCATGGACGTTCCACGCTGGTGGAGTTCAAGAAGCATGCACCACCCACTTTCATCGAGACTGCTGAACCCCTGGATGCAGACGACTGGGTCCGCACCATTGAGGATCTGCTGGCACTAGTCGGATGCACTGAGGACCGTGATAAAGTGGCGTATGCCTTGCCCATCTCGGGGACTGCCAGAGCTTGGTGGGATGGATTCAAGGCTATGCATGTTGAGCAAGACATCACTTGGGACACCTTCAAGACAGAATCCGCAAGGCCCACATTCCTTCGGAATCATGGCCATCAAGAAGCGTGAGTTCCGAGCCCCAAGCAAGGTAGTAGCACTGTCAAGGAGTACATGCGAAGTTCGGTGTTCTCTCAAGGTATGCCTCGAGGATGTCAAGACCGATCTCGCAAAAGGAGCGCTTCATGGAAGGCCTTAACCAGACTCTGCAAGACTCGCTTGTTGTGTGTGACCGCCCAACCTTTCTCGATCTGGTGAACAAGGCACTCATGCTTGAGGACAAGCGACGTGCCTTGGATGACACTCGAAGCGCAAGATGATCAGCAAGGGTAGCTCCAAGAACGAAGCCTCGTCCGTGGCAGCCAGCTCGGTCAAGCCAACCTATCGGCAGCCAAGAGCTCCTGCACCCGCACCAACTATCCACCTCAGCGAAGATGCCAACCCTGTGCCAGCTTACAAAAACCCCAATAGCAATCTTTGGTAAGGCGTCATCCCCAACCAAGTCACTTGTTTGGATGTGGACAGCCAGGCATTACTCCAAGAATTGCCCCAACAAGAAGCCCGACGCCCGCGCCCCAATGCGCAGAACCTGTGACAAGGCCGTGGAATGCCACCGAGGAACCAAGCTCCCACAACTTGCCCAACAATGGCAGGGTCGTGTGAATCATGTCATCATGCGGAAGAGGCCCAGAAGACCGGACGTCGTCCGGGTGCGTTCCTTGTCAATTCAGCACCAGAATCTGTTTTGTTTGATTCGGAGCCACTCATTCTTTTGTCACCCAAAGTTTTGCTTTAAAAAGTGGCATGACCCCTACACCCCTGAATAACCCTATGGTGGTACAAACCCCCGGAGCAGAGATGAGAGCCAAGATAGGATGTAAAGGAGTCGGGATCACCATTAACGGGGTAGACTTCCTAGCAGACCTTATCATCCTGAAATCACAAGGCTTGGATGTGATCTTGGGAATGGATTGGCTCAGCAAGCACCAAGGCTTGATTGATTGCGCCAACCGGACTGTCACTATGACCAATGGCCGAGGAGTCAAAGTTAAGTTTGCCTCCAACCCCTCCTCTGCTCAAGCCAACCAAGTCAACTGTCTGATTGAAGTTGGATTGGAACAAGTGCCGGTAGTATGCGAGTATCCCGATGTTTTTCCTGATGAGCTACCAGGAATGCCTCCTGACCGAGACATTGAGTTCATCATCGAGCTCATACCCGGAGCAGGACCCATCTATAAGAAGCCTTATAGAATGGGATCGGAGGAGTTAGCGAATTGAAGAAGCGGTGGAAGAGCAGTTGAGGAAGGATTTATCCGCCTAGTGCCTCCCTTGGGGATCACCTGTTCTGTTTGTGGCAAAGAAGGACGGTACCATCCGCTTATGCATTGACTACCGCTCCCTCAATGAAGTTACAATCAAGAACAAGTACCCACTTCCCAAGATTGAAGATCTGTTTGATCAACTCAATGGGGCCAAGGTGTTCTCCAAGATCGACCTCGGATCTGGGTACTACCAATCAAGATCGACCCCAAGATATTCAAGACGGCATTCAGTAATCAGATATGGCTGTATGAATGCACGGTCATGTCCTTTGGATTGACCAATGCCCCAGCTTACTTCATGTATCTCATGAATAAGGTCTTCATGGAATATTTGGACAAGTTTGTCGTTGTCTTCATTGATGACATTCTTGTCTTCTCGAAGTCGGAAGAAGAGCACGAGCAACACTTGAGGATGGTCCTAGACAAGCTTCGAGAGCACCAACTGTATGCCAAGTTCAGCAAGTGTGAATTCTGGCTGCGTGAAGTTGGATTCCTGGGTCATGTTTTAACTGAAGAGGGATTGTCAGTCGACCCTGCTAAGATTGAAGCCGTGATTGAATGGCAATCCCCGAGCAATGTGAAGGAAGTCAGAAGCTTCCTCGGACTTGCGGGATATTACCGCAAGTTCGTTGAAGGATTCTCAAGCATTGCCCAACCCATGACTCAGCTCTTGAAGAAGGACAAGAAGTTGAATGGGACTTGAAGCGCGAAGAGAGCTTCCAGAGTGAAGAAGAGGCTGACCACCGCCCCAGTTCTGGCCACGCCAGATATACACAAGGAGTTTGTGATATATTGTGATGCGTCAAGAACCGGACTGGGAGGTGTTCTGATGCAAGACGGCAGAGTCGTAGCCTACCTTTCAAGGCAACTACGACCTCACGAAGAGAACTACGCTACTCATGACCTTGAGCTAGCAGCAGTGGTTCATGCCCTGAAGACTTGGCGACATTACCTCTTGGGGAAGCGATGTGAGATATACACGGATCACAAAAGTCTGAAGTATATTTTCACTCAAAGGAATTGAACATGAGGCGAGAAGATGGCTGGAGTTGATAAAAGATTATGACCTCGGTGTTCAATACCACCTGGAAAGGCCAATGTGGTAGCAGATCGTTGAGCGGGAAGGCTTGCTCCTTGAATGCTATGCTAAAGCACAAGCTACCCGCCTTGTATGAAGAACTTGAAAGCTTCGGGTTGGAACTGGTTGCACCAGGATTCTTGGCCAACCTCGAAGTTAAGCCTACCTTGATGGATGATATCAAGAAAGCTCAGAAGGGGCATGAGAGTATTGAAGGCATCAAGAGGAAGATCAAGGCAGGCAAAGCCTCAGGACTCTCAGAGGATGAGGAAGGAATTGTGTGGTTTGGGAACCGCATCTGCGTGCCCAACAAGGTTGAGCTCAAGAACCTGATCTTGCAAGAAGCTCATGACAGCCCATATTCCATCCACCACGAGGCACCAAGATGTATCGAGACCTGAAGGAAAGATTTTGGTGGCACGGGATGAAAAGGGAGATTGCCACCTATGTTGCAAAATGTGACGTATGCCAGAGGGTCAAAGCTGAACATCAGCGACCTGCTGGATTACTCCAACCACTCAAGGTTCCCGAGTGGAAATGGGATAAAGTCGGGATGGATTTCATCACTGGACTACCTAGGTCAAACAAGGGACACGACTCCATCTGGGTCATAGTCGATCATTTGACCAAAGTGGCCCATTTCATTCCTGTTAAGACTACCCATGATGGCAACCAGTTGGCAACTCTCTACATCAACCGAATTGTGAGCCTTCATGGTGTTCCCAAGGAGATTGTGTCGGATCGAGGAACCTAGTTCACCTCAAGGTTTTGGAAGAAATTCCAGGAGGCCATGGGGACCAAGTTGTCCTTCAAAGATCGCTTTCCACCCACAGCACCGGAGGTCGACCGAACGAGTAAATCAAATACTCAAGACATGCTCCGAGCACGTGTCTTAGCTTATGGAGCTAAGTGGGAAGATTGCCTCCCTTTCGCCGAAGTTCTCTTACAACAACAGTTATCGGGCCAGCCTTCAGATGGCACCATTTGAAGTGTTATACTGGCGGAAGTGCCGACACCTCTCAACTGGTCGGAGACCGGAGAAGGACTTGTCTTTGGGCCCGATATCCTTCGTGAAGCGAAGAGCAAGTCCAGCTTGTCGAGAGCGTCTCAAGTCCGCCAAGTCAAGACAGAAGAGCTACGCCGACTCACGTCGAGAGACATAAACTTCCGAGTTGGAGACCATGTCTATCTCCGGGTCACCCCTCTCAAAGGAGCCCAGCGCTTCCATGTCAAAGGAAAGCTCGCTCCGAGATACATTGGCCCCTTCAAGATCATGGAACGACGAGGAGAAGTGGCTTATCAGTTGGAACTTCCACCTGAACTTTCCGATGTGCATAACGTGTTCCACGTGTCACAACTCCGAAAGTGCCTCCAAGTTCCAGACAAGCCTGACCTCTACAAGGACGTCAATCACCAAGCCATCGAACTTCAACCTGATTTGACTTATCGTGAGAGGCCCATCTGCATTCTCGGATGAGGCTGAGCGACTTTTCAAGCCGCACCATCAAGTACTTCAAGGTCCAATGGAGCAACCACATCAAGCGAAGCAACTTGGGAGCGTGAAGACTACCTTAGATCCGAGTTCCGTATCTCTTTAAAGCCTAGTTTAGGAATCTCGGGACGAGATTCTTGTAAGGGGGTAGGTCTGTCACACCTGCATTTTTAACATTTCATTTTCATTAATAAAGCATGAAAATTTGGACCAACAAAACTTTTTGCATTATTTGGCTTTTATTTGGAGTTGGTTTTCTCTCGTGTTCCTTTTCAAGTGCTCCCGATAGTCAACTACTCTACCCTCTATATTTCATCTCCTTACCCCAAGCTCCTGACCAATGACCATGCCATGTGTATAGTGCTATATGGAATTTTCTTACAAAAATTTTGGCCAGAAAAGTATTTTCTAAATTTAGTTTTCCAAAAACCCCTGAATTGAGGTTTGCACTGCAAGTACTTAATTAAGGGCAGTAAAAATCTTTCCAAAAATATATTTGACTCCTATCAGACATAGGATGCCCAAAAACCACAAAAATATAATTTTAAAAGTTGTTTTACTATTTTATTTAAAAACTTTTCTTAAGGCCAGAAATGGTCTTTAATAGGGAAAAATTATTTTATTGTTTTAAAAATATTTGACAAAAATCTGGGAGACTCAGTGGACATATATTTTCCATATATATGAGTTTCAACACATGGTCATGTTCAAAATATTGGTCAAATCCCTCTAAAACCCTTCCTGGATATTTCAAGCTTTTGAAATATTTACAAAGGAAATATTCTCCAAAAATTCCAGGAAAATTCTATCATGTCACATATGACATATTAGATGATCTTGCCAAGTCTCATGACTTGGAGAACAAGATAACATCATCAAAACCCCTAAAAACCATTTCTGTCCATTCTGAAGTTTGATCAACTTTACATTGACAAATGTGTCCAAATGTGCTCAAACTTGTTGAACATGCTTCATGGGTCCAATGATGCATCTAGACCAAATGGCACAGGTTGGAGAAGAGGAAATCTTGGTCAAAGTGCCTCAAAACCCTCTCTGACCAGAATCAAGTTTGAACTACTTTGCACTACCAATGTTTTCTCCAAGACCCCAACTTTGGTGAGCCTGATCATATGACCAAATAAGGCCACCACACCAAGTGGTGCATCAAGGAGAAATTATATACTCCACTGGATCTACACAAATCCATTTCTGCCCATTTCTAGGGTTTGCAAGAGTTGCATTGGCAACTTTGTCCAAATAAGCTCTAAATGGGTGGAAGGCCCTAAATATATGTGACATTTCACCCCATGGAGTATCTTGGCCAGTGGAAATCATTAGCTTATCCAAAACTCCATCAAACACCTTCTGGCAAATAACTAAAATGCCTATTTTGGCCACTTTCACTAATCTCCTTGAGTTCATCTTTTTACCACAACCCCTCCTCGTTCCCCTCACACCGAGATGCTTTTCTACCAGAGGAAGAAATGAGAAAGAAGGAGGAACCTCATTTGTCCTTCTCGACAACATCTTCTCTCTCTCTCACAGCCTCTCTCCCTCTCGCACACCGTGAGCATCCAAGGCTCTTTCTGGTTTTGCTCACTCCCACCGTAGCTCTCGAGACATGAGTGGACGCCATGACGCTGGAAAGCCGTGGATGCCGGCCAAAGTCGCTCTCGAGCACGCCATGCGGCCCGACCATTGACGCCGTGTCCCCGACCACCTCGTGCTACCCCCGAGCGCCAGTCGATGCCCCTCGGCGTCCGTGACACGCCACCGTGAAGGCCCCCTTGTCTCTCCCTCTCTCTCACCTCCTGCAACGCGTGCCCGACGCCGCCTGGCTCGGCCAATGGCCGGCCTCACACGCTGAAGCGCCGTAACCTTCCCGCTCTCTCTCCTTCTCCTGGCGCCCTACTCCATCCCCACGAACGCCGTGGACAACTCCAATCCCTCTTCAACGGCCTCCAGAGCCGATCCCGCAGGCGCCCGTAGGCCACGCCTACGGTGAACCGCGGCCAGCCTAAGGCACCCCCGAGCCTCTCTCTTCTTCCCTGTCGCTCCTCCACACACCCAATCGGCCTCCCGCACCACTCCTTCCTCTCCAGAACCCCCCGAGCTCGAGATCGAGCTCGAGCTCCGCCGCCTCGGCTCGTTGGCGTCCATGTACAGGCCTTCTCCGCCCAGCTCTCTCGATCCGAATCGCGAGGCGCCACTGATTCTTTCCCCTCTCTTTCCCCCTTGTTTTGCAGCCGGAAACGGCCGGAGCCACCGACGCCCGAAGCGCCTCCGCCGCAGGACCTCATCGCCGGCGAAGCAGGCCACTCCGGCGACCGTCTCCACCACCACCAGAACCGCGACTCCACCCTGAGTCCAACGGTAGCCTCCGCATCCCTTCCCGTGCCTTGTATCACCGCCGGCGAGCTCGCCGTCGCCTCTGGCCGGAGGTAGACGACGGCCGTGGGGCGGGCGGTCGGCCTCACGCCACGACGGGTGGGATCCACCGTCGAGTTTAAAACATGCGACGCCGCGACCGTCCGCCATCGGCTGAAGGCGTATTCAGCCTTTACGCCTTCGACGTGGCGGCCGCGTGGGCTGGTTTTTCCCCTGGGCCTGCTGCTGCTGTGGCCTCTCTGGCCCAGTGGCACAACGCCGCTTTTCTTTTTCCTTTTCTGTTTTATTTCCAAAAATTTCACAGGACATAATATTTATCCAAATGAATTGATTCCAATTTCTAAATTCCTAGAATATTGCAACCTATTTAATGGTGCAACTTTCATTCAAATCCAACAACCTTTTCTTCTCTGTAGATATTTAAATGTGATTTTTAGCATTTAAATAAGCCTTTGAAAATCCATATCTCCTATTCTGCTACTCCAGAACCAAAACCAAGACTTGTCCCCTTCCTAGCTTTCCTCCTAGTATTTTACAAAAATAAGTTGACATTTTTCTAAGCACTTTGACTTTTCTGTTTTTATTATTGTCTTATTTTTCCGTTGTTTTCTTGCGACATTAGATCCCGTGTTTGACGAGGTAGCTGAGGAAGAAGGAGGAGCAGGGCCTGAAGACTTTGAAGATCAAGCCAACCAAGGCAAGCAGCCCTTTGACCATGACTATGAAACCCCTTTTACATGCATGACATATTTAGCTCCTTATTATTGTTGCTTCGGAATCATGGTGAGATGGTGAACCACGTGGGTTGGTCGCCTCCGTTATTTTCTCGTTGATACTTGCATTGTGCATGGCCCTACCTTCTTATGAGGGTTATGCCGGTGGGAGTAGATAGGGTGCTAAGTAGTGCTATGCAAAAAGGGACGGGGATATGCATGGTGATGGAGACAAAATATTTTCAAACGACTTTTGAAAACCCCATCGGGTGCCACTTATGCCCGAGGGAGATGATGAGATGGGTAACCACTTGATGACGAAGTGGTGTACCGAGGCAAGTGTGTGTTGTTTTCGAAAACGGATTAGATTTAAGATTTGATGACTGTCCCAACCTTACATACGCGACCACTCTACCCTTATATGGGAAAGGGCATTATTGAGTACTTAGACCGATACTAGCTTGGAGCCCGCATTACTAGTGACGGGGGAGAGTTGGTGCTCTCTCTTGGGACGAGGTCGTGCCAGGTAGGGCGGCCATGACTGTTTTAACAGGGCACCGGACACACCGTTGGTACCCCGTGCTTGTGGTATGTGATGAATATGGGAGCAAGGCTCCACAACTTTATGATGTGAAACGTTTGGCACGGGGGTTGCTACCAATCGAGTGGACTCCATGTTAGTGTCGTCTAGGGAAAGGTAGTGATCGGGTGCTTACCCCGGGTACTTGAGGTACCGCGGGTCGTGGATGACACGGAAGTTCCCCGGATCTAGTGGGTAAAGTGTGCATCCTCTGCAGAGTGTAAAACTATTCGAATAGCCGTGTCCATGGTCAAGGACGGTTGGGCGGTGCTGCTTAAACTATGTCCAGAGTTTTCAACCTAGTGTGTGTGATGATGGAAATGACTTGGGTCAAGTCAAAGGACTTGACACGAATGAGATGGGTTGGTGCCCACTCGGTTTATGATAAATGGGTTGGTGCCCATTCTATTTATGTTGATATCTGTGACCAGTACTCATGGTTACTTGAATTCTCTTGATGCATGCTTTGTAGGATGTTGAACATGTCAATGCACTCAAAACTAGCTTTATGCAAAATTTACTTATGTCATGCATTGTTGTACCTTGAACCAAAACATGGGTTGCTTGCGAGTACATTCAAAGTACTCATTGGCTTGCCACTGGTTATTTAATTGACCAGGCATGGAAGAACCGGAGTTCGAAGAAGAGTTCTTCGGAGACGATCATGCGAACTAGGACGTTTCCCAGTCAGAATGCCTGTAGGGTTAAGGCAGATGGCATGGGTTCTACTTATCGACGACGATTTCCGCTGCTATGTTTCATTTGGTGTTTAGCCCTTAAGGCTTTACCGATGTAAGACTTGACCATAATGGTCACAATTTGTGTAAGATGGTATGTATGGATGTAAGACTCTTGTTATTCAGCTTCTGTGTGTTCAGTGAGCATTGATCTCTGGGATCACTGTACACGTGCATTCGGTGATCACGACTTGTGAGTCGGGCTCCCCACAAGAGATATATTATGTTTCAATTAGAATATATTCCTTGGGCTGTTTTGGTGAGGTCAGGGAGGGATGTGGTTGGTTTTAAGATACTAATTATGAGTTTTTCTGCAAATTGGTAGACAAGTGGGATGTTGGTGAGAAAAGGCAACAACTTACCTCACAGTCATTAGATGTAGATCTAATGGTCAGAAATGACGGATGGCAGACACACCAGCATCACCAACTTAGTCTTGTGTAGGAGTTCTAGCAAGATCTGTGCATTGCACAGAACATCAAGATGCATTTTTTATAAAACACTTGTTGTGATTGACCCTTACGGGAGTAATCCCATGTGTAAAAACTAATGATATCTCAAGAAATATAAGATAAGGTGAATAGGAGTGGGGTGTGGTGGTGGTTGGTGGTCGGACTGAGCGGAGGCATGGGGATTGACGATGCCGGCAGCGGCCACCAGGCCAGTTTGTTCAAGAGGCTTCCTTTCTTAATTGCTCAACAATGAGGTTTGTTGGAGATAAGGATGAACGAGGGAAGGCCTTGTCTGCAAATGTGGAGAGGGGTGCGGGTATCTTTTAGTTTAATTTCCATCCGTCAGATATAGATCGGACGGTCTATATTGCAAGATGGCACACATACCATCCTCACCAACTCGTTTTTTTATAAGAGAAGAAATATAAGTATGGAGATACAAACGTATTATCGATACTTGCTTCTGTAAACTAGCATCTACATTCTATTCAACGCCTTGACATGTGGGGCCTTAGCACAATGAATTCTCGACTGTGTAAAACAAAGATTTTCTCATCGCCGACAAGGAGGGGGTGACGGTGGTGCTCTTTTTGACTTGCTCTAGTCCTAACTAGGTGGTCTAAGCATGTGTAGATTTATTCTTTTTCACGTCTCGTGTTCGTCGTACTGCCATGACTGTTGATGAATAGATGGTAAGTTATTCACGGGGAAACCCTTGTTGAGCGTGTTTGCGAGAGAGAGAGAGAGAGAGAGAGAGTGTGTGTGTGTGTGTGTGTGATATGTTAGAGACTGAGGCAATGATAACAGATTCTTTATGTCTATGTGTGTGGAGGATAGAGAGAGACATGTACATGGGGCTTTGTGTTGTGTAACGTGGAGACACATATACATAATTAGAGAGAGAGTGTGTGAGATACACATGCGGACATGGGGAGGGATGAGGATCCAGATAAATGGGTGTTTGTGCGTGTCTGTGTGTTTGTGCATGCGTTTGTGTGTGAGAGGGAGAGAGTGTATGTGGAGTAGAGAGACCACTGATGATGTAAACCTAGTATAAGGGGAGGGGGAATGGTGTGACATGTGTAGTAGCGGGATAGCACGGGTGCGGGCGGGGGGAGCAGACTATTTGGAAGAGACATCGTGTGTGTGGGGGGGGAGAGGGGTGTGAGAGCGAGAGAAAGAGAGAGCTAGCGACGGAGAGAGAGAGAGAGAGAGAGAGAGAGAGAGGAAGAGAGGGGGCGAGAGGGGTCGTTTGTGTCCATAAATGGTGTATAGATAGGGAGAGAATGCTGATGTTGTCCGAAATTGGCATATGAACGGAGACGCAAGGGAAGCGAGTCATCGTGTGTGTGTGTGTGATAGGGACTTCATGAGAGATCTAGAATAGATGGTGTAGAGAACAATGTGCGAAATTGAGAACGATTATACATTAGGGAGCTATGCAAAGAGTCACGACATATATGTATACTGGGAAGGAGCTGGGGCGGGTCCGCATGTGGGAGAGATAGAAAGAGGAGAGTGGTGCACAAGGAGACAAAGTGTGCTTGTTTGCAGTGGGGGTGGTGTGTGAGGTGACTGCGCGAGAACCACATACCTAGGGAGATAGACGTTTGGGGGTGACGTTTTGTGTGTATGGGAAATATACACTCTACATAGTGCATGTGCTTGGGTAAGAGAGATAGCGGGAGACCCAGAGAGTGAGGGAAGAGATGTGTGCATGCCCGAGAGACAAAGTGATAGAGACCTATGTTGGGGTCCAGACTTTACAAGAGAGAGGGGTGTTAATGTGCTCATGTGTTGGTGTTTGGGGGAGAGAACGACTTATCTATGTGTGTGTGTGTGGTGGTTGGGGGGTGACTTCAGATAAAGAGTGAGGTGTCTATATTTGAGGGACTTTAGCGTAATTGAGATATTGTGCACTCATGGTTGATCAATTTGTTTCACAGTTTGTACTATGAGGTAACGATACTTTTGAACATGCGTGATATACCTTGATGTACCAGAATTACAAACCTAAGATTGGAATTTTGGAATTCGACTCCATCATTAGCTTTTGTAATTCATTTAAACGGAGGTACATTTTTTAAGCCGTGATTTCGTGATTTAAATTCATATATCAAACCTAGAGATATACACATACGGGCATGTTCAAACTTTATAATCATCCACTTTATTCATACACATACACATTTTTGCTTTTGTCATCATATTTAGGATAAACACATTTGGAATTTCATTTGAATTGGACCGTATGATGGTATTTGCTTGTAGTAGCTCAATGATCCATATTTGAATTGAATGGACAATCTAAGTTTCGAGTTGGAGATATTGATTTTCAAAACTTGCACATTTTTTTGCGTGCAAAACAAACAAATTGTCGGCCATGATATCATAGTCGGCCGTACAAGAGCAGAATACTTATAATTTTAGGCGCCAAAAGCTTTCAAACTTCCCGCTCACATCGAAATATCACGCGCCCGAAAGTTTAGCCCTGCGATATTCCTGTTTTACCCCTGCCACATGAACGGAAAAGGGCTGCTTTGGTAACTCCATTGTTTTCCCCTCTTTGCCCTAAACATTCTTCCCCAGAGCCCCTCCCCTTCCCCTCCCCGACCCCCAACCATGGCAAGCCACCGAATCTAGTCCTCCGCCACAGCGGTGGACCTCACACCCCGTCGAATCTACCTTCCGCACCTTGGAACCCCCAACTGCCAACTCACCACTTCATCGGAGCCGCTTCAACTACTGGCTTGTCCACCGCTCCAGATCTCCTTGACCGCCATCATGGTCCACCGCACCGGATCTGCTTAACCGGCGCCCTCGTCCACCACAGTGTAGGCCCTTCACTGACTCCCTCGTCCGCCCCTTCGCTGGCCCTTCATACAAGCCCTCGTCCGCTGCAACAGATCCGCTTCACCGAAAGCACTGTACAACGCGCCCGCCGAAGCCTTCGTCCACTGCACCGGACCCGCTCCACGGACGCCATATTCAACTCCACCGGCCCTGCTTTACCAACGCTGCAGCCTCATCAGGTTATTTCAATTTGTACTCCTTCGGTTTTTCTCTTTATCGTGCAACTGTTCACTTACCACAGATGAGCTTTCTTGTATGTCGACAGCGCCAAGAATCAGAGCACCGAGCCGCTTCGGCGACGGTGACAGCCGGCCCAAACTCAACCACAACACGAGCACCATCGACGATCCTTAGCTATCAAGTATGACAACGATACCCATACGCTGCCGAGAATCAGGTACTATTATCAAATGGCCGGCGCCTACGTTAACTTTCCTAGCATAAGCACCACACCTTTGAATTTCTTCAGGGCATCATTCAGTTTTTCATGAGACGCGTTATTTCGCTTGCACCAGAGGGCCATACTTACGGCAAAGGAACATGTTACATGTGCTAAATTACATACCAAAGTGCACATATAGTTAATATGCTTTAGTTTTGTTCTGATGCCACATGTTGGTTCCATCAGACTGCTTAATGTTCTCTATGCTTAATTACACATCAGCAAACTAGCATGTGGTTCCGCTGCTTTTTGTTCTCTTTACCCTACATTTTCTGATGCTAGCTATTACATCACTGCTCCGAGCCTCTGTTCATTACGTGTTTGTGTGTTCTTGATCTTCCCAAGTTGCATGACTAATTTGATACTTCTATTAATTATGGAGCTGCCAACCCCATCAAGGAAAATATTTGTTCTTTTGGGGCTGGCACCTCGAACAAGCATAAAAATAGAGGGAAGTAGATATATTGTCGTGTATGCACACACCCTTCTTTCATTAGTTTAGATGAACCATTAATGATCAATTCGGACCAGTGCATGCGATTAAAATTAATTTTACCTAAATAGAAGGTGCAGAATAAACTACAACAACTAGATTTGCAACCACGGGATGCTGACGATATCTTGAAAGAACATTGCAACAGTAGCGAGGCTTCACAGCTACATATGGTAAGCCAGTGTGTTTTTGTACATGTGAAATGTAATGCGACTGGGCTGCTTTCTTGACTTGTGCCCTCAACCTGTAATCCTACCGAATTACAAATAGTTCAGTTGTCTACTTTGCTGTATTGCTTGATTCGAATGCTTGTTTGTTGTTACGCTATACCGAGTTGGTTAATATGTCGTGAAGGCTCGCTGTACTATCATAAAGAAATGCATGCCTATTTCATTTGAGTCCTTAACTTTTCCTCTCAACTTCATCACAAGACTTTCTTCGTAGTTTATATGAGGCCACACTATTAAGTGCTTTCTCAGATTATTTCAACTGCTTAGATGCCTTGGCAACTTAAATGTAGCGGTGGTACACTCCCTTTCAACTAGGGATGTCAACTGGGTCCCATTTAATCCCGATTAAAGTCCACCAGTGGTATGATAGTTCAAAAGAGTCTTTGTTTTTTTGAGGAAAATGAACTAGGGAGGTAGCGAAAACTAAGTAGATGGGACTGGCAGATGTCGTTTATTTGCCACTTACATCCCTAGTTTCATCTTACCATTTTAATTTCTTTTCGGCTGATGCTGCTTCGAACCATTTAAATATAGTTTGCCATGCTCGGGAATAATTCGTCCGTCGTTTACCATGTAAGCTTACTGCCTGGATCACACGATAACTATTTCTTACTTATGTCTAGCGGAAGCCTTTTAGGATGCCGTTCACACTAGGACACAATGTACAACCCCAGAATCTATTTGTGGAAGCAGTGCACCATCCATGTTACCAAATGGTAGCAGTTCAGAGGCAACACCGCCGGAGAGCAGTCTGAGCACAGATATTATAGTGCTTGAGGCTCTACTAGAGGTAGAAAGAGATGGTGTGACTGCCATGAATGAGGTAATCTTGATCTTGAGGCTGGAAATTACGGAATTAGCGACACGCATTATGCAAGCAACCCAAGAATTGGAGGAAGTAAGAATGTTGCATTTGACGACGGAGGAGGTCCTACTATTTCTGCTATCTGAAGCCCAAGATAATCCCGGTTCTTCTTTAGATACCAGGTGAAATTGTCATTAGATTATTGTACTTGCATGTTGTGTCATGTCTCTGAATGGATTATGTTGCAAGACCCCTATGTTGTCCATGTGTTGTAATGATCCGAATTTTTTAGGCGAGGTAATCCTCAGTACTTGTATGATTGACATAAGGTGAACTGTTTTTCGTGTGAGCATATTGTATTGGATGAAATAACTTTTTGACTCAGAGTGTATCCAACCTACTGAATTCGAAGATCACGACATTTCTAAATAATAATCATATATAAAGGTGGAATAAATCTTTGTTGTGGTTTTGAAGAAATAAATAACAAAACGTATAATTATATGTGGATATTCATAATCGAATACAAATTGGATTTGAATTTAGTTTGCCAGGGCCCAGGGCAAACGTGAATGCTAATTCTACCAAGTTTTGAATGAAGCGGCTAAACACCCACTATAATTTGTGGGCTGCCCGAAGCAAGTGTTTGCGAGATGGAAATTACTGTCTACCCTTGACACTTGACATCCTTATCGATTGGATTTACACTGTTGTCGATAGGGGTAGACTAGTAACTTCAATCAGACGTGACACGACGGCCTCTGAGCCCATTCAGACACGATGGGCGCCAAACGTGGGCGGCAAAACACATTTGATTCAAGCTCGTCCGAAAGACATGTGTATCTTCCTCCATTTCCCCATTCATACACGGTGGGCGGCAAAACAAACTCTCCTCGTCCAAAATCGATGTAGGCTAATATTTTAAATAGGGGCAGATGTGTAACTTCTATCAGACGTGACACAACCGCCCTACCTGTCAGCCCCGTTCATACACCGTGGACGCCAACCATGGGCGGCAAAACACCCTCTCCTCGCCCGAAATAGTTACCAAAAAATATTTGGGAGATGTGAGATTACCGTCCTATCCCCAACCGACGCGATGTCCGAAATTTTAAACGGGGGATAAGTTCGTAACTTTCCCCCATTTCAGAGAAGCGCGTCCCAAAGTTTGAGATCCCCCCTCCCCTCCATTTCCCCATTCATACACCGTCGGCGGCACGACAACCTCCGCACTACGGCCAGCCTCCACCGTGCCGGAGCCGCTACCCCTACCCCGTCGTCCACTGCAAGAGATGGACGTCTCTCATCCACGGCGCTGGACCAGGATCCTTTCATCGCCTCCTATCGCTTCATTGGCGCCGTCGTCCACCTTGCCGTTGCCGCTCCTACGACCGCCTCATCCACGGCAACAGGATATATCCCCCGACCCGGCCGTCTGCCATCTAAAGTCTTATTCCTCGCCGCCGACAACCATCACACCCGCAGCACCCTCAACGTATCAGCATAGGCCTACACGGCGTCACAAGAGAGGTGGTACTCTTCCATATGTGCTTAAGTTATTGATCTCACCCCGAAAATAGATCATAATTTGTTTACTGTACTTTTCTTGTTCGTACCAAATCGTAGTGGCTAGTTGAAAGCAAACATTGGTTGCGAAGTAGCTTTGTCCGGTTTGCACCTTCAGATCCGCCATGGCATGGGCACTATACTCATAAATCTTATGGTTTCCACCCTTTATATTCACTACCATCATCGTAGGTGCTTCGTGTCATGCTAGCACTGCTCCTCAAGACCTCAACCCAAAGCTTACGTGTTGAAATACGAATCTGATATGATGCTCATATCACTAAAACAGAGAATGTTTAATTGGTCACCTAATGTTCCTATATTCGTTTCGAAAAGCATGTGCGCCACCCACTGGTCCAGCTAGTTCCACTTTCCTGATTTTTCTCTTGATGCTTAGGGTTTTCCCCTTTTATCTACTCTACTATGATCTACGTAGGTGCTTTCAATCATACTAGCATTACTCCACCCTTCAAGCTAAACAACACAACACTCAGAATTTGAAAGCTTAGTTGTTCAAATATTATTGTGATATGATACTAATATTAGTTAACCGACACATTTAATTGGTTAGCTAAAGGTCCCACTTGAGTTTCCAAATGCATGTCGCGACATATAGAGAGACAGCATAATTGCATTTCTTTGTCACTTGTTGACCGTACTTTCTTGTCCATACCAAATCATAGTTGTTATTTCAAAGCAAACATCGGTTGCTAACTACCCTTTGCGCGGTTTGCAGCTTCAGATCTGCCATCCCACTGCCACGGTCAACACTGTACTCATCATGCTTATGTTTTCCCCATTTTATGATGACCACAATCAGCCTACGTGGTTTGTGTCGTAATAGCACTGCTCCGCCCATCGAGCTAAACAAGCTTAGTTGTACAAATTCATATCTGATATTATTGCTGATATTAGTAAAACTGAGAGATGTTTAATTGGTTAGCTAAATGCTCCTACTTTAGTTTCGAAATGCATGTGAGCCACATATGGAGAGACCGGAAAGAATAGTATTTCTCTGTGCGCTCTGGTTCATCATGGGTGGCCAACCGACATTGTATTGAAAGACTTGTAATATCTTCAATCTGCTTGCTCTTTTGCTCTTCTTTAAGATGATACTCTTCTCTTGCGGTCGACTGGTCAGGTTGAGTTGTTCTCCCTTAGTATATTTTGAATCTGTCAGGTCAGGTCGACTTGTTCTTCTTTACTGTATGTTGAAGCTGTCATCTGCGAAGTGTCATCACTTCTGGAGCTCTCATATTTTGAGTAGTAGGCCACATCATATTAATGCACACAACAAATTACAGCATGCATGGCATCTTTTAAAAGAATTGCAGAGATAGCACAAAGGGGTTTACGGGGAGGCAGTATTGGATTAGAATCACTTCTGCATTACAAAGAAAATCTCACTTGTTTTTATGTTTTCATGCATGTCAGATATTGAACATTATCAAAATGAATATGAGAAGGGGCGCATGAGAGGAATATTGCGAAACGATCCACTGGCTAACAAACTTGGCATGGTGGAGGATGGCTGATACATCTCCAACGTATCTATAATTTATGAAGTATTCATGCTATTATATTATCCATCTATGATGTTTTATATGCATTTATATGCCATTTTATATGATTTTTGGGACTAACCTATTAACCTAGAGCCTAGTGCCAGTTTCTGTTTTCTCCTTGTTTTTGAGTTTTACAGAAAAGGAATACCAAACGGAGTCCAATTGACGTGCCAATTTTGACGATTTTTTATGGACCAAAAGAAGACCACAGAGCATCGGAGTTGGGACAGAAGAGTCCCGGGCTACCCACGAGAGTGGGGGGTGCCCACCCCCCTAGGGTGTGCCCCCTATCTCGTGGACAGCCCGAAGACCCCCCCTGACGTGAAAGCAATGCCAAAAATTCCTATAAATACAGAAACCTTCGGGAATTAACCTAGATCGGAAGTTCCACCGCCACAAGCCTCTGTAGCCACGAGAAATCAATCTAGGCCCTCTCTGGCACCCTGCCAGAGGGGGCCAACATCACCAGAGGCCATGGAGGAGGATCTCGGAGGGGCCATCATCGTCATGAAGGCCAAGGACCAGAGGGAGAAATCCATGGAGGAGGAAGCACAAGGGGGAGAACCTCTCCTCCTCTCTCTTGGTGGCACCGGAGTGCCATCGGGAGGGGAATTGATACGACCGCATATGAAGCTGTGAATATTGATGACAATATTGTTGCATCAAGGTTAAAAACAGATCGGATCTCGCCAACGAGGTTCGGTCTCATATCAGGTGGTATTCAGAGCATCAGGTTGTTCACGACACTATGGAGAAGATGGCAAGCGCATCGTTATTCAGTAAGCTAAGCTATGGATTTCAGTTGGAGGAGGAAGGCCGTTGGACTGGACTTTTTCACACCCGTGTGGTGGTCAGAGAGAGATCATGTGTCATGACTATCGATCACATGAATTTGATCAACGCCGCAAGCATCGAGATGGTGGAGAAGTTGGATCTACCGACGGCACCACGAGCACGGCCGTACTTGTTTCGTTGGGGTCATGAAGAGCTCACTGTGACGCACCAAACCAAGGTACCGTTTTTGTTGGGAAATTATTTTTGCGAGGTTTTTTTTTATGAAATAGACACGATGTGTTTTTCAGGGTAGACACCTATATCAAGTTTTTGAGGGATCTTTAGAAAACCTCTGTGTTGCGATCTCTTTGTGGAAATCGTTTTGCGCGTGAGTACCTTCTCGTCGAGATTGGTTTTCTCATGCTGGGCCGCAAGGTTCAAACCCTCTACTTCGTGTACATCGTGTGCGCGGGCGAGAGGTTGCTGCTACTAAAGTTGGAGTGTCATGAAAGATCGGGCCGCAACAATAGATCGAATCTCCCCACAAGGTTCGGTCTATATGAGGTCTATATTTTTGTGAGGTTTTGTGCGATGTGATTTCGGCACCGATGATTTCGTGTCACTTATTGTTGGGCGAGCCATGGTACACAGAGCATGATGTTGTGTATGATTGTCTAACACACATATATACCGTCAAGAAGGGAAAGAAGTATGGCCTCATGTCCATGGGTGACGACCGCTTTATTGCTTGGAGAAAAGAACATCTTGAGAAGATAAATAAGCAGAAAGAAGTAGAAAATAAAAGGGCCGAAGCTGCTGAAATTGTCACGGTTGTCGTTCAATCTGCAAATCAAAATATTGTTCAAGAGATCGCCTCAAAACCGAGGACGGTTTTGTTTGAAGGGGAAGAGGATGATACGACCTCATATGAAGCTGTGAATATTGATGACAATATTGTTGCATCAAGGTTAAAAATAGATCGGATCTCGCCATCGAGGTTCGGTCTCATATCAGGAATCATCGCCGCGGTGATTGTCTTCATCAACATCACCATCATCATCACCATCCTCATCTCTTTTACGTGGTCCACTCTCCCGCACCCCGCTGTAATCCCTACTTGAACATGGTGCTTTATGCCGCATATTATGATCCAATGATGTGTTGCCATCCTATGATGTTTTGAGTAGATATCTTTTGTCTTTGGGTTGATTGATGATCTAGATTGGTATGAGTTGTATGTTTTACTTTGATGTTGTCCTATGGTGCCCTCTGATACGTCTCCAACGTATCTATAATTTTTTATTGTTCCATGCTATTATATTACCCCTTTTGGATGTTTATGGGCTTTATTTTACATATTTATATCATTTTTGGGACTAACCTACTAACCGGAGGCCCAGCCCATATTGATGTTTTTTTTGCCTATTTCAGTATTTCAAAGAAAAGGAATATCAAACAGAGTCCAAACGAAGTGAAACCTTCGGGAGCGTGATTTTTGGAACGAACATGATCCAGAGGACTTGGAGTGCAAGTAAAGAAGCAGCCGAGGCAGCCACGAGATAGGAGGCCGCCCCCCTGTAGTGCACGCCCCCTGTCTCGTGGGCCCCTCGGGCGGCCACCGACGTAGTTCTTCCTCCTATATATACCTACATACCCCGAAAACATCCAGGAGCACCACGAAACACAATTTCCACCACCGTAACCTTCTGTATCCGCGACATCTCATCTTGGAGCCTTCGTCGGCACTCTGCCAGAGGGGGAATCGACCATGGAGGGCTTCTACATCAACATCCTTGCCCCTCCGATGAGTTGTGAGTAGTTTACCACAGACCTACGGGTCCATAGTTATTAGCTAGATGGCTTCTTCTCTCTTTTTGGATCTCAATACAATGTTCTCCCCCTCTCTTGTGGAGATCTATTCGATGTAAACTCTTTTTGCGGTGTGTTTGTCGAGATCCGATGAATTGTGGGTTTATGATCAGGTTTATCTATGAATAATATTTGAATCTTCTCTGAATTCTTTTATGTATGATTGAGTTATCTTTGCAAGTCTCTTCGAATTATCAGTTTGGTTTGGCCTACTAGATTGATCTTTCTTGCCATGGGATAAGTGCTTAGCTTTGGGTTCAATCTTGCGGTGTCCTTACCCAGTGATAGAAAGGGTTGCAAGGCATGTATTGTATTGTTGCCATCGAGGATAACAAGATGAGGTTTATATCATATTGCATGAGTTTATCCCTCTACATCATGTCATCTTGCTTAATGTGTTACTCTGTTCTTATGAACTTAATACTCTAGATGCAGGCAAGAGTCGGTCGATGTGTGGAGTAATAGTAGTAGATGAAGGTAGGAGTCGGTCTACTTGTTATGGACATGATGCCTATATACACGATCATGCCTAGATAATCTCATAACTATGCGCTTTTCTATCAATTGCTCGACAGTAATTTGTTCACCCACTGCAATACTTATGCTATCTTCAGAGAAGCCTCTAGTGAAACCTATGGCCCCCGAGTCTATCTCTTATCATATTTTCTTTCAATCTACTTTTATTTGCATCTTTACTTTTTGCATCTATATTATAAAATACCAAAAATATATTTATCTTATCATACTATCTTTATTAGATCTCACTTTCGCAAGTGGCCGTGAAGGGATTGACAACCCCTTTATTGCGTTGGTTGTGAGTTCTTAGTTTGTTTGTGTAGGTGTGTGGGACTTTTGAGGAGCCTCCTACTAGATTGATACTTCGGTTCTCAAAAACTAAGGGAAATACTTACACTACTATTGTTGCATCACCCTCTCCTCTTCGAGGAAAACCAATGGAAGCTCAAGATGTAGCAAGAAGGATTTCTGGCGCCGTTGCCGGGGATGTCTTCGCTCAAGTCAAGACATACCAAGTACCCATCACAAACCCATCTCCCTCGCATTTACATTATTTGCCATTTGCCTCTCATTTTCCTCTCCCCCACTTCACCCTTGCCATTTTATTCGCCCTCTCTTTCCCAATCTCCTCCTCTCTTTTTGCTTGCCTTTTTTCCGTTTGCCGTGTGTGAGCTCGTTTGCCTTGTCATTATGTCTAGTTCCTTATCCGCTCCTATGTCTCCCGAGTTTGAAGTTCTTCACTTCAAGCAAAGGCAAGGAGAAAACTTAAAAGATGCTTGGTATAGGATGATGGAATCTTATCGCAAGTGCACCCTAGAGTTGAACTTTAGAATTCTTCTTCGTAATTTTTATGTTGGGTTAAATATGATGCATAGACAACTCTTGGATTGCATTGCCAAGGGAAATTTCATTGAGATTGATCCCAGTATTGCGCATGAAATTATAGAGGGAATAGTGGGAACACTACCTCAAAAGGGAGGATCACATCCTACCCAAGAAGAAACCCAAGTGTTTGGAAAGATTTGCGAAGTAACAATTTTTTTACAAAAGTCTCTTGAGCCTCTTAAAAGTGTTAGCGGAAATCTTCACCGCATGAATATGTTGATTACTCTTTGCAATAAGCGGTTGGATTCGTTAGATCTAAAAATTTCCGAGTATGAAGGGAAGCGGAAAGAACCTCCCGGATTCGAGCACGACTCCGCTAAAAAACTGAAAATTAAAGATGGCACTCCTTAGATCTATCTTCGCTTTTATGCCTAGCTAGGGGCGTTAAGCGATAGCGCTAGTTGGGAGGCAACCCAATTTTCTTTATGTTTTTTGTTTTTGCTCCTGTTTAGTAATAAATCTTGCATCTACCTTCTGTTTAGATGTGTTTTTATCTTTTAATTAGTGTTTGTGCCAAGTAGAACCTATAGGATAACCTACGATGATAGTTGATTTGATTCTGCTCAAAAACAGAAACTTTGCACGCACGAATATAATTTTGTTAAATCACAGGGACGTGCTTTTGCGTTGATTATTTTTGCTACTGTTAAATAAACAAATTTTCCAGGACTTCCTATTTTGGTAGGATTTTTAGAATTCCAGAAGTTTGCGTTAGTTACATATTGCTACAGACTGTTCTGTTTTTGACAGATTCTGTTTTTCGTGTGTTGTTTGCTTATTTCAATGCATCTATGGCTAGTAAATTAGTTTATAAACCATAAGGAAGTTGGAATACAGTAGGTTTAACACCAAATTAAATAAATAATGAGTTCATTGCAGTACCTTATGTGGTGGTTTTGTTTTATTTCACTAACGGAGCTTATAAGATTTCCTGTTGAGTTTTGTGTTGTGAAGTTTTCAAGTTTTGGATAAAGCTTTTATGGACTATGGAATAAAGGGTGGCAAGATTCTAAGCTTGTGGATGCCCATGGCACCCCAATATATTCAAGAATAGCCAAAATCCTAAGCTTGGGGATGCCCCGGGAAGGCATCCCCTCTTTCGTCTTCGTTCATTGGTAACTTTACTTGGAGCTATATTTTTATTCGCTACATGATATGTGTTTTGCTTGGAGCGTCGTGTATTATATTATTCTTTGCTTTTTAGTTTAACACAATCATCCTTGCTGTACACACCTTTTGGGAGAAGCCTATTTGATTAGAATTTGCTAGAATACTCTATGTGCTTCACCTATATCTTTTGAGCTTGATAGTTTTTGCTCTAGTGCTTCACTTATATCTTTTAGAGCACGGTGGTGTCTTAATTTTGAAGAAATTATTAGTCTCTCATGCTTCACTTATATTATTTTGAGAGTCTTTTAGAACAGCACGGTATTTTCTTTGGTTATAAAATTGGTCCTAGAATGATGAGCATCCAAGTTGGGTATAATAAAAACTATCATAGGAAGTGAATTGGATGCTATAATCAATTTGATACTCGATAATTGTTTTGAGATATGGAGGTAGTGATATTAAAGTCATGCTAGTTGGGTGATTATGAATTTAAATAATGCTTGTGTTGAAGTTAGCAAGTCCCATAGCATGCACGTATGGTTAAAGTTGTGTAACAAATTTGAAACATGAAGTGTACCTGGCTTGTGCATCCTTATGAGTGGCGGTCGAGGATGAGCGATGGTCTTTTCCTATCAATCTATCCCCCTAGGAGCATGTGCGTAGTACTTGGTTTTTAATGACTTCTAAATTTTTGCAATAAGTATATGAGTTCTTTTGACTAATGTTGAGTCCATGGATTATACGCACTTTTACCTTTCCGCCTTTGCTAGCCTCTTCGGTACCGTGCATTGCCCTTTCTCACCTTGAGAGTTGGTGCAAACTTCACGGTGCATCCAAACCCGTGATACGATACGCTCTATCACACATAAACCTCCTTATATCTTCCTCAAAACAGCCACCATACCTACCTATTATGGCATTTCCATAGCCATTCCGAGATATATTGCCATGCAACTTTCCACCATTCTGTTTATCATCATCATGACATACTTTACTTTTGTCATATTTCCATTGCATGATCATGTAGTTGACATTGTATTTATGGCAAATCCACCATGCATTATTTTTCATGCATGTCACTCTTGGTTTATTGCACCATCCCGGTACTCCGCCGGAGGCATTCATATAGAGTCATATCATGTTCTAGTTTCGAGTTGTAATTCTTTTGTTGTAATCAATAGAAGTGTGATGATCATCATTATTAGAACATTGCCCAAAAAAGAAGAAAAAAAAGAAAGGCCAAAAAGAAAAAAGAAAAAAAGGCCCAAAAGAAGAAAAAAAGAAAAAAAATAAAAAAAATAAAAAGGGCAATGTTACTATCTCTTTTTCCACACTTGTGCTTCAAAGTAGCACCTTGTTCTTCATGTAGTGAGTCTCATATATTGTGCTTCAAAGTAGCACCATGTTTTCCATATAGTGAGTCTCATAAGTTGTCTTTTTCATACTAGTGGGAATTTTTCATTATAGAACTTGGCTTGTATATTTCTACGATGGGCTTTCTCAAATGCCCTAGGTCTTCGTGAGCAAGCAAGTTGGATGCACACCCACTAGTTTTATTTTGTTGAGCATTCATTTATAGCTCTAGTGCATCCGTTGCATGGCAATCCCTACTCCTCATGTTGACATCAATTGATGGGCATCTCCATAGCCCATTGATTATCCTCGTCAATGTGAGACTTTCTCCTTTTTTGTATTCTCCACACAATCCCCATCATCATATTCTATTCCACCCATAGTGCTATATCCATGGCTCACGCTCATGTATTGCGTGAAGGTTGAAAAAGTTTGAGATTATTTAAGTATGAAACAATTGCTTGGCTTGGCATCGGGGGTATAGAAGTTGGGAACATCTTTGTGTGACGAAAATGAAGCATAGCCTAACTATATGATTTTGTAGGGATGAACTTTCTTTTGCCATGTTATTTTGAGAAGACATGATTACTTTGATTAGTATGCTTGAAGTGTTACTATTTCTTTTATCGATATGAACTTTTATTTTGAATCATTTGGATCTGAACATTCATGCCACAATAAAGAAAATTACATTATGAATTATGCTAGGTAGCATTCCACATCAAAAATTCTCTTTTTATCATTTACCTACTCGAGGACGAACAGGAATTAAGCTTGGGAATGCTTGATACGTCTCCAACGTATTTATAATTTTTTATTGTTCCATGCTATTATATTACCCCTTTTGGATGTTTATGGGCTTTATTTTACATATTTATATCATTTTTTGGGACTAACCTACTAACCGGAGGCCCAGCCCATATTGCTATTTTTTTGCCTATTTCAGTATTTCGAAGAAAAGGAATATCAAACGGAGTCCAAACGGAATGAAACCTTCGGGAGCGTGATTTTTGGAACGAACCTGATCCAGAGGACTTGGAGTGCAAGTCAAGAAGCAGCTGAGGCAACCACGAGATAGGAGGTCGCGCCCCCCCTGTAGGGCGCGCCCCCTGTCTCGTGGGCCCCTCGGGCGGCCACCGACATAGTTCTTCCTCCTATATATACCTACGTACCCCGAAAACATCCAGGAGACCACGAAACACAATTTCCACCGCCGTAACCTTCTGTATCTGCGAGACCTCATCTTCGAGCCTTCGCCGGCACTCTGCCGGAGGGGGAATCGACCATGGAGGGCTTCAACATCAACATCCTTGTCCCTCCGATGAGTTGTGAGTAGTTTACCACAGACCTACGGGTCCATAGTTATTAGCTAGATGGCTTCTTCTCTCTTTTTGGATCTCAATACAATGTTCTCCCACTCTCTTGTGGAGATCTATTCGATGTAAACTCTTTTTATGTGTGTTTGTCGAGATCCGATGAATTGTGGGTTTATGATCAAGTTTATCTATGAATAATATTTGAATCTTCTCTAAATTCTTTTATGTATGATTGAGTTATCTTTGCAAGTCTCTTCGAATTATCAGCTTGGTTTGGCCTACTAGATTGATCTTTCTTGCCATGGGAGAAGTGCTTAGCTTTGGGTTCAATCTTGCGATGTCCTTACCCAATGACAGAAAGGGTTGCAAGGCACGTATTGTATTGTTGCCATCGAGGATAACAAGATGGGGTTTATATCATATTGCATGAGTTTATCCCTCTACATCATGTCATCTTGCTTAATGCGTTACTCTGTTCTTATGAACTTAATACTCTAGATGCAGGCAGGAGTCGGTCGATGTGTGGATTAATAGCAGTAGATGTCGGCAGGAGTCGGTCTACTTGTTATGGACGTGATGCCTATATACATGATCATGCCTAGATAATCTCATAACTATGCGCTTTTCTATTAATTGCTCGACAGTAATTTGTTCACCCACCGTAATACTTATGCTATCTTGAGAGAAGCCTCTAGTGAAACCTATGGCCCCCGGGTCTATCTCTTATCACATTTGCTTTCAATCTAATTTTATTTGCATCTTTACTTTTTGCATCTATATTACAAAATACCAAAAAAATATTTATCTTATCATACTATCTTTATTAGATCTCACGTTCGCAAGTGGCCGTGAAGGGATTGACTACCCCTTTATTGCGTTGGTTGCGAGTTCTCGGTTTGTTTGTGTAGGTGCGTGGGACTTTTGAGGAGCCTCCTACTAGATTGATACCTTGGTTCTCAAAAACTGAGGGAAATACTTACGCTACTATTGCTACATCACCCTCTCCTCTTCGAGGAAAACCAACGCAAGCTCAAGAAGTAGCACCCTCCGTGTCGCACAAGCATGAGGATTCCTGCTGTAGGGTGTTGCAATATGTTCATGATTCGCTTATAGTGGGTTGGTGAGTGACTGAAACATAAACCCGAGTAAGAGGGATTGTTGCATATGGGAATAAAGAGGACTTGATGCTTTAATGCTATGGTTGGGTTTTACCTTAATGATCTTTAGTAGTTGCGGATGCTTGCTAGAGTTCCAATTATAAGTGCATATGATCCAAGTAGAGAAAGTATGTTAGCTTATGCCTCTCCCTCATATGAAACTGCAATAGTGATCACCGGTCTTGTTAACAATTGCCTAGGACAATTCCGCACACCGATCCATCATTATTCCACACTCGCTATATATATTATTTAGTAATATATTCAAACTTTATGATAACAGCACCTACTTTTATATTTTAGCTCTCCGATAACATGCAAAGTTATCCTCTTCATACCCACAACGTAGTTTTATTTCTCGTTTCTAGTTGGAAGCAAACGTTCGGTGTACGTAGAGTCGTATCAGTGGCTGATGTCTACTACACAACCTTCTTCTTGTAGACGTTGTTGGGCCTGCAAGTGCACAGGTTTGTAGGACAGTAGCAAATTTCCCTCAAGTGGATGACCTAAGGTTTATCAATCCGTAGGAGGCGTAGGATGAAGATGGTCTCTCTCAAACAACCCTGCAACCAAATAACAAAGAGTCTCTTGTGTCCCCAACACACCCAATACAATGGTAAATTGTATAGGTGCACTAGTTTGGCGAAGAGATGGTGATACAAGTGCAAAATAGATAGTAGGTATGGGTTTTTGTAATCTGAAAATATAAAAACAGCAAGGTAATAAGTGGTAAAAGTGAGCGTAAACGATATTGCAATGATAGGAAACAAGGCCTAGGGTTCATACTTTCACTAGTGCAAGTTCTCTCAACAATAATAACATAGATAGATCATATAACAAGCCCTCAACATGCAACAAAGAGTCACTCCCAAGCCACTAATAGCGGAGAACAAACGTAGAGATTATGGTAGGGTACGAAACCACCTCAAAGTTATTCTTTCGGATCAATCTATAAAAGAGTTCGTACTAGAATAACACCTTAAGACACAAATCAACCAAAACCCTAATGTCACCTAGATACTCCATTGTCACCTCAAGTATCCGTGGGCATGATTATACGATATGCATCACACAAACCATCATAAAAGTACTTCAAAGAGTGCCCCAAAGTTTCTACTGGAGAGTCAAGAACGTGTGCCAACCCCTATGCATAGGTTCCCAATGTCACGAAACCCGCAAGTTGATCACCAAAACATACATCAAGTGGCACATGATATCCCATTGTCACCACAGATAATCACGGCAAGACATACATCAAGTGTTCTCATAAATGACTCAATCTGAAAAGATAACTTCAAAGGGGAAACTCAATTCATCACAAGAGAGTAGAGGGGGAGAAACATCATAAGATCCAACTACAATAGCAAAGCTCGGGATACATCAAGATCGTATCACCTCAAGAACACGAGAGAGAGAGAGGTCAAACACATAGCTACTGGTACATACCCTCAGCCCCGAGGGTGAACTACTCCCTCCTCGTCATGGATAGTGCCGGGATGATGAAGATGGCCACCGGTGATGGGATCCCCCTTCGGCAGGGCGCTGGAATGGGCTCCCGAGAGGTTTTTCGTGGCTACAGAGGCTTGCGGCAGCGGAACTCCTGATTTATCTTCTGTTCTGGAAGTTTTAGGATACGTGGGTATATATGGGTGAAAGAAGTACGTCGGTGGAGCTTCGAGGGCCCCACGGGCAGGGGGGCGCGCCCTAGGGGATAGGCGCGCCCCCCACCCTCGTGAGCACCTCCCGTATCTTCTGACATGGATTCCAAGTCCATCAGGTGGGTTTCCTTCCAAAAATAACTTCTTCAGTTGATTTCGTTCCGTTTTGACTCCGTCTGATATTCCTTTTCCTCGAAACACTGAAATGGGCATAAAACAGCAAATCTGGGCTGGGACTCCGGTTAATAGGTTAGTCCCAAAACTAATATAAAAGTGGATAATAAAGCCCAATATTGCCTAAAACAGTAGATAAAGTAGCATGGAGCAATCAAAAATTATAGATACGTTGGAGACGTATCAAGCATCCCCAAGCTTAATTCTTGCTCGTCCTCGAGTAGGTAAATGATAACAAAAGTATTTTTGATGCGGAGTGATACTTTGGCATAATTTCAATGTAAATCTTCTTAATTGTGGTATGGATATTCAGATCCGAAAGATTCAAGACAAAAGTTCATATTAACACAAAAATAATAATACTTCAAGCATACTAATCAAAGCAATCATGTCTTCTCAAAATAACATGGCAAAAGAAAGTTCATCCCTACAAAATCATATAGTTAGGCTATGCTTCATTTTCGTCACACAAAGATGTTCCCAACTTCTATACCCCCGATGACAAGCCAAGCAATTGTTTCATACTCAAATAATCTCAAACTTTTTCAACCTTCACGCAATACATGAGCGCGAGCCATGGATATAGCACTATGGGTGGAATAGAATATGATGATGGGGATTGTGTGGAGAAGACAAAAAAGGAGAAAGTCTCACATTGATGAGGCTAATCAACAGGCTATGGAGATGCCCATCAATTGATGTCAACATGAGGAGTAGGGATTGCCAAGCAACGGATGCACTAGAGCTATGAATGCTCAACAAAAGAAAACTAGTGGGTGTGCATCCAACTCGCTTGCTCATGAAGACCTAGGGAATTTGAGGAAGCCCATCGTAGGAATATACAAGCCAAGTTCTATAATGAAAAATTCCCACTAGTATAAACAAGACAACTTATGAGACTCACTATATGAAAAACATGGTGCTACTTTGAAGCACAATACATGAGACTCACTACATGAAGAACAAGGTGCTACTTTGAAGCACAAGTGTCGAAAAAGAGATAGTAGCATTGCCCTTTTTATTTATTTTCTTTTTTTGGGCCTTTCTCTTTTCTTTGCCTTTCTTTTTTTTCTTTTTTTTCTTTTTTTTTCTTTGGGCAATGCTCTAATAATGGTGATCATCACACTTCTATCGATTACAACATAAGGACTACAACTCGAAACTTAGAACAAGATATGACTCTATGTGAATGCCTCCGGCGGTGTACCGGGATGGTGCAATGAATCAAGAGTGACATGTATGAGAAATAATGCATGGTGGTTTTGCCACAAATACGATGTCAACTACATGATCATGCAATGGCAATATGACAAAAGTAATGTATGTCATGAATATGATGATGGAAGTTGCATGGCAATATATCTCAGAATGGCTATGGAAATGCCATGATAGGTAGGTATAGTGGCTGTTTTGAGGAAGATATAAGGAGGTTTATGTGTGATAGAGCGTACCATATCACGGGGTTTGGATGTATCGGCGAAGTTTGCACCAACTCTCAAGGTGAGAAAGGGCAATGCACGGTACCGAAGAGGCTAGCAAAGGCGGAAAGGTGAGAGTGCGTATAATCCATGGACTCAACATTAGTCAAAAGAACTCATATACTTATTGCAAAAATTTAGAAGTCATCAAAAATCAAGTACTACGCGCATGCTCCTAGGGGGATAGATTGGTAGGAAAAGACCATCGCTCGTCCCTGACCGCCACTCATAAGGATGCACAAGCCAGGTACACTTCATGTTTCAAATTTGTTACACAACTTTAACCATACGTGCATGCTACGGGACTTGCAAACTTCAACACAAGCATTTCTCAAATTCATAATCACCCGACTATCACGATTTGATATTATCACCTCCATATCTCAAAACAATTATCAAGCATCAAACTTATCTTAGTATTCAATTCACTCAAAAGAAAGTTTCACATATCTTGAATACCAAGTATATTAACATTAAACAAATTACCATGCTATTAACGACTCTCAAAATAATCTAAGTGAAGCATGAGAGATCAATAGTTTCTTTAAAACAAATCCACCACCATGCTCTAAAAGATATAAGTGAAGCACTAGAGCAAAAAGTATCACGCTCAAAAGATATAAGTGAAGTGATATGAGCAAAACTATCAAGCTCAAAAGATATAAGTGAAGCGCATAGAGTATTCTATCAAATTCCAATTCATGTATGGCTCTCTCAAAAGGTGTGTACAGCAAGGATGATTGTGGTAGACTAACAAGCAAAGACACAAATAATACAAGACGCTCCAAGCAAAACACATATCATGTGGTGAATAAAAATATAGCTCCAAGTAAAGTTACCGATGAACGAAGACGAAAGAGGGGATGCCTTCCAGGGCATCCCCAAGCTTAGAGGCTTGGTTATCCTTGAATATTACCTTGGGGTGCCTTGGGCATCCCCAAGCTTAGGCTCTTGCCACTCCTTATTCCATAGTCCATCGAGTCTTTACCCAAAACTTGAAAACTTCACAACACAAAACTCAACAGAAAACTCGTAAGCTCCATTAGTATAAGAAAATAAAACCACCACTTAGGTACTGTAATGAACTCATTCTAAATTCATATTGGTGTAATATCTACTGTAGTCCAACTTATCTATGGTTCATACCCTCCGATACTACTCATAGGCCCTGTTTGGTTCGGCTGTTAATTTCTGAAAGCAGCTGTGAAAAATCTGTTGTGGAAAAATAGCTGTGGAAAATCTGATGTGAAAAAGATGTAGGTCATTTGGCAAACCAGCCGATATAGCTTTTTCAGATTTTGGCCCGCAGCGGAATCAGATTTTGGAAAGCACGTCCTGGGCTGCTTCCGCTTTTGGTTCAAATTTTGGCAACGGATTTCTGGAATCGGATTCTGCTGGGTTCGCCCTTTGGTTCAGATTCTGCTGCGCGGCAGCAGAATCCATCGATAAAAGCTGAACCAAACAGGGCCATAGATTCATCAAAATAAGCAAACAACACATAGAAAACAGAATTTGTCAAAAACAGAACAGTCTGTAGTAATCTGTATCAAATGTATACTTCTGGAACTCCAAAAATCCTATCAAATTAAGAAGTCCTAAGCAATTCGTGTGCCAATCCAGACCAAAAAGAATCAGATCAGAAGCCCGTTTCTGTGAATTAAAAAAACTAATTTACTGGGTGCAAAAGCTTCTGATTTTCAGCAGGATCAACACAACTATCACCGTAAGCTATCGTAAAGGTCTTACTTGGCACTTTATTGAAACAAAAGCTATAAAACATGATTACTACAGTAGAATAATCATGTGGACACACAAAAACAATAAGGATAAATATTGGGTTGTCTCCCAACAAGCGTTTTTCTTTAATGCCTTTTAGCTAGGCATGATGATGACAATGATGCTCACATAAAAGATAAGAATTGAAACATAATGGGAGCATCATGAAGCATATGACTAGCACATTTAAGTCTAACCCACTTCCTATGCATAGGGATTTTGTGAGCAAATAACTTATGGGAACAAGGATCAACAAGCATAGGAAGGTAACACAAGCATAGCTTCAAGAATTTAAGCACATAGAGAGGAAACTTGATATTATTGCAATTCCTACAAGCATATATTCCTCCCTCATAATAATATTCAGTAGCATCATTGTAGGATCGAAGAAGGTGAGAGTGTCTAGAGGGGGGTGATTAGACTACTCGACAAGATAAAAATTATGTCTTTTGACAAAGACAAGATTTTGGCAGATTTTGCATATCACACAAGTCAAGTAGCATACTACACATGCAATTCTAGAGTATGGGCAGCGGAAAGTAAATTGCACAAGTAGTAAAGAGAGGTGGAGAAGATCAAACGCAATTTGGAGACACGGAGATTTTTCTCGTGGTTCCGATAGGTGGTGCTATCGTCAATCCACGTTGATGGAGACTTCAACCCACGGAGGGTAACGGCTGCGAGAGTCCACGGAGGGCTCCACCCACGAAGGGTCCACGAAGAAGCAACCTTGTCTATGCCATCATGGCATACGCCCACGGAGGGCTAGCCTTACTCGGGGTAGATCTTCACGAAGTAGGTGATCTCCTTGCCCTTACAAACTTCTTGGTTCAACTCCACATCTTGACGAAGGCTCCCAAGCGACACCTAACCAATCTAGGAGGCACCACCCTCCAAAAGGTAATAGATGGTGTTGGTGATGATGAACTCCTTGCTCTTGTGCTTAAAATGATAATCTCCCCAACACTCAACTCTCCTCACTGATTTGGCTGTGGTGGAAGAAAGGATTGAGTGGAAAGCAACTTGGGAAGGCTAGAGATCAAGCTTCATATGGTGGGAGTGGAGCAACTTGATCTCAACACAAGGGTAGGTAGTTTTCTTCTCGTAAATGTAAGGTAGGAGTGGTAGTTCTTTCGATGGCTCTCTTCACGAATGAAGAGGGGTGGAGGGTATTTATAGCCTCCACACAAAATCCAACCGCTACACACATTTGACCAATCTCGGTCGACCGAAGTTGACAACTCGGTGAGACCGAAAGTTCAAAACATGTGAACGTTGGGATTTTCGGTGGGACCGAAAATACAATCTCGGTGAGTCCGATTCGTCCAAAGACTAGGGTTTGCCAATCTCGGTGGGACCGACTTCATCATCTCGGTGACACCGATTTGATGATGTATGTTCTGAAGCTTGGCAACTCCAGTTTCGGTGAGACCGAGTTCAGAATCGGAAAATCCGAGATTTCTAGGGTTTGGCTATATGGCTGAGGTGGTTCATCTCGGTGTGACTGAGTTTATGGAATCGGTGGGACCGAGATTACTTATGAGTGTATTATAGAAGTGAGAGTTGCTGATAGTTTAGGAGATGTATCACTAAGCACTTTGAGCAACCAGATCATTATCATAACCTCATCCCCTTTTAATAGTATTGGCTTTCCTATGGACTCAATGTGATCTTGGATCACTAAATCAAAAATGGAGTCTTGAGCTTTTGCCAATGCTTGCCTTAGCATTTTGAGGGGTCCACCTCTTCAGTCCTTTTGCCATGCCAATGTGATTGACCTTCCTGAAACATACTTGATAAAAGCATTAGTCCAACCACAAAGTATGTTGTCATTAATTACCAAAACCACCCAGGGAGCAAATGTGCTTTCAATCATGAATAAATTCAACAATATAACCAGCACCTAAAGCATTCTTTTCATGATCTACTAGCATAGAGAATTTACTGCTCTCTTCATAAGCAAACTTCTTCTTTATGGCATGCGTATCATCACAATAATCATCATAGATAGGAGGCATGCTTTCATCATAGTAAATTTGCTCATCATAGCTTGGGGGATAAAAAATATCATCTTCATCAAACATAGCTTCCCCAAGCTTGTGGCTTTGCATATCATTAGCATCATGGATATTCAAGGAATTCATACTAACAACATTGCAATCATGCTCATCATTCACATATTTCATGCCAAGAATTCTATGTAATTCTTCTTCTAGTACTTGAGCACAATTCTCCTTTCCATCATACTCACGAAAGATATTAAAAAGGTGAAGCGTATGAGACAAACTCAATTCCTTTTTTTGTAATTTTCTTTTATAGACTAACTAGTGCTAAAACAAGAAACAAAAAGATTCGTTTGCAAGATCTAAAGATATACCTTCAAGCACTCACCTCCCCAATGGCAGCGCTTTAAAAGAGCTTAGTTGATGTGGTGTGAGTGAGTGCCCTTTACCTAGCCTCACCGCAACGGCGGTGCGAGAAAAGAGCTTGACGCCTACTACACAACCTTCTTCTTGTAGACGTTGTTGGGCCTGCAAGTGCACATATTTGTACGACAAGAGCAAATTTCCTCAAGTGGATGACCTCGGGTTTATCAATCCGTAGGAGGCGTAGGATGAAGATGGTCTCTCTCAAACAACCCTGTAACCAAATAACAAAGAGTCTCTTGTGTCCCGAACACACCCAATACAATGGTAAATTGTATAGGTGCACTAGTTCGGCGAAGAGATGGTGATACAAGTGCAAAATAGATAGTAGATATTGGTTTTTGTAATCTGAAAAATATAAAAACAGCAAGGTAACAAGTGGTAAAAGTGAGCGTAAATGGTATTGCAATGATAGGAAACAAGGCCTAGGGTTCATACTTTCACTAGTGCAAGTTCTCTCAACAATAATAACATAGATAGATCATATAACAAGCCCTCAACATGCAACAAAGAGTCACTCCGAAGCCACTAATAGCGGAGAACAAACATAGAGATTATGGTAGGGTACGAAACCACCTCAAAGTTATTCTTTCAGATCAATCTATAAAAGAGTTCGTACTAGAATAACACCTTAAGACACAAATCAACCAAAACCCTAATGTCACCTAGATACTCCATTGTCACCTCAAGTATCCGTGGGCATGATTATACGATATGCATCACACAATCCTAGATTCATCCAACTATCATAAAAGTACTTCAAAGAGTGCCCCAAAGTTTCTATCGGAGAGTCAAGAATGTGTGCCAACCCCTATGCGTAGGTTCCCAATGTCACGAAACCCGCAAGTTGATCACCAAAACATACATCAAGTGGCACATGATATCCCATTGTCACCACAGATAGTCACGGCAAGACATACATCAAGTGTTCTCATAAAAGACTCAATCCGATAAGATAACTTCAAAGGGGAAACTCAATTCATCACAGGAGAGTAGAGGGGGAGAAACATCATAAGATCCAACTACAATAGCAAAGCTCGGGATACATCAAGATCGTATCACCTCAAGAACACGAGAGAGAGAGAGAGAGAGAGAGAGGTCAAACACATTGCTACTGGTACATACCCTCAGCCCCGAGGGTGAACTACTCCCTCCTCGTCATGGATAGTGCCGGGATGATGAAGATGGCCATCGGTGATGGGATAACCCTCCGGCAGGGCGCCGGAACGGGCTCTCGAGAGGTTTTTGGTGGCTACAAAGGCTTGCGGCAGCGGAACTCCCGATCAATCTTCTGTTCTAGAAGTTTTAGGATACGTGGGTATATATGGGTGAAAGAAGTACGTCAGTGGAGCTTCGAGGGCCCCACGAGGCAGGGGGCGCGCCCTAGGGGGGTAAAAGTATGGTTATTGTTCAGATCATTACAGACTGTTCTGTTTCTGACAGATTCTGTTTTCATTGCATAGTTTGCTTGTTTCTAGTTTCTATGGCTTATATTTCTTAATATAAATTGTAGAAATGATATGGTACGGTAGGCATTATGTGAAAACAATTATGAACCTTTTCTTTTACAGTACCAAAGTGCATGGTTTACTCTTTATCATACTAACCTATCTCACGAAGTTCCATTAAGTTATGTGTGATTGAAGTTTTCAAGTTTTGGGTGAGATATCGATATGAGGAGAATAAGGAGTGGAAAGACCCTAAGCTTGGGGATGCCCAAGGCACCCCCAAGGTAATATTCAAGGAAGACTCAAGCGCCTAAGCTTGGGGATGCCCCAGAAGGCATCCCCTCTTTCGTCTTCAAAACTATCAGTATACCTTAATCGGAGCATATTTTCAATTTTATTCGTCACATGATATGTGTTTTGCTTGGAGCATATTTTCAATTTTACTTGCTATTTGAATAAAATCATTGGATCTTAAATATTGAATAAAAAAGGAACCCTCCCATGGCTAGTTAATTATTTGACTACTCAGAGTCCCTCACTCTTATCTTTTGGAGTAGTTTGTCATTTACTCATGTGCTTCATGTATATCCTATGAGTAAATGGGGGAATGAATTGAATGTCATAAATCTGAATTTCTATATGTTTCATATTCTTTTAACATGGATAGTAATGACTTTACATATAATTAGTATGAGGCATAAAAGTTGTTGAGAGTTGGCAAACGTAGTTTTGGTCATCGTTGCAATTACTAGGAAGTAATAAGGAAAGAGAAGTTCACATACAAATATATTATCTTGGACATCTTTTATGATTGGGAGCACTCATTAAGTATGACATGCTAAAAGAGTTGATGTTGGACAAGGAAGACAACGTAATTGTTTATGTTTTCTCACATCTTAGTTGAAGTATATTGTCATTGATCTTCCAAATATGTTGAGCTTGTCTTTCCCCCCTCATGCTAGCCAAATTCATTGCACCAAGTAGAGATACTACTTGTGCTTCCAAATATCCTTAAACTCAATTTTGCCATGAGAGTCCACCATACCTACCTATGGATTGAGTAAGATCCTTCAAGTAAGTTGTCATGTTGCAGGCAATAAAAATTGCTATTTAAATATGTATGACTTATTAGTGCAGAGAAAATAAGCTTTGTGCGATCTTGTTGTGGAAGCAATAAAAGCGACGGACAGCATAATAAAGGTCCACATGTAAGGGGCAATATAAAGTGACATTCTTTTGCATTAAGATTTTATGCGTCCAACCCTAAACACACATGACAACCTCTGCTTCCCTCTGCGAAGGGCCTATCTTTTACTTTATGTTTTTACTTTATGCTTGAGTCAAGGTGATCCTCACCTTTCCCTTTTTTCATTTTATCCTTTGGCAAGCTCCTCGTGTATGAAAGATCATTATATGTATATCCAATTAGATGTAAGTTAGCATGGGCTATTATTGTTGACATCACCTAAAGGTGAATACATTGGGAGGCAACACAATAAGCCCTGTCGGTGTCAAAACCGGCGGATCTCGGGTAGGGGGTCCCGAACTGTGCGTCTAGGCAGATGGTAACAGGAGATAAGGGACACGATGTTTTTACCCAGGTTCGGGCCCTCTCGATGGAGGTAAAACCCTACTCCTGCTTGATTGATATTGATGACATGGGTAGTACAAGAGTGGATCTACCATGAGATCAAGGAGGCTAAACCCTAGAAGCTAGCCTATGGTATGATTGTTGTAATGGTTGTTGTCCTACGGACTAAAACCCTCCGGTTTATATAGGCACCGGGAGGGCTAGGGTTACAGAGTCGGTTACAATGGTAGGAGATCTACATATCCAGACGCCAAGCTTGCCTTCCACGCCAAGGAAAGTCCCATCCGGACACGGGACGAAGTCTTCAATCTTGTATCTTCATAGTCTTGGAGTCGGCCGACGATGATAGTCCGCTGTCCGAACACCCCTAGTCCAGACTCCTCAAGAGCCCTGAACCAGGCTTCAATGACGATGAGTCCGTGCGCATATTGTTCGGCATTGCAAGGAGGGTTCCTCCTCCGAATAATTCATAGAAGATTGCGAACACCAGGATAGTCTCCGGCTCTGCAAAATAAATTCCACATTCCACCGTAGAGAGAATAATATGTACATAAGTTCAATCTGCTGACGTATCTTGTAGCATGACGTCACGCCACTACTAAGCCTTTACTTGAATCGTTTTTTATTATACCACCTGAGCGCATTTAGCGAAGCGGTTTCCTTGGCACGTCTTGTCGAAGCAGAGATCGTGTTCCCCTTATTCCGGGATTCTCATCAATACGGACGTGGGTAATTCCAACCGCGCCTGCCGCCACGCCTCTATCGGCGAGTCCCGAACGGTCACGGAGACGGCTCTTGGTATTCTCCCTCTTTATAATAGGACCAAGGCTCGTTTCTTTTCTTCAATCCTCCATCGAATCTTCTCCTTGCTCCAAGTTCCAACACCCAGAGCCCCAGATTCGAGCGCTTCGGACCTTCAACAATGTCCGGCTCCGACCTTCAGGGTCGGTGGATGCCATCCTCCGTCACGGAGGAGGACATGCTAAAGCTATGAGAGGCCAAGTACCTGTCTTACGAGATTTCGTACAGGTTTCCTGCCGAAGGGCAGGCCATCCCCACCCCCGAGCCCGGCGAGTACGTCGTCTTTGTATCCCACCTCCGTCGGGGTTTAGGCTTCCCAACGGATCCTTTTGTGAGAGGGCTCATGTTCTACTATGGGTTGGAATTCCACGACTTGGCTCCGGAGTCCATCCTCCATATTTCCGCATTTATTGTTGTCTGCGAAGCCTTCCTCCGCGTCACCCCCCACTTCGGCCTATGGCTGAAGACCTTCAATGTGGAGCCGAAGATGATCGGGGGGCGTCAAGAAGAGTGCGGCGGGGCGGCCATAAGCAGGAGGGCCAATGCCCCGTGGTCTGAGGGCTCCTTCCAAGAGGAGCTCGGCTTGTGGCAGCAGGAGTAGTTCTATATCACCGCTCCGAAGGGCAGCAGGCAGAAGCCGCCGCCCTTATTTCGCTCGGGACTTCCACGACGGTTGATGTCGTGGGTCAACCAAGGGCTCAACTGGGGGCCGCCGAAGGACGTGCCCCTACTGCAGGGCCGAATTCGAGACCTCCAAGCGAGGGAGATCGATCTGGTTGTGGTAATGCAGGTCATGCTGATTAGGCGTCTCCTGCCCTGCAAATGCCGCCCTCTCCGGCTGTGGGAGTTTAATCCGGAGGGACCACGGATTCTTCAACACTTCATGGGTATGACACCGTGGAGATGTACAAATTATTCTTGGATCACGAGGCGGTCCGAATTGACCGAGGACGCCGCCTAAGCTGCAATCGCCGGATACACAAGTAAGTAGCTCCGAGTCTGGACATACCGTTTGTTTGCCTTTCTATGATTCGCCTTTTGACCGATTTCCTTCTAAACAGGAGTGGATAGCGCAAGCAAAACTGATACGGTGTCCAGCCCCCCTCCCAGAGACCGCGCCGGATCCCGTGCTGGTCAGGATGCTGGAGGTTGCGCCTTCAGAGGAAGGCGAAGGGGAAAATAGAGGAGCTACCGCCTCACCCAAGGAGGCTCTTGAAAGAGGGGGGATCAAGAATCCCTCCCTCCAAGGGGAGAAGAGGACCGCCTCCGAGGACCCGGGGGCCAAAGCCCCTAAGCGGGGGAAAAGATCTTCACCAGAGGGTCCTGCGTCCGGGGAGGCCCCGGCCACACAGTCTCCCCTAAAGAATCAGCCCTCCAGCGAGCCGTAAGTAGAAAAAAGGGAGTTCGGTAATAAGAGACATCCCTATTTGTGCTTCTGAGGATAACCAAAGTTTTTACCTTGTAGTTCGGATCTCCGACCTTCTCAGATGAGCTCGTCTTCGGGGGACCTTCGTCCGGAGATGGTGGAGAGCGAGACCCCATCGTCTGTTGCACCGTCGGATAGGGCGGACGATCCTGAAGTGTCATCACGGAGGGTATCCCCAAGCCCGACAGAGCCGAAGAATTCGGCCCCGACTGGTGTTCGGCCGGGGGAGCTGAAGGATCTGCTTGAGAGGGCGTCCATCTCAGAAGATCACCATGCATTGATGTGTATGGTGATTGGAAGGATTTCATCCGACGAAAGCGGATTGCATAATGCCGTCAGGAGTTTGCTGGCGGGGTTTGAGGTACGTAAAAATGACACACCTTTTGACAGTTTTACACATAAAGTGCGCCCTGTATAGATAGTAGCCCCTGAGACTCGGTAGGTTGTCAAAAGCGACAGCGTGCCAAGGATCAAAATCGCGGGTTTCAATTTTTCGCCGTTCCTATGCAGGTGGCGGATCGTCCGGGGTCCAGCCGGAATGATGGAGTTGCTGAACTAAAGGGGCAACTCGACGTTGCGAATGCGGACATCGCGCTAGTCAACAGGCGACTTGATGAGTCGCAAGGTAAGTGTTTCTTTGTGGTCACTTAGTAAGGGAGCTGAAGCCCATGCCTTACAACATGTGTGTGAAATGCAGATGGTGCCGCTGCTGTGGAGAGCCTTCAGGCCGAACTTGCTCAAGCCAAGGAGCAAGCCATAAGGAGTAATGCGGCGGCCTCGAGGGCGGCCGAGGAGTTAGAAGCCGAAAGGGCTGCACACGGCCGAAGCAGGGAAGAGATGGCCGAAATGGTTGTGAAGATAAAAGATGCTACCGACCGCAATGAGGTTCTTGAAAAGGAGCGCCTAGCGGAGCGAGAAGGCCTGGGGAAGGCCACCGCCGAAGCCAAGGATGCCCGCTCGCAATGCGGCTATAAAGGAGGAGCTGCGCCAAGCCGAGACATTGTGGTCGGTAAGCCCTTTCGCTGCGCCAAGGTTTACGGATCCAAAGTATGCTCAACTTGGCCAGCTGTGGGGTCCGGAGGATCCTTATATGGACTTAGCAGCGAAAAGCGGCGGATGCCGCAGCACTTCCGAGCCGAAGGATCACAAGACTAAGAGCTGTTTTGGTCTCAATTCCATAGTCCGGAGCGTTCACTTCGCCGACCGACCGTTGGCCGAGTGGGCTGAGCTGAATAGGTTGTCCGGGCTTGCCATGACGGATATCGTGACTCATGTCTGGCCGGATAGGCCCAAGCCGAAGAGCTATTTTGGCTTATTCCAGCAATTTCTTGGGGCGGTGCCGCATATCAAGGCGATGAAGCGGTCGGCCTGCATAGAGGGTGCACGGATGGCACTCGCCTGTGTGAAGACACATTGGACAGAGATGGATGCCACTGTTGTTGCGACCCAGGGTTCGGACGGGAGCCGGTTACCCGCCGAGCACTATTTTGGGGAAGTTCAGCGTGGTGCTCATGTAATAGAGTCGCAGTGCTCAAAAAATGTCACGTTCAAATGAACGCTTTATTTTGTAAAACAATGTTTATGATGTAGGCGCTTTTTATACTTGTGCGTTCAAGTATTGAAATATCTCCTATGCAGCCGTTTATGTATACGTGTGTATAACCTGAAAGATTGCAGTCGTCGGCTTCAGCCCCCACGCACAAGGTGCGGGGTGTTTATAAAAATAGCGATTTTCACACTTAATCCGACGCCTCGGTCCTGTGAAGGAGGTGGTAGCATAGCAAACGAGGCAACCGGACTATAATGCTTTATCACTTTCACTTAGCCATGGGAGTTCGAGGGTGGGGCTACGATATAGCCCCTGGGGGCACCGCGCTCTCCGAATTCGGGGCGTGTATGTGCCTGAACGGGAAACGGTCCTTCATCAAAGCGGAGGAATTCTAAACATTCCATTGGTTGATCGAGTGGTTGACCAGTCTCTCGCAGATCATGACATCGGTTTGGGCCGCTTTCATCGAGGTGCTCGCCAAATTAATCGGGGCACAATCGCAGAGTTCTCCGGTGCCGCGTTAGCCGATGATACGGAACGTAAGGCAGCAAAACACAGGAGCCAGGCAAACCCAACATTTGACCAAAGACATGATTCGGAGCTGATGCATATAAGGCCTAACTCAAGATGCCGAACACTCCCTAAGGTGTTCGGTCTTTATAATAACGGCGTAACAATGCCCTAAGCCCCTAGTGTCCAGTGCAGGCGAGGTCCCTCGACGCGCCGATGCCAAAACGCGATCTCCTCTCTGGTTATTATGAGAAACCAGGGATTATAGCAACAAGAGACAGTAAAAAAGGTTTATGCAGTGGTCTTAATCAAAAGAATCCTTCAACGGGTCCCTCACCGCACGCTCTGCGCTTTGGTCTCCGTTGCAGCCGTATCCTCGGACGGTGTGCACATTGTTCATCTCAGAAAAGAGAGGAACTTAGTTTGAAAAGAAATCGTATAAAAGTGCATAAAAATTGAAATATTAATAAATTAATAAAGCTGAGCCTATATTAGCTCATAATTGCTTATATGCACAGACCCTTGTGAAGGGGTGTGCGGCTAGGGAGCCCCTAGCTTATTTATGCCGGACTCGTCTAGCTGTGTCCGGGTCTTTGAATGACCTTTTTAATGAAATGATGATACGTGGACCGGGCATTTTAAGTGTAAGAGACGCGTAATGTGGTATTGCGTTAAAGCGGACAAAAGCTTCACGTCCCAATAGTGCTTGATAGCTACTTTTAAATGGGGCGACATGAAAGATTAGCTTTGCGCGTCGGAAGTTGTCGGGTGACCCGAACACAACTTCTAGTAGTAAGGAGCCTGTACACTTGGCGTAAGGGCCTGGCGCCACTCCTTTGAAGGAAGTGCGGCTATGTCGAATTTTAGTGAGGTCTATCCCCAACTTGCGGATTGTGTCCGGATATAGCAGGTTTAAATCGCTGCCGCCGTCCATCAGGACTTGTGTAAATTGCAGTCTGTCGATTATAGGATCCAATATCAGAGCAGTCCATCCTGCGCTTCGAATACTTCTGGAGTAATCCAGGTGGTCAAAAGTGATTGGTTTTGACATCCAACCTCGAGGTTCTGCTGGGGTGGACCGTGCGACACCTATCTTAGCGGGTGCCGCATTGTTTTTCCGTACTATCACATGAAGTGAGTTTACTGCTTTGACTTCTTGTGGGAAAGTCTTTTGTTTTCCGGAGCTCTGCTGGTGGGGTTCGTCATCGTCCTCGCTTGGCGCGTCGAGCCCCTTGTGTTCGACGTTGAGTCTGCCGGACTGTTTAAAAATCCAACAATCTCGGTGGGTGTGGTTCGCAGGCCTTCCGGAGGTACTGTGGATTTGACATATCTGATCCAAAATTTTGTTTAAGTTGGATAGCTCATCACTGTTGTCCTTAAGAGGCAGTGTTTTATTGTTTGGCCGCGAGCTTTTGAATCCGGCATTGACCGCCGTATTCTTTGGGCTTTTTTCTTTATTCTGGCGCTGATCCTTTCTGCGCCATGATTTTCCGTTTCCATCTCTGATCTCGGATGTACTTGGGTCGCTGGTGCTGCATCTTGCAAGCCAGCTGTCTTCCCCCGCGCAAAAGCGGGTCATGAGGCTTGTTACCACGGCCATTGTCCTCGGCTTCTCTTGGCCGAGGTGTCTGGCGAGCCATTCATCTCGGACATTGTGTTTAAAAGCTGCTAAGGCTTCCGCGTCCGGACAATCGACTATTTGGTTCTTTTTGGTGAGAAACCTGTTCCAGAATTTGCGCGCTGACTCTCCGGGCTGTTGAGTTATATGACTTAGATCGTCTCAGATCCGGAGGCGGACATAAGTCCCTTGAAAATTTGCTCTAAACGCGCCCTCAAGCTCTTCCCAACTTCCAACAAGTGTTTTTCGGGAGGCTTTTGAGCCAAGGCCGAGCTGGCCCTTTGAGTTTGAGGGTAGATATTTTATGGCGTGAGATCATCTCCTCTAGCCATGTGTATGTGTAGTATGTAATCCTCATCCGCACTCTGTGGTCTGTTGTTCCGTCAGATGCCTCTATGTTTATGGGTTTGAACCCTGCTGGAAATTCATGATCCAGACCTCATCGGTGAAACATAGTGGGTGTGCGGCGCCCCTGTATTTGGGTGTGCCGCTGTCTTCAAACACTTGGCGTGTTGTGTTGCTTCTTGTGGCCCTCTTTTTGGCCCGTAAATGGACCTGGCTGGGCCATCTGTTTTCCCAGGATCATGAGTCGGCTTGTGTGCGGCGCGCCGTCGCTTTTGCTTTCATTATCCGCCGCCTATCCAGCCAGCGGCCTCTTTGTTTTTTGGCTGTGGGGCTCTATGGCTTCCTCGTCAAATTCGCAAGAGCTTGCGCTTGGGTAGTTTCTTGTTTGGTGGCCATTGCCATATTTGTTCTGCGGTCTTGAGTACTTTGCTCCACCTCATTCTCGAGTATGTCTTCCGCTGTTTTGAGCTTCCGTTTTCCTTCTTCGAGACTTCTTGCAAAGGGCGACGTAGTCTTTTGTGAAGGTTCTTATGTTCGTGGTGTGTCCGCGTGAGGTCGTCTGGACTGTTGGTTTCGCGGGCATGGATTGATTATCCGATTTGTCCTGTTCGGACGGTTGCTTGGTTGCATGGTCGCCGCCCTTTGGTTTGCTCGCTCTATTGCTGGGTCATTAGGAATGCTGTTTTTGTCGAGGCGGGACTTAGGGGCGTCTGCGTCGCCGCTTTTGGTTGTTTGTCGGCGGATTATCCTTTGTCGCGCTCGTTGTTCCTCGTTATCGCTTCCCTTTGGGGTGTCCACCATATATACGTCATGTGTTGGGTGGTCTTCCAGGCCTCGTAGGCGCTGGTTCTTGATCGTCTCCGCATCGCCGCCCATACCGTCGATGTCTTCGGAGTCGTAGTCTAGCATGTCGGTTAGATCGTCGACAGTGGCTACAAAGTGGGTGGTGGGTGGGCTTTGAATTTCTTCGTCATCTGCATCCCAACCATCCTGGCCGTAGTCCAGCCAGGGCTCTCCGGATAGCGAGAGATGCTTTAGCGATTTTAGGATGTCGCCAAAGGGTGAGTGCTGAAAGATGTCCGCAGCGGTGAACTCCATGATCGGCGCCCAATCGGATTCGATTGGCAGGGGCGCAGGAGGTTCGGAGTCCGGTAAGGAGTCCGGCATCTCGGAGTCACGAGCTTTATAAGGGACGAGGTCAGCGTTCGGCTCCATCGCCGTGGAAGTTGCAGCTCCCGAGGCGGTGTCCAGCCACCCGTCCTCGATCTACGCAATCGGCTCCGGACTATGGGTCGGAGCGGATTCGTGTGTGGCCTCCAAGGTACTGTCCGACGGCAGAGTTAGATCATGCCCGTCGTGACAGTGCGGCACGCTCGGCTGCAGCTCAGATCCGTCGAAGATCAAGTCTCCGCGGATATCCGCCGTGAAGTTTAGGCTCCCAAATCTGACCTGATGGCTAGGGGCGTAGCTTCCGATCTACTCCAGATGGCCAAGTGAATTGGCCCACAGTGCGAAGCCACCGAATACGAAGATCTGTCCGGGGAGAAGAGTCTCACCCAGGACTGTGTTGTTGATTGAAGAAGCCATCAAGCCTATCGGTGACGACACAGAGGAACTCTCAATGAAAGCACCAATGTCGGTGTCAAAACCGGCGGATCTCGGTAGGGGGTCCCGAACTGTGCGTCTAGGCGGATGGTAACAGGAGACAAGGGACACGATGTTTTTACCTGTGTTCGGGCCCTCTCGATGGAGGTAAAACCCTACTCCTGCTTGATTGATATTGATGACATGGGTAGTACAAGAGTGGATCTACCACGAGATCAAGGAGGCTAAACCCTAGAAGCTAGCCTATGGTATGATTGTTGTAATGGTTGTTGTCCTACGGACTAAAACCCTCCAGTTTATATAGACACCGGGGAGGTCTAGGTTACACAGAGTCGGTTACAATGGTAGGAGATCTACATATCCGTATCGCCAAGCTTGCCTTCCACGCCAAGGAAAGTCACATCCGGACACGGGACGAAGTCTTCAATCTTGTATCTTCATAGTCTTGGAGTCCGGCTGACGATGATAGTCCGGCTGACCGGACACCCCCTAGTCCAGGACTCCCTCAAGCCCCTATCTTTCTCAGTGTCCGGCTGAAACCCCATTACCACAAGTATTGTGTGAGTGTTACCAATTGTAGAAGACTATATGATAGTTGAGTATGTGGACTTGCTGAAAAGCTCTATTCTTGACTCTTCCTGATGTTATGATAAATTGCAATTGCTTCAATAACTGAGATTATAGTTTGTTAGTTCTCAATGAAGTTTCTAAACCATACTTGACATTGTGAATAGATTGTTGCTTGATCATGAAAAGTTTCATGAGATAAGCTACTATTATGACACATATTGATGCTAGAAAAGGTGATTGAAATTATCATTGATCAAACTTGTGCACCTGCTAGCATTCACACTTCATAAATTATTTCTTTTATCATTTACCTACTCGAGGACAAGCAGGAATTAAGCTTGGGGATGCTGATACGTCTCCAACGTATCTATAATTTATGAAGTATTCATTCTATTATATTATACATCTATGATGTTTTATATGCATTTATATGCCATTTTATATGATTTTTGGGACTAACCTATTAACCTAGAGCCCAAAGCGGTTTACATTTTCTCCTTGTTTTTGAGTTTTACAGAAAAGGAATACGAAACGGAGTCCAATTGACGTGCCAATTTTTGACGATTTTTTATGGACCAAAAGAAGACCACGGAGCATCAGAGTTGGGCCAGAAGAGTCCCAGGCTGCCCACGAGAGTGGGGGCGCGCCCACCCCCCTAGGGCGCGCCCCCCTATCTCGTGGACAACCCGGAGACCCCCCCTGACGTGAAAGCAACGCCAAAAATTCCTATAAATACAAAAACCTTCGGGAATTAACCTAGATCGGAAGTTCCGCCGCCGCAAGCCTCTGTAGCCATGAGAAATCAATCTAGGCCCTCTCTGGCACCCAGCCGGAGGGGGCCATCATCACCGGAGGCCATGGAGGAGGATCTCGGAGGGGCCATCATCGTCATGAAGGCCAAGGACCAGAGGGAGAAAGCCATGGAGGAGGAAACACAAGGGAAGAACCTCTCCTCCTCTCTCTTGGTGGCACCGGAGTGCCATCGGGAGGGGAATCATCGCCGCGGTGATTGTCTTCATCAACATCACCATCATCATCACCATCCTCATCTCTTTTACGCGGTCCACTCTCCCGCACCCCGCTGTAATCCATACTTGAACATGGTGCTTTATGCCGCATATTATGATCCAAGATGTGTTGCCATCCTATGATGTTTTGAGTAGATATCTTTTGTCTTTGGGTTGACTAATGATCTAGATTCGTATGAGTTGTATGTTTTACTTTGATGTTGTCCTATGGTGCCCTCCGTGTCACGCAAGCGTGAGGGATTCCCGCTGTAGGGTGTTGCAATACGTTCATGATTCGCTTATATTGGGTTGGTGAGTGACTGAAACACAAACCCGAGTAAGAGGGATTGTTGCATATGGGAATAAAGAGGACTTGATGCTTTAATGCTATGGTTGGGTTTTCCCTTAATGATCTTTAGTAGTTGCGGATGCTTGCTAGAGTTCCAGTGATAAGTTCATATGATCCAAGTAGAGAAAGTATGTTAGCTTATGCCTCTCCCTCATATGAAACTGCAATAGTGATCACCGGTCTTGTTAACGATTGCCTAGGACAATTCCGCACACCGATCCATCATTATTCCACACTCGCTATTTATATTATTTAGTAATTGTAGGATCGTTGAAGGCAAGAGTGTCTAGAGGGGGGGTGATTAGACAACTCGACAAGATAAAAGTTTATGCCTTTAGATTAACATAAGTTCTTAGCAAGTTCACAATGAAGATCAAGTCAAGCATCATGCATACAAGTCGAGCAACATACTAAACATGCAATTCTAGAGTATAGGGCAGCGGAAAGTAAATTGCATGAATAGTAAGGGAGAGATTGTGAAGAGCAAACGCAATTGGAGACACGAAGATTTTTCTCGTGGTTCCGATAGGTGGTGCTATCGTCAATCCACGTTGATGGAGACTTCAACCCACGGAGGGTAACGGCTGCGCGAGTCCACGGTGGGCTCCACCCATGAAGGGTCCACGAAGAAGCAACCTTGTCTATGCCATCATGGCCTACGTCCACGGAGGACTAGCCTTACTCGGGGTAGATCTTCACGAAGTAGGCGATCTCCTTGCCCTTACAAACTCCTTGGTTCAACTCCACATCATGACGGAGGCTCCCAAGTGACACCTAACTAATCTAGGAGGCACCACCTCCAAAAGGTAATAGATGGGGTTGGTGATGATGAACTCCTTGCTCTTGTGCTTCAAATGATAATCTCCCCAACACTCAACTCTCCTCACCGATTTTGCTGTGGTGGAAGAAAGGATTGAGTGGAAAGCAACTTGGGAAGGCTAGAAATCAAGTTTCATATGGTGGGAGTGGAGCAACTTGATCTCAACACAAGGGTAGGTAGTTTTCTTCTCGAAATGAAAGGTAGGAGTGGTAGTTCTTTCGATGGCTCTCTCCACGAATGAAGAGGAGGTGGAGGGTATTTATAGCCTCCACACAAAATCCAACTGCTACACACATTTGACCAATCTCGGTCGACCGAAGTTGACAACTCGGTGGGACCGAAAGTTCAAATCTTGTGAACGTTGGGATTTTCGTGGGACCGAAAATACAATCTCGGTTAGTCCGATTCTTCCAAAGTCTAGGGTTTGCCAATCTCGGTGGGACCGACTTTCTCATCTCGGTGACACCGATTTGAGTCTGAAGGTTAGAAGCTTGGCAACACCAATTTCGTATGACCGAGTTTGGAATCGGAAAATCCAAATTTTAGGGTTTGGCTATATGGCTGAGGTGGTTCATCTCGGTGTGACTGGGTTTGGAATCGGTGGGACCGAGATTACTTATGAGTTTATGTTGGAATGAAAGATTGCTGATAGTTTGAGAGATAAATCACTAAGCACTTAGAGCAACCAGATCATCATCATTACCTCATCCCTTTAATAGTATTGGCTTTCCTATGGACTCAATGTGATCTTGGATCACTAAACCAAAAATGGAGTCTTGAGCTTTTGCCAATCCTTTCCTTAGCATCTTAGGGGTTCACCTTTCTAGTCCTTTTGCCATGCCAGAGTGATTGACTTTCCTGGGACATACTTGATAAGAGCATTAGTCCAACCACAAAGTATGTTGTCATTAATTACCAAAACCACCTAGGGAGCAAATGTGCTTTCAATCTCCCCTTTTGGTAATTGATGGCAACATTGAAAAAAGACATCAAAGCTTACTAAATGAAAGACAGGATGATCATTAAAGCTTTGACAAACATGTAGTACACATGCTCCCCCTACAAGTGTGCAAGATTTTAGATTTTGGTTTTGGACTACCACAAGCACACATGAGAGAAAAGCAAGATGTGCTACATGCAGCTTGGCTATATGCATCAGAGCAGATAAAGATAAATGAGAGATGATGCATATGTGCATGGTGATTTCTTGCAAACAAGTATACACAAGCAAGTCACCATCATGCACATTCTGCAAGATGCATATACTTACCTTGGAGTTCCTTGGTATTGTACTTGAAGTAATAAACTTGGGAAAACAAGGTTAGATAACACAAGAATAGTTCTTCAACCAATAGCAAGAACATCAAGAGTACCAAGCCAGGGATGACATGTATAAAGAGTGTCTCATGTTGAGCACTAGCTTGAATCAGCCAACATGTCTCCCAAGACTAAAAGATTTTCAATGAGCTCTGAGAGAATTTTGCTTTTCATAAGATACCAATTGTGATCTTTTAAGATACCAATTGTATAAGATACCAATTGTGCTTTTCAGAAGATACCCATAGTAAGAGCAAGAGAAGCAAAATCAAGAGAATAATGCCAAATGTATTATCACAGAGAAATATATGGCAAAGCTTTGATGTGATCCTCTCCCCCTTAAGGTAAGGATGTTTTTCTTCCTTTAAATTTTCTTTTCTCCCCTTATCCTCCAATCTTCCCTTAAGCTCCCCAGCTCCCCCTAAATCTTCTCCCCCTTTGACATCAAGTGCCGAAAAGGGCAGTAAACCAGGAAGGGCAGGAAGGATGGAAGTGGGTTCATTAAGAATCACAACTGAGCAAATTAAGTATGCAGAAGAAATCATTTAGATGAGCTGTAGAAGATGATATCCTGGTGAATGTAAATCGGTGACACCGAATTGATATGGATCGGTGAGTCCGAAAGTCAGAGACTTAGGGCAGATCCTTTTTCGGTCAGACCGAAATGATTGAATCGGTGACTCCGAGTTTAATTCCAAGGAAATACTGAAATTATTCAGCTCACTTTGCAAGGAATGTTTCAAAAGATTTGCAATGAATTTGTAAATGATTTTCGTAGAATTTATCGAGCTAAAGGATATACACAAGAACGTAAGAAATGAAATGAAAAAGATTGCTAGATGAAGTTTTTTTAAGTAAGACAACTCAATGAGAGAGAATAACAGAAAATTAGAAACAATCCCAAAACATATGTACTTCATCTAGATAAGGGTCATACATAAAGTCACCTATATTTGAGTATATTGACTTAGGAGTCAAATGAGAGCATTTGATCATAGGTCATACTCATCGTTTAAGCTCAAAATGGGGTTACCATTTTTCAATTAAGCATTTTGATGTGATCACACCTTTTGAAGCTGCTTGTACTCATGTCTTTGAGCAAAGCTCCTTCAAGATGTGAAAAACATACCTTGGGCTTGTTGTTGCTTGTACTCATGTAGGTGAACTTGATGTAGATGCTCATAAAATGTGAAGTTGGAGCACCAATTCCAATTGTATAGTTCATCTTCCTACATGGGTTAGGCAAGCAAGGAAATACTCAAGAATATCCAATATGACATGAGTGAAGTACTAGAAGTATATGGTGTCAAAAGGATATGTGGATTTTGTTCCTTGAACTCAACATCCCAAGAGCTAGATACTTGGTTAATGACAAGATTACACATGATTTGAGTGAGTGTGATAATCTTGTAGAATGTAGACCATCCAAGTACTGCAAGGAGTTAGATGCAATACAAGGGGCAAATGTGTCCAAGACATATGATCATCATCATAAGAGAGATATCAAGGATTAGTCAATTAGGCTCATGCCTTGCATGCATCAATGGAGTTTTCACTCCAAGTTTGAAGCATCAATGATGTTCAACTCACTCCTTGCGACAAAACACTTTCTCATCAAGTGGTTTTGTGAAGATATCTGCAAGCTGTTTGTCAAGATCGAACATGCTTAAGATCAATGTCACCCTTAGCAATGTGATCACGAATAAAATGGTGACGAACTTCAATGTGTTTCGTGCGAGAGTGTTGCACGGGATTGTGTCCAATCTTAATCGCACTCTCATTGTCACAAAGCAAAGGAACATGTCTCGCATGTATCCCATAGTCCTTAAGCATTTGTTTCATCCATAGCAACCGAGCACAACACTAACCAGCAGCAATATATTCTCGCTTCGCAGAGATAATGATATCGAGTTTTGTTTCTTGGATGACCAAGACACAAGGGATCGACCGAGAAATTGACATGTACCGAAGTTGACTTTCTATCTATCTTGTCTCCGCATAGTCCGAGTCGGAATAGCCAACAAGATCGAAGAGGCCCTCTTAGGATACCAAATGCCAAAGTTAGGTGTGTGTATCAAATATCTCACAATTCTTTTAACAGCTTTAAGATGACATTCTTTAGAGCAGCTTGATATCGAGCACACATGCATACACTCAACATTATATCGGGACGAGAAGCACAGAGATATAGTAGAGAACCAATCATGGATCGATAAACCTTTTGATCAATGTGTTCTCCATCTTTAGTCAAGTCATTATGTCCATTAGTAGGCATGGGGTTCTCATACCTTTGCTCTCTTGCATGTTGAACTTCTTGAAGAGATCCTTAGTGTACTTTGTTTGTGAGACAAAGTACCTCCTTAGATTGCTTGATTTGCAATCCAAGGAAGAACTTGAGTTCACTCATCATGGACATCTCATACTTCTCGACATAAGCTTTCCAAACTTCTCACTAAAATCAGGGTTAGTTGATCCAAAGATAATATCATCGACATATATTTGGCACACAAATAGTTCACCGTCAACCCTTTTGTGAATAGCGTTGAGTCAATTTTACCAATTTCAAATCCTTTTTCAAGAAGAAAGCTAGTCAACATTTGTACCAAGCTCTAGGGGCTTGTTTAAGACCATAAAGAGCTTTGTGCAATTTGTAAACATGATTGGGCTTTTAGGATTCACAAACCGGAGGTTGTTTCACAAAGACTTCCTCCTCAATTTCACCATTTAGGAAAGCACTTTTAATGTCCATTTGATAGAGAGTAATGTTATGGTGGTTGGCATAAGCAAGAAGAATGCGAATGGACTCAAGTCTAGCAACAGGGGCATAGGTCTCACCATAGTCCATACCTTCGACTTGTGTGTAACCTTGTGCTACGAGACGAGCCTTGTTGCGGATGACTTGTCCATCTTCATCTTGCTTGTTCCAAACACCCATTTGGTTCCAATGACGTTTTGGTCATCATTGGGCTTTCTACCAAAGACCAAACGTTGTTCCTCTCGGTTGTGCAGCTCTTCATGCATAGCGCTCACCCAATCCGGTCTTCAAGCGCTTCTTCTACCTTCATAGGTTCAAGACTGGAAATAAATGAGTAATGCTCACAAAAGTTAGCTAAACGAGTTTTAGAGCGAGTGATTCTCCGAGTCGATGTCATTCATCATTTGTTCCACGGGATGGTCCTTCTTGACTCTTGCTCGAACTCGGGATAGCTTTTGTCGTGGTCGTGGCTGAGCTTCCTCATCATCCTCATCTTCTTCTTCATCTGTGTTGTTGGTGTTGTCTTGAGGTGGTGGAGAAGGAGGTTGTGGTGGATCTTCTTGTCGCACTTCCTCATCTTGGTGAGTTCCACTTGTGGAAGCCTCCATGTTGCCTTGAGGTTCACCTTGCCGTGAGGTAGGGGCTCCACATATGTAGATGAGGTACTCTCCTTCACTTCCATGGGACTAATCTTTCCAATGGATAAATCTTGAATGGCTTCCGATGGGTCCTTGTCTCCTACATCAATAGGCATTTGCTCTACTTGCGAGCTATTAGATTCATCAAACTTCACATCTACCGCCTCTTCAACCTTTCGGTGAAATTATTGTAGACACGGTAGGTGTGAGAGTTTGATCCATAACCGAGAAAAAGCCTTCATGAGTTTTAGGAGCAAATTTAGACCGACGATGCTTATCAAGAATATAGCACTTTGAACCAAAACACGAAAATATCCCACTTGGGGTTTGTTACCCGTAAGGAGCTCGTATGAAGTCTTGCCGAGAAGCTTGTGAAGATAAAGTCTGCTGATGGCATGACAAGTCGTCTCGACGGCTTCACCCCGTAAGTGTTTTGGTGTCTTGTATTCATCAAGCATTGTCCTCGCCATTTCAATGAGCTGCTCGGTTCTTCCTCTCAACAACCCCGCTTTGTTGAGGTGTGTACGTAGCTGAGAACTCATGTAGAATCCTTCCTCATCGAGAAAAGAGTCCACATGGGCGTTCTTGAACTCCGCTCCGCTGTCACTTCGAACCTTCTTGATCTTCACCTCAAATTGATTTCGAGCCTTTCTAGCAAAGGTTTTGAAGATTTTTCAACCTCGCGATTTGTCATCAAGGAAAAATACCCACGAATCTGGAAAAGTCATCAACAATAACTAGACCAAAGGAGTTACCACCAAGGCTTTTGTAAGCATTGGGACCAAGAGATCCATATGAAGAAGCTCAAGCGGTCTCCTTGTGGTCATGATATTCTTCACGGATGACTTCCACCCATGACATGTATAAAGAGTGTCTCATGTTGAGCACTAGCTTGAATCAGCCAACATGTCTCCCAAGACTAAAAGATTTTCAATGAGCTCGAGAGAATTTTGCTTTTCATAAGATACCAATTGTGATCTTTTAAGATACCAATTGTATAAGATACCAATTGTGCTTTTCAGAAGATACCCATAGTAAGAGCAAGAGAAGCAAAATCAAGAGAATAATGCCAAATGTATTATCACAGAGAAATATATGGCAAAGCTTTGATGTGATCCTCTCCCCCTTAAGGTAAGGATGTTTTTCTTCCTTTAAATTTTCTTTTCTCCCCTTATCCTCCAATCTTCCCTTAAGCTCCCCAGCTCCCCCTAAATCTTCTCCCCCTTTGACATCAAGTGCCGAAAAGGGCAGTAAACCAGGAAGGGCAGGAAGGATGGAAGTGGGTTCATTAAGAATCACAACTGAGCAAATTAAGTATGCAGAAGAAATCATTTAGATGAGCTGTAGAAGATGATATCCTGGTGAATGTAAATCGGTGACACCGAATTGATATGGATCGGTGAGTCCGAAAGTCAGAGACTTAGGGCAGATCCTTTTTCGGTCAGACCGAAATGATTGAATCGGTGACTCCGAGTTTAATTCCAAGGAAATACTGAAATTATTCAGCTCACTTTGCAAGGAATGTTTCAAAAGATTTGCAATGAATTTGTAAATGATTTTCAGGGAATTTATCAGAGCTAAAGGATATACACAAGAACAGAAGAAACAGAAATGAAAAAGATTGCTAGATGAAGTTTTTTTTTAAGTAAGACAACTCAATGAGAGAGAATAACAGAAAATTAGAAACAATCCCAAAAACATATGTACTTCATCTAGATAAGGGTCGGCGACAAAGTCACCTATATTTGAGTATATTGACTTAGGAGTCAAATGAGAGCATTTGATCATAGGTCATACTCATCGTTTAAGCTCAAAATGGGGTTACCATTTTTCAATTAAGCATTTTGATGTGATCACACCTTTTGAAGCTGCTTGTACTCATGTCTTTGAGCAAAGCTCCTTCAAGATGTGAAAAACATACCTTGGGCTTGTTGTTGCTTGTACTCATGTAGGTGAACTTGATGTAGATGCTCATAAAATGTGAAGTTGGAGCACCAATTCCAATTGTATAGTTCATCTTCCTACATGGGTTAGGCAAGCAAGGAAATACTCAAGAATATCCAATATGACATGAGTGAAGTACTAGAAGTATATGGTGTCAAAAAGGATATGTGGATTTTTGTTCCTTGAACTCAACATCCCAAGAGCTAGATACTTGGTTAATGACAAGATTACACATGATTTGAGTGAGTGTGATAATCTTGTAGAATGTAGACCATCCAAGTACCTGCAAGGAGTTAGATGCAATACAAGGGGGCAAATGTGTCCAAGACATATGATCATCATCATAAGAGAGATATCAAGGATTAGTCAATTAGGCTCATGCCTTGCATGCATCAATGGAGTTTTCACTCCAAGTTTGAAGCATCAATGATGTTCAACTCACTCCTTAAGCGACAAAACACTTTCTCATCAAGTGGTTTTGTGAAGATATCTGCAAGCTGTTTGTCGATTGAACATGCTTAAGATCAATGTCACCCTTAGCAATGTGATCACGAATAAAATGGTGACGAACTTCAATGTGTTTCGTGCGAGAGTGTTGCACGGGATTGTGTCCAATCTTAATCGCACTCTCATTGTCACAAAGCAAAGGAACATGTCTCGCATGTATCCCATAGTCCTTAAGCATTTGTTTCATCCATAGCAATCGAAAGCACAACACGAACCAGCAGCAATATATTCTCGCTTCTGCGAGAGATAATGATATCGAGTTTTGTTTCTTGGATGACCAAGACACAAGGGATCGACCGAGAAATTGACATGTACCGAAGTTGACTTTCTATCTATCTTGTCTCGGCATAGTCCGAGTCGGAATAGCCAACAAGGTCGAAAGAGGCCCTCTTAGGATACCAAATGCCAAAGTTAGGTGTGTGTATCAAGTATCTCACAATTCTTTTAACAGCTTTAAGATGACATTCTTTAGGAGCAGCTTGATATCGAGCACACATGCATACACTCAACATTATATCAGGACGAGAAGCACAGAGATATAGTAGAGAACCAATCATGGATCGATAAACCTTTTGATCAACAGGTTCTCCATCTTTAGTCAAGTCATTATGTCCATTAGTAGGCATGGGGTTCTCATACCTTTGCTCTCTTGCATGTTGAACTTCTTGAAGAGATCCTTAGTGTACTTTGTTTGTGAGACAAAGTACCCTCCTTAGATTGCTTGATTTGCAATCCAAGGAAGAACTTGAGTTCACTCATCATGGACATCTCATACTTCTCAGACATAAGCTTTCCAAACTTCTCACTAAAATCAGGGTTAGTTGATCCAAAGATAATATCATCGACATATATTTGGCACACAAATAGTTCACCGTCAACCCTTTTTGTGAATAGCGTTGAGTCAATTTTACCAATTTCAAATCCTTTTCAAGAAGAAAGCTAGTCAACATTTGTACCAAGCTCTAGGGGCTTGTTTAAGACCATAAAGAGCTTTGTGCAATTTGTAAACATGATTGGGCTTTTAGGATTCACAAACCGGAGGTTGTTTCACAAAGACTTCCTCCTCAATTTCACCATTTAGGAAAGCACTTTTAATGTCCATTTGATAGAGAGTAATGTTATGGTGGTTGGCATAAGCAAGAAGAATGCGAATGGACTCAAGTCTAGCAACAGGGCATAGGTCTCACCATAGTCCATACCTTCGACTTGTGTGTAACCTTGTGCTACGAGACGAGCCTTGTTGCGGATGACTTGTCCATCTTCATCTTGCTTGTTCCAAACACCCATTTGGTTCCAATGACGTTTTGGTCATCATTGGGCTTTCTACCAAAGACCAAACGTTGTTCCTCTCGGTTGTGCAGCTCTTCATGCATAGCGCTCACCCAATCCGGTCTTCAAGCGCTTCTTCTACCTTCATAGGTTCAAGACTGGAAATAAATGAGTAATGCTCACAAAAGTTAGCTAAACGAGTTTTAGAGCGAGTGATTCTCCGAGTCGATGTCATTCATCATTTGTTCCACGGATGGTCCTTCTTGACTCTTGCTCGAACTCGGGATAGCTTTTGTCGTGGTCGTGGCTGAGCTTCCTCATCATCCTCATCTTCTTCTTCATCTGTGTTGTTGGTGTTGTCTTGAGGTGGTGGAGAAGGAGGTTGTGGTGGATCTTCTTGTCGCACTTCCTCATCTTGGTGAGTTCCACTTGTGGAAGCCTCCATGTTGCCTTGAGGTTCACCTTGCCGTGAGGTAGGGGCTCCACATATGTAGATGAGGTACTCTCCTTCACTTCCATGGGACTAATCTTTCCAATGGATAAATCTTGAATGGCTTCCGATGGGTCCTTGTCTCCTACATCAATAGGCATTTGCTCTACTTGCGAGCCATTAGATTCATCAAACTTCACATCTACCGTCTCTTCAACCTTTCGGTGAAATTATTGTAGACACGGTAGGTGTGAGAGTTTGATCCATAACCGAGAAAAAGCCTTCATGAGTTTTAGGAGCAAATTTAGACCGACGATGCTTATCAAGAATATAGCACTTTGAACCAAAACACGAAAATATCCCACTTGGGGTTTGTTACCCGTAAGGAGCTCGTATGAAGTCTTGCCGAGAAGCTTGTGAAGATAAAGTCTGTTGATGGCATGACAAGCTGTCTCGACGGCTTCACCCCGAAGTGTTTTGGTGTCTTGTATTCATCAAGCATTGTCCTCGCCATTTCAATGAGCGTTGGTTCTTCCTCTCAACAACCCCGTTTGTTGAGGTGTGTACGTAGCTGAGAACTCATGTAGAATCCTTCCTCATCGAGAAAAGAGTCCACATAGGCGTTCTTGAACTCCGCTCCGTTGTCACCGAACCTTCTTGATCTTCACCTCAAATTGATTCTCGAGCCTTTCTAGCAAAGGTTTTGAAGATTTTCTGAACCTGCGATTTGTCATCAAGGAAAAATACCCACGTAAATCTGGAAAAGTCATCAACAATAACTAGACCAAAGGAGTTACCACCAAGGCTTTTGTAAGCATTGGGACCGAAGAGATCCATATGAAGAAGCTCAAGCGGTCTCCTTGTGGTCATGATATTCTTCACGGGATGACTTCCACCCACTTGTTTTCCTGCTTGACATGCACTGCAGAGTCTATCTTTGTCAAAGAAAACGTCTTTAACACCAAGAATGTGATCACCTTTGATTAGCTTATCTAAATTTCGCATACCAACATGTCCAAGCCTTCTATGCCAAAGCCAACCTTTAGCAGATTTAGCAATAAAGCAAGTTCTAGGTTGAGCTTTCTTAGTGAAATCGACAATGTATAGGTCACCTCACGAATGCCAAGAAAACCATGTTATGATTGTCACTACGAAAAACTTGGCAATCTACTTTGGTGAATAGCACGTTGAATCCAAAGTCAGCTAATCTAGACACGGAAAGTAAATTGTATCCAAGAGATTCAACAAGCATGACATTTTAATGGAGCTATCATGAGATATGGCCACCTTACCAAGGCCAAGTACCTTACCCTTGAGTTGTCTCCAAAAGTCACATACTTGCGTGGACCATCGTTCTTTGTAAGCTCTCGAAACATGTCTTCATCTCCGGTCATGTGATCGGTGCATCCACTATCAAGAATCCATTCTTTTCCACCGGATATGTAGTCTCTCATATTTGCCATAAGACTGAGACTCTTCATGATCTTGTCTAGCTCGGTGTCCGAATCGTCATCATGCTCATGCTCATCATCATATTGACCCATAGATAATTCATCATCAATACCTAGGTCAATTTGACAATGACTTGCATCAGTTTTATCAACGTGATAATAATCATCGGAATGCAATACAAGAGCATTTCTTATTCGAACATTGATAAAACCGGGATCACCCTTCTTTTTCATAAGATCACGAAGCTCAAAGAAGCATTTATCAAAGTTAGGATCTTTGGGGCGCAACATATCAAATTCAACAGTCTTGTATAGAATTTCATCAAGACCTCTCAAGGAGTAGTCCGGATAAAGTTCTTCCAAGAACTTCCACATAGCATGGGCGCACTCAAAGTTTGTGACAAGCTTAAGCAAGTTGTCCGGCAAGCCTCTAATGATAAGATTAACAGTTCTAAGGTTACGAAGCAAATCAAGCTCATCATCCATAGTGGGGTGCAAGGGGTCAAATGGTGGTACATATGGGGTTTCAACATATTTGCGCAAGTTGTATATCTTAAAGATAGCAAGCATTTCAATCCTCCACGAGTTATAGGACACTCCATCAAGAATAGGCACTCTATGACTAACACTCCCAAACGTAGACACGTCCATCTTCCTCCAATGGTGTGCAAACCAAAGCAATGGAGACCAAAGCTCTGATACCAATTGTAGGATCGTTGAAGGCAAGAGTGTCTAGAGGGGGGGTGATTAGACAACTCGACAAGATAAAAGTTTATGCCTTTAGATTAACATAAGTTCTTAGCAAGTTCACAATGAAGATCAAGTCAAGCATCATGCATACAAGTCGAGCAACATACTAAACATGCAATTCTAGAGTATAGGGCAGCGGAAAGTAAATTGCATGAATAGTAAGGGAGAGATTGTGAAGAGCAAACGCAATTGGAGACACGAAGATTTTTCTCGTGGTTCCGATAGGTGGTGCTATCGTCAATCCACGTTGATGGAGACTTCAACCCACGGAGGGTAACGGCTGCGCGAGTCCACGGAGGGCTCCACCCACGAAGGGTCCACGAAGAAGCAACCTTGTCTATGCCATCATGGCCTACGTCCACGGAGGACTAGCCTTACTCGGGTAGATCTTCACGAAGTAGGCGATCTCCTTGCCCTTACAAACTCCTTGGTTCAACTCCACATCATGACGGAGGCTCCCAAGTGACACCTAACCAATCTAGGAGGCACCACCCTCCAAAAGGTAATAGATGGGGTTGGTGATGATGAACTCCTTGCTCTTGTGCTTCAAATGATAATCTCCCCAACACTCAACTCTCCTCCTTGATTTTGCTGTGGTGGAAGAAAGGATTGAGTGGAAAGCAACTTGGGAAGGCTAGAAATCAAGTTTCATATGGTGGGAGTGGAGCAACTTGATCTCAACACAAGGGTAGGTAGTTTTCTTCTCGAAATGTAAGGTAGGAGTGGTAGTTCTTTCGATGGCTCTCTCCACGAATGAAGAGGAGGTGGAGGGTATTTATAGCCTCCACACAAAATCCAACCGTTACACATTTGACCAATCTCGGTCGGACCGAAGTTGACAACTCGGTGGGACCGAAAGTTCAAATCTTGTGAACGTTGGGATTTTCGTGGGACCGAAAATACAATCTCGGTTAGTCCGATTCTTCCAAAGTCTAGGGTTTGCCAATCTCGGTGGGACCGACTTTCTCATCTCGGTGACACCGATTTGAGTCTGAAGGTTAGAAGCTTGGCAACACTAATTTCGTATGACCGAGTTTGGAATCGGAAAATCCGAAATTCTTAGGGTTTGGCTATATGGTGAGGTGGTTCATCTCGGTGTGACTGGGTTTGGAATCGGTGGGACCGAGATTACTTATGAGTTTATGTTGGAATGAAAGATTGCGATAGTTTGAGAGATAAATCACTAAGCACTTAGAGCAACCAGATCATCATCATTACCTCATCCCTTTTAATAGTATTGGCTTTCCTATGGACTCAATGTGATCTTGGATCACTAAACCAAAAATGGAGTCTTGAGCTTTTGCCAATCCTTTCCTTAGCATCTTAGGGGTTCACCTTTCTAGTCCTTTTGCCATGCCAGAGTGATTGACTTTCCTGGGACATACTTGATAAGAGCATTAGTCCAACCACAAAGTATGTTGTCATTAATTACCAAAACCACCTAGGGAGCAAATGTGCTTTCAGTAATATATTCTAACTTTATGATAACAGCACCTACTTTTATATTTTAGCTCTCCGATATAATACAAAGTTATCCTCTTCATACCCACAACGTAGTTTTATTTCTCGTTTCTAGTTGGAAGCAAACGTTCGGTGTACGTAGAGTCGTATCAGTGGCAGATAGGGCTTGAGAGAATATTGATCTTACCTTTAGCTCCTTGTGGGTTCGACACTCCATACTTATCACTTCCACCTTTGGAAATTGCTACGATGATTCTCTGCACTTGGGGATTATCAATGGCCTATCTCATTCACCCATCAAAGTGCTTGCTCTAACTTTGCAAAGTTGTATTAGTCGCACATATTTTGCATCTGACCTCTTGCATTACTTCTACTTTGTTACACCATCCGCTTAGTTTAAGCGCCATATATGAGTATATGCCATACCTATCCATTTTTCTGTACCTATTCCATGTGTCTTCACACTATGTTTTTCTAGTCAAATGTTGTTATTTCATAATAGATGTCCAAAAGGAAGAGGGTGAGTGCAGATCCTCAAGGAGTACAAACTAGGTATTTGGAAAAGGTAGTGATACTGTTAAATCAGATAGATCAGCAGCCACAGTAAAACACAGCCCAACTGCACCACACTTTACCCCTACTCCGGTGGCCAAACCCTATTAGAACTGCTGGGAGCCCAGTGTCAGTAATCGTCTATGATATCAATTCAAATTTTCAACTCCTAAATTTCTGCTTGTGCCTTACCTTCTCTCTTGTATGAAAACTAATTTCAGATGAATCTCCTTGCTCAAAGGATCATATGATCTCAAAACAATAGTGGGCTCTGCATTGCTCTTGTCAATTACCTCTCTCCCTTTGCCTTGTAACATTGTACTTAATTAATTGCTATTTGATTATGTATCATCACCGCACTTTTGAGCTTCATTATCCTCTGTTTCTTCCAATATTATTTGATCTATATTTACTCTTTGCAAAATGTAGAATAATGGCAACGCTTATAAAGAATTTTCTTTGGGGAATTTATTGAATTATCCTTCCATCAACATGGAGAAGGGCTTTGTCCAGCCCGTGTTAACATGTAATGTAAGTTCATCCTTCTCAAGCCTTCAAACTTTGTTCTAGTATAGATTTGGATAGGCATCATTTCCTCCATTGTTGTTTGCTTTGCTGTTTACATCTGATTGGATGTTTGCAACAACTACCAGTTTCAAATTGTAGTTGTAAAAACATGTTCCTTATGCAGAATAGATCCATTTATTTGCTTATATAATTGTGAAACCTGTTATGTGTCTCCTTGTTTCTCTTCGTAGTCGTATCTCTTCGCCAGCAGAACTTTAGGGAAGATAGTGAGCCAAACCATCTTGAGGACAGCGAGATGACCCCAAGGTCCTGTCTTGATGAAGACAGTGAGTTGAAGCTACTCACCAGCAGGTGTGAGACAACCTCTGTGCAGTCGCTGCCTCAATCAGTTTGACTTCTTCAGTCTCAACTTAAAGCGGAAAGGCTTGCTTTGGCTCAGCTCTGACTTGAAGTCAAAGATGCAATGAAGATGTTAGAGGACTGCCGTGCGCACCATCATGCCTTAAATCTAGTGTTGATGCATCTATCGTTGACACAACTGGGGTCTACTCAGCTTCTTTAGCTGTTTGGGGGCGACACGACAGCCTAGTGCCTTCGAAGTGCTCTCGATTTTGTATATTCTTTTGTCGTAGCGTTTATTTGCAATCGGTGGCGAACTTTGATGTCCGATGGATGTAATATGTGTGATAGCCGTGATAGCCTAGCGTAAGTTGCTTGCTTAGTTATTTCCTTGTTGTCTTGTTTATTTGTTTGCTTGTAGTCATTGCGGTTCTTTTCCGCGGTTTGCTAGTGGCTGCAATAACCTATTTTTAAAACAAGGCCACAATAACCATGGGCTAATATTTTTGTAGTGACTTTGGGCCTCCTACGGGCCATAGAAAGCGATGGGCCTTCTACGGGTCAGAGAAAGCGGTGGGCCTTTTACGGGCCATAGAAACAATGGGCCTTCTACATGCCATAGAAACAATGGGCCTTCTACGGGCGTATCATCAATGGGCCTTATACGGCGGTAAGATCGATCGGCACAAACATGGGCCAATAACAGGCCGCATTATGGCCGTAAACGGGCTAGAGTTGGAATCGTCCGTTCATGGGCCGACCATAACGGGCCATCGTTAATAGGCCATATTTGATGACGCTATGAAAACGGCCCAACGTATTAACGGACCACAAACGGGCCGACTGTACCCACGGGCTGAATTTGGCCCACAAGCAGAAAATGACAGTAACGGGCCGTAAGTAAACGAATGTTGGAAATGAGCCCAAGAATAAATGGGCTCTAAGAAGGCCGAAGATAACATAATGAAACGCCCAACGGAATAACGGGCCGTTAATGGGTATAAAGTGATACACTATTCATTACAGGCCAGTTTCACCACGGGACGTTAATGGGTGTAAAGTGATACATTGTTCATTACGGGCCAGTTTCACCATGGGCCGTCAATAGGCCAAGAGTTACATAGGGCCTCATATGGGCCGAAAGACATCATGGGCCATACATGGGCCAGAAGTGAAAACGGGCTGGAATCATATTGGATGGCCTAGATGACGCTACTGGGCCTAATTCGGATAAGGCGTAACGGGCCTTGGGTTAGGTGGCTGTAAATGGGCTATATGCAAACATGTCGTTAACAGGCTTTACATGGGCCGGACCACCACCTTTTGACCAAGTCAAACGGGCCGGCCTTTTCACAGGAATGGGCCTCTGTTGGGTCGTGCCACGTGTCGACGTATCATAGGCGCCTTCAGTCCAATGAGTGGATGACATCTGTCCCAACGATGAGCTGACACGTGTTTCCTCCAGCCAATGATGATTTTACACGTGGAAAATCCCCATTGGTCGGGGCTATTAACGGGTTATCGGATCCAAAACCCGACCCGATAGCTTAACAGCGTTCCATTACGGTGGATGCCACGTGTCGGTCACCCTTGACGAAAGCACTTCTGTGACGCGATTTATCGTCATGGAAGTGGACACTTTCGTGATGATAATTTTGGTAATGTCATGGAACACTTCTATGACAGCACAGGTATGACTATCTTGATTCTGTCATAAAATCGTCATGGATGTACATGCATGACAGAAAATGCGACCTACTGTGACAAACACGTATCATCACGAAAGTGTATTTTTTGTAGTGCAATCCCTTCACGGCCACTTGCGAAAGTGAGATCTGATAGAGATAATACGATAAGAAAAATATTTTTGGTATTTTTATTATATAGATTGGAAATTAAAAGATGCAAATAAAAGTAGATGGCAAACTTATATGATAAAGGATAGACCCGGGGGCCATAGGTTTCACTAGTGGCTTCTCTCAAGATAGCATAAGTATTACGGTGGGTGAACAAATTACTGTCGAGCAATTGATAGAAAAGCGCATAGTTATGAGATTATCTAGGCATGATCATGTATATAGGCATCACGTCCGTGACAAGTAGACCGTCTCCTGCCTGCATCTACTACTATTACTCCACACATCGACCGACTCCTACCTACATCTAGAGTATTAAGTTCATAAAGAACAGAATAAACGCATTAAGAAATATGACATGATGTAGAGGGATAAACTCATGCAATATGATATAAACCCCATCTTTTTATCCTTGATGGCAATAATACAACACGTGCCTTGCTGCCCCTACTGTCACTGGGAAAGGAGACCGCAAGATTGAACCCAAAGCTAAGCACTTCTCCCATTGCAAGAAAGATCAATCTAGTAGGCTAAAGCAAACTGATAATTCGAAGAGACTTGCAAAGATAACTTAATCACACATAAAAGAATTCAGAGGAGATTCAAATATTTCTCATAGATAAACTTGATCATAAACCCACAATTCATCGGATCTCGACAAACACACCGCAAAAAGAGTTACATCGAATAGATCTCCAAGAAGATCGAGGAGAACTTTGTATTGAGATTTAAAGAGAGAGAAGAAGCCATCTAGCTAATAACTGTGGACCCGAAGGTCTGTGGTAAACTACTCACAACTCATCGGAAGGGCCTTGGAGATGATGTAGAGGCCATCCGTGGTCGACTTCCCCTCCGGTGGAGCGCCGGCGAAGGCTCCAAGATGGGATCTCGCGGATACAGAAGGTTGCGGTGGTGGAAATAGTTTTTCATGGTGCTCCTAGATGTGTTCGGGGTACGTGGATATATATAGGAGGGAGAAGTAGGTCGGTGGACGCTCGAGGGGCCCACGAGGGTGGGGGGCGCGCCCACCTCCAGGTTGCACGTCGGGCACCCTCGTGGCCGCCTCCTCTATTGCTTGACGTCCACTCCAAATCCCCTGGATCACTTTTGTTCCAAAGAGATCGCTCCCGAAGGTTTCATTCTGTTTGGACTCTGTTTGATATTCCTTTTCTTCGAAACACTGAAATAGGCAAAAAAACAACAATTCGGGCTAGGCCTCCGGTTAGTAGGTTAGTCCCAAAAATGATATAAAAGTGTAAAGTAAAGCCCCAAAACATCCAAAACGGGTAATATAATAACATGGAACAATCAAAAATTATAGATACGTTGGAGACGTATCAATTTTGATGACGAGGACTTTGAAGATTTCTTCTTCTTCTTTGAGTCATCATAATCATCATCTTTGTATTTCTTCTTCTTTGATTCCTTTTCCCACAAAGGACAATCAAACATGTAGTGACCGGGTTTCTTGCATTTGTGGCAAGTTCTGTTTTTGTAGTCACGGGACGAGGAATCATCACTCCTTGAAGACTTTCCAAAGCGATCATGGCGAGAGAACCTCTGGAATTTCTTCACGAGCATTGCTAGCTCCTAGCTTAGTTCATCAGGGTCACCAAGGCTGCTATCAGAATCTTCACCTTCAGATTCAGAGACTGCCATGGCCTTCAGCGCACGTGATCTTCCAAAACTCGGTCCATAGAGATCTCTCTTCTCAGCAAGCTGGAACTCATGAGTGTTTAGCCTCTCGAGGATATCAGCGGGATCTAGAGACTTGTAATCAGCTCACTCTTGAATCATCAGTGCAAGAGTATCGAATGAGGAATCAAGTGATCTCAACAATTTCTTCACCACCTCATGGTCGGTGATGTGAGTGAAACCAAGTGCTTGAAGCTCATTTGAGATGTTAGTGAGGTGATCGAAGGTTTGCTGAACATTTTCATTGTCGAGTCTTTTGAAGCGGTTGAAGAGATTGTGAAGAACATCAACTCGGGAGTCATGTTGTGTGGAGACTCCTTCGTTGACCTTGGATAGCCTGTCCCAAATCAGCTTTGTTGTCTCCAAAGCACTCACTCTGTCGTACTGTCCTTTGCTCAGATGGCCACAAATGATATTCTTCGCTTGAGAATCGAGTTGCTTGAATCTCTTCACATCAGCGGCATTCACAGACGGAGTGACTGAGGGAACACCATATTCCACAACATACCAGAGATCGTTATCGATTGCCTCAAGATGCATGCGCATCTTGTTCTTCCAGTAGGGGTAGTATGTCCCATCGAAGGTAGGACACCCAGCCGAGACCTTGATCATTCCTGTAGTTGACATAACTAAAACTCCAGATGGTTAAATGAAAATCACACAGAACAAGGCAGTACCTTACTCTGATACCAATTGAAAGTGTGTTATATTGACTAGACGGGGTGAATAGGCGATTTTTACAAATTCGTCACTGAGGAATTTCTAGGTGAAGAAATTCCTAAGAAACGACACACTAGTAGCAGAATAAGTACTCAGATATAAGCATAACAGAGCAATAGCAGAGTCATCATGATGAAATGAAAAACATACACAGAGTACAGATAGCGTGAAAATAGGATAAGCAGGCTGAAGACTATGAGACTGAAAGAAATAGGATTGAGGAATAAGAGAAAGTCTTCAGTCAAAGTCTTCAAACAGTAATGATCAGGTTCATCAACACATGAATGCGGAAATGAAAGGTTGAGGAAATAGAACCAGTTGGCTTGGTGAAGATAATGATTTGGTAGACCAGTTCCAACTGCTGTGACAGTTGTACGTCTGGTTGGAGAGGTTGAGTATTTGAACTCGAGGACACACAGTCCTCATCGTATTCTCCTTGAGCTGAAGTCACATGACCTCGCCCAACACTCGTGGTAAGTCTTCAGGTGACTTCTAAACCTTCATAGACTTGGTCACTCGGCGATCCACAATTCCTCTTGGATGCTCAGACCATGACGCCTAACCGTCTGGAGGATACACAGTCCTCAAAGGTAACAAGCGTTGGTTCCACACAGGAACAATCTCTTCAGTGATGCTCAATCACTTTGGGTTTGTAGGTGTTTGCATCATTTGGGTTTTGGGTGTTTCCTCACTTGATGATTTTCGCTCAAAGTCCTCGGAGGATGGGATGCTCTCAATGACAAGTGTCAGTTTCTCTCGGAGCAGCCAACCAGCTAGTGGTTGTAGGGGGCGGCTATTTATAGCCTAGGGAGCAGCCTGACATGATAAGACATAAATGCCATTCAATGATATGACCATTAGGTAGGAAGATATTGTCGGACAGCTGGCACGTAGCATAGCAACGGTCGGATTTGAGGTTCAAATTCCTCAGGGCTATCATGTTCCTCACTGTGTAGGCAATCAGCACTTGCGAATTCCTAACTCCTCAGTTAGAACAAATTTCTCAGACCAGAAGATCTTCGTCCCTGTCATTGAAGAAATTGACTGAACTGATATGAGATTCCCAATGGCTTCACTCGAAAGGATTTGGTAGGTGTAGGATTTTGAGATGAGCATCACTTGGAAATTAGTTTCCTTAGTATTACCTCAACCCCCTTTAATAGTATGGTGTTTTCTATTACTCAAGAAAGAGAAAATTAAACTACAAACAAAAGTCTTCACGCTTCATAATCCTCGCATGAATATCAAGTCTTCAAGGTCACAACAATTTCTTCACTTTCAAAATCTTCAGGATAACCAAAGTCTTCAGCTGAAGACATACATTTTTAGGGGTCGACTTTCATCGTAAATATCAAACTCCTCATCGACTTATAGAGCCTGTGTACACTCACAAACATATTAGTCCCTTAACCTATAAGTCTTCAATACACCAAAATCACTAAGGGGCACTAGATGCACTTACAGTCTTTGAAGTCCCGGTTCTAGGCCATAAAGCATGGCACACTGAACTACAGAGTAGTCATTAGATCGAGCTTGCCAGACGTTCATAAAATCTACATCAGCTCCTACAGCATATCTGTCACCTAGCGGTGCATCAAGGACATAATTCTTCTGTGCGGCAATGAGGATAATCCTCAAGTTACGGACCCAGTCTGTGTAGTTGCTACCATCATCTTTCAACTTAGCTTTCTCTAGGAACGCATTAAAATTCAGGGGAACGGTAGCTCGGACCTTTGATCTACAACATAGATATGCAAAATTATAAGACTAAGTTCATGATAAATTAAGTTCAGTTAATCAAATTACTAATGAACTCCCACTTAAATACATATCCCTCAAGTTATCTAAGTGATACGTGATCCAAATCAACTAACCCATGTCCGATCATCATGTGAGATGGGGTAGTCATCAATGGTGAACATCTCTATGTTGATCATATCTACTATATGACTCACGTTCGACCCTTCGGTCTCCAGTGTTCCGAGACCATGTCTATACATGCTAGGCTCGTCAAATTTAACCCAAGTATTCTGTATGTTCAAAACTGTCTTGCACCCGTTGTATGTTGTGACGCCCGGATAAACAAGCTACAGTAACCCTCTAGTAATGATGCCTTGTCACCGCTGTTACTGTTGCTAATCTCGCGTTAGTTCGAAACCATTCGAACTCAAATTCAAAATCAACCAAACAGTAAATGTTTTCAAATATTAAAACTAAAATGTTCGGGTTTTGCCAGATAATGCATAGGTAATTATGGTCGAGAAATCACACTTTTATAAAAGGTTTATATGCTCCAAAATAAATAAACATCAACAAGATAAATTAATTAAATGCCTTTTGTATTTTGTAAAATATTAAACAATTCAATTTAGCTGTCCAAATTAATGTGGCAGTGGTATATTTAACATACTAAATTTAGGTGTTGTTCTCACATTCTATAAAATTGAAATAAATTAAAATTTGAAAGAAACATAAAAAGAATAAATAAAAGGGAAAGAATGTAAAACAAAAGGAAAAATAAAAACACACACACACCCCTCTCACTGGGCCTTGGCCCAGCTGGCCACCGGGCCAGCCAGGGCAGCCCACCTCACTCCCCTTAACCCCATCGGCAGAAACTCGAGATCGGGGGCACACATGCATACACTCAACATTATATCAGGACGAGAAGCACAGAGATATAGTAGAGAACCAATCATGGATCGATAAACCTTTTGATCAACAGGTTCTCCATCTTTAGTCAAGTCATTATGTCCATTAGTAGGCATGGGGGTTCTCATACCTTTGCTCTCTTGCATGTTGAACTTCTTGAAGAGATCCTTAGTGTACTTTGTTTGTGAGACAAAAGTACCCTCCTTAGATTGCTTGATTTGCAATCCAAGGAAGAACTTGAGTTCACTCATCATGGACATCTCATACTTCTCCGACATAAGCTTTCCAAACTTCTCACTAAAATCGGGTTAGTTGATCCAAAGATAATATCATCGACATATATTTGGCACACAAATAGTTCACCGTCAACCCTTTTGTGAATAGCGTTGAGTCAATTTTACCAATTTCAAATCCTTTTTCAAGAAGAAAGCTAGTCACATTTGTACCAAGCTCTAGGGGCTTGTTTAAGACCATAAAGAGCTTTGTGCAATTTGTAAACATGATTGGGCTTTTAGGATTCACAAACCGGAGGTTGTTTCACAAAGACTTCCTCCTCAATTTCACCATTTAGGAAAGCACTTTTAATGTCCATTTGATAGAGAGTAATGTTATGGTGGTTGGCATAAGCAAGAAGAATGCGAATGGACTCAAGTCTAGCAACAGGGGCATAGGTCTCACCATAGTCCATACCTTCGACTTGTGTGTAACCTTGTGCTACGAGACGAGCCTTGTTGCGGATGACTTGTCCATCTTCATCTTGCTTGTTCCGAAACACCCATTTGGTTCCAATGACGTTTTGGTCATCATTGGGCTTTTCTACCAAAGACCAAACGTTGTTCCTCTCGAAGTTGTGCAGCTCTTCATGCATAGCGTTCACCCAATCCGGGTCTTCAAGCGCTTCTTCTACCTTCATAGGTTCAAGACTGGAAATAAATGAGTAATGCTCACAAAAGTTAGCTAAACGAGTTTTAGAGCGAGTGATTCTCCCGGAGTCGATGTCATTCATCATTTGTTCCACGTGATGGTCCTTCTTGACTCTTGCTCGAACTCGGGATAGCTTTTGTCGTGGTCGTGGCTGAGCTTCCTCATCATCCTCATCTTCTTCTTCATCTGTGTTGTTGGTGTTGTCTTGAGGTGGTGGAGAAGGAGGTTGTGGTGGATCTTCTTGTCGCACTTCCTCATCTTGGTGAGTTCCACTTGTGGAAGCCTCCATGTTGCCTTGAGGTTCACCTTGCCGTGAGGTGGGGGCTCCACATATGTAGATGAGGTACTCTCCTTCACTTCCATGGGACGAATCTTTCCAATGGATAAATCTTGAATGGCTTCCGATGGGTCCTTGTCTCCTACATCAATAGGCATTTGCTCTACTTGCGAGCCATTAGATTCATCAAACTTCACATCTACCGTCTCTTCAACCTTTCGGGTGAAATTATTGTAGACACGGTAGGTGTGAGAGTTTGATCCATAACCGAGAAAAAAGCCTTCATGAGTTTTAGGAGCAAATTTAGACCGACGATGCTTATCAAGAATATAGCACTTTGAACCAAAAACACGAAAATATCCCACTTGGGGTTTGTTACCCGTAAGGAGCTCGTATGAAGTCTTGCCGAGAAGCTTGTGAAGATAAAGTCTGTTGATGGCATGACAAGCTGTCTCGACGGCTTCACCCCAGAAGTGTTTTGGTGTCTTGTATTCATCAAGCATTGTCCTCGCCATTTCAATGAGCGTTCGGTTCTTCCTCTCAACAACCCCGTTTCGTTGAGGTGTGTACGTAGCTGAGAACTCATGTAGAATCCCTTCCTCATCGAGAAAAGAGTCCACATGGGCGTTCTTGAACTCCGTTCGTTGTCACCGAACCTTCTTGATCTTCACCTCAAATTGATTACGAGCCTTTCTAGCAAAGGTTTTGAAGATTTTCGAACCTGCGATTTGTCATCAAGGAAAAATACCCACGTAAATCTGGAAAAGTCATCAACAATAACTAGACCAAAGGAGTTACCACCAAGGCTTTTATAAGCATTGGGACGAAGAGATCCATATGAAGAAGCTCAAGCGGTCTCCTTGTGGTCATGATATTCTTCACGGATGACTTCCACCCACTTGTTTTCTGCTTGACATGCACCGCAGAGTCTATCTTTGTCAAAGAAAACGTCTTTAACACCAAGAATGTGATCACCTTTGATTAGCTTATCTAAATTTCGCATACCAACATGTCCAAGCCTTCTATGCCAAAGCCAACCTTTAGCAGATTTAGCAATAAAGCAAGTTCTAGGTTGAGCTTTCTTAGTGAAATCGACAATGTATAGGTCACCTCTACGAATGCCAGTAAAAACCATGTTATGATTGTCACTACGAAAAACTTGGCAATCTACTTTGGTGAATAGCACGTTGAATCCAAAGTCAGCTAATCTAGACACGGAAAGTAAATTGTATCCAAGAGATTCAACAAGCATGACATTTTTAATGGAGCTATCATGAGATATGGCCACCTTACCAAGGCCAAGTACCTTACCCTTGGAGTTGTCTCCAAAAGTCACATACTTGCGTGGACCATCGTTCTTTGTAAGCTCTCGAAACATGTCTTCATCTCCGGTCATGTGATCGGTGCATCCACTATCAAGAATCCATTCTTTTCCACCGGATATGTAGTCTCTCATATTTGCCATAAGATCGAGACTCTTCATGATCTTGTCTAGCTCTTGTCCGAATCGTCATCATGCTCATGCTCATCATCATATTGACCCATAGATAATTCATCATCAATACCTAGGTCAATTTGACAATGACTTGCATCAGTTTTATCAACGTGATAATAATCATCGGAATGCAATACAAGAGCATTTCTTATTCGAACATTGATAAAACCGGGATCACCCTTCTTTTCATAAGATCACGAAGCTCAAAGAAGCATTTATCAAAGTTAGGATCTTTGGGGCGCAACATATCAAATTCAACAGTCTTGTATAGAATTTCATCAAGACCTCTCAAGGAGTAGTCCGGATAAAGTTCTTCCAAGAACTTCCACATAGCATGGGCGCACTCAAAGTTTGTGACAAGCTTAAGCAAGTTGTCCGGCAAGCCTCTAATGATAAGATTAACAGTTCTAAGGTTACGAAGCAAATCAAGCTCATCATCCATAGTGGGGTGCAAGGGGTCAAATGGTGGTACATATGGGGTTTCAACATATTTGCGCAAGTTGTATATCTTAAAGATAGCAAGCATTTCAATCCTCCACGAGTTATAGGACACTCCATCAAGAATAGGCACTCTATGACTAACACTCCCAAACGTAGACACGTCCATCTTCCTCCAATGGTGTGCAAACCAAAGCAATGGAGACCAAAGCTCTGATACCAATTGTAGGATCGTTGAAGGCAAGAGTGTCTAGAGGGGGGGTGATTAGACAACTCGACAAGATAAAAGTTTATGCCTTTAGATTAACATAAGTTCTTAGCAAGTTCACAATGAAGATCAAGTCAAGCATCATGCATACAAGTCGAGCAACATACTAAACATGCAATTCTAGAGTATAGGGCAGCGGAAAGTAAATTGCATGAATAGTAAGGGAGAGATTGTGAAGAGCAAACGCAATTGGAGACACGAAGATTTTTCTCGTGGTTCCGATAGGTGGTGCTATCGTCAATCCACGTTGATGGAGACTTCAACCCACGGAGGGTAGCTGCCATGAGTCCACGGAGGGCTCCACCCACGAAGGGTCCACGAAGAAGCAACCTTGTCTATGCCATCATGGCCTACGTCCATGGAGGACTAGCCTTACTCGGGTAGATCTTCACGAAGTAGGCGATCTCCTTGCCCTTACAAACTCCTTGGTTCAACTCCACATCATGACGGAGGCTCCCAAGTGACACCTAACCAATCTAGGAGGCACCACCCTCCAAAAGGTAATAGATGGGGTTGGTGATGATGAACTCCTTGCTCTTGTGCTTCAAATGATAATCTCCCCAACACTCAACTCTCCTCACTGATTTTGCTGTGGTGGAAGAAAGGATTGAGTGGAAAGCAACTTGGGAAGGCTAGAAATCAAGTTTCATATGGTGGGAGTGGAGCAACTTGATCTCAACACAAGGGTAGGTAGTTTTCTTCTCGTAAATGTAAGGTAGGAGTGGTAGTTCTTTCGATGGCTCTCTCCACGAATGAAGAGGAGGTGGAGGGTATTTATAGCCTCCACACAAAATCCAACCGTTACACATTTCACCAATCTCGGTCAGACCGAAGTTGACAACTCGGTGGGACCGAAAGTTCAAATCTTGTGAACGTTGGGATTTTCGGTGGGACCGAAAATACAATCTCGGTTAGTCCGATTCTTCCAAAGTCTAGGGTTTGCCAATCTCGGTGGGACCGACTTTCTCATCTCGGTGACACCGATTTGAGTACAGAAGGTTACAGAAGCTTGGCAACACCAATTTCGGTATGACCGAGTTTGGAATCGGAAAATCCGAAATTCTTAGGGTTTGGCTATATGGCTGAGGTGGTTCATCTCGGTGTGACTGGGTTTGGAATCGGTGGGACCGAGATTACTTATGAGTTTATGTTGGAATGAAAGATTGCTGATAGTTTGAGAGATAAATCACTAAGCACTTAGAGCAACCAGATCATCATCATTACCTCATCCCCTTTTAATAGTATTGGCTTTCCTATGGACTCAATGTGATCTTGGATCACTAAACCAAAAATGGAGTCTTGAGCTTTTGCCAATCCTTTCCTTAGCATCTTAGGGGTTCACCTTTCTAGTCCTTTTGCCATGCCAGAGTGATTGACTTTCCTGGGACATACTTGATAAGAGCATTAGTCCAACCACAAAGTATGTTGTCATTAATTACCAAAACCACCTAGGGAGCAAATGTGCTTTCAGTAATATATTCTAACTTTATGATAACAGCACCTACTTTTATATTTTAGCTCTCCGATATAATACAAAGTTATCCTCTTCATACCAACAACGTAGTTTTATTTCTCGTTTCTAGTTGGAAGCAAGCGTTGATTGTCGTGAGAGTCGTGTCGATGGGCGATAGGGCTTGAGAGAATATTGATCTTACCTTTAGCTCCTTGTGGGTTCGACACTCCATACTTATCACTTCCACCTTTGGAAATTGCTACGATGATTCTCTGCACTTGGGGATTATCAATGGCCTATCTCATTCACCCATCAAAGTGCTTGCTCTAACTTTGCAAAGTTGTATTAGTCGCACATATTTTGCATCTGACCTCTTGCATTACTTCTACTTTGTTACACCATCTGCTTAGTTTAAGCGTCATATATGAGTATATGCCATACCTATCCATTTTCTGTACCTATTCCATGTGTCTTCACACTATGTTTTTCTAGTCAAATGTTGTTATTTCATAATAGATGTCCAAAAGGAAGAGGGTGAGTGCAGATCCTCAAGGAGTACAAACTAGGTATTTGGAAAAGGTAGTGATACCTGTTAAATCAGATAGATCAGCAGCCACAGAAAACACAGGCCCAACTGTACCACACTTTACCCCTACTCCAGTGGCCAAACCCCTATTAGAACTGCTGGGAGCCCAGCGTCAGGTACTGTCTATGATATCAATTCAAATTTTCAACTCCTAAATTTCTGCTTGTGCCTTACCTTCTCTCTTGTATGAAAACTAATTTCAGATGAATCTCCTTGCTCAAAGGATCATATGATCTCAAAACAATAGTGGGCTCTGCATTGCTCTTGTCAGTACCTCTCTCCCTTTTGCCTTGTAACATTGTACTTAATTAATTGCTATTTGATTATGTATCATCAGTCTGCACCTGAGCTTCATTATCCTCTGTTTCTTCCAATATTATTTGATCTATATTTACTCTTTGCAAAATGTAGAATAATGGCAACGCTTATAAAGAATTTTCTTTGGGGAATTTATTGAATTATCCTTCCATCAACATGGAGAAGGGCTTTGTCCAGCCCGTGTTAACATGTAATGTAAGTTCATCCTTCTCAAGCCTTCAAACTTTGTTCTAGTATAGATTTGGATAGGCATCATTTCCTCCACTGTTGTTTGCTTTTTTGTTTACATCGATTGGATGTTTGCAACAACTACCGATTTCAAATTGTAGTTGTAAAAACATGTTCCTTATCTGAAACAGATCCATTTATTTGCTTATATAATTGTGAAACCTGTTATGTGTCTCCTTGTTTCTCTTTCAGAGTCGTATCTCTTACGCCAGGCAGAACTTTAGGGAAGATAGTGAGCCAAACCATCTTGAGGACAGCGAGATGACCCCAAGGTCCTGTCTTGATGAAGACAGTGAGTTGAAGCTACTCACCAGCAGGTGTGAGACAACCTCTGTGCAGTCGCTGCCTCAATCAGTTTGACTTCTTCAGTCTCAACTTAAAGCGGAAAGGCTTGCTTTGGCTCAGCTCTGACTTGAAGTCAAAGATGCAATGAAGATGTTAGAGGACTGCCGTGCGCACCATCATGCCTTAAATCTAGTGTTGATGCATCTATCGTTGACACAACTGGGGTCTACTCAGCTTCTTTAGCTGTTTGGGGGGGGGCGACCTGGACAGGCCTAGTGCCTTCTGAAGTGCTCTCAGTTTTGTATATTCTTTTGTCGGCGCGTTTATTTGCACTGGTGGCGAACTTTGATGTCCAGTGGATGTAATATGTGTGATAGCCGTGATAGCCTAGCGTAAGTTGCTTGCTTAGTTATTTCCTTGTTGTCTTGTTTATTTGTTTGCTTGTAGTCATTGCAGTTCTTTTTCCGCGGTTTGCTAGTGGCTGCAATAACCTATTTTTTAAAACAAGGCCACAATAACCATGGGCTAATATTTACTGTAGTGACACTGGGCCTCCTACGGGCCATAGAAACAGTGGGCCTTCTACGGGCCGTAGAAACGGTGGGCCTTTTACGGGCCATAGAAACAATGGGCCTTCTACATGCCATAGAAACAATGGGCCTTCTACGGGCCGTATCATCAATGGGCCTTATACGGGCAGTATGATCGATTGGCCAAACATGGGCCAATAACAGGCCGCATTATGGCCGTAAACGGGCTAGAGTTGGAATCGTCCGTTCATGGGCCGACCATAACGGGCCATCGTTAATAGGCCATATTTGATGACGCTATGAAAACGGCCCAACGTATTAACGGACCACAAACGGGCCGACTGTACCCACGGGCTGAATTTGGCCCACAAGCGAAAAATAGCGATTGGGCCGTAAGTAAGCGAATCTTTGAAATGAGCCCAAGAATAAATGGGCTCTAAGAAGGCCGAAAGATAACATAAATTTGAAGCGCCCAGCGGAATAACGGGCCGTTAATGGGTATAAAGTGATACACTATTCATTACAGCCGGTTTCACCACGGGCGTTAATGGGTGTAAGTGATACATTGTTCATTACGGGCGGTTTCACCATGGGCGTCAATAGGCCAAGAGTTACATAGGGCCTCATATGGGCGAAAGACATCATGGGCCATACATGGGCCAGAAGTGAAAACGGGCTGGAATCATATTGGATGGCCTAGATGACGCTACTGGGCCTAATTCGGATAAGGCGTAACGGGCCTTGGGTTAGGTGGCTGTAAATGGGCTATATGCAAACATGTCGTTAACAGGCTTTACATGGGCCGGACCACCACCTTTTGACCAAGTCAAGCGGGCGGCCTTTTCACAGAATGGGCCTCTGTTGGGTGCGTGCCACGTGTCGGCGTATCATAGGCGCCTTGGTCAATGAGTGGATGACATCCGTCCCAGCGATGAGTGACACGTGTTTCCTCCGACCAATGATGATTTTACACGTGGAAAATCCCCATTGGTCGGGGCTATTAACGGTTATCGGATCCAAAACCCGACCCGATAGCTTAACAAAGCGTTCCATTACGGTGGATGCCACGTGTCGGTCACCCTTGACGAAAGCACTTCGTGGACGCGATTTATCGTCATGGAAGTGGACACTTCGTGATGATAATTTTGGTAATGTCATGGAACACTTCTATGACAAAGACAGTATGACTATCTTGATTACGTCATAAAATCGTCATGGATGTACATGCATGATGGAAAATGCGACCTCTTGTGACAAACACGTATCATCACGAAAGTGTATTTTTGTAGTGCAATCCTTCACGGCCACTTCATAAAGTGAGATCGATAGAGATAATATGATAAGAAAAATATTTTTGGTATTTTTATTATATAGATTGGAAATTAAAAGATGCAAATAAAAGTAGATGGCAAACTTATATGATAAAGGATAGACCGGGGCCATAGGTTTCACTAGTGGCTTCTCTCAAGATAGCATAAGTATTACGGTGGGTGAACAAATTACTGTCGAGCAATTGATAGAAAAGCGCATAGTTATGAGATTATCTAGGCATGATCATGTATATAGGCATCACGTCCGTGACAAGTAGACCGTCTCCTGCCTGCATCTACTACTATTACTCCACACATCGACCGACTCCTACCTACATCTAGAGTATTAAGTTCATAAAGAACTGAATAAACGCATTAAGAAATATGACATGATGTAGAGGGATAAACTCATGCAATATGATATAAACCCCATCTTTTTATCCTTGATGGCAATAATACAACACGTGCCTTGCTGCCCCTACTGTCACTGGGAAAGGAGACCGCAAGATTGAACCCAAAGCTAAGCACTTCTCCCATTGCAAGAAAGATCAATCTAGTAGGCTAAAGCAAACTGATAATTCGAAGAGACTTGCAAAGATAACTTAATCACACATAAAAGAATTCAGAGGAGATTCAAATATTTCTCATAGATAAACTTGATCATAAACCCACAATTCATCGGATCTCGACAAACACACCGCAAAAAGAGTTACATCGAATAGATCTCCAAGAAGATCGAGGAGAACTTTGTATTGAGATTTAAAGAGAGAGAAGAAGCCATCTAGCTAATAACTGTGGACCCGAAGGTCTGTGGTAAACTACTCACAACTCATCGGAAGGGCCTTGGAGATGATGTAGAGGCCATCCGTGGTCGACTTCCCCTCCGGTGGAGCGCCGGCGAAGGCTCCAAGATGGGATCTCGCGGATACAGAAGGTTGCGGTGGTGGAAATAGTTTTTCATGGTGCTCCTAGATGTGTTCGGGGTACGTGGATATATATAGGAGGGAGAAGTAGGTCGGTGGACGCTCGAGGGGCCCACGAGGGTGGGGGGCGCGCCCACCTCCAGGTTGCACGTCGGGCACCCTCGTGGCCGCCTCCTCTATTGCTTGACGTCCACTCCAAATCCCCTGGATCACTTTTGTTCCAAAGAGATCGCTCCCGAAGGTTTCATTCTATTTGGACTCTGTTTGATATTCCTTTTCTTCGAAACACTGAAATAGGCAAAAAAACAACAATTCGGGCTAGGCCTCCGGTTAGTAGGTTAGTCCCAAAAATGATATAAAAGTGTAAAGTAAAGCCCCAAAACATCCAAAACGGGTAATATAATAACATGGAACAATCAAAAATTATAGATACGTTGGAGACGTATCAATTTTGATGACGAGGACTTTGAAGATTTCTTCTTCTTCTTTGAGTCATCATAATCATCATCTTTGTATTTCTTCTTCTTTGATTCCTTTTCCCACAAAGGACAATCAAACATGTAGTGACCGGGTTTCTTGCATTTGTGGCAAGTTCTGTTTTTGTAGTCACGGGACGAGGAATCATCACTCCTTGAAGACTTTCCAAAGCGATCATGGCGAGAGAACCTCTGGAATTTCTTCACGAGCATTGCTAGCTCTAGCTTAGTTCATCGTGGTCACCAAGGCTGCTATCGAATCTTCACCTTGATTGAGAGGCGCCATGGCCTTGGCAAGACGTGATCTTCCAAAACTCGGTCCATAGAGATCTCTCTTCTCAGCAAGCTGGAACTCATGAGTGTTTAGCCTCTCGAGGATATCAGCGGGATCTAGAGACTTGTAATCAGCTCACTCTTGAATCATCAGTGCAAGAGTATCGAATGAGGAATCAAGTGATCTCAACAATTTCTTCACCACCTCATGGTCGGTGATGTGAGTGAAACCAAGTGCTTGAAGCTCATTTGAGATGTTAGTGAGGTGATCGAAGGTTTGCTGAACATTTTCATTGTCGAGTCTTTTGAAGCGGTTGAAGAGATTGTGAAGAACATCAACTCGGGAGTCATGTTGTGTGGAGACTCCTTCGTTGACCTTGGATAGCCTGTCCCAAATCAGCTTTGTTGTCTCCAAAGCACTCACTCTGTCGTACTGTCCTTTGCTCAGATGGCCACAAATGATATTCTTCGCTTGAGAATCGAGTTGCTTGAATCTCTTCACATCAGCGGCATTCACAGACGGAGTGAGTGAGGGAACACCATATTCCACAACATACCAGAGATCGTTATCGATTGCCTCAAGATGCATGCGCATCTTGTTCTTCCAGGAGGGGTAGTATGTCCCATCGAAGGTAGGACACCCAGCCGAGACCTTGATCATTCCTGTAGTTGACATAACTAAAACTCCAGATGGTTAAATGAAAATCACACAGAACAAGGCAGTACCTTACTCTGATACCAATTGAAAGTGTGTTATATTGACTAGACGGGGTGAATAGGCGATTTTTACAAATTCGTCACTGAGGAATTTCTAGGTGAAGAAATTCCTAAGAAACGACACACTAGTAGCAGAATAAGTACTCAGATATAAGCATAACAGAGCAATAGCAGAGTCATCATGATGAAATGAAAAACATACACAGATCTGAGATAAGCGTGAAAATAGGATAAGCAGTGAAGACTATGAGACTGAAAGAAATAGGATTGAGGAATAAGAGAAAGTCTTCAGTCAAAGTCTTCAAACAGTAATGATCAGGTTCATCAACACATGAATGCGGAAATGAAAGGTTGAGGAAATAGAACCAGTTGGCTTGGTGAAGATAATGATTTGGTAGACCAGTTCCAACTGCTGTGACAGTTGTACGTCTGGTTGGAGAGGTTGAGTATTTGAACTCGAGGACACACAGTCCTCATCGTATTCTCCTTGAGCTGAAGTCACACAGACCTCGCCCAACACTCGTGGTAAGTCTTCAGGTGACTTCTAAACCTTCATAGACTTGGTCACTCGGCGATCCACAATTCCTCTTGGATGCTCAGACCATGACGCCTAACCGTCTGGAGGATACACAGTCCTCAAAGGTAACAAGCGTCGGTTCCACACAGGAACAATCTCTTCAGTGATGCTCAATCACTTTGGGTTTGTAGGTGTTTGCATCATTTGGGTTTTGGGTGTTTCCTCACTTGATGATTTTCGCTCAAAGTCCTCGGAGGATGGGATGCTCTCAATGACAAGTGTCGGTTTCTCGGAGCAGCCAACCAGCTAGTGGTTGTAGAGGCGGCTATTTATAGCCTAGGGAGCAACCTGACATGATAAGACATAAATGCCATTCAATGATATGACCGTTAGGTAGGAAGATATTGTCGGACAGCTGGCACGTAGCATAGCAACGGTCGGATTTGAGGTTCAAATTCCTCAGGGCTATCATGTTCCTCACTGTGTAGGCAATCAGCACTTGCGAATTCCTAACTCCTCGGTTAGAACAAATTTCTCGAGACGGAAGATCTTCGCCCTCGTCATTGAAGAAATTGGTGAACGATATGAGATTCCCAATGGCTTCACTCGAAAGGATTTGGTAGGTGTAGGATTTTGAGATGAGCATCACTTGGAAATTAGTTTCCTTAGTATTACCTCAACCCCCTTTAATAGTATGGTGTTTTCTATTACTCAAGAAAGAGAAAATTAAACTACAAACAAAAGTCTTCACGCTTCATAATCCTCGCATGAATATCAAGTCTTCAAGGTCACAACAATTTCTTCACTTTCAAAATCTTCAGGATAACCAAAGTCTTCAGCTGAAGACATACATTTTTAAGGGTCGACTTTCATCGTAAATATCAAACTCCTCATCGACTTATAGAGCACATGTACACTCACAAACATATTAGTCCCTTAACCTATAAGTCTTCAATACACCAAAATCACTAAGGGCACTAGATGCACTTACGTCTTTGAAGTCCCGGTTCTAGGCCATAAAGCATGGCACCTCGAACTACTGAGTAGTCATTAGATCGAGCTTGCCGGGACGTTCATAAAATCTACATCAGCTCCTCAAAGATATATCATCACCTAGCGGTGCATCAAGGACATAATTCTTACGTGCGGCAATGAGGATAATCCTCAAGTTACGGACCCGATGCGTGTAGTTGCTACCATCATCTTTCAACTTAGCTTTCTCTAGGAACGCATTAAAATTCAGGAGCAGTAGCTCGGACCTTTGATCTACAACATAGATATGCAAAATTATAAGACTAAGTTCATGATAAATTAAGTTCAGTTAATCAAATTACTAATGAACTCCCACTTAAATACATATCCCTCAAGTTATCTAAGTGATACGTGATCCAAATCAACTAACCCATGTCCGATCATCATGTGAGATGGGGTAGTCATCAATGGTGAACATCTCTATGTTGATCATATCTACTATATGACTCACGTTCGACCCTTCGGTCTCCAGTGTTCCGAGACCATGTCTATACATGCTAGGCTCGTCAAATTTAACCCAAGTATTCTGTATGTTCAAAACTGTCTTGCACCCGTTGTATGTTGTGACGCCCGGATAATCAAGCTATAGTAACCCTCTAGTAATGATGCCTTGTCACCGCTGTTACTGTTGCTAATCTCGCGTTAGTTCGAAACCATTCGAACTCAAATTCAAAATCAACCAAACAGTAAATGTTTTCAAATATTAAAACTAAAATGTTCGGGTTTTGCCAGATAATGCATAGGTAATTATGGTTAGAAATCACACTTTTATAAAAGGTTTATATGCTCCAAAATAAATAAACATCAACAAGATAAATTAATTAAATGCCTTTTGTATTTTGTAAAATATTAAACAATTCAATTTAGCTGTCCAAATTAATGTGGCAGTGGTATATTTAACATACTAAATTTAGGTGTTGTTCTCACATTCTATAAAATTGAAATAAATTAAAATTTGAAAGAAACATAAAAAGAATAAATAAAAGGGAAAGAATGTAAAACAAAAGGAAAAATAAAAACACACACACACCCCTCTCACTGGGCCTTGGCCCAGCTGGCCACCGGGCCAGCCAGGGCAGCCCACCTCACTCCCCTTAACCCCATCGGCAGAAACTCGAGATCGGGGGCACGAACTCGACCCAATGACATCGCCGTCGCCCGGAGCCACGTCGCCGACCAACGCCCCTCGCCGGACCGCCTCGACTTCCTCTTCCTCCCCGACGAATTACCCGAGCAGGAACGCCTCTGCATCGTCCCCTACATCGTCTTCTTCAACCCACGGCCACCGCACGCCGTCGCCGATTTCATCGCCGCCGAGCCTCCCCCGAGCCCGCTTTGCACCTCTACAGGCTCAACGTGAGCCCTTGCTTCCTCCCCTCTCTTTCCCGTCCCCGCTAGCTTCCCGTACGCGCCGCCCCTAATCTTGCCCGAGCTCGCCGCCGCGTAGCTTGTCGCCGGCGCCGTTCTGGCGACCAAACGGCCCCGTGCTGCTGCCCATCTACTTCGCCGCATCGAGTAGGCCACTCCTTGCCCCTTAGCTCTATTGTGCCCACGTCTCTGTCCTACATCGCTACTGCGCTGCTGCCACCAGCGCCCATGCATTGCGCTTGCCCGTGAACTCCCTGCTGCCGCAGCTCCGCGCGCCAAGACCGCCTGCGGCGGCCGGCGCTGCGTGAGCCCCCTTTCGGTGGCGGTAGCGCGTCCACGGCGTGTGGCGCTTCGCCGGTCCGGCCCGATTAGCCTCGCCTCGCCTTGACCCCTTACCGCGCGCGCCGTGTGGCCAGCCCGCACGGTTCGCCGATCGGCGGCGTCCGGCCTTCGGTGCCGTGGCGCCCGACTCGCTATGGCCTATGGGGCGCAGACAGTTGGGCCCAACCCCCAGAACGAAAACAGTTTAAAAGAAAAAGAAAAAATTAAGAGTAAAATTAAAATTAATAATATAATTAATTAATTAACTTAATTAATCCTCTTAATTAATCTTGTTAATTAACCTTAATTATCTGATTAAATAAACAGTCCATGACGAATGGGATCCACATGTGCATTGACCCAGTCAACAGACGGTCGACTGATGACATCATGCTGACATCACGCTAACATCATAATTGCAATTCTCTAATTAAATTAATTCTGTTAATTATAAAAATGGATTAAATCTTCTTAAATTAATATAAAATAGTCCGTAACTCGGATGAAAATACTTTGTAGCTGAAAGTTGCTCAGAACGACGAGACGAACCCGAATACGCAGTCTGTTCGTTCGCCACACATCCTAGCATAGCAAACGTGCAACAATCCACCTCAGGTTCATCTGTCCGAAAACGACGAGACAAACCCGGATGTTTTCCCCCTTCGCCAGTAGCACCTAATACTGCGTTAGGTCACCCCTAGCACCGTGTATTGCCATGTTATGTTTTGTGATGCTTTGATTGCTCTATTTATTGTGTTCCCCCTCTATTACTTCTTTCCGGTAGACCCCGAGACCGGTGCTGATACCCCGTGATCGGCTACATCGGCGATGACCCCCTCCTTGCCAACGCAACCAGGCAAGCCCCCCCCTTGATCACCTGATATCGCCTATTCCTTCTCTCTACTGCTTGCATTAGAATAGTGTAGCATGTTACTACTTTCGGTTAATCCTATTCTGCTCTATAGCGTGTCATTGTTGCTACAACTGTTGATACCTTACCTACAATCCTAAATGCTTAGTATAGGCCCTACATTCTTGTCCGTCTGCCATGCTATACTATCGGGTCGTGATCACTCGAGAGGTGATCACGGGTATATATGTACATACATACTATCCAGATGGTGACTAATGTTGGGTCGGCTCGTAAAGTACCCGCAAGTGATTCAGATATGGGGGTTGAAAGGACAAGTGGTTCCATCCAGGTAGTGGTGGACCTGGGTTCCCGATGGCCCCGAATGCTACTTTGTGGCGGAGCGACAGGGCAGGTTGTGACCACCTAGGAGACATGTGGGCCTGGGCCTGGTCGGCGTCCACGGTTACTTTAAAATAACACGCTTAACGAGATCTTGGTATTTGATCTGAGTCTGGCCACTAGCCTATATGCACTAACCAACTACGCAGGAACAGTTATGGGCACTCGACATCGTGGCATCAGCCGAAGCCTTCTTGACGTCAGCAACTGAGCGGCGTGCGCCGGGTTGGACCGCGTAATGCAACTTCCTTTGTAATGGAGGTTGCTAGGTCTGCTCAACGGCCGTGTTCGCAACATGCAGATGTGCAATGGGCGATGGGCCCAGACCCCAGCGCGCTTAGGATTTAGACCGGCATACTGACCCAGGAAAGTGTGTCCGGCCAGAGGGATCGAGCATGTTGGGTTATGTGGTGCACCCCTGCAGTGAAGTTTATCTATTCGAATATCCATGTCCCTCGGTAAAAGGACGACCCGGAGTTTGTACCTTGACCTTATGACAACTAGAACCGGATACTTAATAGAACACACCCAGATAAGTTCTAGAGACAACCCGGTGATCGCTTTCCCACAGGGCGATGAGGGGAGGATTGTGTTGGGAACATAGTAATTTCAAAAAGTTTCCTACGCACACGCAAGATCATGGTGATGCATAGCAACGAGAGGGGAGAGTGTTGTCTACGTACCCTCGTAGACCGAAGCGGAAGCGTTGACGCAAGCGTAGAGGAAGTAGTCGTCGTCCTCCGGTCCAACCGATCCAAGCACCGTTACTCGGCACCTCCGAGTTCTTGACACACGTACAACTCGATGGCGCACCCGATCTCCGATCCAGCAGAGGCGCGGGGAGGAGTTCCGTCGGACGACGGCGTGGTGACGATCTTGATGTTCTCTGTCGCAGGCTTCGCCTAAGCACCGCTACAATATGACCGAGGTGTAATATCGTGGAGGGGGCACCGCACACGGCTAAGGAGCGATCTCAATGATCAACTTGTGTGTCTAGGGTGCCCCCTACCCCGTATATAAAGGAGGAGGGAGGAGGAGGCCGGCCCAAGGGGTGGCGCGCCCTAGGGGCAATCCTACTCCAAGTAGGTTTGCCCCCTTCCTATTCGGAGTAGGAGAAGGAAGGAGAGGGGGAGGAGAGAAGGAAAGGGGCGGCCCCCTCCCAATTCGGATTGGGCTTGGGGGGGCGCCTCCCTTGCTCCTTCTCCCTCCCTTCCAATAGGGCCCAATAAGGCCCATATACTTACCGGGGGGTTCCGGTAACCTCCCGGAGCTCCGGTATATTCCCAAACTCTCTCGGAACCTTTTCGGTGTCCAAATATATCCGTCCAATATATCAATCTTTATGTCTCGACTATTTCGAGACTCCTCGTCATGTCCGTGATCACATTCGGGACTCGAACAACCTTGGTACATCAAAATACATAAACTCATAATATAAGCATCATCGAAACCTTAAGCGTGCAGACCCTACGGTTCGAGAACAATGTAGACATGACCGAGACATGTCTCGGTCAATAACCAATAGCGGGACCTGGATGCCCATATTGGTTCCTACATATTCTCGAAGATCTTTATCGGTCAAACCGCATAACAACATACTTTGTTCCCTTTGTCATCGGTATGTTACTTGCCCGAGATTTGATCGTCGGTATCCAATACCTAGTTCAATCTCGTTACGCAAGTCTCTTTACTCGCTCATGTACGTCATCTCATAACTAACTCATTAGTTACATGCTTGCAAGGCTTAGGTGATGAGTATTACCGAGAGGGCCCAGAGATACCTCTCCGACAATCGGAGTGACAAATCCTAATCTCGAATTATGCCAACTCAACATGTACCTTGGAAACACCAGAGAGCACCTTTATAATCACCCGATTATGTTGTTACGTTTGGTAGCACACAAAGTGTTCTTCGATGGCGGAGTTGAACAATCTCATAGTTGCAGGAACTTTGTATAAGTCATGACGAAAGCAATAGCAAGTATAATAAGCGATCAAGTGCTAGGCTAACAGAATGGGTCATGTCAATCACATCATTCTTCTAATGATGTGATCCCACTAGTCAAATGACAACACATGTCTATGGTCAGGAAACATAACCATCTTTGATTAATGAGCTAGTCAAGTAGAGGCATACTAGTGACCATAGTTTTGTCTATGTATTCACACATGTATTATGTTTTCGGTTAATACAATTCTAGCATGAATAATAAACATTTATCCTGATATGAGGAAATAAATAATAACTTTATTATTGCCTCTAGGGCATATTTCCTTCAGTCTCCCACTTGCACTAGAGTCAATAATCTAGATTACATAGTAATGATTCTAACACCCATGGAGTCTTGGTGTTGATCATGTTTTGCTCGTGAGAGAGGCTTAGTCAACGGGTATGCAACATTCAGATCCGTATGTATCTTGCAAATTTCTATGTCTCCCACTTGGACTTGGTCCCGAATGGGCCAGGCGTCTCTTGATGTGCTTGGTCCTCTTGTGAAATCTAGATTCCTTTGCTAAAGCAATTGCACCGATATTGTCACAGAAGATCTTCATTGGTCCCGATGCACTAGGTATTACACCTAGATCGGAAATGAACTCCTTCATCCGACTCCTTCATTTCTGCTTGAAGCAGCTATGTACTCCGCTTCACATGTAGATCCCGCCACGACGCTTTGTTTAGAACTGCACCAACTTACAGCCCCGTTTAATATAAACACGTATCCGGTTTGCGATTTAGAATCGTCCGGATCGGTGTCAAAACTTACATCGGCGTAACCATTTATGACTAGCTCTTTGTCACCTCCATATCGAGAAACATATCCTTAGTCCTTTTCGGTATTTCGGGATGTTCTTGACCGCTGTCCGATGATCCACTCTGGATTACTTTGGTACCTTCTGCTAAGCTTATTGCTAAGCATACGTCGGTCTGGTACACAACATTGCATACATGATAGAGCCTATGGCTGAAGCATAGGAACATTTTCATTTCTCTCTATCTTCTCATTGTGGTGGGGCATTGAGTTCGACTCAACTTCACACCTTGTAGCACGAGGCAAGAATCCTTTCTTTGCACGATCCATATTGAACTTTTTCAATATTTTGTCAAGGTATGTGCTTTGTGAAAGTCCTATTAAGCGTCTTGATCTATCTCTATAGATCTTGATGCCTAATATGTAAGCAGCTTCACGAGGTATTTCATCGAAAAACTTTTATTCAAGTATCCCTTTATGCTATCCAGAAATTCTATATCATTTCTAATTAATAATATGTCATCAACATATAAAACTAGAAATGCTCTGAGCTCCCACTCACTTTCTTGTAAATCTGAGCTTCTCCAAAAGTCTCTGTATAAAACCATATGCCTTGATCACACTATCAAAGCGTTTATTCCAACTCCGAGATGCTTGCACCAGTCCATAAATGGAGCGCTGGAGCTTGCACACTTTATCGACACCTTTTGCATCAACAAAACCTTACGGCTGCATCATATACAACTCTTCTTCTAGAAATCCATTCAAGAATGCAGTCTTGACATCCATTTGCCAAATTTCATAATCAAGAAATGCAGCAATGGCCAACATGATTCAGACAGACTTAAGCATCGCTACGGGTGAGAAAGTCTCATCGTAGTCAACCCCTGAACTTGTCGAAAACCTTTCGCAACAAGTCGAGCTTTATAGACGATAACATTACCATCGCGTCGGTCTTCTTCTTAAAGATCCATTTATTCTCAATGGCTTGCCGATCATCGGGCAAGTCAACCAAAGTCCATACTTTGTTTTCATACATGGATCCTATCTCGATTTCATGGCCTCCGGCCATTTTGCGGAATCTGGGCTCATCATCGCTTCCTCATAGTTCGTAGGTTCATCATGGTCAAGTAACATGACTTCGAATAGGATTACCGTACCACTCAGTGCGGATCTTACTCGTAGACCCACGAGGTTTAGTAGAAACTTGATCTGAAGTTTCATGATCAATATCATTAGCTTCATCACTAATTGGTGTAGTTGTCACAGGAACCGGTTCTCGTGATGAACTACCTTCCAATAAGGGAGTAGATACAGTTATCTCATCAAGTTCTACTTTCCTCCCACTCACTTCTTTCAAGAGAAACTCCTTCTCTAGAAAGGATCCATTCTTAGCAACGAATGTCTTGCCTTCGGATCTGTGATAGAAGGTGTGCCCAACAGTCTCTTTTGGGTATCCTATGAAGACACATTTTTCCGATTTGGGTTCGAGCTTATCTGGTTGAAGTTTCTTCACATAAGCATCGCATCCCCAAACTTTAAGAAATGACAACTTTGGTTTCTTGCCAAACCACAGTTCATAAGGCGTCGTCTCAACGGATTTTGATGGTGCCATATTTAACGTGAATGCGGCCGTCTCTAAAGCATAACCCCAAAATGATAGCGGTAAATCGGTAAGAGACATCATAGATCGCACCATATCAAGTAAAGTACGATTCTGACGTTCGAACACACCATTTCGTTGTGGTGTTCGGTGGCGTGAGTTGCTGAAACTATTCCACATTGTTTCAAATGTAAACCAAACTCGTAACTCAAATATTCTCCTCCATGATCGGATCGCAGAAATTTTATTTTCTTGTTACGATGATTCTCCACTTCACTCTGAAATTCTTTGAACTTTTCAAATGTTTCAGACTTGTGCTTCATTAAGTAGATATACCCATATCCGCTTAAATCATCTGTGAAGGTGAGAAAATAACGATATCCGCCACGAGCCTCAACATTCATCGGACCACATACATCTCAGTATGTATGATTTCCAACAAATCTGTTGCTCTCTCCATAGTACGGAGAAGCGGTGTTTTAGTCATCTTGCCCATGAGGCACGGTTCGCAAGTACCAAGTGATTCATAATCAAGTGATTCCGAAGTCCATCAAGTATGGAGTTTCTTCATGCGTTTTACATCGATATGACCCAAGCGGCGATTGCCACAAATAAGTTGCACTATCATTATCAACTCTGCATCTTTTGGCTTCAACATTATGAATATGTGTATCACTACTATCGAGATTCAATAAAATAGACCACTCTTCAAGGGTGCATGACCATAAAAGATATTACTCATATAAATAGAACAACCATTATTCTCGATTTAAATGAATAACCGTCTCGCATCAAACAAGATCCAGATATAATGTTCATGCTCAACGCAGCACCAAATAACAATTATTCAGGTCTAAAACTAATCCCGATGGTAGATGTAGAGGTAGCGTGCCGACGGAGATCACATCGACTTTGGAACCGTTTCCCACGCGCATCGTCACCTCGTCCTTGGCGATGCTCGCTTATTCCGTAGTCCTGCTTTGAGTTGCAAATATTAGCAATGTAACCGATATCAAATACCAGTGCTACTACGAGCTCTAGTTAGGTACACATCAATAACATGTATATCACATATACCTTTGTTTACTTTGTCATCCTTCTTATCCGCCAAATACTTGGGGCAGTTCCGCTTCGATGTCGATCGCTTGCGGTAGAAGCACTCGATTTCAGGCTTAGGTCCAGACTTGGGTTTCTTCTCTTGAGTAGCAACTTGCTTGCCGTTCTTTTGAAGTTCCCTTCTTCTTCCCTTTGCCCTTTTCTTGAAACTAGTGGTCTTGTTGACCATCAACACTTGATGCTCCTTCTTGATTTCTACCTCCATGCTTTCAAAGATCGCGAAGAGCTCGGGAATAGTCTTGTTCATCCCTTGCATATTATAGTTCATCACAAAGCTCTTGTAGCTTGGTGGCGATGATTGAAGAATTACATCAATGACACTATCATCGGGAAGATTAACTCCCGGTTGAATCAAGTGATTGTTATACCCAGACATTACGAGTATATGTTCCTTGTGAACTATTCTCCTCCATCTTGCAGCTATAGAACTTATTGGAGACTTCATATCTCTCAATCCGGGCATTTGCTTGAAATATTAACTTCAACTCTGGAACATCTCATATGCTCCATGGCGTTCAAAACATCGTTGAAGACCGGTTCTAAGCCGTAAAGCATGGCACCTTGAACTATAGAGTAGTCATCAGCTTTGCTCGCAGACGTTCTTAACGTCGTCGGTTACATCAGAAGCGAGTTCGGCACCCAGCGGTGCTTCGGGGCGTAACTCTTTTGTGCAGCAATGAGGATAATCCTCGAGTTACGGACCCGATCCGTGTAATTGCTACCATCATCTTTCAACTTTGCTTTCTCAAGGAACGCATTAAAATTCAACGAAACAACAAAGACGAGCCATCTATCTACAAACAAACATAGACAAGCATGATACTATCGGTACTAAGTTCATGATAAATTTAAGTTCAATTAATCATATTACTTAAGAACTCCCACTTAGGCAGACATCTCTCTAGTCATCTAAGTGATCACGTGATCCAAATCAACTAAACCATAACCGATCATCACGTGAGATGGAGTAGTTTTCAATGGTGAACATCATTATGTTGATCATATCTACTATATGATTCATGTTCGACCTTTCGGTCTCGTGTTCGAGGCCATATCTGCATATGCTAGGCTCGTCAAGTTTAACTCGAGTATTCTGCGTGTGCAAAAGCGGCTTGCACCCATTGTAGATGGACGAGAGCTTATCACACCCGATCATCACGTGGTGTCTCGGCACGACGAACTTTGGCAACGGTGCATACTCAGGGAGAACACTTCTTGATAATTTAGTGAGAGATCATCTTAAAATGCTACCGTCAATCAAAGCAAGATACGATGCATAAAGGATAAACATCACATGCAATCAATATAAGTGATATGATATGGTCATCATCATCTTGTGCTTGTGATCTCCATCTCCGAAGCACCGTCGTGATCACCATCGTCACCGTAGCGACACCTTGATCTCCATCGTAGCATCGTTGTCGTTCGCCATCTATTGCTTCTCGACTATCGCTACCGCTTAGTGATAAAGTAAAGCAATTACTGAGCGTTGCATTTCATACAATAAGCGACAACCATATGGCTCCTGCCGATTGCCGATAACCGGTTACAAAACATGATCATCTCATACAATAAAATATAGCATCACGTCTTGACCATATCACATCACAACATGCCTGCAAAAACAAGTTAGACGTCCTCTACTTTGTTATTGCAAATTTTACGTGGCTGCTACGGGCTTAGCAAGAACCGTTCTTACCTACGCATAAAAACCACAACGATAGTTTGTCAAATAGACTCCATTTTAGCCTTCACAAGGACCGGGCGTAGCCACACTCGGCTCAACTAAAGTGAGAGAGACAGACACCCGCCAGCCACCTTTAAGCACGAGTGCTCGTAACGGTGAAACCAGTCTCGCGTAAGCGTACCGTAATGTCGGTCCGGGCGCTTCATCTCACAATACCGCTGAACCAAAGTATGACATCTTTGGTAGGCAAGTATGACTTATATCGTCCACAACTCACTTGTGTTCTACTCGTGCATATAACATCAACGCATAAAACCTAGGCTCGGATGCCTTTGTTGGGGAGCGTAGTAATTTCAAAAATTTCCTACGCACACGCAAGATCATGGTGATGCATAGCAACAAGAGGGGAGAGTGTTGTCTACGTACCCTCGTGAGACCAAGCGAAGCGTTGACGCAAGCGTAGAGGAAGTAGTCGTCGTCCTCCCGGTCCAACCGATCCAAGCACCGTTACTCCGGCACCTCCGAGTTCTTGACACACGACAGCTCGATGGCGCACCCCGATCTCCGATCCAGAGAGGCGCGGGGAGGAGTTCCACAAGACGGCGTGGTGGCGATCTTGATGTTCTCTGTCGCGAGGCTTCGCCTAAGCACCGCTACAATATGACCGAGGTGTAATATCGTGGAGGGGCACCGCACACGGCTAAGGCGATCTCAATGATCAACTTGTGTGTCTAGGGTGCCCCCTACCCCGTATATAAAGGAGGGAGGAGGAGGAGGCCGGCCCAGGGGTGGCGCACCCTAGGGGGCAATCCTACTCCAAGTAGGTTTGCCCCACCCCCTTTCCTATTCGGAGTAGGAGAAGGAAGGAAGAGGGGGGGAGAGAGAAGGAAGGGGCGGCCCCCTCCCAGTCGGATTGGGCTTGGGGCGCGCCCTCCCTTGCTCCTTCTCCTCCCTTCCACTAAGGCCCAATAAGGCTCATATACTTACCGGGGGTTCGGTAACCTCCCGAACTCGGTATATTCCCAAACTCTCCCGGAACCTTTCCGGTGTCCTAATATATCCGTCCAATATATCAATCTTTATGTCTCGACTATTTGAGACTCCTCATCATGTCCGTGATCACATCAGGGACTCGAACAACCTTGGTACATCAAAATACATAAACTCATAATATAAGCCGCCATCGAAACCTTAAGCGTGCGGACCCTACGGTTCGAGAACAATGTAGACATGACCGAGACATGTCTCGGTCAATAACCAATAGCGGGACCTGGATGCCCATATTGGTTCCTACATATTCTCTGAAGATCTTTATCGGTCAAACCGCATAACAACATACTTTGTTCCCTTTGTCATCGGTATGTTACTTGCCCGAGATTTGATCGTCGGTATCAATACCTAGTTCAATCTCGTTACGGCAAGTCTCTTTACTCGTTCATGTCGTCATCTCATAACTAACTCATTAGTTACATGCTTGCAAGGCTTAGGTGATGAGTATTACCGAGAGGGCCCAGAGATACCTCTCCGACAATCGGAGTGACAAATCCTAATCTCGAATTATGCCAACTCAACATGTACCTTGAAACACCTGAGAGCACCTTTATAATTACCCGATTCGTTGTGACATTTGGTAGCACACAAAGTGTTCTTCCGGTAAACGGGAGTTGCACAATCTCATAGTTGCAGGAACTTTGTATAAGTCATGACGAAAGCAATAGCAGTATACTAAACGATCAAGTGCTAAGCTAACAGAATGGGTCATGTGGATCACATCATTCTTCTAATGATGTGATCCCACTAATCAAATGACAATACATGTCTATGGTCAGGAAACATAACCATCTTTGATTAATGAGCTAGTCAAGTAGAGGCATACTAGTGACCATAGTTTTGTCTATGTATTCACACATGTATTATGTTTCCGGTTAATACAATTCTAGCATGAATAATAAACATTTATCATGATATGAGGAAATAAATAATAACTTTATTATTGCCTCTAGGGCATATTTCCTTCAGATCACCGGGTAGGATTATGTTGTACGATGTTACTTGGTGAACTTACCATCTACTCCCATCTACTGCTGCAAGATGGAGGCTGCCAAAAGCATAGTCTTCGATATGATTAGCTATCCCCCTCTTATTCTGGCATTCTGCAGTATAGTCTACAGATATTATCCCTTTATACAGATACCCATGCATATGTAGTGTAGATCCTTGCTTGCGAGTAATTTAGATGAGTACTCACGGTTGCTTTGCTCCCTCTTTTCCCCTTTCCATTCTTTTCAGACGTCGCAACCAGATGTTGGAGCCCAGGAGCCATATGCCACCGTCGACGACGACCCCTACTACACTGAGGGTGCCTACTACTACGTTCAGGCCGCCGACGACCAGGAGTAGTTTAGAAGGATCCCAGACAGGAGGCATGTGCCTCTTTCGATCTGTATCCCAATTTGTGCTAGCCATCTTATGGCAACTTGTTTAACTTATGTCTATACTCAAATATTGTTGCTTCCGCTGACTCGTTTATATTCGAGCACTTGTATTCGAGCCCTCGAGGCCCCTGGCTTGTAATATGATGCTTGTATGACTTATTTTACTTTTAAAGTTGTGTTGTGATATATTCCCGTGAGTCCCTGATCTTGATCGTACACGTTTGCGTGCATGATTAGTGTATGATTGAATCGGGGGCGTCACATATGTGAACGTAGAGTCTATCACACCCGATCATCACATGGTGTCTCGAAACGATGAACTTTCGCAACGGTGCATACTCAGGGAGAACACATATATCTTGAAATTTAGTGAAGGGATCATCTTATAATGCTACTGTCGTTCTAAGCAAAATAAGATGCATTAAAAGATAAACATCACATGCAATCAAAATATGTGACATGATATGGCCATCATCATCTCGTGCTTTTGATATCCATCTCCAAAGCATCGTCATGCTCTCCATCGTCACCAGCTCGACACCTTGATCTCCATCGTTGCGTCGTGGTCGTCTCGCCAACTATTGCTTCTACAACTATCGCTAACACATAGTGATAAAGTAAAGCAATTACATGGAGTTTGCATTTCATACAATAAAGAGACAACAATAAGGCTTCTGTCGGTTGCCGATAAATTACAAAACATGATCATCTCATACAATAACGTATATCACATCATGTCTTGACCATATCACATCACAACATGCCCTGCAAAAACAAGTTGACGTCCTCTACTTTGTTGTTGCAAGTTTATGTGGCTGCTATGGGTTTCTAGCAAGAACCGTTCTTACCTACAGAAAAAACCACAATGGTGATTTATCAAGTTTGTTGTTTTAACCTTCTTCAAGGACAAGCCGCAGTCAAATTCGATTCAACTAAAATAGGAGAAACGGACACCCGCCAGCCACCTTGATGCAAACTAGTTGCATGCCTGTCGCTGGAACCGGTCTCATGTACGTGGACATGTAAGGTTGGTCCAGGCTGCTTCATCTTACAATACCACTGAATCAAAATAAGAAGTTGGTGGTAAGCAGTATGACTATCACCGCCCACAACACTTTGTGTTCTACTCGTGCATATCATCTACGCATAGACCTGGCTCGGATGCCACTATTGGGAAATGTTGCATGGAAAACAAAAAAATTCTACGCACACACAAGATCTATCCATGGAGATGCATAGCTACAAGAGGGGAGAGCATCTTCATACTCTTGAAGATCGCTAAGTGGAAGCGTTAATCAACGCGGTTGATGTAGTCGTACATCTTCATGATCCGTCCTGATAAAGTACCGAACGTGTGGCACCTCAGCGTTCGGCACACGTTCAACTCGATGACATCCTCGCTTTCTTGGTCCAGCAAGAGGGACAAGTAGTAGATGAGTTTCGGCAGCATGACGGCGTGGTGACGGTTGGTGATGAAGAACAATCTCTGCAGGGCTTCGCCAAGCACTACAGAAACTAGACGGAGGATAAACTAGAGGGGACAGGGTTGCCGGCACACGGCTTGGTGAATCTTGATGTCTCGTGGGTGCTAGCCCTGCCCCTCTATTTATATATTGAGCCTTGGGGTCGAAACGTGGAGTAAAAGCCTCCTCAAAGTCGGTTTTGCCCGAAAGGCAAGAGTCCTTCTCGAACTCCAAGGCTAGACGCCAGGGTTCCCGGCGTCTGGACCCAGACGCCAGGGTCCCTGGCTTCTGGCCCCTGGCTAAATTCATTTTGCAATTTCCAAAAGCCTTGTGGGCTTTCCACTTTGGCCCAAATAAAGTGTTCCGGTACCCAAACATTTCGGGAAACATCCGGAACCCCTTCCGGTGAATTCTGGAACCCTTTCGGAGACCAAACACTATTATCCCATATATCAATCAATACCTCCGGACCATTCCGGAGCTCCTGGTCATGTCCGTGATCTCATCCGGGACTCCGAACGACATTCAGTCACCAACATACATAACTCATACAATACTATATCGTCAACCAATGTTAAGCTTGCCGATTCTACGGGTTCGAGAATGATGTAGACGTTACCAAGACTCTTCTCTGGTCAATAACCAATAGCAGGACCTGGATGCCCATATTGGTTCCTACATATTCCACGAAGATCATTATCGGTCGAACCTTTATGACAACATACATAATTCCCTTTGTCTGTCGGTATGTTACTTGCCCAAGATCCTATCGTCGGTATCTTCATACCTAGTTCAATCTCATTATCGGCAAGTCTCTTTACTCGTTCTGTAATACATCATCTCGTAACTAACTCCTTAGTCATTTGCTTGCAAGGCTTCTTATGATGTGTATTACTGAGAGGGCCCAGAGGTACCTCTCCCATACTCAAAGTGACAAATCCTAATCTCGATCTATGCCAACTCAACAAACACCTTTTGAGATACCTGTAGAGCATCTTTATGATCACCCAGTTATGTTGTGATGTTTAATAGTACACAAGGTATTCCTCCGCTATCCGGGAGTTGCATAATCTCATAGTCGAAGGAATATGTATTTGACATGAAGAAAGCAATAGTAATAAACTGAACGATCATTATGTTAAGCTAACGGATGGGTCTTGTCCATCACATCATTCTCCTAATGATGTGATCCCGTTATCAAGTGACAACACATGTCTACGGTTAGGAAACCTTAACCATCTTGATCAACGAGCTAGTCTAGTAGAGGCTTACTAGGGACACAGTATTTGTTTATGTATTCACACATGTATTTAAGTTTTACGATCAATACAATTGTAGCATGAATAATAAACCTTTATCATGAATAAGGAAATATAAAATAACAAGTTTATTATTACCTCTAGGGCATATTTCCTTCATTACTGCTAGCATCAACCCTGGAATCGAGCCAGATAGTTGATGCCGAGGAGAGTAGTGATTTGTACGGCACATTCTCTCGCTCGCCTAAGTCCATTGGGCATCAGGCGTTGGCCATGGAGCATGGAGTTTCAGATGTTGCTACCCTTCCATCATCTGCGACCATCGAGCAGGTGATGCCTGTGAGTGGCATGGCCACTGAGCCAAGTGAGTTGGCACCTATGCTCTCATCGCAAAGGAACTTTGTGACTTGCGCACTAGCGTGGAGGTTGCTAGACCTGGTTTGGGCAGGTCAATTGTTTGCCTCTTGACGTGGACGCCAATAAGGGGCAAACAAAAGAAGCTGGGCAAATGCAAGAGTGGTGTCATTGGCAAGGCGTCTCTGGTTGCTTGATGGATGATCTTCGGTCTCTTAGCATGTCCTCTTGGATTGGAAGGTGCATGATATCTTGTGTCGAGGTGTTCTTGTCAGGATTCACTTGGCATAGGAGCAGTGTCGGGGTTTGTGGATGTTGTGCATTCGGAGAGTTTGGCAAGGGCCGACTGTGCGGTTGTGAAGTTTCTTGCCATGTGAGTAGTTGGTCTATGCTTCGTTTGTATAGGTTTTCACCTAGTTTTGCCTAAATTAACTCGACAATTCTCTTCTTCTTAATTGATCGATGAGGCAAAACTTTTACCTCCGTTTAAAAAAATGGTGTTTGTCGTGTACAAGTTCTGCAAGCGGGCATAATCACTAGCTAGCTGCTAGCGTTCATGCCTCACTCCTCTGCATGGGTGTTTGAATTTGAGGCCCGCAGGCGATGCCCGATGCACTTGGGCTGTATTTTTTCCTTAACTAGAAATCCTCATTCCAATAATGCAAAAGGGCTAAAGCTTTAATCTCTCTCAATAAAACTCCATTGGGGTTGTTGATCGCCTCTGTAGGAGATTAGGATTGCACGATGTATTGCTCTCGTGCATAGACACGTATATATGATGTACAAAGGTGGGCCACGGATCTCAACTATACAAGGAACTAGAAGACGGGCCCAGTACACAATATGCACATAACACATATACTCAACACCCCCCCCCCGGCAGTCGAAGCGGCATCGTGGCTGACGCAAAGACTAGACCGGAACTCCTCAAATGACGCCGTAGGCAAGCCCTTGGTCATGATATCGGCAAATTGTTGGGAAGTAGGGACGTGTAAAACACGAATATGGACAAGGGCCACCTGTTCCCGAACAAAATGAATATCTAACTCAATATGCTTGGTTCGTCGATGATGTACCGGGTTAGCAGAGAGGTAGACCGCCGAGACGTTGTTGCAGTAGACCACCGTGGCACGGTCAACAAGACAAGAGAGCTCCTGAAGCAGCTGGCGAAGCCACGAACACTCGGCGATGGTGTTGGCCACCGCACGATACTCAACCTCAGCACTGGAACGAGAGACCGTAGGTTGCTGCTTGGATGACCACGAGATAAGTGAGGGTCCAAGGTAGACACAATAGCCCGAAGTGGTGCGACGAGTGTCTGGGCAGCCCGCCCAGTCTGCATCAGAGTAGGCGGTGAGGGCAGTGTCAGCGGAGGCATGAAGTGTGACGCCAAGGTCCATAGTGCCACAGATATAGTGGAGAATCCGCTTGACAGCAGCCCAGTGAACGTCTCGAGGAGCATGCATATGAAGACACACCTGCTGCACGGCATACTGGATCTCCGGTCGAGTCAGGGTGAGGTATTGGAGAGCACCAACGATAGACCGATAGAAAGCAGCGTCCGAAGTAGGAGAACCATCCATGGTAGAAAGTTTGGCCTTTGTATCAACACGCGTAGCGGTAGGCTTGTAGTTAAGCATGCCGGCGCGCTCCAGGAGCTCGTGGGCGTACTTCCGCTGATGAAGGAAGAAGCCATCCGGACGGCGCACCACCTCGAGACCGAGGAAGTAGTGCAAAGGACCTAAGTCCTTGATGGCGAACTCAGCGCGAAGACGAGCCGTGAGCTGACTGAGGAGACCAGCCGTACATGTCATCGGGATGATGTAAATCGACATAGAGCGACAAGTAGGCCGTGTCGAGCCACGATGATAGACGAAGAGCGAGGCATCCGGCGGGTAAGCGAAACCAAGCTGGTGGAGAAAGCGCGCGATGCGCTAGTGCCAAGCGCGCGAACTGCTTGAGTCCGTACAAGGACCTCGGCGAGCACTGCGTGGTCGGGAAGCGCGGGTCAACAAACCGGTGGGCTCTTTGGCGAAGACACGCTCCTCGAGGTGACCATGGAGGAAGGCATTGGAGACGTCCATCTGGTGCACCGGCCAAGCACGGGAGACCACAAGGTGGAGAACCGTGCGTATCGTGCCGGGCTTGACGATCGGAGCGAAGGTGTCCGTGAAGTCGATGCCAGCACGCTGTCGGAAGCCACGAACGACCCAGCGCGCTTTGTAGCGATCAAGGGTACCTTCAGGACGGAGCTTGTGTTTAAAGACCCACTTCCCGGTAATCACGTAGGCGTGCCGTGGACGGGGAACAAGCTGCCACGTCCGGTTGCGCAACAGGGCGTCAAACTCCTCTTGCATCGCAGCCATCCAGAGCGGGTCACAAAGAGCGGCTCGAACGGAGGACGGCAATGGCGACGGCTCAGAGGTGGACGCCGCATGGACATAGTCATCCGAGGCCTAAGCGAGCTCGGTGAAAAGACTTCATCTGGGCGCGGGTGACCGGACGCCACAGCGCCGGGTCGCCGAGGCCCACAGCGCCGGGAATCGCGGCGCCGAGGCGCCGGGCGCCTAGAGCGCTGAGGGCAAGGCACCGAAGTGTAAAGGGCATGGCGCAAATGTCGGGGCGCGGGGTGCCAACGCCTTGGTGGAGGAGGCGCCGCATGCGAAGCGCCTCAAAGCGGGCGGGCTAAAGAAGCGTATGGCGCCAGGAGAAAGCGTCGAGCCCTCGTCACGGTGGCGGGAGGAACAGCCGAAGTGCGTGGTGAAACGGAAACACATGTTCATCAAAGTAAACGTGCCGGGAAGTGAACACACGGTGGGAGACGGGATCATAGCACCGATATCCCATAGAGTTGGAGGGGTAGCCGATAAAGATGCAAGCGACAGAACGAGGTGCGAGTTTGTGGGGAGCGGAGTCAGCAATGCTAGGATAGCAAAGGCACCCAAAAATCCGCAAGCCATCATAAGATGGGGGCGTACCAAAGAGAAGATGGTGATGTGCATAGTTCCACCGTGGGCGGCAAGGGCGAAGGTTAAGGAGAAGAGAAGCAGTAGCTAGTGCGTCCGGCCAGAAACGAGGCGGCACGTTAGCATGGAACAGGAGCGTGCGAACGCAGTCGTTCAGAGTGCAAAGGACACGTTCGGCTCGACCGTTCTGCTGGGAAGTATACGGGCATGTGAGACAAAAAATTGTGCCGTGATGCGACAGAAATGTGCGGAAAGCAAGGTTGTCGAACTCTTTTCCATTGTCAGTCTGAAGAGCAAGGATGGGATGCCCAAATTGCGTGCTGACATAGGAGTAAAAAGCCGTCAAGGTGGAGAGTGCATTCGACTTTCTACGCAAAGGAAAAGTCCACACATAATGAGAATAGTCATCAAGGATAACTAGATAATATAAATAGCCCGAATTACTAGGAACCGGAGAGGTCCGCACATCACTATGAATCAATTGAAAAGGAAAAGAAGCGATGGTGGTGGAGTTATTAAACGGGAGGCGAACATGTTTGCCGAGACGACATGCATGACATGTGTGATCCTCTATCTTATGGCAACTGAAACTGAAACTCCTAAGAATATGACGGAGGGTGACGGGGTTGAGATGGCCCAAACGAGCGTGCCAGATATCGACGCCGGCGGAGAGAGCAACCGGTGCGGTGGTGGAGGTGGACGGCGAATGCACCGGATAGAGCTCGTCGAGGCTGTCACATCGGTGAAGTACCATCCTGGTTCGAGCGTCCTTGACACAAAACCCAAGCTCGTCAAATTCAACGAAGAATGAGATTTTCACGAGCTAAGCGATTTAACGGAAACAAGGTTCTTAATAAGATGAGGTGACACAAGTATGTTAGACAAAGTAATAGGCATGGAATTGGGAAGGAAAGAAGTGTGCCCGACATGTGTGATAGGGAGTGTGGGGAACCGTCGCCGACAATGATGCGTGATCGGTGGTGTGACGGGAGTGAAGGAGGCAAGATTACCAGGATGAGCAAACATGTGAGCCGTAGCCCCGGTGTCCATGTACCAATCATCACCTCCGGTGTAGTTGTTCGGCGTAGGAGCGGCATGTAGTGCGGAAAGGAGCACCGGGTCCCAGGGCGCCGACGGCAGGGCCGGCGAGGGGGACGGAGACGCCATGGGGAGGCCATAGCCACCGCTCGGCAGCGGCGGTGGGTACTCTCCAGACGGAATGGGAAGCAGCCCTCGCTGTCACTGCGGTGCCGAGTAGGCCGGATGACCCGCCGGAAAAACTTGTTGTCCGCGGACGAATCTGCAGTGTTGGGCGTCGTCGTCTGCTTGCCAATGGCGAAATCTTCGCTTCTTTGACGACCCCACGATACACTGAAGCCCCATACAGGCGCCTCGAGCGCCCGCGCAGCAACAAGGGTTGACGGTAAAGCAGCGCCAATGACGGGCGACAACGGATCGGCCGAGAAGCGCCCGGCGGTGGGCGGCGGCATCGTCGCCAATGGCGAAGAGAGCGAGTCGTGCGACAAGTCGGGGCAATTTGGCGAGGGCGCGCCGTAAAGCGCCGCGGCGGGATGGCGATTCTGAAGCGAGGCTATATGCCGTAGGTGTGGCGGTGGAGCACTAAATCCGGTGCTCGTGGGCTTAGAAGATCGAGCTCTCGGTGCATGCACATGCATGTGACGCGACGTCATGTTACTGGCTGCGGTGATTGTGTTGGCGATGGAGAAAAGCGGCGATCTTTGGGCGGCGAGGGCCAGACGGGCGAAGCGAATTTGGATGGGTCGCGCGACGCGACAGTTTACTCTGGACTAGGCGGCGGCAGCATGACGTGACGACGCGTGAAGGCGACGCTGGAGGCGAATGTGTGGCGGCTGGTTTGGAGAACGCACATGGAGTCGGCGGCGCGCGCGCGTGGTATGTGCAATGTGCGGTGAGGAGCATGCGATGGCGGAAGGTGGGTTTAGAACCCTAAACCGATCTGAGTGTAGGAGATTAGGATTGCACGATGTATTGCTCTCGTGCATAAACACATATATATGATGTCTAAAAGGTGGTAGCGGATCTGTTATACAAAAACTGTAAGAACCGCCCAAGACACAATATGCACATAACACATATACTCAACGGCCTCAACCATCTGCTTCAATCATGACGTTGGCCATACTCCATTCTTGTTTGTTTCAATCCACTTGGCCTGGGTGGGCTAGCAGATTACCACTAGCATGGATTCTTCTTCTGCTACTAATATGTTTCCCTTTCGACGTTTGGTTCCGGCCAAGCCGCAACATTACATAATGATGACAGCGGCGCAGCCAAAAGAAGAAATAAAAAAGAGCTAATTATCGTGCTTCAATCTGCCAAGTGAGCTCACACTGTTGACTCGAAGAAGACCACCACGAAATTCCCAATCTCGCGCGTGCTCCTGGATCTTGTAAACCTCTACAAGAAGGCGGCGCGAGTAACCTCCGGTGGCCGTCACTTCTGGGCGGACGGCCATCAAGAATGGCCGGCGGCGACCTGCTCAGCCTGGCGGCGGTCTCGGCCGCGGTGACCGCGGCCATGTGCTACGCCCGTTTCGCGGCCGGGCGCCTCCGCCCGGGCCTGCCCCGCCTCGCCGCGTTCCTCCCGGTGCTCGCCGCCATCCCGTTCCTCCCCTTCGCCTTCCACGCCATCCACCCGCGCGCCATCTCCGGGTTCTTCCTCGCCTGGCTCGCCGAGTTCAAGCTCCTCCGCCTCGCCGCCGGCCAGGGCCCCCTCCACCCATCCCTCCCGTTCCCCGCATTCGTCGCCGTCGCCTCCGGCCCCGTCAGGCTCCGCGACGACGGGCCCGACAAGGCCCAAGGCACGTCGTCGGGCCAGGACCTCGCCTCCTCCGCCGTCATGGCCGCGCTGCTCGCCATCATCGTCTCGCTGTACCGGTACCAGGAGGTGATGAACCAGTACGTCCTGCTCACCCTCTACGCGTTCCACGTGTACTTGGCCCTGGAGCTGGTCCTGGCGTCGGCGGCCGCGGCGGCGCGCGCGCTGCTGGGCATGGATCTGGAGCCGCAGTTCGACCGGCCGTACCTCTCGGCGTCGCTGCGGGATTTCTGGGGACGGCGCTGGAACCTGTCGGTGCCCGCCGTGCTCCGGCCGTGCGTGTACCGCCCCGTGCGTGCGCGCCTGGGCCAGCCCGCGGGGGTGCTCGCGACGTTCCTGGTGTCCGGGCTGGTGCACGAGCTCATGTTCTACTACATCACGCTGCGGCCGCCCACCGGGGAGGCGACGGCCTTCTTCGCGCTGCACGGCGCGTGCGCGGTGGCGGAGGCGTGGTGGGCGAGGCACGACGCGTGGTGGCGCCCGCCGCGGCCGGTGGCCACCCCGCTGACGCTGGCGTTCGTGCTCGTGACGGCGTTCTGGCTCTTCTTCCCGCCGATCACGAGGCCCGGGGCCGACAAGCTGGTGATCGCCGAGTGCGAGGCGGCCGTCGCGTTCGTGCGGGACGCCGGCGCCTGGGCGGCCGGCTCCGTCCGGTCGGTCTGGACCGGGCGCCCGTAGTACGGAGACGGCGGGTGCGTCACGCCTGATGCGCCCGCGAAGAATGGCTCGTTGCTCAGGCGGCAATTTTTGTGTGCATTGCGCCTTCGGCTGTCGATTTGCTATGAGTTTATTACTCGCTTGTCGCACCAATGAACTGACGATGATTGACAGTACCAATGGCACACCCAAAATACGGAGCATCAGATCACACCGCCAGCATAGAAGTGTCCCAATCAAATTTGTTTCAAATCCATATAAATGTCCCAATCCAAATTTGCTTCAAATCCATGCATTTAAAAAGTTATTTATATAGCATTCAGGTGCAGGCCATGTAGCCTCTTTCCTATCGTTCCTCAGCACCAAACTGCTGCCGAATGTTCCATACCTGAACATGTACATACTCCTCATCTTTTCAAGTTACGTACAGTACATTTCAAATCGCCCAACATAGGCAAACAAGCACCTGTATGTTCCCGCGATGCAAAAACTAGGTATCACGCACTGGCGCTCAAAACACCAGTTCTCAGTCTGTCACCGCTGATTGCCCTCGCCAGGGCGACCGACAATGAATACTTCATCTCATGGCCTCGGCCTCTTCATGTCTCTCTCGGCGCTGCGGTCATTGCTCCTGTGCTCGTGCGCGTCCTTCCTCTTCCGGTTGTCGGGGCCAGGAGAGCGGTATTCCTGGCCGTCCAGGGACAGCTCGCCCTCTTCTGTGTTCTCCGCCTTGCGAGCCGTGTTCTGGTGATCCTCCCGGTGCGCGGGGTGGGGCCAGCTCTGCCTTCTGTCGTGTTTTTTCTCGTCCTCAGCAGCCAACTCCACGCCATGTTCCAGCTCCCTCTCAATTAGGTCATCATCATCCATGACGTCCACTTTCCTACCAGCATCGCCTTTCGACTTCCTCCGCTTCTCCAGCGCAGCTTTCACCTTATCCTTATCTATCTTTTTCATCGCATCCATCATTGATGAGGACATGTTGGTGCCTTCATTGCTGTTGGCAGTGCCATCCCTTGCTTCACTCTTGGGTATCCTCTGGTTCGAGTTCTGCTTTTCAGGCTGAGGGTGGTCATGCCCGTGACGGCCTGGTACGCTCGGCTGTCTAGGTGCTTGATGAGTTTCATGGGCAGGAGGCTCCTCAGCTTTCACAGGAGCACGCTGATTAACCACACTTGCAGAGCTGCCTTCGGTATCATTTCCTTGTGAAGGTTGTGGTCCAACACGGTTCTGCTCGTAGAGCTCCAACATTTGGTTGCTAACCTCTGAAAACAAATGTCACAAAAATATAAGAATGGTTCTTTGGTATGCATGTTACTTCGCAACAAAGAGCATAAAAATGGAGTAAAAGGAGCATCAGTTCTATAAAATTAGATATAATAACGGGCAATACTGCTCAGTACCGTTGGAAAATCCCCAAGCTGAAAAATGCAGTCTGCTGCTTTGCAGGTGGTCCCAGGCCCCACATGCCATCCACATGTTAGATGTAATTTCCAAACTATACCTCATTGTGATGCTACTAAGCAAATTTTCTGTATAACAGAAATGACAACAGACAAGGGCTACCAGAAAAGTTGTCCTCCAAGTCAACACTCAACACCAACAAAAATACCTCAAGTTCCATAAATAAGGCTACCAAATACAAGTTCATAACAATGTGTTCCTATCATGGCATTCCCTTGTGTATCCGTATCCCAGAACAATAATACTCCCTCCTTCCCATTTTATTAGGCGTATTAGCTTTTGCATGCAGTGCCAATATGTAAGACACATGCAGTCAATTTTCTCTGTAGAGTAGTCATTGAGGATCACTAATTTCCTGAAGATGGTCACAAGAGATCGTGCATGCCACCTTTCTTTTTTTATGAGTCGTGGACGCTTCCTGCTAGGATGGCTCAACTAGGGATAAGTGTTTCGTTAATTTCCGTGCTAAAACTAATACGCCTAACAATATGGGAAGGAGGGAGTACTCCGTTTAAAAAAGGAGCACATCTTAACAACAAGTCAACAACTCGCATACCAAGGAGTTAAGAGGGGTTGTTTATTAGGCTTAATGCATTTGCTCATGGAACCGCTTGTGATATGTATATCAGTTTTGCTAAAGCACATCTAGACGTATTGCACATCTAAGTCCTACCTCATTGATCTCCTGTGGAGATTCGTGTGGGTATTTTATTTTTATTTTTTATGTTTGATTGAGTTACTTAGATGTGCAATAACTAGGACACAATATAATCCTGCATGCATTGGCTTGCTGCCCCTCGATTTCCTAATACACGCTGTAATGTGAAAAAGACGTAAAAAAAACTAAGACGAGCTTGCTCAAATTATGGAGAGGGAGTACTCTGTGCACATCACGAAACTCCTTGTGTCTCTGACCTAACCAACCTAGTTCCAGTATCATTTCTGAACAACAATGGTGATGAAATTTTGGCCATCCAATCTCATAAGCGCCTAAAGCATGGGAACAATTGCTGCTTGCTTTCAAAGGCGTTTAAACTACTATCCTTAAGATAATGAATAGTAAAATTGTGCAAATATGCAATACTGACTTTGTATCTAGAGACCAACCTTCCAACTGCCGTGGAGTTACATCAAACTCTTGCCACCAGACCTTTTCCCCGTCTGCTGGAAGCTTGACTTTGAGGAACTTTGCAGCAAGGAAGATTGCGCCGGCCGCAATATGATGGGGCTTAAATTGCAGGCAAAGCGAAGTGCGTAGCCTGTACACCCCTTTTAAGGTATAGTAAATAGGCATAATGGGGGATTACTATTTTTGTAAGGATAAGGGTAATTTCAGCATACCCATCATTGACAAAATTCCAGGCAACTTGAGCAAGTGCATTTTGAGCAACCTTGAATTTTTTTATTGCTTCAACCAAAGGCTTGTAAGGGTGGTGCACATTCATGTCAAAACCAAGTGTTACAAGCACAAGGCGCTCCCCGATCAAAAGAAGTTCCTTCTGTTGTTCATACACTTCCTACACACGACAACACAAACCATTCTTGTCACATACTCAGGAAATAAAAATGCACCAGCTATAGAAGAGCTGCAGCTTTATGTTGTGAGGGAGAACAAGTATAAAAAAGATGATGTGTGGTATCAAGAGAATGCTCACAAAAATAATCTCACCTTCTGCTTAATTCGAGCAACTGCAGCAGGATCCTTTTTGTGGATGATCTCATAAGAGATGAGTACGACATCCTTCAGGGGTCTAGGTGTTTCTTCAACTTTACCCGCCAAGAACATGCAAACTGTGGCTATTGTCTGCAGATTATAATGATTACATTGATAATTTGCAACGTAAAGTTGAGTATAAGAAAAATAATACCCCTAACAAATACTCCCTCCGTCCCAAAATATAAGAACATTTTTGACACTAGCATAGTGTCAAAAACGTTCTTATATTTTGGGACGGAGGGAGTAATATATTGCAAGCAGCATGCTCTATATTGTACGCTATCCAAGAAAAAAAATACTTGGGGCCACTTTGATTCACAGTATTTCTAAAGCAAAGGAATAAGAAAAACACAGCAATAGAGTGTCATGTCATCTTCAATACCCCAAAAGCATAGGATTCTTACAAGAGGTTGGAGTAGATGTAAATTTTCCTTCGAAATCTGTTGATTCAGGGAGAGAGGAGTACCTGCAGTGTGAGTGTGAGTGTGTGTGGCGGCTCTCTCTGGGAACGGGAGGACTGGATGCCCCTTCTAGGTCAGCTTATCCTCATGGGCTTGGGCCCTAAGTGATACATATGATGGGCTTGGGCCCATACCGGTTCAACACTCCCCCTCAAGATGGGTGGTAGATATCTATCATTCCCATCTTGTCACATGCCAAGTTACAGTCCTTTGTTCCTAGTCCCTTTGTCAAGCAATCTGCAAACTGCTGCCCAGAACTGACATGACCAAGGCTGATGATCCCAGCATCAAGTTTCTCCTTAATGAAGAAGCGATCAATTTCCACATGCTTTGTCCTATCATGTTGAACTGGGTTATTAGCAATGGCTATAGCTGACTGATTGTCACACCACACCTTCAAGGGGCCCTTCCTCAGAAGTTTCAACTCGCTCAGTAGGTACTTCACCCAGAGCATCTCACACAACCCTTGAGATAATGCTCTGTACTCAGCTTCTGCTGTTGATCTAGACACAACTGTCTGTTTCTTGCTTCTCCATGACACCAAATTTCCTCCCACAAACACACAGTAGCCAGAAGTTGATCTTCTATCATCTTGACAACTGGCCCAATCAGAGTCACTATAGCCATCCACCTCAAGATGTCCACTCTTCGCAAACCACAACCCTTTACCCGGAGTCCCCTTCAAGTATCTCAGAATTCTGTGCACAATATCAAGATGCCCACTCCTTGGTTCATGCATGTATCTGCTCACCACACCCACGGCATATGTAATGTCAGGCCTGGTATGACACAAGTACAATAACCTCCCAACTAATTTCTGATAATCTTCCTTATTCACCAGCTCACCTGATTGAGCTGTCACTCGATGATTTTGTTCAATCGGCGTAGGGGCTGCACGACATCCCATCATGCCCATGTCACTCAAGAGATCCAAGGTGTATTTCCGTTGGCACAAAGATATTCCCTTCTCTGTCCGAGCCACTTCAATGCCAAGGAAGTATTTTAGGTTGCCCAAATCCTTTACCTCAAACTCCTTGCTTAGACACCCCTTCAATCTCTCTATTTCCTCCTTATCATCTCCAGTGATGATAATGTCATCCACATAAACTGCAAGGATGGTGATCTTCCGATCAGAGAGTGAGTGTTTGTAGAACACCGTGTGGTCACCATTACATTGACCATACCCCATAGCACGGACAGCACATCTGAACCTATCGAACCAAGCCCTCGGCGATTGCTTCAGTCCATACAAGGATTTCTTCAGCCTGCATACCTTCCCCGTGGTCTGTGAAGTACCAAAACCTGGTGGTATCTCCATGTACACTTCTTCCTCAACTCACCATGCAAGAAGGCATTCTTGACATCTAATTGATGCAACTTCCACCCAAAGTTTGCAAAGACAGAAACCAATATCCTTCTTGTGTTCATCTTTGCCCTTTGGAGCAAGCGTCTCGTCATAGTCCATTCCATAAGTTTGACTATATCCTCTCGCGACCAATCGGCCTTATACCGTTCCACCTTCCCTCGGGATTACGCTTCCTTGTATAGATCCACTTACAACTCATCGCTTTCTTTCCCGCGGCAATGTGGTTAGCACCACGTCTTGTTTTTCCTCGGTGCTTCCAACTCTTCTATCATCGCTTCACGCCACTTCGGATCTTGCTTTGCAGCCTTCCAATCCTTTGGGATTGACACGGTTTGAAGAGAGGCAACAAACACTCTATAGGAAGGAGACAAAGCCTCATAAGACACACAATTTCCAATGTCATGATCATCAAAAACTTCGTGGTAAAGCCTTACATGCCGCTTCACGTGTCCCCTTCGCAACGCAATAGGCATTTCCACCATGTCGGATGAGCTTGCACCATCGCCTTTGTTGCTCCCCCGCACTTGCTTGCTCCTCCTGCACAAGTGGTTGCCGCCGTGAATAGACCGGGCGTGTGTCGGATGAGCTATGCACTTGCGGCACTTGTGGCTGCCGTCGAGAGTACACTAGGGAATATTCGCCACCGATCGGAGCAGGGTGGAGATTACCAATCTGAATGGAACCCTTGTTGGTGGACTGAACACGCACATCACCATCGGTGAGAGTACCAACAGAATTGTACCCACAATTGGTGGACTTGAACACGCACATCATCAATGTTAGTGCCCACGAATCCTCCCGAGTGTGAGACACAGCCTTCTCCCCTCTTGACCATCACGCATGAGTGTAAATGGTCAAGCTCTTGAAACAACACACTTAGATCTGTTGGCTCACCATAGAATGGCTCGGACTCCACGAAGGTTACATCCATCTTGACAAACCTGCGTTTCTCGAGGGACACCAACATTTATATCCTGTGACTAGAAGAATAGCCGAGAAAAATACACTTCTTTGCTTTCATGGATCAAGTTTTCCAACGGAAGGACGGTGATCACGAACAAAGCAGTCTTGCCAAACAATTTTGGGGAACAACAAACTTAGTTTCTCCATATACTAGCTCACACGGAGACTTCATGCTTAGTATTCTTGATGGTGTCCGGTTGATCAGGTATGTGGCTGTCATCATTGCTTCACTCCACAAGAATTTGGGCACATTCATCGTAAACATCAATGACCGAGCAACCTCAAGAATATGCCGATTTTTCCTTTCCGCCACTCCATTCTGAGGAGGGGTGTCTGGGCATGAAGTTTGATGAAGAATACCTTGATCAGACAAGTAGGCCCCAAATGTGTTGTTCACATACTACATCCCATTATCGATCTGATCACCGCACTGCACTGGCGATTCTTCACCAAGGCATGGAAATTGAAAGCAAATAAACACCTCATCTTTGTGGCGCATCAAATAAATCCAGTCATACGAGAATAGCAATCGATGAATGTCACAAAGTATTTCATTCCATTCATTGATACAACTGGGCTCTTCCATACATCCGAATGAATAAGCATAAAAGGAGATATGCTCCTAAGCCCCTTACTCACATATGAGGCTCGTGTGTGTTTGGCATATTCGCAAGCATCACATGTCAACTTGCCCTTGCCTATCCCCACATAACATCCGGAAAGATTCTACTCATCTTATCAAAGATACATGTCCCATCCTACGGTGATGGATCATCGCCTCCTTCTCCTTGTCCTCCATGGTCGCAAAGACACACCAAGTCCATTTGCACCTCACGGTCCATGTGCAGAGCCCCTACGCTGGTGCCGTCCCAAGCTATGCAGCTCAAATGCTGCCGCTCTGAATCACGCAACCAAATTTGTCAAGGATCACACGACGGTCAATTTGATCAATTAGGCACCTTTGAAGGAGACCAAATTGACAGAAAAGCGGCACATGTAAAAGCGAGGACGGGGAGATGGTGGAGTGCACTTGATCGTGCCAACCCCTATGACAGTCTGGTTTGTGCCATCGCGATTTGCATAGTGCCCGTGTGAGACGGAGGGTGCTTAGTGTAAGACTCAAACACGCAAGATTTACTAGCAACATGCTTAGATGCTCAGTCGAGAACCCTCTGGAGCACTCCCGATAGAAGCAAGAGATGCCTGCTCGGATTACCTTCATCGGTGGAGGCCCAGAGAGCAAAGTCTCCATAGTCGACATCATCGCATCTTTGCCTTTTGGCGTCCAGTGTCTCCGCCATTGTCATGTGAGCCCTCCGATCCCCCAGAGTGTCTGAGTAGCCACCTCTGCCCTAAAGCTGACCCTTGAGGTCCACGAGTATCCACCTCTGCCTCTAGCACTCCTGCCTCTGCCAGTTCCCCTCCGTTGTATCCCCGCCTGCCACGAGTTGGACCGCCCACTTCGGTGACACGCCTCCCCAGATATGACATTTGTTGGGATCGCTCCACTCCATGCGCTCGGTGGATCGCAAATGTCGAAGGCAGCACGACCTTCATGTGCGCATGCTCAAGAAATAGCCGCACCTCCTCTTGAGACATAGCAGCAATAGTCTCCTCAATAGAGGCGGGAGAGGTTGGTGCAGCGGGGATGCCCTCACGCCATGAAAACAACCTCTAAGCCCTCCAGCAGGTTTGGACTGCGCTGCGTGCAATCCACTTGCATACGACTCGATGCAAGCCGCATCGTAGAGTTCGTGAGGGTCGCGATTATCTGCTCGCCCACAAAGCTGCGCACTCGCCACATATGTCATCATCGACATGTCGCCGCCTTGATGCGTGGATCGATCTTCCCTCAATCGAGCAATTAGCATGACATTGCCCTTACACGAGTACAAGGTGGGCGAGTCGTCCATATCGCGGCGGATGTGGATAGCCCTCCACAGGCGCCCAATGGGGCACCACCGAGTTGACAACCAGCCAATGAGCACGAGTTTATGACCTTCCATCTTTTTCCTCGGCAGTAGTCTTGTCTCTGGTTCAACAACAACACCCAACAAGTGCCCATCAAGCTCCTACATTCCACGACAAAGAGCGCCCTCGGGACCATTTCGGATAATTGGTAGCCCTCTAACTTCATGTCCATGGGCGATAGATTCGATCTTGAGCCACTTCGTCGAGCGATGGCCCAGACTTGACTCCTCGAAGATCTTAGCAAGCTTCTCGAAAGCCTCAAGAAGGCTGTTGGCTCGGCCATCTTGATCGGGAGGAGTGGAAGCAAGAACACTCGAAGAGCCAGAATGAGACACGGCCTCTACACACCCAACAGCGGCAGCCCACGGCGTGTAGAGACCGACCACCACGATGGCGACCAGCAACACCTCTTCCTCCCAAGGAACAAAGAAGAAGAGCGGCGGCTCGGGACCACCTCTCCTACCTCCTCCCCGCGCCTCGCGCGAAGAAGCTCTGAAACTCCAGAAGCACCTCGCTCCTCCTTCGCGCATGGGCAAAGACTGCGCAGCCTTGGTCGCGAGTCCTCCGTCTCTGCCGCGTCGGCCGTGACGGCCAAGACAGCCAGCCGCCGACCACTTGTCGCAAGAAGAAGCGTTGATGCGCGACCGTCGTCGCCCGAGCAGCCAGCGCCGCTCTCGCCGGATCCCGCCGCCTCGCCCGGCCCGGCTCGCCGTCCGTCGAGCCCCCGCCAAACGGCCTCCGATACCATGTTGATTCAGGGAGAGAGGAGTACCTGCAGTGTGAGTGTGAGTGTGTGTGGCGGCTCTCTCTGGGAACGGGAGGACTGGATGCCCCTTCTAGGTCAGCTTATCCTCATGGGCTTGGGCCCTAAGTGATACATATGATGGGCTTGGGCCCATACCGGTTCAACAAAATCTAATGCAAATAAATAAAGGGAAATCCATGTAGATTGCAATCCTACGAACCAAACGACCCACATAGGCACAATCCTAAGGATTAGAATCGTCTAAAATTCATTAAGAAATCATTTGAACCAAAGATGCCCTATAGTGTTAGCCTGCATGTCTTTCCTGCAGAGCCAAACAAAATTTACCATATCATGGAATCCAATAAGAACATGTTCTACAGGCAACAGCAAATCATTTATTCTTCTCTTTCACGGTATGGGTGGCGAGCATCAATGTTTGAATACACTGCCTACCATGCATAGAAAGTGATTTACAGATAAACTAGAAAATATGTTGTTTGATAACAGATATATAAGCTCATAAAAATTTCAGCAAGGCTTACCTGTCTGTCATTTTTGGCATGAGATTGACGAAGGAAAAAACGATGACAAAATACTATAGCTGTAGCAATTGTTACTTGGGGCCTACATAATGAAGTAATTCATCAATAAGGAAGAAAATACCATAAACAACGATCAACCAACCCAAGAGAGCACAAATTATGCAGTAATACAAAGGGGTCTTTACTGCTTCATAGACATTCATGGAGCAAATGTTCTAAGGGCACATAAAGGCCAGTAAAACAGTAAATAGGGTTGAATATTTACTGTTTCACCTAAACAAGGATGTCATCGGCCATTGTTGCATGCCCTATAAAAACGAGTGGGCTAAAAGTAACAAATCAATGAACATAACACTGGGGTAAGGGCCAATATGTTAAGAATTCTCTAGAGTAAAAACTCAAAGAATATAAAGGGACTATATATTAAGAACTTATTCCTTAAAATGCCGTGTGCTGATGAAGAAAACATCAACCCTTTTTAAAAGGAAAAACTGAGTAACAATATGTTAATAACTTGTTCCTAAAATGCCATGTGCTGATGAAGAAGACATTTTTAAAGGTAAAACCTGAGTAGTAGTGTCATCACAGGCATATCTAGCAACTTCCAAACATAAATATCAGATTCACAAGCATGTGCTAGCAAATCTCTCAGCTGAACAAATAACATATGGCTTGACAATTGAGAGCTTTACCATCAAATTATTCAAATCAAATAGTGCTATATTATCTCTGAATGTTGTGACAGAAATAAAGTTAAGATACAAAGCTAACAAGCATGGAGTGCACATAAATGCTCAAAAATGCTTAGGCAGAAGAAAAACTGGACAGGTCAAAGATCAGATAATTATCAAATATCTAACATAGTACATATAACGCATGATTAAATAAAAACATTTAGTCCACATAATCAAGTAAAATGCCAGGGAAAAGCAGACAAGTTTTTCTGGATGGGGAAATGATTAAACTAGCACTTGAGCAGTCAGCATGCTTGGCAACTTATCATGCAAGGACACTATGCTTATTTAAAACCTATGAGTCATGTTCCCTTGATCACCAGAGGTGATGCTTGTGTGATCTTCTGAACATCCCTGACATCTTTTGTTTTTAACAAACGTACCTCACAGTGTATACTTTAGCTATTCCACCCATCAAATATAACCATTAAATGTATGTTGATTTGCAGCCTAAGAGTGTCCGAGCATGTCAGACACTTGCCTAACTAGGTCAAACTAGCCTTAACGGTGTGACACAAAGTGTGTGAGGGTTTGGCTTCCAACTAAACAGGCCCTGACAATCTATCCGTAAAGGTTATAGAACATAGTCATAAAAAAATGCAATCATTTATGCTTTAAGTGTGCACTGTACTTTCCTCAGATTTGGAAAACAAATGAGGGGGACGCCAATCATAAAGTATCTCAGATATTCTTAACGGGAAATGAGAAAGAAACAAAAAGAAATTAAGATATAGGAAAACATCCAGTTGTTTGCTGAAACTTGAAAAGAACTTTCAAGATTCAAATAATACTGCTAAAACATCAGGTATATTACTCAGTAAAAGATGTAACAATAAAATATCCATGGTACAATATATTCTTACACTTTCAGCCTCATCCCGAAATCCTGAAGGAAAGTGCAGTATGACTTGCGAAGGTAAGACTCCTTCTTTAAATCAATACCATCTCTCCTTGAAAGGGAATTCTCTTCTATTTCTTTTCTACTAAAATACCACGAAGCACCAAGTTGGTCACCTTCCACACGTCTATCATAGGGAGTTGTATAAGGGCTGTTCTCTACAATTCCATGATGTGAAGAGTCACTAGTCTGCATGATATCCATCTATGATTTTCTTCTTTTCTTACAAAAAAACCTGGCAAAGAGAGAGAGAGATAATGTCACCATTGCAAACTTAGTACCATATAAGCATACATAAATGGGACGGAAGGTGCAGCTATGCATGTAGCAAACTGCATATATATTTTGGAATTTAACATACAGTAAGTTGTGAGGAGCTAAAGGCATCAAACTATATTCCCAATATATGCAAAGGATGGGTGCTACATAATAACAATGAATCCATACAGCTTTGATTAACTGCTTGTCCTGTCCTTCATGGAAACCCAGTAATTCAAACAATTTGTGACATGTGGAATATAACGAACGGAAGGGGTTTCTTAATTACAGCAATGAGTCGGGACCAGGAGGACCACGTGAAGGCTCCAAATCTCGGCTTGCGTCGGGGGCTCAGGGCATTGGCGGGAGATGCTGGCGGCGGTGGCGGTGTGTCAGCGCTAGGCTTAGGTCGCTATATGCAAGAGGAGACGGGTCGAGGCGATTTTTCCATCCGGGTCAGCTGAGTCCAGTGGTATTTGCGGGTAATTCTGAGCAACTCAGCGTTTGGCTAGATCTGGAATCCTGGAATCCCTCGCTCCAGAAATTTGCATATGCCTAGCCCAGATCTACCAATTCAGCTCATAGAGTTATATCGTTCGGGGCAGCTCCATGTGCTCCGCCCGCAGAGTTGGGAGCCGGAGGGCTACGGAACGGGGCCTTAATCACCCCATAAATCAATTTTTATTTCCAAAATTAAGTTCATTACAATTCATGATCGGTAAAATCAACTTCAAAAGCAATAAATACTGCAACACAAAGTGTGCTCCTGCCAAATACGAGACGTAACAAAATGCAATACCCACGGTTCAGATTTTTCTGATGATCATGAAAGCCAAATATCAAATCCTTCGACAAACTTGTTACAAGCAGACAATGGTAGAGAAAAGGTATCTTCATAGTTATTGAGTAGGTAACCCAACGTGAAACCTACTGGAGAGTTCAGTTTGCAAGTATGTATTGTGTTCTCAAGGTGTTTTCCCAGCTACCGATCAAAGCACGACTAGTTAGTAGCTTTACTGAATGTTGGAACTCAATACATGAGCAAAATTTGACCGCCTAACTGACATTGTGCAGAAGGGATTAAACTAGATTATAAATCTGATAAGTTTAAACAGAACCAATCCCACTCTAGACTCCACCCCAACGCAAAAGTAACACAATAATCTAAAGTAACACAACACTAGCTGCACATTTTTTTATGCAACTGTGGGAAACTCCAAAACTCTCAATTTACTACTTACAAACCCTTTTTTTACAGTATATGTCTGGTTTCGTGATGAATTCCCTGGTTTCGATCTGATCCGAACATCCTAATGGCCTAATCTTATTCCCTGACTCTTCTTTTGCATGCCTCGCGCAAAAAACTCTCTTTTTACAGTATCTCACATGCAAACCTTATTAGTATGATAACGTCCAATTTGCCTTGTCCATCTATTGCATTCCAAATTAATCAGTACACACTATAAAGAAAACCGAATCTGGCACCAAATTGACGCAGACTCGGCAGATTACAGGCATTTATCAAAAGTAATGGGTCCATACCTTGCTCGGCAGAGGTGGAGCCGGTGCTGATGAGAGGTTGCTGGAGGGGCCGGCTGGCGGGCAGCTTCCGGAGGTCGTCGGGAAGAAGCAGAGGTGACCTCCGGCCGCCGTCGTCGATGGGTCGCGGACGAGGCGTGAAGGGTGTGTGCGTGGAGGGCTGGGGGCGAGGAAGATAAAAAATCAGGCGGCGGCGTGATATTGCCTGTGGCCGGCAACGGAAGGGGAGCGGACGGGGCGGCGGCACAAACCCTAACACCGCCGCATCGCCTCTGAGGTCGCGTGCGACGGGGAAACGGGGGGAGGGTGGGATTACGGGAGGTGTTTTTTTTTTCTTTGACGGGACGGGAGGTAGTTATGAACGATAAGCGACGGTGTTAGCAAATAAGCCGGAAAAAATCTGCTGGTTTTTTCATAGAAGAGTCAAAAAAATAAATCTTTTGGTCAATTATATACAGACAAATTATCAATGGATACATTTTCAGATAAACAACAAAGTACATACTATGTGATATTATCGAGACCATGTATCTCAAATTCTTGTGGAACTAGATGACGCCCCGCACGTTGTTGCGGGACTTCCTACCTTTCATGTATAGATAAGATGAAAAGCCTATATATTGAATAAGTGAGAAGAAAATATGGCTTGAAATGTTGAACTACATTTGCATGTATACTTTTACTAAACTTCACTCTTGACTTAAAATTAACTATTGAAGTGATCCAAGAAATAAAACGATTGATCTATGCTTGCCAAACTATTTATCAGAAAGGGTACTACCATGTAAAATTCCCAACACCTGCAACAATCAAGAGAACTAATTGAAGATTATTGCAATGCTGCAACGAGGGAGTTGTTGAACCCTTCATGCAGGCCAATAGGGACGGTGAGCGCAGTGAAGGTAGCTGAATACAACGACGACATCCACTGGAACTGCACTAACTGATTCACGTCCACTGGTTTACTTGTGTACCTACGCGCATAGGAACCCTGTGATAGAGAGCTTGGATCACCAAGGAGTAATGCTGATTTACACACTTTGTGTCTCTTTCAGGTTTACCAGGTGCCAGGCAAGCCCAACAGAAGTGACATCAATCTGAGCAACGATCTACAGCCAACATAGATGCATGTGATTTCCACCGGCAAAGAAGAAACCAGCCCATTAAAAGTATTAAGGATGTATATGTATCCTTCTCATTTATTATTGGGATTCTTGTCAAGTTGTACTTATCAAACATGTTCGCTTTGGAAAACTGTGTTACAAAAGTGAAGTACGTGAAATAAATCGGAAGTTGTTGTATGTAGAGAGATACGCAGCCAATACACAACTACACATACACTAGGAAACACGAAGGATACACACCTAAATAGGATTAAGTGATTTTCTCCAACGAATCACCGCCTACAAGTGAACTGAAAATTTCATTGATGCTACCACTAAATGCAAAGAGAGGGATCAGCCAGAGGCGTTACAGATGGTGGTTGCCATGAGCAGCGCACAGACTATCGAGGCGAGCTTCCCAGCGAAGTGCCGGCGCCGCTTGGCCGGCTTGGTGCAGAAGGCGAGGTAGGGCGGGTATGGTGCGACAAGAGAAAAATCATTTGGTGAAAACCCTGATTGACTGGGTGATGGCGAACGCGAGAATGAAGACGAGGAGTGGGGGACAGCAGGGAGTTGCCAAATACAGCCATGTAGGAGAAGAGAGAGACACTGTGGGCGGTGGTTGTACGACGGTGGCAGCGTCTCCCACCGATGGCCTGCTGATTCTAGAAGCTTCCAGCCTCCGCCTCCTCTTCTAGACCTGTACCAGAAGCGATGAGCATCAAAGGCTAGGCTTGAATATGACAAATCCTCTCGAGCAGAAGCGATACTTGTTGTGGGGGAGAACAAATGCATCTTATTCCTCCATTTATTCGGTGGAGAAGAAAAGACGCTGGTGTGTAGAAGATGAAGTGATGGATGGAAAATCAACAGGTGGGGGAGTTAATTGGGAGATGATAGGGCTGTATCACCACAAACGGTCACGGAGCTCCATTTTTTCTCAAGAGAAAAGGATTATTGTGAGCTGATGAGATGGCAGGTGGATGAGTGGGTCACGTGGACACCTTGCATGTGCAGAAAAATACAATAGTGGGGATGAACTTCTTAGGTATATAGGATCCGCCTCTAAACTCATTATACTTGTGCTAATGTAGTTTCATCGTCAATTGTGCCCAGCATATAGGCGGGAGCACCATTAAGGACTGAAAGCACATTTGCTCCCTGGGTGGTTTTGGTAATTAATGACAACATACTTTGTGGTTGGACTAATGCTTTTATCAAGTATGTTTCAGGAAATTCAATCACATTGGCATGGCAAAAGGACTGAAGAGGTGTACCCCTCAAAATGCTAAGGCAAGCATTGGCAAAAGCTCAAGACTCCATTTTGGTTTAGTGATCCAAGATCACATTGAGTCCATAGGAAAGCCAATACTATTAAAGGGGATGAGGTTATGATGATGATCTGGTTGCTCAAGTGCTTAGTGATACATCTCCTAAACTATCGGCAACTCTCACCGCCATATACACTCATAAGTAATCTCGGTCCCACCGATATTCCAAACTCACCACACCGAGATGAACCACCTCGACCACAAAGCCAAACCCTAGAAATCTCGGATTTTCCGATTCGAACTCGGTCTCACGAAACTTGAGTTGCCAAGCTTCAGAACTTACATCATCAAATCGGTGTCACCGAGATGATGAAGTCGGTCCCACCGATATTGGCAAGCTCTTGTCTTTGGACGAATCGGACTAACCGAGATTGTATTTTCGGTCCCACCGAAAATCCCAACGTTCACATGATTTGAACTTTCGGTCTCACCGAGTTGTCAACTTCGGTCCCACCGAGATTGGTCAAATGTGTGTAGCAGTTGGATTTTGTGTGGAGGCTATAAATACCCTCCACCCCTCTTCATTCGTGGAGAGAGCCATCGAAAGAACTACCACTCCTACCTTACATTTTCGAGAAGAGAACTACCTACCCTTGTGTTGAGATCAAGTTGCTCCACTCCCACCATATGAAGCTTGATCTCTAGCCTTCCCAAGTTGCTTTCCACTCAATCCTTTCTTCCACCACAGCCAAATCGGTGAGGAGAGTTGAGTGTTGGGGAGATTATCATTTGAAGCACAAGAGCAAGGAGTTCATCATCATCAACACCATCTATTACCTTTTGGAGGTGGTGCCTCCTAGATTGGTTAGGTGTCGCTTGGGAGCCTCCGTCGAGATGTGGAGTTGAACCAAGAAGTTTGTAAGGGCAAGGAGATCGCCTACTTCATGAAGATCTACCCCGAGTAAGGCTAGCCCTCCGTGGGCGTAGGCCATGATGGCATAGACAAGGTTGCTTCTTCGTGGACCCTTCGTGGGCGGAGCCCTCCGTGGACTCTCGCAGCCGTTACCCTCCGTGGGTTGAAGTCTCCATCAACGTGGAAGTACGATAGCACCACCTATCGGAACCACGAGAAAAATCAACGCGTCTCCAAATTGCGTTTGATCTTCTCCACTTCTCTTTACTACTTGTGCAATTTACTTTCCGCTGCCCATACTCTAGAATTGCATGTGTAGTGTGCTACTTGACTTGTGTATGTTATGCAAAATCTGCCAAAATCTGTCCTTTATCAAAAGGCATAATTTTTATCTTGTCGAGTAGTCTAATCACCCCCCCCCTCTAGACACTCTCACCTTCTTCGATCCTACAATTGGTATCAGAGCATTGGTTTCCATTGCTTTGGTTTACACACCATTGGAGGAAGATGGACGTGTCTACATTTGGGAGTGTTAGCCATAGAGTGCCTATTCTTAATGGAGTGTCCTATAACTCGTGGAGGATTGAAATGCTTATTATCTTTAAGATGTATAACTTGCGCAAATATGTTGAAACCCCATATGTGCCTCCATTTGACCCCTTGCACCCTACCATGGATGAAGAGCTTGATTTGCTTCGTAACCTTAGAACTGTAAATCTTATCATTAGAGGTTTGCCCGATAACTTGCTTAAGCTCGTCACAAACTTTGAGTGCGCCTATGCTATGTGGAAGTTCTTGGAAGAACTTTATCCGGACTGCTCTTTGAGAGGTCTTGATGAAATTCTATACAAGACTATTGAATTTGATATGATGCGCCCCAATGATCCCAACTTTGATAAATGCTTCTTTGAACTTCGTGATCTTATGAAAAAGAAGGGTGATCCTTGTCTTATCAATGCTCTAATTAGAAATGCTCTTGTATTGCATTCCAATGATTATTGTCACACTGACAAAACTAATGCAAGTAGTTGTCAAATTGACCTAGGTGTTGATGATGAACTATCTATGGGTCAATATGATGATGAGCATGAGCATGATGATGATTACTCCGATTCGGACACCGAGCTAGACAAGATCATGAAGAGTCTCAATCTCATGGCGAATCTGAGAGACTACATATCCGGTGGAAAAGAGTGGATTCTTGATAGTGGATGCACCGATCACATGACCGGAGGCGAAGACATGTTTGAGAGCTTGCAAAGAACGATGGTCCACGCAAGTATGTGACTTTTGGAGGCAACTCAAGGGTAAGGTACTTGGCCTTGGTAAGGTGGCCATATCTCATGATAGCTCTATTCAAAATGTCATGCTTGTTGAATCACTTGGATACAATTTACTTTCCGTGTGCGGATTAGCCGACTTTGGATTCAATGTGCTATTCATCAAGTAGATTGCCAAGTCTTTCGTCGTGACAATCATAACATGGCATTTACGGTATCCGTAGAGGTGATCTATATATTGTTGATTTCACTAAGAAAGCCCAACCTAGAACTTGCTTCATTGCTAAATCTGCAAAAGGTTGGTTATGGCATAGAAGGCTTGGACATGTTGGTATGCGTAACCTAGACAAGCTAATCAAAGGTGATCATATTCTTGGTGTTAAAGATGTTTTCTTTGACAAAGATAGACTTTGTAGTGCCTGTCAAGCAGGAAAACAAGTAGGTGGAAGTCATCCCGTGAAGAACATCATGACCACGAGGAGACCGCTTGAGCTTCTTCATATGGATCTCTTCGGTCCCAATGCTTACAAAAGCCTTGGTGGTAACTCCTTTGGTCTAGTTATAGTTGATGATTATTCCAGATTTACGTGGGTATTTTTCCTTGATGACAAATCGCAGGTTCAGAGAATCTTCAAAACCTTTGCCACAAAGGCCCAAAATCAATTTGAGGTGAAGATCAAGAAAGTTCGAAGTGACAATGGAACGGAGTTCAAGAACGCCAATGTAGACTCTTTTCTCGATGAGGAAGGGATTCTACATGAGTTCTCGGCTACGTACACTCCTCAACAAAATGGAGTTGTTGAGAGGAAGAACCGAATGCTCATAGAGATGGCGAGAACGATGCTTGATGAATACAAGACACCGAAGCACTTTTGGGGTGAAGCGGTCGAGACAGCTTGTCATGCTATCAACAAGCTTTATCTTCATAAGCTCCTCGGCAAGACTTCATACGAGCTCCTCACCGGTAACAAACCCCAAGTGGGATACTTTCGTGTCTTTGGTTCAAAATGCTATATCCTTGATAAGCATCGACGATCTAAATTTGCTCCTAAAACTCATGAAGGCTTTTTCCTCGGTTATGGATCAAACTCCCACACCTACCGTGTCTACAATAATTTCACCCGAAAGGTTGAAGAGGCGGTGAGACGTGAAGTTTGATGAATCTAATGGCTCATAAGTAGAGCAAATGCCTATTGATGTAGGAGACAAGGACCCATCGGAAGCCATTCAAGATTTGTCTATTGGAAAGATCCGTCCCATGGAAGTGAAGGAGAGTACCTCATCTACATATGTGGAGCCCCCTACCTCACGGCAAGATGAACCTCAAGGCAACATGGAGGCCTCCACAAGTGGAACTCACCAAGATGAGGAAGTGTAACAAGAAGATCCACCACAACCTCCTTCTCCACCGCCTCAAGACAACACCAACAACAATGAAGAAGAAGAAGAGGAAGATGAAGATAATGAGGAAGCTCAGCCACAACCTCAACAAAAGCTATCCCGAGTCCGAGCAAGAGTCAAGAAAAATCATCCCGTGGAACAAATGATGAACGACATCGACTCCGGGAGAATTACTCGCTCTAAAACTCGCTTAGCTAACTTTTGTGAGCATTACTCATTTATCTCTAGCATTGAACCTATGAAGGTAGAAGAAGCACTTGAAGACCCGGATTGGGTGAGCGCTATGCACGAAGAGCTACACAACCGAGAGGAACAATGTATGGACTTTGGTAGAGAAGCCCAAGGATGATCAAAACGTCATTGGAACCAAATGGGTGTTTCGGAACAAGCAAGATGAAGATGGACAAGTCATCCGCAACAAGGCTCGTCTTGTAGCTCAAGGTTACACACAAGTCGAAGGTATGGACTATGGTGAGACCTATGCCCCCGTTGCTAGACTTGAGTCCATTCGCATTCTTCTTGCTTATGCCAACCACCATGATATTACTCTCTATCAAATGGACATTAAAAGTGCTTTCCTAAATGGTGAAATAGAGGAGGAAGTATTTGTGAAACAACCTCCCGGATTTGTGAATCCCAAAAAGCCTAATCATGTTTACAAGTTGCACAAAGCTCTTTATGGCCTTAAACAAGCTCCTAGAGCTTGGTACAAATGCTTGACTAGCTTTCTTCTTGAAAAAGGATTTGAGATTGGAAAAATAGACTCAACGCTGTTCACGAAAAGGGTTGATGGTGAACTATTTGTGTGCCAAATATATGTTGATGATATTATCTTTGGTTCAACTAACTCTCATTTTAGCGAGAAGTTTGGAAAGCTCATGTCGGAGAAGTACGAGATGTCCATGATGAGTGAACTCAAATTCTTCCTTGGGTTGCAAATCAATCAATCTAAGGAGGGTGCCTTTGTCTCACAAACAAAGTACACCAAGGATCTCTTCAAGAAGTTCAACATGCAAGAAAGCAAAGGTATGAGAACCCCCATGCCTACAAGTGGACATAATGACTTGACAAAAGATGGAGAACCTGTTGATCAAAAGGTTTACCGATCTATGATTGGTTCTCTACTATATCTCTGTGCGTCTCGTCGACATAATGTTGAGTGTATGCATGTGTGCTCGATATCAAGCGCCCTAAAGAATGTCATCTTAAAGCTGTTAAAAGGATTGTGAGATATTTGATACACACACCAAACTTTGGCATTTGGTATCCTAAGAGGGCCTCTTTCGACCTTGTTGGCTATTCCGACTCGGACTATGCGGTGTGAGGGTTGATCGAAAGTCAACTTCGGTGCGTGTCAATTTCTTGGTCGATCCCTTGTATCTTGGTCCTCCAAGAAACAAAATTGATATCATTATCCACCGCCAAGCGAATATATTCTTCTTTGGTTCATGTTGTGCTCGATTGCTATGGATGACACAAGCGCTTAAGGATTATGGGATACATGTGAGACATGTTCCTTTGCTTTGTGACAATGAGAGTGCGATTAAGATTGGACACAATCCCGTGCAACACTCTCGAACGAAACATATTGAAGTTCGTCACCATTTTATTCGTGATCACATTGCCAAGGGTGACATCAATCTTAAGCATGTTCGTACTGACAAACAACTTGCTGATATCTTTACAAAACCTCTTGATGAGAAGGTGTTTTGTCGCTTAAGGAGTGAGTTGAACATCATTGATGCTTCAAACTTGGAGTAAAAAAACTCCATTGATGCATGCAAGGCATGAGCCTACTTGACTAATCCTTGATATTTCTATTATGATGATGATCATATGTCTTGGACACATTTGCCTCCTTGTATTGCATCTAACTCCTTGCAGGTACTTGGATGATCTACATTCCACAAGATTACCACACACACTCAAATCTTGAGTAATCTTGTCATTGACCAAGTATCTAGCCCTTTGGGATGTTGAGTTCAAGGAACAAAATTCCACATATCCTTTTTGACACCTTATACATCTAGTATTTCACTCTTGTCATCTTGGATATCCTTGAGTATTTCCTTGCTTGCCTAACCCATGTAGGAAGATGAACTACACAAGTGGAAATGGCGCTCCAACTTCACATTCAATGAGCACCTACATCAAGTTCACCTACATGAGCAACGCAACAACAAGCCCAAGGTATGTTTTTCACATCTTTAAGGAGCTTTGCTCAAAGTCATGAGTACAAGCAGCTTCATAAGATGTGATCACATCAAATGCTTAATCGAAAAATGGGAACCCCATTTTGAGCTTAAATGATGAGTATGACCTATGATCAAATGTCCTCATTTGACTCCTAAGTCAATATACTCAAACATAGGTGACTTTGTCGCCGACCCTTATCTAGATGAAGTACATATGTCTTGGAGTCTTTCTATTTTCTCTTTTGTTCTCTCATTGAGTTTTAATTAAAAAAAAATCTTCATCTAGGAATCTTTTTCATTTCTATTCTTCTGTCTTTGTGAATATCCTTTTGGCTCAAATCAATTCCTCGAAAATCATTTACAAATTCATTGCAAATCCTTTGAAACATTCCTTACAAAGTGAGCTGAATTATTTCTGTATTTCCTTGGAATTAAACTCGGCGTCACCGATTTAAATATTTCGGTCTGACCGAAAAGGATCTGCCCTAAGTCCCTGACTTTCGGACACACCGATCCATATCAATTCGGTGTCACCGATTTATTTCTTTCAGGATAACATCTTCTGCAGCTCCACTCAATGATTCTCTTTGCACGTTTTCTTATTGCCCCGTTGTGATTCTTAAGGATCCCACTTCTTTCCTTCCATCTTCCCTAACCTTCCTAGTTTGCTGTCCTTTTTGGCACTTGATGTCAAAGGGGGAGAAGACTTAGGGGGAGAAGAGAAGATTTAGGGGGAGAAGAAGAGCAATCTTACCTTAAGGGGGAGAGAATCACATCAAAGCTTTGCCGTGTTCCACATTGGATATTACAATTGGCATTTGATTTTGCTCTTTCCATCAAACCCCCTGATCTGAGACAACTCAAAGGGAGAGGAATCTTCACAATTGATATCTTATGGAAAGCAAAATATCTCAGAGTTCATTGAAAATCTTTTAGTTTCGGAGACATGTTTGCTGATTCAAGCTTGTGCTCAATATGAGACACTCTTTATACATGTCATCCCTGGCTTGGTACTCTTGATGTTCTTGCAGTTGGTTGAAGAAATACTCTTGTGTTATCTAACCTTGTTTTCCAAGTTTATTTCTTGGTACAATGCCAAGGAACCTCAAGGTAAGTATATGCACCTTGCGAGAATGTGCATGATGGTGACTTGCCTGTGAATACTTGTTTGCAAGAAATCACCATGCACATATGCATTATTACTCACTTCTTTTCATCGCTTCTCGATGCATATAGCCAAGCTGCATGTAGCACATCTTGCTTTTCTCTCTTGTGTGCTTGTGGTAGTCCAAAACCATAATTTATGAAAATCTTGCACACTTGTAGGGGAGCCTGTACTACATGTTTGTCAAAAAGCTGTGATAATTCTGTCTTTATTTGATAGCTTTGATGTCTTATTTTGTGTGTTGCCATCAATTAACAAAAGGGGAGATTGAAAGCACATTTGCTCACGGGTGGTTTTGGTAATTAATGACAACATACTTTGTGGTTGGACTAATGCTTTTATCAAGTATGTTTCAGAAATTCAATCACATTGGCATGGCAAAAGGATGAAGAGGTGGACCCTCAAAATGCTAAGGCAAGCATTGGCAAAAGCTCAAGACTCCATTTTTGGTTTAGTGATCCAAGATCACATTGAGTCCATAGGAAAGCCAATACTATTAAAAGGGATGAGGTTATGATGATGATCTGGTTGCTCAAGTGCTTAGTGATACATCTCCTAAACTATCAAGCAACTCTCACCGCCATATACACTCATAAGTAATCTCGGTCCCACCGATATTCCAAACTTCACACCGAGATGAACCACCTCACCACAAAGCCAAACCCTAGAAATCTCGGATTTTCCGATTCGAACTCGGTCTCACGAAACTTGAGTTGCCAAGCTTCATGACCTACATCATCAAATCGGTGTCACCGAGATGATGAAGTCGGTCCCACCGAGATTGGCAAGCTCTTGTCTTTGGACGAATCGGACTAACCGAGATTGTATTTTCGGTCCCACGAAAATCCCAACGTTCACATGATTTGAACTTTCGGTCTCACCGAGTTGTCAACTTCGGTCCCACCGAGATTGGTCAAATGTGTGTAGCGGTTGGATTTTGTGTGGAGGCTATAAATACCCTCCACCCCTCTTCATTCGTGGAGAGAGCCATCGAAAGAACTACCACTCCTACCTTACATTTCGAGAAGAGAACTACCTACCCTTGTGTTGAGATCAAGTTGCTCCACTCCCACCATATGAAGCTTGATCTCTAGCCTTCCCAAGTTGCTTTCCACTCAATCCTTTCTTCCACCACAGCCAAATCGGTGAGGAGAGTTGAGTGTTGGGGAGATTATCATTTGAAGCACAAGAGCAAGGAGTTCATCATCATCAACACCATCTATTACCTTTTGGAGGGTGGTGCCTCCTAGATTGGTTAGGTGTCGCTTGGGAGCCTCCGTCGAGATGTGGAGTTGAACCAAGAAGTTTGTAAGGGCAAGGAGATCGCCTACTTCGTGAAGATCTACCCCGAGTAAGGCTAGCCCTCCGTGGGCGTGAGCCATGATGGCATAGACAAGGTTGCTTCTTCGTGGACCCTTCGTGGGTGGAGCCCTCCGTGGACTCTCGCAGCCGTTACCCTCCGTGGGTTGAAGTCTCCATCAGCGTGGAAATGCGATAGCACCACCTATCGGAACCACGAGAAAAATCACCGCGTCTCCAAATTGCGTTTGATCTTCTCCACTTCTCTTTACTACTTGTGCAATTTACTTTCCGCTGCCCATACTCTAGAATTGCATGTGTAGTGTGCTACTTGACTTGTGTATGTTATGCAAAATCTGCCAAAATCTGTCCTTTATCAAAAGGCATAATTTTTATCTTGTCGAGTAGTCTAATCACCCCCCCTCTAGACACTCTCACCTTCTTCGATCCTACTAGGACTCATTTGATTCATAGGATAGGATTATCCTATAAGAGTTCTATCCTACAGAAGTCCTCTGAAATTCCTGCAAACCAAAGGAGGCTTTAAGGGGTTGTTTGGATAAACAAAATTACGCTTGGTTTAACAAAACACGTTTTAGTAGGATTTTTAGGAATGCCGGTTTTACTAATAATTCAGGTACAATAAGCATGTACAAATCTCGTTTGGATGATAAAACATGTTTAAGCGCGTGAGACTGCACCGTTGCCCATGGTTTCCGACCGAGAGCAGAGCCACTGCCACGACCTCACATATGCGGAAGAGATGGTCGTGTGCTTGCAGGTAGGCCATCTTGCTGTACTCCCTGGTTGGGGTTCATCACTTGGTTGAGGTGGAAGACGTAGTAGCACTACAACTTCGGCTTGGACGATAAAGAATGAAAGCCTGGAAGTCGATGGCACCGGCTACATTCGCTCCCGCGTGCTCTTCTTAATCGACTCGGTATCGACTTTCCTCTGACTTTGCGGTGTGCGAGGTATGGTTGGACGGTGATCTCCAGCCTCCTCGTCCTCTCGCATGCGCAACATCTCCGATGGCTTGGCAGGAGAAGGATGATTGACCTTTGCAATTTCATCCATGAATGTCAGTATATAAGAGCATGAGATGCATGCAATTTGGACAGATTGGAAACATAATAGACGGCGGCGGCGTTCGCCGTGGAGGACGGGTCTTACTCCTCCATGAGACCATGTCGACGAGGCTGCGGTAGGGTTTGGTGTCGGTTTTATGTACGGGGCATCACAAGAAGGCATGGAGCATGGTGTCATTGGGTTCGTCGAGTGACTAGGTGTGCACTGATGTGATGCCGACATAGGGGACCAGGTGCATGAGGGGCAGTTGCATGCTGATGACCCACAAGTATAGGGGATCAATCATAGTCCTTTCAATAAGTAAGAGTGGCAAACCAACGGGGAGCGGAAGGAAATGACAAGCGGTTTTCGGTAAGGTAATTTCTACGAGCACTCAGATTATTGATAACAAGTAGTTTGATAGTAAGATAATTTATAACGGGCAAGTAACGGTAACGGTAAATAAAGTGCAGCAAGATAGCCCAATCCTTTTTGTAGCAAAGGACAGACCGGAACGATCTCTTATAATAAGCAAAGCGTTCTTGAGGACACATGGGAATTTCATCTAGTCACTTTCATCATGTTGATTTGATTCGTGTTCGCTACTTTGATAATTTGGTATGTGGATGGACCGGTGCTTGGGTGTTGTTCTTACTTGAACAAACCTCCTACTTATGATTACCCCCCTAGCAAGCATCCGCAACTACGAAATAAAAGTTAAGATAATAATCTAAACATAACATTAAACGTATGGATCCAAACCAGCCCCTTACGGAATAGCGCATAAACTAGGGTTTAAGCTTCTGTCACTCTAGCAACCCATCATCTAATAACTACTCCATAATGCATTCCCTTAGGCCCAAAGATGGTGAAGTGTCATGTAGTCGACGTTCACATAACACCACTAAGGGAATCACAACATACATATCATCAAAATATCGAACAAATATCAAATTCACATGATTACTAGCAACATGATTTCTCTCGCGGCCTCAAGAACAAGGGCAACTACTCACAAATGATATTCATGCTCAAGATCAGAGGGATATTAAATAGCATAATGGATCTAAACATATAATCTTCCACCAAATAAATCATATAGCATCAACTAAAAGATGTAATCAACACTACTAGTCACCCACGGGTACCAATCTGAGGTTTTGGTATAGAAATTGAACACAAGAGATGATCTAGGGTTTTGAGATGAGATGGTGTTGCTGAAGATGTTGATGAAGATTGGCCTCCCAAATATGAGAGGGTTGTTGGTGATGACGATGGCTTCGATTTCCCCCTCCTGAAGGGAATTTCCCCCGGTAGAATCGCTTTGCCGGAGGGCAAAAGTGCTCCTCCCAAGTTCTGCCTCGAGACGGCGGCGCTCCGCCCCGAAAGTCCTCTCTTTATTTTTTTCTAGGTCAAAAGACCTTATATACCAGAAGATGGGCACTGGAGGTGGGCCGAGGAGCCCGCTACCCACCAGGGCGCGCCTGGAGGGGGTGGCGTGCCCTGGTGCCTTATGGGCACCTGGGTGGCCCCCTCCGGTAGTTCTTTTCTCCAATATTTTTTATTTATTCCAGAGTAATTATCCATAAAATTCCAGCTCATTTGGAGATGTGCAGAATAGATATCTTCGACACATCTTTTTCAAGTCCAGAATTCCAGCTACCGGTATTTTCCCTCTTTGTGTAAACCTTGCATATCATGAGAGAAAAGGCATTAGAATTACTCCACAAAGTGTTATATTGCATAAGAACACTATAAATAATAGTAGGAAAACATGTTGCAAAATGGACATATCAACTCCCCCAAGCTTAGACCTCGCTTGTCCTCAAGCGAAAGCTGATATAAAAAATCATGTCCACATAGTTTGAGAGAGAGAGAGAGAGGTGTCGATAAAAACAAAATAAGAACATAGTAGCATCATGCTTATTATTATAACATCGACAATCTTTATCATAAAACTTGATCATATAACTTCTCATGAATAAGAAACAATTCATCACAACATCGAAGTAGAAAGCATAAACTTATTGAAAACCAACAAACTATGTTCTCAGTCAACTTTGCAACTACAATTCATCATATTTTCAGGAAGGGTCTCGTATCGGAGCCTTTTGGCAAGTCCATATACTCAACCATCATTTAATCTTCTATGATTTCTAGCACTCACAACATATATATGAGCAAAAAGTTTAAACCGGTCACATAGAAAGATAGAGGCTTATAGTTTTGCCTCCCAACGTATTCACTGAAGGAAATATGCCCTAGAGGCAATAATAAAGTTATTATTTATTTCCTCATATCATGATAAATGTTTATTATTCATGCTAGAATTGTATTAACCGGAAACATGATACATGTGTGAATACATAGACAAACAGATAGTCACTAGTATGCCTCTACTTGACTAGCTCATTAATCAAAGATGGTTATGTTTCCTAACCATAGACATGTGTTGTCATTTGATTAATGGGATCACATCATTAGGAGAATGATGTGATTGACATGACCCATTCCGTTAGCCTAGCACTTGATCGTTTACTATATTGCTATTGCTTTCTTCATGACTTATACAAAGTTCCTGCAACTATGAGATTGTGCAACTCTCGTTTACCGGAAGAACACTTTGTGTGCTACCAAATGTCACAACATAATTGGGTGATTATAAAGGTGCTCTACAGGTGTTTCCGAAGGTACATGTTGGGTTGGCATAATTCGAGATTAGGTTTTGTCACTCCGATTATCGGAGAGGTATCTCTGGGCCCTCTCGGTAATACTCATCACCTAAAGCCTTGCAAGCATTGTAACTAATGAGTTAGTTATAAGATGATGTATTACAGAATGAGTAAAGAGACTTGCCGGCAACGAGATTGAACTAGGTATTGGATACCAACGATCAAATCTCGGGCAAGTAACATACCAATGACAAAGGGAACAACGTATGTTGTTATGCGGTTTGACCGATAAAGATCTTCGTAGAATATGTAGGAACCAATATGGGCATCCAGGTCTCGCTATTGGTTATTGACCGAGAATGGTTCTAGGTCATGTCTACATAGTTCTCGAACCCGTAGGGTCCGCACGCTTAACATTACGATGACAGTTTTATTATGAGTTTATAAGTTTTGATGTATCGAAGTTTGTTGAGTCCGGATGTGATCACGGACATGACGAGGAGTCTCGAAATGGTCGAGACATAAAGATTGATATATTGGAAGCCTATGTTTGGACATCGGAATGGTTAGGGTGAAATCGGGATTTTTAGGAACACCGGGATTCTGGAACCCTCCGGCGATAATGGGCCTTAGTGGGCCAAGAGGGAGAAGAGGAGGGCGGCGGGGCAGGCGCGCGCCTCCCCTAGTCCGAATAGGACAAGGAAGGGGTGGCGCCCCCTCCTCTTTCCTTCCCCTTTCCTTCTCCACCAAGGCAAGAAGGGGAGTCCTACTCCGGTGGGAGTAGGACTCCTCGGCGCACCCTAGGGGCCGCCGCACCTCCCCTCCTCCTTTATATACGGGGCGGAGGGCACCCCATAGACACACAAGTTGATCTACGGATCGTTCCTTAGCCGTGTCGGTGCCCCCTCCACCATATTCCACCTCGGTCATATCGTCGCGGAGTTTAGGCGAAGCCCTACCTGTAGAACATCATCATCGTCCACCACGCCGTCGTCTTGTGGAACTCATCTCCGAGCTTATTTGGATCGGAGGCGGAGATCATCATCGAGTTAAGCGTGTCTTTGAACTCGGAGGCCCGTGACGTTCGGTGCTTGGATCGGTCGGATCATGAAGGCGTCGACTACATCAACGCGTTGTGCTAACGCTTCCGCTTACGGTCTCACGAGTGCGTGGACATACACTCTCCCTCTCGTTGCTATGCCATCACCATGATCTTGCGTGTGCGTAGGAATTTTTTGAAATTACTCGTTCCCCAATGATGGCATCCGAGCCAGGTTTTATGTGTTGATGTTATATGCACGAGTAGAACACAAGTGAATTATGGGCGATACAAGTCATCTTGCTTACCGACATGTCATACTTTGGTTGGCGGTATTGTGAGATGAAGCGGCCCAGACCGACATTACGCCAGACGCTTACGCGAGACCGGTTTCTGCATTACGAGCACTCGTGCTTAAAGGTGGCTGGCGGGTGTCATCTCTCTCACTTTAGCTGAATCGAGTGTGGCTCGCCGGTCCTTGCGAAGGTTAAAACAACACTAACTTGACAAACTATCGTTGTGGTTTTGATGCATAGGTAAAACGGTTCTTGCTAAGCCCGTAGCAGCCACGTAAAATTTGCAACAACAAAGTAGAGGACGTCTAACTTGTTTTTGCGGGGCATGTTGTGATGAGATATGGTCAAGGCGTGATGCTATATTATTGTATGAGATGATCATGTTTTGTAACCGAAGTTATCGGCAATGGCGAGAGCCATATGGTTGTCGCTTTATTGTATGAAATGCAAAGCATACTGTAATTGCTTTACTTTATCACTAAGCGGTAGCGATAGTCGTAGAAGCAATAGATGGCGTAACGACAACGATGCTACGATGGAGATCAAGGTGTCGCGCCGGTGGCGATGGTGATCACGGCGGTGCTTGGAGATGGAGATCACAAGCACAAGATGATGATGGCCATATCATATCACTTATATTGATTGCATGTGATGTTTATCCTTTATGCATCTTATCTTGCTTTGATTGGCGGTAGCATTTAAGATGATCTCTCACTAAAATTATCAAGAAGTGTTCTCCCGAGTATGCACCGTTGCCAAAGTTTGTCGTGCCCGGACACCATGTGATGATTGGGTGTGATAAGCTCTCGTCCATCTACAACGGGTGCAAGCCGGTTTTGCACACGTAGAATACTCGAGTTAAACTTGACGAGCCTAGCATATGCAGATATGGCCTCGGAACACGGAGACCGAAAGGTCGGCGTGAATCATATAGTAGATATGATCAACATAGTGATGTTCACCATTGAAAACTACTCCATCTCATGTGATGATCGGTTATGGTTTAGTTGATTTGGATCACGTGATCACTTAGATGACTAGAGAGATGTCATCTAAGTGGGAGTTCTTAAGTAATATGATTAATTGAATTTAAATTTATCATGAACTTAGTACCGATAGTATTTTGCTTGTCTATGTTTGTTTGTAGATAGATGGCTCGTCTTTGTTGTTCCATTGAATTTTAATGCGTTCCTTGAGAAAGCAAAGTTGAAAGATGATGGTAGCAATTACACGGGCTGGGTCCATAACCTAAGGATTATCCTCATTCTTTGCCTGGAAAAGTTACATCCTGGAAGCACCGCTGGGTGCCGAACTTCTTCTGCCGATGCAACCGACGGCGTTAAGAACGTCTGGCGAGCAAAGGCGATGACTACTCTATAGTTCGATGTGCCATGCTTTACGGCTTAGAACCGGGTCTTCAACGGCGTTTTGAGCGTCATGGAGCATATGAGATGTTCCAGAGTTGAAGTTAATATTTCAAGCAAATGCGGATTGAGAGATATGAAGTCTCCAATAAGTTCTCTGTTTGCAAGATGGAGGAGAATAGTTCATCGGTGAGCATATACTCAAAATGTGCGGGTATAATAATCACTTGATTCAACTGGGAGTTAATCTTAGGATGATAGCGTCATTGATGAAATTCTCCTATCATCGCCACCAAGCTACAAGAGCTTTGTGATGAACTATAATATGCAAGGGATGAACAAGACTATTCCGAGCTCTTCACAATGCTAAAAGCAGCGGAGGTAGAAATCAAGAAGGAGCATCAAGTGTTGATGGTCAATAAGACCACCGATTTCAAGAAAAGGGCAAAGGGAAGAAGAAGGGAACTTCAAGAAGAACAACAAGCAAGTTCTTTGCTCAAGAGAAGGAACCTAAGTCCGGACCTAAGCACAAATCGAGTGCTTCTACCGCAAGCGGTAGTCTTTCGAAGCGGAACTGCCCCAAGTATTTGGCGGATAAGAAGGATGGCAAAGTAAACAAAGGTATATGTGATATACATGTTATTGATGTGTACCTAATGGAGCTCGTAGTAGCACTGGTATTTAATCTTGGTTACATTGCTAATATTTACAACTCAAAGCAGGGACTACGGAATAAGCGAGCATCGCCAGGGCGAGGTGACGATGCGCATGGGAAACGGTTCCAAAGTCGATGTGATCGCGGTCGGCACGCTACCTCTACATCTACCTTCGGGATTAGTTTTAGACCTGAATAATTGTTATTTGGTGCCAGCGTTGAGCATGAACATTATATCTGGATCTTGTTTGATGCGAGACGGTTATTCATTTAAATCATAGAATAATGGTTGTTCTATTTATATGAGTAATATCTTTTATGGTCATGCACCCTTGAAGAGTGGTCTATTTTTATTGAATCTCGATAGTAGTGATACACATATTCATAATGTTGAAGCCAAAAATAACTATGCAGAGTTGATAATGATAGTGCAACTTATTTGTGTAATCGCCGTTTAGGTCATATCGATTGTAAAGCGCATGAAGAAACTCCATCTTGATGGACTTTTGGAATCACTTGATTATGAATCACTTGGTACTTGTGAACCGTGCCTCATGGGCAAGATGACTAAAACACCATTCTCGGTACTATGGAGAGAGCAACAGATTTGTTGGAAATCATACATCTGAGATGTATGTGGTCCGATGAATGTTGAGGCTCATGGCGGATATCGTTATTTTCTCACCTTCACAGATGATTTGAGCAGATATGGGTATATCTACTTAATGAAGCACAAGTCGAAACATTTGAAAAGTTCAAAGTATTTGAGTGAAGTGGAAAATCATCGTAACAAGAAAATAAAGTTCCTACGATCGATCGTGGAGGAGAATATTTGAGTTACGAGTTTGGTTTACATTTGAAACAATGCGGAATAGTTTAGCAACTCACGCCACCTGGAACACCACAAAGAAATGGTGTGTCCGAACGTCGTAATCGTACTTTACTTGATATGGTGCGATCTATGTTGTCTCTTACCGATTTACCGCTATCGTTTTGGGGTTATGCTTTAGAGACGGCCACATTCACGTTAAATAGGGCACCATCAAAATCCGTTGAGACGACGCCTTATGAACTATGGTTTGGCAAGAAACCAAAGTTGTCATTTCTTAAAGTTTGGGGCTGCGATGCTTATGTGAAGAAAATTCAACCAGATAAGCTCGAACCTAAATCGAAGAAATGTGTCTTCATAGGATACCCAAAAGAGACTGTTGGGTACACCTTCTATCACAGATCTGAAGGCAAGACATTCGTTGCTAAGAATGGATCCTTTCTAGAGAAGGAGTTTTTCTCGAAAGAAGTGAGTGGGAGGAAAGTAGAACTTGATGAGATAACTGTATCTACTCCCTTATCGGAAAGTAGTTCATCACGAGAACCGGTTCCTGTGACAACTACACCAATTAGTGAGGAAGCTAATGATAATGATCATGAAACTTCAGATCAAGTTTCTCTTGAACCTCAGAGGACTACGAGAATAAGATCCGCACTGAGTGGTGCGGTAATCCTATTCGGAAGTCATGTTACTTGACCATGATGAACCTACGAACTATGAGGAAGCGATGATGAGCCCAGATTCATAAAATGGCTAGAGGCCATGAAATCGAGATGGGATCCATGTATGAAAACAAAGTGTGGACTTTGGTTGACTTGCCCAATGATCGGCAAGCCATTGAGAATAAATGGATTTTTAAGAAGAAGACTATGACGATGGTAATGTAGCTGTCTATAAAGCTCGACTTGTTGCAAAAGGTTTTCGACAAGTTCAAGGGGTTGACTACGATGAGACTTTCTCACTGTAGCGATGCTTAAGTCTGTCAGAATCATGTTAGCTATTGCTGCATTTCATGATTATGAAATTTGGCAAATGGATGTCAAGGCTGCATTCTTGAATGGATTTCTAGAAGAAGAGTTGTATATGATGCAGTAGGAAGGTTTTGTTGATCCAAAAGGTACTAACAAAGTGTGCAAGCTCCAGCGTTCCATTTATGGTGGTGCAAGCATCTCGGAGTTGGAATAAATGCTTTGATAGTGTGATCAAAGCATATGGTTTTATCTGAGACTTTTGAGAAGCTTTGTATTTACAAGAAAGTGAGTGGGAGCTCTGTAGCATTTCTAATTTTATATGTAGATGACATATTTGTGGGGACCCCGACTCATAAGTCGTGATCACCGTATGCTGCGTGTCTGATGATCCTAGAGATCAATGCTCACTTGAACACACGAAGTTGAATAACAAGAGTCTTACATCCATACATACCGTTTTACACAAGTAGGACCATTATGGTCAAGTCTTGAGTATATCATCCCAAATGAAATCTTCTTGATAACTTGGACCCATGCCATCCGCCTTAACCCTACGGGCATTACGACCGGGAAGCGTCCTAGCTCGCATGTTAAATCATCAAGTATTCCTCATCATATCTGTTCTTTCATGCCCGCCAATAAAATAACCAGTGGCAAGCCAATGAGTACTTTGAATGTACTCGCAAGCAACCCATGTTTTGGTTCAAGATACAACAAAGCATGATATAGGTAAATTTTTGCAGAAAGCTAGTTTTGAGTGCAATGACATGTTCAACAACTTGCATAGCATGCATCAAGAGGATTCAAGTAACCATGAGGACAGGTTACAGATATCAACATAATTAGAGTGGGCACCAACCCCATCTCAATCATGTCAAGTCCCTTGAGTTGACCCAAGTCATTTTATCAACACACACACACACACGGTTTGTAAACAAGTGGACGTAGCCCAAGAGCGGTTACCCAACTGTCCTTGACCGTGGACACGGCTATTCGAATAGTTTTACACTCTGCAGAGGTTGCACACTGTACCCACTAGATCCGGGGAACTTCCGTGTCATCCACGACCCGCGGTACCTCAAGTACCCGGGGTAAGCACCCGATCACTACCTTTCCCTAGACGACACTAACATGGAGTCCACTCGATTGGTAGTAACCTTCGTGCCTAACATTTCACATCATAAAGTTGTGGAGCCTCGCTCCCGTATTCATCACATACCACAAGCACGGGGTACCAGCGGTGTGTCCGGTCTTTGTAGAAGCGATCATGGCGCCCTACAGCACGACCCGTCGAGAGAGAGCACCAACTCTCCCCGTCACTAGTAATGCGGGCTCCAAGCTAGTATCGACCTAGGTAATCAATAATGCCCTTTCCCATATAAGGGTAGAGTGGTTGCGCATGTAAGGTTGGAATAACGGTCGCAACTTCAACCAATCCGTTTTGAAAACAACACACACTTGCCTCGGTAAACCACTTCGTCATCAAGTGGCTACCCAACCCATCATCTCCCCCGGGCATAAGTGGCACCCGATGGGGTTTTCAAAAAGTCCTTTGAAAATACTTTGTCTCCATCACCATGCATATTCCCGTCCCTTTTTGCGTAGCACTACTTTAGCATCCTATCTACTCCCACCGGCATAACCCTCATAAGAAGGTAGGGTCATGCACAATGCAAGTATCAACAAGGAATTAACGGTGGCAAATCATCAACGTGGGTACCACCTCATCATGATTCCGATGCAACAATAATAAAGAGCTATATGACATGCATAAAAAGGGTTTCATAGACATGGTCAAAGGGCTGCTTGCCTGGTTCATCAGAGTCTTGAAATCTTCTGGTCCTTCTCCAAGTACTCCGTCTACTTCGTCAACTAACGTCGGAAACAAACACAATAAGCAACACAACAAGGCAGGAAATAAAAATGCTCTAAAAATATGAGTTGGACTTTTCTGGGATACCTCTGGTCATATGAGGGATGACCAAAGTGGTTTCATTAGGATTTGACCAATGGACATCTCTGAACATTTCAATATGATGGAATCAAGGGATTGATGGGTTTGCAAGAAGTGTACAGAAATATATTTTTGAAAAATGAGGAAAGGCACCCATTTAACAAAGGACGATTTTAGAAGCATCTAGGAATTGGTTTCACTGGATTTGGAGTTGAGATGATTTTCCTATGAATTTGCAAAGTTGGCTATATATAAAGAAATAGACCATTATTTGAGGTGATACAGAAAGTATTAGCAAAAATGTTCAAAAACTAAGTTTTGAACTTATAGACATCTAGGATTTTGAATCATGGAATTTGGATAAAAAATGGGCTCTCTGTGATTTTCTAAAGTTCATCACAGAAATAGAAAAATGGGATTTTGATACATATATGTGAAGGAAATGATTCTGAAAAAATGTGCAAATAGCACCATGTGATAGGGAATGATTTTAGAAACTACTAGAAATTTGAATCATTGGATTTGGAGCTCTGTTGAATTATTTATGGATTTTTGAAGTTGACATGAAAAAGAAAAAGGAAAAAGTCTATACCACTTATTCTGCGCGCCGGGCGAGGGATAGCTGCTGGGCCGGCCCAGTAGCCTAGCTATGCGGGAGATCGGGCCACGTCGAAGACGTACTGGTGGAGTCCGCTTTCCTGCGGGGGAGACGGCTAACCCGGATCCCGCCTCCACTTAAATGTCGGGGCCCGCCGGTTGAGTCGCTAACCATGGGCCCCCCCAGGTCGTCTCCTTCCTCCGCGTCGTGTGAGGGGATCGAGTCATGATTGGCGCGGTGGCGCTTGCCCGGCGCACACGAGCCACCCGGCCAAGCTCCGCCCGGGCCGGGTCGCGGGAGAGGCGATCGAGGGAGCCCTTGAGAGCGACGAGGGGATGGTCGGGCGCATCCAAGCAGCAGAGGGGCGGAAGCTGGGCGATGATGTGCAGGAGGCGGCGCCTGAAGCCTGGGAGGCAGGGAGAAGGATCGCGGACCTTGGCGGTTCTTCGGTGTGGAGAGGAGGAGGGTAGAAGCCCGCCCTTGCCGAACAGAGAGGCCGTGGCGGCATTCCGGCCATGGGGGTCTTTGGAGGGCACGAGAGGAGGGAGGCTGTCCGGGAGGTGCACGGAGAGAGAGAGGTCCAACCGAGGCGAGAGAGCTCGGGGGCGCATTATATGGAGGCGGCGGTGCTCCGTGGGTAGCGTCCACGGACGCGCTCGGTGAGCTCTGCAGAGGGGGGAGGAGAGAGGTCCAGGAGGGGCCCGACACCTTGCCGTGTCTCGGACGCCGAGGCGACCTCGGAGGACACCACCCCGCCGCCCAAGGCCGTCTTATGCCCTTGGCATGGGTGAGCTATAGTGCGGGAGAGCAGCATGGCGTGCTCCAGAGCACGAGCTCTGCATGCCATGGCATTGTTTATGTGCTGTGGGCGTGTCCACTAGTGTCCAGGGCTTTGTGGGGTGAGTAAACAAAGGGAGGTGGCCTTGGATGCCTGGTGAACCACTAGGAGAAGAGAGAGGTTGAGGAGAGAGAAAAGGCTGTCGAGAGAGAGAAAATGAGGTTTTACCCTCAATATTTGAGCTATGGACTTGCCATTGCTCTTTGGAGGTGCAAGGGGACTCTTAGGGGCTGTGGTAAAAAGTTGACGTCATGGAGAAGAGTGGAAGTGGTAAAAATGATGATTTTGGAAAAATGGCAGAAGGTGTTTGTTGTTGGTTTGGGCAAGAAAATTAATTCCAATTGCCATGAGAATTACCAGGATGGAATGGCACATAGAAGTAGGGTGTTCCACCAAGTTTGAGCTCATTTGGGCAAAGTAGCCAATGTAACTTTGGTAAACCCTAGAAATCAGCAGAAATGGCTTTGCCAAGATTTAGTCATGCAAATCTATTCTCCTTGATTCACCACTTGGTGCAGTGTCATTATTTGAGGATTTGAACATGTCCACAAAAATTCAGATCAAAAGGACACACTTGGCAATGTAGAGTTGTTCAAATTTGGTTCTGGACAGGAAGGGTTTTGGGGCACTTTGATCAAGTTAACTTGTTCTCCAACTTGTGCCATTTGGTCTAGATGCATTATTAGACCATTTGAACATGTTAACAAGGTTTTATTTGGAAATGTTTGGCAATGTAAAGTTGCTCAAACTTCAAAATGGACAGAAATGGTTTTGAGGGGATTTGGTGATGTTATCTTGTTCTCCAAGTCATGAGACTTGGCAAGATCACCTAATATGTCATATGTGACATGATAGAATTTTCTTGGAATTTTTGGAGAATATTTCCTTTGTAAATATTTCAAAAGCTTGAAATATCCAGAAAGGGTTTTTGAGGGATTTGACCAATATTTTGAACATGACCATGTGTTGAAATTCTTATATATGGACAATATATGTCCTATGAGTTTCCCTAAATTTTGTCAAATATTTTTGAAACAACAAAATAATTTTTCCCTATTAAAGACCATTTCTGGCCTTAAGAAAAAGCTTTTAAATAAAATAGGAAAATAAATTTTAAAATTATATTTTTGTGGTTTCTGGGTATCCTATAGCTAATAGGAGTCAAATATATTTTTGGAAAGATTTTTACTGCCTTTATTAAGTATTTGCAGTGCAAACCTCAATTCAGGGGTTTTTGGAAAACTAATTTTTGAAAATACTATTTGGCCAAATTATTTTTGCAAGAAATTATTTTTATGTCCTATACACATGGCATGACCATTGGGAAAAGGTTTTGGATCAAGGAGATGAAGTATAGGAGCTGGGGAATTTATTTGATTTTTAGAGCACTTGCAAACAGCACACAAACATTCAATCAAAGCAAAGACAAAACACTCAAAAGTTTTTGTCAAACCACATTTTAGCATGATTTATTGACTTAAGTGTTGTGGCCTGAAAATCAGGGTGTGACAATATTATTAATTGGAAATGATCTGGATAGCATAAAAGGATACTTGAATAAAAGTTTTTCAATGAAAGACCTCAGTGAAGCTGCTTACATATTGGGCATCAAGATCTATAGAGATAGATCAAGACGCTTAATAAGACTTTCACAAAGCACATACCTTGACAAAATTTTGAAAAAGTTCAAAATGGATCAGGCAAAGAAAGGATTCTTGCCTGTGCTACAAGGTGTGAAGTTGAGTCAAACTCAATGCCCGACCACAACGTAAGAGAGAGAGAAAATGAAAATGTTCCTATGCTTGACCATAGGCTCTATCATGTATGCAATGTTTGTGTACCGGACCGACGTATGTAGCAATAAGCTTGGCAGAATGTACCAAAGTAATCGAGTGGATCACTAGGCAGTGGTCAAGAACTTCCTAAAATACGAAAAGGACTAAGGATATGTTTCTCGTATATGGAGGTGACAAAGAGCTAGTCGTAAATGGTTACGTCGATGCAAGCTTTGACACCGATCCGGACGATTCTAAATCGCAAACCGGATCGTGTTTTTATTAAGCGGTGGAGCTGTAAGTTGGTGCAGTTCTAAACAAAGCGTCGTGGCGGGATCTACATGTGAAGCGGAGTACATAGCTTCGGAGCAAACAAATGAAGGAGTCGGATGAAGGAGTTCATTTCCGATCTAGGTGTCATACCTAGTGCATCGGGACCAATGAAGATCTTTCGTGACAATCTTGGTGCAATTGCCTTGGCAAAGGAATCCAGATTTCACAAGAGGACCAAGCACATCAAGAGACGCTTCAATTCCATTCGGGACCAAGTCCAAGTGGGAGACATAGAGATTTTCAAGATACATATGGATTTGAATGTTGCACACCCGTTGACTAAGCCTCTCTCACGAGCAAAACATGATCAGCACCAAGACTCCATGGGTGTTAGAATCATTACTATGTAATCTAGATTATTGACTCTAGTGCAAGTGGGAGACTGAAGGAAATATGCCCTAGAGGCAATAATAAAGTTTTTATTTATTTCCTCATATCATGATAAATGTTTATTATTCATGCTAGAATTGTATTAACTTAGGAAACATGATAGATGTGTGAATACATAGACAAGCAGATAGTCACTAGTATGCCTCTACTTGACTAGCTCAATTAATCAAAGATGGTTATGTTTCCTAACCATAGACATGTGTTGTCATTTGATTAATGGGATCACATCATTAGGAGAATGATGTGATTGACATGACCCATTCCGTTAGCCTAGCACTTGATCGTTTACTATATTGCTATTGCTTTCTTCATGACTTATACAAAGTTCCTGCAACTATGAGATTGTGCAACTCCGTTTACCGGAAGAACACTTTGTGTGCTACCAAACATCACAACGTAACTGGGTGATTATAAAGGTGCACTACAGGTGTTTCCGAAGGTACATGTTGGGTTGGCATAATTCGATATTATGTTTTGTCACTCCGATTGTCGGAGAGGTATCTCTGGGCCCTCTCGGTAATACTCATCACCTAAAGCCTTGCAAGCATTGTAACTAATGAGTTAGTTATAAGATGATGTATTACAAAACGAGTAAAGAGACTTTCCGGCAACAGGATTGAACTAGGTATTGGATACCGACGATCAAATCTCGGGCAAGTAACATACCGATGACAAAGGGAACAACATATGTTGTTATGCGGTTTGACCGATAAAGATCTTCGTAGAATATGTAGGAACCAATATGGGCATCCAGGTCCCGCTATTGGTTATTGACCGAGAATGGTTCTAGGTCATGTCTACATAGTTCTCGAACCCGTAGGGTCCGCACAACAATATTACGATGGCGGTTTTATTATGAGTTTATAAGTTTTGATGTACCGAAGTTTGTTCGGAGTCCCGGATGTGATCACGGACATGACGAGGAGTCTCGAAATGGTCGAGACATAAAGATTGATATAGTGGAAGCCTATGTTTGGACATCGAAATGGTTCCGGGTGAAATCGGGATTTTACCGGAACACCGGGGGGTTACCGGAACCCTCCCGGGGGATAATGGGCCTTAGTGGGCCAAGAGGGAGAATAGGAGGGCCGCCGGGGAGGGCAGGCGCGCCCCTCCCCTAGTCCGAATAGGACAAGGAAGGGGCGCCCTTTCCTCTTTCCCTTCCCCTTTCCTTCTCCACCAAGGCAAGAAGGGGGAGTCCTACTCCCGGTGGGAGTAGGACTCCTCCAGGCGCACCCCTAGGGGGCCGGCCGCACCTCCCCCTCCCTCCTTTATATACGGGGGCGGAGGGCACCCCATAGACACACAAGTTGATCTACGGATCGTTCCTTAGCCGTGTCGGTGCCCCTCCACCATATTCCACCTCGGTCATATCGTCGCGAGTTTAGGCGAAGCCTGCGCGATAGAACATCATCATCGTCCCACGCCGTCGTCTTGTGGAACTCATCTCCGGAGCTTATTTGGATCGGAGGCCGGAGATCGTCATCGAAATGAGCGTGTCTTTGAACTCGGAGGCCCCGTACGTTCGGTGCTTGGATCGGTCGGATCGTGAAGACGTACGACTACATCAACCGCATTGTGCTAACGCTTACGCTTACAGTCTACGAGGGTATGTGGACATACACTCTCCCCTCTCGTTGCTATGCCATCGCCATGATCTTGCGTGTGCGTAGGAATTTTTTTGAAATTACTACGTTCCCCAACATTCACCTCAAGGGTGATGTCAACAATAATAATTCATGCTCACTCATATCCAACTTGATATATATGCCTAGATCTTTCCCCGCCACATGATGCTTGCCAAAGAGAAAATAAAAAGGAATAGAGGTAAATATTTTGACTCTTGCATAAAAGTAAAAATAGGCCCTTCGCAGAGGGAAGAAGAGGTTGTAATGCGCTTTTGGGTTTTGTATGCACAATCTCTTGATGGAAAAGAACGTCACGTTATATTGCCCCTTATGATAGCAACCTTTATTATGCAATCCGTCGCTTTTATTACTTTGCCATCGCAAGTTCATACAACACTTATTTTCATTAACACTAAAATATCAAACACATTTAGAAGCAATTTTTATTGCCCTTTTGCACCGATGACAACTTACTTGAAGGATCTTACTCAATCCATATGTAGGTATGGTGGACTCTCAAAATATGAATTTGGGTTTAAGGGTTTTTGGATGCATAGGTAGTATCTCTACTTAGTGCGGATTTTTGGCTAGCAGAGATATTGGAAAGCACCCCATGTTGGAGGATATATGACAATATAACTTCTGTGTGAATATGAACAAACATAAATCATTACTTGTCTTCCTTGTCTAACGTCAACAATTTGGCATAAGATATTTAATGGGGGTCACAATCATAAAAGATGTCCAAGATAGTATATTTTCATGTGAATCTTCTCTTCCCTCATTAATTCTTTCATGAAATGCATCATTAACCGACCAATGCTATGTTTGTCAACTTTTAATAAATTTACCACTTATACTTTTCCTTCTGTGATGTCATTACTTACCATAAGATTGTCATATGATCTTTTTCATTATTTCCTTTATTTTGATTGAAACAAAAAAGTATGATACATGGGCATCTCCCCCAAGCTTGCACTACAAAAAATACACTTCCGTGATGATACGTGTTTGTCACAGTAGGTCGCATTTTTTGTCATGCATGTACTTCCATGACGATTTTATGACAGAATCAAGATAGTCATACCTGTGCTATCGTAGAAGTGTTCCATGACATTACCAAAATCATCACAGAAGTGTCCACTTCCATGACAATAAATCACGCGTCACAGAAATGTTTTCGTCAAGGGTGACCGACACGTGGCATCCACCGTAATGGAACGCCGTTAAGCTATCGGGTCCAGTTTTGGATCCGATAACCCGTTAACAGCCTGGACCAATGGGGATTTTCCACGTGTAAAATCATCATTGGCCGCAGGAAACACGTGTTGCCTCACCGTTGGGACAGATGTCATCCACTCATTGGACAGGAGGCTCCTATGATAGGTCGACACGTGGCACGGCCCAACAGTGGCCCATTCCGGTGAAAAAGGCCGGCCTAGTAAAAATTAGCAGGCCAGCCCATATAAGGCCTACTTGTGTCAGGTCCATTTAAGCCCATGGCCCATACGAGATGTGCCAATTCGGCCCGTCAACGGCCCGTTAAAGATTTGACACCGTTGCAGCCCATCGTCAGTTCGAGCCCGTTAACAGCCCGCTATATATTTGGGCTTAATATCGACCCGATGAGATTTCGGCCTATTAACGAGCCATTTAATGGATGGGACAATTTTCAGGATGTACATCTTTCAGCCTTTTAGCGACCCATTTAAATGTTGGGCTAATTTCCGGCCCGGTGTGTCTTTCAGCCTATTGGCGACCCATAAATCTGATGGGCCATTTGTTGTCGGACCTGAGTTTTGGCCTTTTAGCGGCCCATTTAAGTGTTGGGCCAATTTCTGGCCAGGTGTCACTTTCAACCTGTTGACGGCCCATAAATCAGTTGGGCCATTTGTAGCCGAACCTGAGTTTTGGACTTTTAGCGACCCATTTAAGTGTTGGGCCAATTCCGGCCCTGTGTGCCTTTCGGCCTGTTAACGGACCATAAATGAGTTGGGCCATTTGTAGTCGGACCTTAGTTTTGGCCTTTTAACGGCCCATGCCTTTCATGGTCCAATACCAGCCCGGTTTCTCTTTCGGACTGCTAAAGGCCCACAACACAGTTGGGTCATTTACAATATGACCTGACTTTCGGCCTCTTAGCGGCCCATGGTCTTCATGGTCGATACAAGCCCATTGTCTCTTCGACCGCTAAAGGCTCTACGGTATAGTTGGGCCATATGTAGCCCAAACTTAGTAACGGCCTGTTAACGGCCCGTGAAATAAATTGGGGCCACCTGTTGCCCGCTTTGATGTCGGCATGTTAACGACCCGGGAGGTAAGAGGGCCGACCATTAACTTTCGGCCTAGTAACGACCCATTAACTTAATGGGTCCACTAAAGTTCGTACATGTCTTTAGGCCAAATTAGATAATTTGAGCCCATTACGATGAGCAATTATGCACAAGACCAAAACCGATCAAGCAAAGGTATGGCATACAGGGAATAACGTTGCACATCCAGCATATATTACAGGAAATTACATCCTTCGGGCAATAAAAGATTGATGCGGTGCAAATAAATGAGCGAACCTAACCATCTACAACGTCACAATCTGCAACCTCAAAGATGATGGCGCCCATAAGCATGTGGGCAAGTTCTTGCTGCTATGCTACTTGTCTCTGAAAACATTGATCGGTTGTTGTGTCGCACAACTCTGCACCTCTCGATTCATCCACCATTTCCATAATTGCTTCACCATTAATTGGTTCACAAACATACATTTATTCCGTTGCATTCGAGGCGGAGGATCTTGAATGATTAGGATGGCGATTTTGGTAGGCATGTATTATTGATAGTGGAGAGTGTCTCACCTTCGCATCATAACATAAATTAGGATAGGAACCAAGCAGATTAATCATGAGTTATTGCCATATTACGGCCTAGATTTAATGGAAAGAAACAATGGGGTTGCCTTGTTGTTTTCGAGTTTGTCTTCTTATCTTCAGAAGCCTGCACAAAATTAACACACTAGCATTGCTATCATTGGCCAAGTCAGATAATAGGAAAGCAATATTGACACAACGAACGTTTGGGCAACTAGCCTACACAAAATTAACACAATATGGCACAACTATCATCAGCCAGGTAAGGTAGTACGAAAGCAACATTGACACAATGAATGAATGGGAAACCAGAGAAGCACTAAAATTCAGTAATGTGCGTGATATGTGACAGTACATTCATGCAGCTCAGTATGCAAAACTACCAGGCAGTTTTCCTTACAAAAATCAACATTGGCGCCTTTAACATTTTGTTACAACTAATTTTGGATCACATAAAGGTTAGATTCACGCCGATTAACAAAATACATGTTGATGTAAAAATATAGTGATATACAATAGGTACTTACATCAGCATTGGAGCACAGAGAATTCCCGTAAGATATTTTCCTCGAATATGATCCCAATGGAGGAAGTCTTCTATCGTTTAACCTTATTTTCTAAAAGAGAGATGGGTAAGAAACATGTAGAAAATATGATCGAATGCTATAAAATTTCATGATGCGAGGATACACACGCTTCTTAGAATGGAGTTGACATTCTTTTGCCGGATGGAAGCGGACTAGTTCTTTGGCCTGGAATCGCTTATTATCGATGGGAGTTGGGTTTCTCTGTCTTTGGAGCGGTATCTATGAAAAATGGAGTTGGTTTATTATCTCCTGGCATTTGGATCTTTTGCAAAGAACTGGTTTGTAACCCTTCATATTCTAACATAGCCGTCTTCCCCTTGCATGCCTTATATAGAAGAATGGTGATTCAGTTATAAAACATGCTACAGTAGAGATGGAATAGGTACTGAAGAATAGAAAGGCATGACATATTGACATGTATACCCTCCATCCGGAAATAAATGGATGGGTCTAGGCGTATTTCAGTTCTAGATACATCCAGTTTTATCCATTTCTATGACATTTAATCCGGACGAAGGGAGTATGATGTAAGAGCTAGGGATCTGACAGACAAACACGGTAAAAAACACTAAAAAACCCACTGCAGAACCAAAGTATTCAAACCCATTGATATGAGATAGTACACTCATGCAGCTCAGGATGCAAAACTACCGGACAATTTTCCTTACAAAAATCAACATTGTGGCCTTTAATCATACATTTTGCTACAACTAAATTTAGATCAGATAAAGGTTGGATTCACGCTGATTAAAAAATACATGCTGATGTAAAAATATAGTGATATACAACAGGTACTTACATCTACATTGGAGCATAGAGAATTCTGCAAGAATCTTTCCTCATAAGCGATACCATTGCGAAATTCTTCTATCTGATAAGCTTATTTTCTAAAGAGAGATGGGTAAGGAACATGTAGAAAATATGACCAGCATGCTATAAAATTTCATGATGCAAGGATACACACGCTTCTTAGAATTGAGTTGACATATTTTTCTTTGGATTTGGAGCGGACTAGTTCTTTGGCCTTTGGAATCGCTTATTATCGATGAGGAGTTGGGTTTCTCGTGTTGGAGCAAGTATCTACAAAAACTGGAGTTGGTTTATTATCTCTGGCGTTTGGATCTTTTGCAAAGGCCTTGTTTGTAACCCTTGATTCTAACATAGTCGCCTTCCCTTGCATGCCTTGTATAGAAGAATGGTGCTTTAATTATAAAACATGTGTGACGAGAGAGATGGAATAGGTCTTGAAGAATAGAAAGGCATGATATATTGACATGTATTCCTCCATCGGAAAAAATGGATGGGTCTAGGCGATTTCAGTTCTAGATACATCCTTTTTATCCATTTCACAACATGTAATCCGGACGGAGGGAGTATGGTGTAAGAGCTAGGGATACGACAGACAACCTGAAAAAAACACTAGTTGAATGTAAAAGCGTATGCTAGCGGAATACATACAGAAATAACTAAGGCAACATACACGTGTATGATTGGGAAAATAAGATGGCATTGCAACAGAGCACTAGAACACACTTCAATGTAAAAAAACATGGTATGGCAGACAGATGAAGTACATACTGATGAATAACAATGCATAAGATATTGAAGCATGATGTCCAAATTAAGCAGATGGCATTGCGATAGAGTAGAATGACAAGCTTGAATTTGAAAACATGTTATCATGAATGGAATAGGTCTTGAAAAAGCGAAGGCATGACATATTTACATGCATGATCGACATGCTAAGCACATGGCATTGCAATGAGTAGATACACTCCAAGACATTATATGCATGTTGTACCCATATCACAGGCCAAGTTAGAGCAAGGACCTTGTGGGGTGAAGAGGATTCATCATCTTTCTGCAAGTCTTCTAAAGAACTGCCTTTACATGTTCCATCATATTGGGTATCATTATTATCAAGTTTATTGGCCTTTACATTGCTCCGTGAGGTTCTTGTGGATATATCAGTGTGTGCAATTATATCTGACATGCATGGAAGACAACTAGTAGTTAGATTTATATAATGAGTGCACTGTAGGAGATGACATAAATAGTAGGACTGGGGTTAACTAGCGCAACAGGTCTCATAAACTAAAGGGAGAACATGATGAAAACTACGAGAATATGTATCGTTTGTACTCAAGATTAACTAGATGGCACACAAAAGTATTAAAGAACAACATAGGTAATACTAGAAGTGGTATAATACTATAATCACCACTGTGGGATATCATTGGTGATGGATGATAACTATGGAACAACGTTACCTAAAGAACAAGTATCTTAGCTGAACTATGGAACAACGTGAACTCTGAACAAGACCCGTAAGAGATCAGCTTGAATATACAATGAAATGTGATGATCTATTTTCCATTCTTAGATGAATAACAAAGCCATAAATGTTGCACACAAGTAAGATGAGGTACAACCTATCGGCTGCCATCCATAGGAGTGAGCATCATGTCTTTGACTTGTCGATGGCCCTGCGGTTGTTGTGGCTGTCCATGTCGAACACGCACATTCGATGAGGAAGCTGTTGAGTGGGGACTATAGCTCCCTTCGGTGTATGCTTCCCTTGTTGGAGCAGTGCGGTGAGTCGGAAGGCGGTGCATGCGAACATGCAGATAACACATAATGTTAAGAACGACATATCTCTTTGATTTGAAGAAATACACTAAGAGATCAACAACAAGGTACGAGAGTGGTCACACGTTTGTTGACTGAAGACTAAATTGGGGTCACATGATTTTATTTTATTTTGGTACTGTCCGATCTATGCCGGATGGCTTGATGGCCGCCTTTGTGCCTCCCGGTGACCTTTGTTCGAATCTTCCCGAAGAGCCAGCGACCAACGGCAGAGCAGACCGCCTCCGCCGTCCGTGGCCGGGCCAAAACCCCGCTCCCGCCCCACCAAGATTGCCATGGTTGCGCCGCCCCCGGGCCAATCCACAAAGACTCCCCGTCATCCAGATCCAGTGGCGGCAGTACCTTAAACCCACACAACTCTAAAAGATAGCCATCTAACCGCTGCTTCCGCGACGAACTTGCGGCCCCGCACCCCTACGTTAGACACCAGCCAACCGGCAGCCTAGGAGCTCCGCCGCCTCGAGGGGTGCTGCTTCCCGTTGGGAATAGATTGGCCCAGAATAAAAATTCAGACAACTGACGCCTAAATAAAGTGATTTGAGATGAGGGTGCGACCTATCTGGTGGCATGGTGAAGTAGGCAGGTCCAGCTGTCGAGTCAGTGAGGCCGACGCGGTTGCGGTGGTGACCGGCGGTAGGGAAAGAGCGATGTCGCGACGGTCGACGGCTACGCGGAAACAGCGCCAGGACTCTGGACAGATCCAAAGTTGGAGCCGCTCTGGCACTGTGAACAACGGCGGGGGTGAATCGGCTCCGGTACAGTTCACACGACCATCGTCGAGGCAACACCAGTAGCACGGAGTAAGAGGCACATGGCCTAGTGCACGACGGCAATTGGACAACGTCTCCGGCATTAGGGAGGAGGGCGGCTGTGAAATTGGTGCGGTGGGGGCGCCATGGAGGTGGGGCTGAGGTTTCATGCTCGGGAGAAGGAGCTTCTGGGAGAAGGTGATTTGGCGCCACGAGGTATGAATGGGGGCGGGGGGGGGGGGAATTGGGAGGAGTGGAACCATGACTTACGGACGCATTTATGCGAAATGTGAGGGGAGTTATAGTTCTACCCTTGCCTATAGGCTTCTCGGCTTGGGTCTGTGTACTGAGGGTCGGGGATAGTAGAGTAACTTTGCTTCTCCCCAAATAGTGGGCGGGAGCGATTTTGGGTGAGGAGGGCATGTTTTGAACTATAGTGGGCGCGAGCAATTTTGGGCGAGGAGAGCGTGTTTTGAAATAGTGAGCGCGAGCTATTTCGAGCGAGGAGAGCGTGTTTTGCCGACCATGGTTTATGAATTATTCGGCACATGTCATTTCGGCCGAGGAGAAGGCGCGCTTGGATGAAGCTACGAACCTACCCTCGATGTACAACGGGCCAATTGATGCGTGTCCCACATAGGACGGTAATTTCGCGTCTCCCATTTATTTGCTCGGGCGAATTCCACCGAGCAGAGAGGATGTTTAATGGTTCGTTCAAATTTTGGGTGAACGAGCATCCACGTCTACCTTACCAAGTCGATTCGAATCAAATTTTGAAATATTAGCTTGCCACTTCTTTTTTAGATGGAGAGATGGGGAGTAATGTGTTTTTACATGCTCGTTGCTAGCGATTTACTATATGACAAATAGTTGACCCACTCAAAAACGTGAATCAAACCCAAAATGAAATATCTCAATTCAATGAACTAGCTCGTTCAGTTGGTCAAAATAGTGAACTAAATCCAAAATTGAACACCTCAATGGAGTAGCATGTTGTACAGTATTATAGTACTCCATGAACATGTTGAAAGTCAAATTAACGAACTTGTTTGATATACGCGTATATCCATTCATGTGTGGATTGCAAACAACATGTTCTCCAACTTAAATATTTGAATGCAAGTTTATATTGAAACATGGTTTATATCAGTCTTTGATGCATAAAACGCGACCTCCCCCCTCTCCCGGACTCCTGTTCTATCTCTCTCTCTCACTCTCTCTCGTCGACAATCTTCAATTACATGCAGACGATCCACACTAAAAACCTTGTTGGTCACTCTCCCTTCCTCTCCATCTCTCTCTCTCTCTCTCTCTCTCTCTCTCTCTGTGTGTGTGTGTGTGGGGGGGGGGTCTTTCTAGTTCGCATTCATATATACACCATCTATAGGTCTCTCTCGCACACTATGTATGATACTCTAGCTAGTCCAAGATAGAAATCTTGGGTGCACTCATCGTACGCACACAAATTCCTTGGCTCTTTGCCCGTAACTCTCTCACGCACCACTATGTCGTCTCGGAGCTCCCCCCCTCTCTCAAACTCTCCATCCACCTGGGTCACCCATACACATGCACATCTCACTCGCACTCGATAGGCCCATCTAAAACTCTATCTCTCTCCCTCGTTCTCTCTCCATCTCACACGCACACACACACACAATCTCATGCCCAGCTAGCCAAGTATGATGATCTCTCACTCAATTGTAGGCACACACAGTCCCCCCTATATGTATATGACTAGCTAATCTTAGTCTCCATCACAAACATGTGCATGGTCTATCTCGATTTCTCTCGGGGCATCTTTCTATCGCACATGCACTCCCTCGATCTCCCACCCATATAGTCCCCTCACGATCTAGAGGGGATCTCTCTATCACAAACACACCCTCTCTCCCTTCCCATGCGTCCATGTCATCCATGTGTCCTCTCGACCTTTTTTCCTTGTTGGCCAGACCTCTATTGGACATGTGCTACAGGGGTGTCTCTCTCCATTGCAGATAATCACACCCTAGCTATCTTCGTGTATCTCCTCGCCTCGCTTTTCCATCTCGGATATGCATGCGTGATATGTTCGCATAAGAAACGAAAAAACACACTCTCTCTCTAATTTATCGTTTGTTGTCACTTTCTCTTTCACACACATACTCTTTTTGCACACTTACTCATTCTCCTTCACACGCACTTGATCTATCTCGACTGAGGCACTCTCCTCCGTCCATAGCATATAGATTTATTGAAAAGCCAAACATCACAAAGTTTGACCATGTGCGTGGAGAAAAGAATTACATCTAGTCGACAAACATATACCATTAGATTCACCATGAGATGTAGTTTTGTATGAGGTATCTTTGTTATTGTAGATATAAATAACATTTGCATAAACTGATCAAAGTATCCAAAGTTTGACTTCTAAAAATTTACATACCTTTGCATTATCGGCGGATGGAATATCTCTTTCCCCTCTCAGCTATCGACGCACCACTCAGCCTTATCGGGGCTCCTCAATCTCTCTCAAACTTTATTGGTCAGTTTGGTTCGTGAACTGACCCTTATGCCTTGATGGCCGGTACTGCCTGGTGTGGACGTGAGATGTAAAATATTTCTGCCTGGCCAAGCTTGTGTGGTGCTGAAGCATTTGGTTCATGCCTGGGCCAGGCAAAGCATCAACGTCCCATCAATCAATCCATGCATCAATTATTTAATGCTAATATCCATCCATGTTGCTGTTAGCCTCGTGGCCGCATGACCAGGCACGACCAGGCGTTCGAAATCGGTCGCTTGGGCCAGGCTACTTGCAGTGTGTGGAGTTCAACCAGGCAAATTAAAGTGCAAGGGAACCCAGCCCAGGCGGGCTTTCTTTTTCACAAGGTACCAATCAAACAAGCGTGCATGAAATCCAGCCACAACCCCAAGCCACGCAAAAGATGCTCAGGACGCAAGCCAAACTGGCCTTATATCTCCCTAGTTCACACATACACATGTCTCGCTCGTGCTATACATATAGACCCATCCAACACTCTCTGCCCTTGTTCTCTCTCCATGTGACACGCACCCCCCTAAGTACCATAATCCCTCACTCCGTCATAGGATCTATTTGGATCCATGGGTTAGAGTTAGTTTGGGTTAGTTTGGAGTCAACTAACCCAAAAAGATCCAAACAGGAGGGTTAGTTTGGGTTAGATGCATCTAACCCATCCAAAAAAGCTAACCCATCCAAGAGGTGCTTATTTGGGTTAGTTCTTCTCGGGACCACTAATAAACACGTTTTTCTCTCACTCTCCCCATAGCAGATCCCTCCCCACTTCCTCGAAGCTTCTCGTCCTCTCCCTCCCTCCCTCTCGCACCGCCCGTGAAGGTGCCTCGCCGTATACGCGCTCCATCTAACCCTGCCATCCAAACACCTCTTTACTCAGGGGCGGAGCCAGGATTTGAATATGAGGGGGGCGAATTTTTTTTCCACTTAACCACTCAAGAGATAAAAATTGGACTAAAGCAAGAGGGTTCAATGCGCGGTCTAATGCTACTCCCTCGCAAGTGTCAAGATTACAACAACGATGACAGATGCATAGTCTTGAGCGAGTCCCACTAAAATGTACAACTTTGCACAAGAGATAAAATATCACAAATAACAAGTCCCAGCAGCACATTGATATAAACCATATAGAAATGTATATTTGGCAATATAAAAAGTCATTTCAATTAAAATTTAGGTCCATGACTACGAAGCTCATCGAACAATTTGCTAATCTAATTGGAAGAACTTTTCCACAAACAATCTTTTCATGCAGCGACAATGTAAAGGCTCAAAGAAAGTGATCTCTCACTATAAGAAAGAACACATGCAATAAATTTATCAATTCTCTAGTATGAAAGTGAACCAATTGATTAGCAGAGTTGGGTGGAGCCGACAGTCCATCAACACAAGTGTAAACTGTAAAGTATATAAGATACCTTCAGATTTGAGTGGTTGAAGAATAAACACCATGATCAACTGACTCGGATGCAATCAGCATTGTGGCAGAATTAAGGAGGCAGGGGCAGCGAAGTCCATGGCTAGCATGGCACCATCGTCGCGTCGCGGTGGTGTCCTTATTTGGCTTCTGGGTGCTCGCATCGTGCCGAGCGGTGGCCTCGAATAACGGTGAGCGGTGGCGGCGGGCGGCGGCATGGAGTCGATCTAAACAATCTGCGCGACGCTAGCCGCTAGGTTTCATCGTGCAAATTCTGAGCCCGCTGAATGGCCAATCAACGTGGGGCATGGGCTTTTTTGGGCTTCGGCACGTACAGAGCAAAATGTCGACAGATGAGTTTGGGCCTTAATAGTACAACTAGTAGTTAACCTATATACGGATGTGTCTAAAAAAACCTATATACGGATAGTACATGAATACTTGTACTGCTGCGTATTAGCGCTAATATCTGGACTAGATCGTTAGGGGGGGCCGATCGTTGGGGGGGGGGGGGTCTAGCCCCTGCTCGCCCCCTGTCTCCGCCCCTGTCTTTACTTAGAGTTAGTTCAGGCTTAGAATCTAACTCTAACCTCTAACTGAGTTAGAGTATCCAAACAGGGCCATAGGCGCAAGCACTCCCCCCCTCCTAAGTATGATTATCTCTTACTAGCCATCAGGAACACACGTATTGTCTCCTTCCATCCATACATCTATCTCGATATCTCTCGGGGCATCTTCTATCGCGCACACACCTTGTCACTCGATCTCCCACCCATGTAGTCCCATCACGATCTCCAGGGGATCTCTCTATGACAAACATACACTCTCTCCTCCCCATGTCTGCATTTTCTTCGTACGTCTCTCTCGACCTCTCTCCCTTGTTTGTCAGAACCCTCTTGGCCACGTGCTAGGGGTCTTCCTCTCTCAGTTCCAAACAACCACACACTATCTCCTCACCTTGCCTCCGTTGTCAAAGATGCATGTGTGATATGTTTGCATAAGACACGCACGCTTTTTCTCTACTTTTATCGTGTGTTGTCCATGTCTCTTTCACACACACACACACACACACACACACACTTTTTTCACTCTCACTCTCTCTCTCTCTCTCTCTCTCTCGTTAGGGACTCTGTCACGTCCATAAGCATATGGATGTTTTGAAAAGTCAAACCTCAGAAAAGTTTGACCAGGTATATGTGGAGAAAAACATTTACATCTGGAACGATCATTCGATTCATCACAACATGTACTTACTTCATACTATCATTTATCTTTGGTACTGTAGATATAAGTAATTTCTTTATAAACTTGGTCAAAGTTTCAAAAGTTTGACTTAAAAAAATGTTGGAACTACATTATCAAACGGAGGGAGTAGCTCTTTCTTTCTCTCTCTCTCTGCTATCTCTCACGGGCCTCCCCTCTCACTCGAACTCTCTACCGACGGATTATCGCGCCACCGTGTCGGTGTATAGCTCAGTATATTGTTTAGTTGACGGTCAACCAATCCACATCTGTGTTGTCATTTCGTGTTACGTATCTTGGTGTCTTTGGCCCATGTGGCGGTGGGTGAAAATAAGTAAACTAGAGGCCCATCGACACACGGTGAAGTAAACAAAGTTGAAACCACTCGGGTAGCACCCGCACGCTAGTAAACCGAGGGTGCATTGAGGACAAACTTCTTGCTGCGAAGGCGACTCACGCACAATTCACCACCACTACGCGGCGGCATGCATGAAGGGCCTTTTCGCGACACCCAAAGACACAACACACACCACTGCGTGTACACCGGCGTCGCCGCCGGTTGAGATGGACGGCGAGGCAGCCAACAAGCAGAGGCGGCTCGAGCCAAAACCGCATCCGGCGAGCCTGAACTTCATCAGCAGCCTCCCCGACGACATGCTGCTCGTTATCATCGGCCTCCTCCCCACCAAATCTGCCATGCGGACCGCCCTGCTCTCCTGGCGGTGGCGACCCCTATGGCGCTGCGTCCCCCTCAACCTCACCATCGACAGCTGCCTCTGCGACGGGGATTGCAAACGCATGGCCGCAGTCTCCAACATCCTTTCATCGCACCCTGGGCCAGCCAGACGCCTTGACATCCGCATGTTCAGTACCAACTTCAAGGTCCAACCCAAGTTCGACGAGTGGTTCTTATCCCCTGCCCTAGATCAGCTCGAGGAGCTCAGCTTTGAAGCTGGACGATGTCGCTCTCTGCCGCCGTCCGCGCTCCACCTCACGCCAACGCTGCGCCGCGCCAGCTTCGGCTCCTGCTATCTTCCCCAGATTAATGCCGCGCCCGCCCTTCTTATCCCTCAACTCAAGCAGCTCGACCTCTTCGACGTTGTCATCTCGAAGAAGGCTATGGAGCACCTGCTTCACAGCTGTACTGCCCTCGAGTACCTTCGTCTTGAGCAGATCCACGGGTTCATTAGCCTCCACGTCGCCTCGACGAATCTCCGATGGATTTATGTGTCTTGTTCGCCCCGCAACAAGACATCAATTGGGAAGATATCACTCCAGCTATTCCATGTTATGGTCATTAAGAATGCGCCTTTCCTTGAGAGATTGCTTGTATCGGATCTAGAAGGTCCAACAAAAATCAGGGTCATTGACGCGCCGGAATTGACAGTGTTGGTGTACTCGTCTGCCAAATTCTCCGAACTCTTTATTGGATCCGTAATCGTTCAGGTACAGCACTCATCTTCTTCTCCTTCTTCTTGAAATTCACGTTTTAAAATTTCTTCTTGATGTATTTACGACCGTCTTCCAGAAAATGATTCCCACAAGCTTGACCCAGTCCATGCGCACACTGAAGATCTTAGCACTAAAATCTATCGGCCCCAATCTGGATCAAGTTGTTGGATTCCTTACATGCTTTCCGTGGACGGAGAAGCTACTCATTGAGGTGAAACTTCTTTCCTATAAGTAAACGGTAATCACAATGTAGCTCAATTTTTTCGTAATTTTCCCAAATTACGATGACAAGTGTAGTGTTCAAAATCGCATCTCACCTTTGCACCGAAAGAAATGTTTTAGTATTTTTTCTCACGTGATCACCTGCATCGTTTTTATGCTGTACTACTATAGTAGCCTAGGCTAGTCATAGTGGAAAGTAACTTAGACTACTCTAGTAACTCTATGGTTACCCTAAGAGCAAGTACTACCTCCGTCCTAGTTTACTCTTCCAATTTCGTTGTATCAAAATTTGACCATAGATTTAACTGACAAAATGTTAATGCATGTCACTAAGAACTATATCGTTGGATTCATATTTGAACATAATTTGAAATGGTGTAATTTTTAGTGACATGCATTGGCATTTTCTTAGGTAAATCTATGGTCAAAATTTTATACTAAATACGAGGTAGTATTCCCTCCGTCCCAAAATTCTTGTCTTACATTTGTTTAGGTACGGATGTATCTAACACTAAAATGTAACTAGATACATCCGTATTTAGACAAATTGAAGACAAGAATTTTGGGACGGAGGGAGTACAAAAGTGGGCTATGTAGGCCAAAACATGTGCCAAATTCACTTGTGATGCATTTGGCATGGATGCCCCTCCATTGCTCACCTGGTGCCCCAATCTGGATCACCTACTTTGCTCCGGTGCCAAATTAACTCACGCAATGAAAAAACATTGTGTGGGAGAGAGAGAGGACTGAGGCAATAAAAAAACACTTGTTTGGGAGAGTGAGAGGCTGGTGTAGTTGGTTTGATTGATTTGTTTATACATGTGGGTCTGTGTGCACAGCGGTGCCAACTCTCTCACATCGCGAGAGCGGTGCAAAATCTTTTGATTTGACATTGATGCGTATAATGTGGCATACTTTTGCGAAATATGGCATCGGCCACATAGTGGAAGGCAACAAATGCCCAAGCTCTTCACGTGCTCCTAGTTAAATGAGAGGAAACAGAAAGAGAGAGAGAGAGAGTGAAAAAATATCACTAGCCGGCCAACCCTATCGTATGAGCGAACGATATTGGTACCTCTTGATGACACGCCAATCTTATGCAGCCAGCTGCTCTAATATGTTCTCTTCTTTTGCAGATAAAAAAGACCCGAAAGTGAAAAATGTGCTGCACTATAACAATCTCATCGAATGCCTTGATCTCCATCTTACAGAAATTGATTTGATCGACTACTGAGGTAGCACATCTGAGTTTAAATTGGCCAGGTTCTTTGTTCTGGAGGCAAGTGTGCTCAAGGTAATGAGGTTTGGCATTCTCTGGCGCAACAATGAATGGCATGCTAATCACCGTAAGCGTCTAAGCCTAAATGATCGAGTCTCCGTGGAAGCTGAATTTGTTTTTGAAACATCAAGTGGCCAGAGACTCGAAAATTATTTGCCCATTAGTGACTTGTCAGAGCGGTGGATTTTAGTTTGTACGATAATGCTGCATCCACCTAAAGTAACGAACGTTCTTACGTAAACTTCCTAGTAATTCCCTCTTCCTAGGTGCAGCATTACTCCTAACATTTGTAATATCAGTTTGAAACTTGTAATATTGTCGTGTCCTATTCCTGCATTTTCAAAATCCTGCGAATCAAATAGGTCCTGAGTTGGTGATGATGTTGTGCCTCCCATCTTTCACCAATAGCCGTCGGATCTAGATCGCGCGATACAAACCAAGCTTCTCCATTTTTGCAAAAAGATGCCTGCACTTGTTCCCTATTTACAAACAACTCCTTGTCTCTCACAATCAGCCTTATCTCCTCCCCACCACATTTAGAAGGCCATGGAAAAATCTGGCGCGATGGCCGCTGCCCGAGCCGTCCACCACCAATCTTGGTGTTCCGTGCAATGCACGGGCATCTACGCACGGGAAATTATGTCGAACATGGCTAGTTGTAAGCAGGCTAGCTCTATAGCCATGATGATAGTGACTGCAGACGGTGAGGCTGACTATGGTATGCCAAACACGGCGCCTATACTCAGGTGTCATCTCTGGCGCAGGGTTTTGTCACTTCACTGTGAGGAGCAGCATGTAATAATTTGACCAACGGGTAGTACAGTACTAGTAGCACCACCGTCTGGATTTAGGAGTACTACCACGTCCATCTGGATTTTAGTATTTGACTAGCAATATCTAGTAATGCATGTCACAAAAAATGTACTACTCCCTCTATAAATAAATACATGGTGTTTTATTCCTATCGGCGAGAGAACTTAATGTTTTTTTGCTAACTAGAGTACTAATAGGATTACATGCAATGAACTAAACACTCCATGTCATGTTTGGTAGTCTCAAGTCATTGAAAGCATGCACGGCCCACCTCTCTCATTGGTTGATATGTCACGAAACAAGAAACAAGGAGGGAGTTAATGCACCGTGCCTAAGTGTTTTGGGGACCAATGAACCAGTAAACATCAAACTTCTCTAGTTTGGCCCCAACTAGAGGTCCGGTGAGATGACTATACTGCACCGGCACGGAGGGGGACGCAGCTTCATTGACTTACGGCAACTGCCTTTGGGTGAATGACACGTGGGCCCAGGGGGTGGCTGGCCCACCTATCTTATAGCCAAAGGCAGGTGTAGTAGAGGGCCAAGGAGTAGTACGAAATCCTACGCACCTACGCACGCTAACCAAGGGCAAGAGTGATCACTCGAATCGCAAGATTAGTTAACTAGAAGCTAAGCTAGACCCATGGAGGCGATGAGCGCGAGCATCAGTCGGCTGTGCCAGATGGTCCACGACGCCGGCATGCGGCCCGGCAACGAGGAACGTCTCCAGGTAGTATTGCTTGAGGCCGCCAGGGCGAGGGGCCGCTTGGACGACAACTTCGTCTCCTTGTTCGATGAGGTCCTCGTCGGTTTCCTCGACAAGTTCACAGTCGTCAAGAAGCTCGCAGACGACTTTGACGTAAGCCTCCAGCCGACGTGCCTAGGCTCTGCGATGCCCGCCACCCTCAACGGCCACTATGGTGACAACCTCTTCGACGCACTAGTGGCCCTGCGACTGCCCGCCGTCACACCGGAGAATGTCCACCTCGAGGTCGCGCTCGCCGCGCAGCGCCTGGCGCAGCAAGACACCATCGACATAATCACCCACGTCTACGCGCAAATCGTCCACAAGGACTACTACATGCAAGAGGAGGACGATAGGAAGCTGGCCTTCTTGGTCCGCAGGGCAACCTTGGACGACACTGTTCAGAAGCACGTTGAGCTCGCTGCCTACGCTGCTGCTCCTCACACGTCGGTTGGTGACCCGGCGCACTAGGGCGTGAGGATGTCGTTGATGGATCCGTATGTATTTTTATCTTTCCGTCAAATCCATGTAGTAGTATATGATACTATAGTAATTATCTTACCTTTCGCATCAACTTCATAATTTTCGTACGTACTCCATGCATGAACAGCGCCAGAACCAAACTTCTCATTACTCTAGGCAAAATCATTATTTTCTATCTATCGATCGTGCCATGGAGCAGAACCAAATTTTACAAGTTACGAGTTCGAAAGGAAAAGCCTGCCGTGTTCGCATCGCACCCCCACATGGTTGGTCCGGCACGCCTCTCAAGCGGGAATGCATGCGGTGTTTCATTTTCACTTACAAGTGGGATCGCAGTTGAGCAAGCCGACTATCGGCAAACCCCCACCCTGCCCACCGCACGATGGCTGAGAAAACTGGAGTGAGAAGAGATGGCTGTAGCACGGACTCCAAGAAAATTGGTGTCAGATGGGACTCGTGTGGGTGGCATGTGCCGTACTGCTAGACGTGAATGCTAGTTATGGCCCATGCCACCCCACTATATCGAGCCTATATTGAGGTACGTAGAACAAATTTCCTGCAGTCCGTGCTCAGCCCTCCTCTATCACTCTTCTCAGCCACCAATGACCTTGTGAGCCCATCGTCATTTGCTCACATGTGGTCTCACATGTCGCTGAAAACATAAGCGGACCCACTAAACTGCACATCTTTCGCCTCGATGTCTTTGGTGATGAAAAACGAATCCAAGAAAGATCTTGGTGGCGCTTTTGGAGTTACTCAAGAGTAGTAAGATTCTATTCTGATTTAACCCAAGATGCACATCTCGTGGCTTCAACTACCACTCTATTTTCTTTCATGACACGACCTGGATGCTGGATGTCCCACGTGTCGGCAAAAGGAGGAAGAACCCGACCAAATCTTCGGTTGTGCTCTCGGATTAGACTAGTTGTGCTAACTTAAAAATTTTATTGTGTACTCCCTCCGTTCCAAAATACTTGACTTCCATTTGTCCAAAAATGGATGTACCTATATACTAAAACATGTCTAGATACATATATTTTTTGACAAATAGAAGGCATGTATTGTGCAACGGAGGGAGTAGAATGGATGTAAGTTTTTGTATTGGGAAGAAGAGTACATCCATATATTGATAGAGCGAAATTTAGTAGATGTTCTATCACTTTTAGCTAGCACAGAGGCTATAGATGAGATTAGTGCACTTGTAGATACTCCTACTTGGTATGCGTGTTGCTGCTTAGACGCAAAGAAAAACGGACCGGAGGGAGTACTAGAATAGAGGCTAGACATGAGACTAGATGCGAGGAAGCAACGTCTACTTCTTTACACTCGAAGAAGAAAGAAGCACGCAAGATCGAGCCTCCGCAGATCAACAATCAATGCATCGAGAAGGAACTAATCCAACTTACAGGAGTAGTAAAATGTATTCTTGTGGTTCTTGTTTTCTTTGGTCTTGCTTTTCTAGTCAAAATTATCGTTGGAGTTCGTGCAAAACGGAGGTCCGTTTGGGGTCGTGCATTGCAGTTGGCCTTACAAGTGGGACCGCAGTTAAGGAAACCGACTATCGGCAAACCCCCACCTCGCCATGCGATGGCTGAGTTAGAGAAACGATGAGGTTGAAGAGATTGCTCTATACGGACTCCAAGAAATATGGTATCGATGGAAGTCGTCTTTGGTGGCGTGTCGTACTCACGACGTGAATGCTTGTTCTGGCCCATGCCACCCTACTACTCCTACTACTTACTATATAGTACTACTAGTATCGAGGATTCAAGGTGCTGGTTACGTACAATATGGCTATAGTAAAAACACCCGCAGGACGCGCGAAGCATGTGAAGCTAGTACAAATAGTGTACTACTATTGTTGATTGGCCTCATCCGATAACCTGTTGCAATGCACATACAATTACGTATTCGAAAAATATTTTTTTGCCTCGTCGCACCACTCACTCACAGAACGACTTGAAAGCCATTCATAAATTTAGTAAGTTTATCATAGGCATATCATTTTATTACATACAACAGGTCATCAACCCACATCGACAACGAGGGTACATTATAAATACTAAAGTTTTCACCACACAACAAATAACAAGCAATGAAATAAACTTCAACTCAACCATTCCTCAGCGTTGGAAACGCTTGCTTTGAACCACAAGTGATTCTCTGGGACGGGCCATCCATTGTCGATTTGGAGACCAACGCAGGACTGATCATCCAGGCTGAAGCGGCCTACTATATCAGTACCAAGGTAGGGAACCACCCAAATGTCCGAGGTATAGACACAGTTGCTTCTCATAAATGGTAGTAACGTTGTGTCAACAGCAGTTGGATCGCCTTTCACCATCATTGGATAGTTTTGTCCAAGGAAGAGCGAGTTTTCTCCAAGACTATCAATTCTGTACCGGGGAGAAGGAGTTGGCGCTAGCACACTAGTATACATCCCGAATACCATGCAATGGGTGTTGGAATATGTCTGGAGAGTGCGACCATGGGAGACTACACCTGCTTCCTTAGCAGTAACATCATCAGTAGGCTGTATACACACGAGAAGAGGTGATCCATCGAAATTAGTTGCCAGGCGCCAAATAGTATATGGGCGCTGCTCGTCCTCATGCTTGTGATCATCACCATCGTCATCTCCCCCTTGGTTATAAAAATCTTCAAGTATAGGTGGTGGAATGTTCACAGGACCTTGGAAACACAAGAATAAGGTTAATTAGTAAAGGGAAACTTGCTAACACGCATGCATGTGGATGAAACAATTATAATTACTGTGGAAGACAAACGTACTGAAACAACGAGGATGCCATGCAAAAACAGTGCCACGAGTGGTGGCAGCAAACACAAGGCCCTCATATTGAATTGCATCACAGTACTCATCCGTGTACAGAAACTGATTTTTGAGCAATATCCATCCAGTCAAACCACCGAGGACGGCAACAAGCTTGTCGAAGATAGCAACAACGTCATAGTTGTTGTAATTCCAAGAGCGGTTGGGAACTCGAGAAATTGCTATCTTCCATAGAAGACAGTCACCATGATTGTATTTGAACGTGCGTACAATACCGATGTGCTCAACCTCTGGGCAGTCTGCTGAGATTTTTGGAAGTGGAACCCGGTCACGAGTGTACACATTCACAAGTTCCCACTCGCAGTTGGATCCAATGTAAACAACCCAATCTCCATTTGTGCCTGCCCAAGCCTTGCCCTCAAGCGATGGCATCTTAACATCATACGTATCATTATCAAGCGGCATCAACTTGCACAGGGCGAGGCCTCCGTCGTGACGATGCCAGTCATCAAGGTCACGGCGAAGAAGATAGGGGAGATCAAACCGCTCCTTGACTCTTGGGTTCGTTGTAATGATGTTATTAGTTGAGTCGAGAATGGGCTTGAACGAACCTGCCATGCTAGCCAAGGTGATGATGTCGCACCGATCAATGAGTTCCTCCACCATGTCATCTTTGGATCGGGCAAGAATAACGGGTCGTTTCGCCCTGTTCCTCCATGGAGAAGACGATCGAACAATGGCAGTAGAAAGGGTGAAGGCTGAAGGAAAATGGAGGAGAAAGAGGAAGAGCGCGACATGATTCCAAATCGAGAGGAAAGGCGAAGAGTCGGTGGGCGGTTGCGGTTGCCATGGTTCACGAAGGCGCCCGACCTACACGTCGGTTGGAAATACTCCTACTACTGCGCGTCGTCTCACTGATATGTTGGAACGGGACCACATGTCAATGAAACATGGTGTGTAATTTCTCGTGCAAAATGCGATCTGGCCGCGTTGGCCCGAGGTGCCGCATTGTTTATCGACCTTTATTTTTTTAATGGCGTGCCATTCAGTTTTGAAGCACAACTAACTGGTACTATACACAGAGAAAATATAAACTACTCTACCACTACTCCACCTCCAGTACTAGTAGTATAAAAAGATATATAGGCTGGAGCTTCAGCGCTTTCTTGCCAAGGGCTACCCACTTGCTTCTCACACTACCACCCTCTCTCCAGATCTAAAAAAGACGGCCCCTCTCTCCCTCCTCACCGGTGGTCACAAATCCGCCGGGGAAGAAAAGGACGTGCATCATTGACGCACTCGTCGTCGGCGAGCGAGGTCATGCACTGATGAGAAGGCCGTCCTCTCAGACCTAGCACCCGTGCGGGATGGCCTCCGTCCCCAAGCTCGCTGCCGTAGTGTGTGCCGAGGACGACAACCACGAGCAAAGCCACTTCCCGCCGACCCTCAGCTATGCTACCTCTTTTCGAACCATACCCTTGTTCTATTGCCCCATCTGGCACGTCGTTGCATGTGGATCTTTTTCCACTCCACCATCTTCCCAATTTGCTATCCTCTGCTTCTGCTTGGCCTTGAGCGAAAACCATAATTTGCACTATTAAAGGAAACCCTACTTCATGCAGACTAATCCATGTCTAGGTTGAATAAGGAAAGGAAGGGAGACTGTACTGTCTAAGAGAGTAGGCGTCGAACCCGCATCTAGGTTGAAAAGGGGAAAATCAGTAGCTAAGGAACGAGTCTCGTGTCTCTTGGTTGAAGAAGGGTAGAAAGGCATGACAATGCAATAGAGAATGACCAGGTCGATTGGTTTGTTGTCCTCACATAGGAAAAAGGTGGCTAAAGAGAACAAAGATGGGATGTAATCCACATATGCTGCCTAGATATTTGTTGCTCTGGGCAACCATACCTCCCTCACCACTCTGTGTCCATGGAGGTACATCATACTGGTGCGCCCACTATCCGAGTGGGCATCCCATGCTCTTATTGCCACTTTTTTTGCTGTTAGTATAACGCCAGCAGTCAAGTCAAGCAATGCTACCGCTAAAGTGATGCCACATTTAACTAATGTCGCTCTCAGTCTAATGCCACCGATAAATTTAAGCAATGCCATTTAATGTCACTAGATTATTTCAGGGTTAGCTGTTGATTGTGGATGTATTAAAGATTTTTCAGCTAAGGCATTCTAATGATGTTGCACAGCCAGTATACCAATGATGAAACTTGTTACTACCTTCAGATTTTTGCATTGTTAATGCTTATAGATTACATACCTCACTTTCATGAAATAAGTTATTTTTTGTACAGTGTCACCAAAATGCCAAGGCGCTGATGTCATTTTATTTTGGTTAAACTGCACAGACAATTATGAAGACAACAGGAAAGGTCAAGAGTGGGCACCTCCTCCTCCGGCTGTTCTCTTGATTCGTTTGATCAAGTTTTTATGTTTGATCGATTATCAAGATTGGGATAGCAATTTTTAAGGCCCCCCCGAGTTCGAAATGATATTTACCTTGGAGGTACATGGTTTGCAATTTTTTATACTATCATTAGTTAATAATGCTAGTTACCTTCAGACTTCTGTATTTGGTTTAATGCTCATGCACAGCTAGTATACCAATGAAACTTGTTACCTTTACATTTTGTATTGTTAATTCTTATAGAAACCTTCCAGTGCTAGAGTTTATTGAAATCTGTTCAGTAAAACCATTGTCTTGTACTGTAATAAACTAACTACTCTCTTGTTGCACTAGCCCTTTGGATTAGTGTATATTTGTAGTATTTGAATGGTGTTGCATTAGCGTATGGACATAAATAAAGTGTGGCAAGCTTTCCCAGATATGTGCTCAAGAAAACTACTACCTGTTTTTCTAAATACTAGACGTTTGGGTACTTAAAATTGAACCGTGAAAACGTCTTATATTAAGGAACAAAGGGTGTAGAGTTCACTCAAATTATCCCGGTAAAGCTAGTCACACCTTTGTTAAAATTAATGTTCATTATGTTATCGGAGGAGGTATGTATGTTTGTCTCTAATGCCTGTCGACTACATACCCGACATCATGATGTAATGTTAAGTCATTTCCTTTTGTACAGTGTCACTGAATTGTCAAGGCGGTGATGGCATTTTATTTTAGTAGAAATGCACAAAATTTGCTTAAAAGAAGAGGAAAGGTCAGGAATGACTCAGTTTTTCAGAAAAAACTATGTATGCCTTCCTGACATCAGCCGATGTTGCTTTATTTATTCCTTCAAACAGGTGGTTAGAAACAGTCTTGCTACCTTTTCCCATTAAGAAATTGGAATGCTTATATTTGTGAGTCTATGCTTCAACTAGTGCCACTTTTATAATAATCACACTTCCAATATCTATGCAAACAGGATGCTTGATTTTAGTGGGGCGCACAAAAGTCCAACTGGTTCAACATTAGGAGCATGTTTTTTTCCAAACCTTTATATCCAATTGGTGGCACTATGAGCTGTTCATTACGAAGGTACATGGTTTGCTACTATCTTGCTACTCTTTTTGTACTGTCATTAGATAGTAATACTAGTGGTTTGCATGTGAATTTATTGGCAGGGTGGACCTACATTGGAGGTGCAGGACAGGATTCAATGATCGATTTCACCTCTTCCATCACCGCGAACATGGTGTGGTATATGTTTACTAGCTGCTTGATATTTGTGCAGACAGAGATGTCTGCCCGTTGCTATTTGGCAAACAAACAAAGTGTCCACAATTTTGGTTGAACTGCACAAGAGAATAGTATAGTCACTATATGCAGTGCCATTTGAAAATAGACACAAAGATTGGATAGTCACTTCATGGACTGCAGAAAAGTAGTACTATACCAGTTACTGGCCAACACTATGTGCTTCATTGCTTTGGTCAGATTATACAATGGGCATCATTTTCCCTAAGTTAAAGTTTGTATACCGAAAATAGTCTCGCGATGTGATCGAGAGAAGACCAAATCATATTGCAGTGGATGTTCCTCCACCATGTGTGGTTCATTCTCATGGTTCCAGCTATTGGTGAAACCACTTACGTTTGCAAGAGGAATTGTAGACTTCACAAACAAATTTGTCTTTCAGTCTGTACTGAATGTTGGCCAAGAGAAGCATCCATGTTAGTAGGAAGAACAGTTGTTTTTTCTAGAACTTTGCCTTCGGAGCTACATATTTGTATATGATCTGTGAATCATTGAGATGCATTAACATGTTGATCTTATGTATGGGAATCGTACTAGTTAGTTTTAGTTGCGATGCAAGATCCGAAGTGGCTGATCTTTGCTTTTGGAGCTACATATTTGTATATGATTTGTGAATCATTGAGATGCATTAACAGCTACTTATTTACATTAGCTCGGTGTTTACAAATTCTTGATCGATCACTAGCTAGCCTACAAATGCGCTCCTGGCAGTTTTATTTGCGACGCAAGATGCGAAGTGGCAGTTTTTTGAATAAAAATGCCTACCTCTGAAGAAACTGACAAGCTACACTATCGATCCTACACGGATAAAAATGCCTACCTCTAAAGAAGCTGACAAGCTACACTATCGATCCTACACGGATAAATAGCGGATCATGCACGTACTACCTCCTTCCGGGTTTGCAGGGCTCAATTCAAGAAATGACCTACTCGATCCTACACGAATAAATAGCAGATCACACGTTCTAGTACCTCCTTTTCGGTTTCAGGGCTTAATTCAAACCTCTCACCAACCAAGGTACTCCCTCCGTCCGGGTTTATTAGTCCCATGAGGAAAGCAGCAAGACCAAGGCATGGCAATAATTAACGGCATATAGAAGTTTAAGCCTAATTAATTCCAGCGATTTAAGTGGCTGCATGCGTGCCCTCGGCTGCGACTCGTTGCATGCTGCTTCGCGTACTGCCTGCGAGTGATTCTGAGTGCTTGCATGCAGTCGGCCATAATTAAGGCAGCTAATTGATGCGAAAAAAGATACACTTTAATTGTTGCGGGCTTTTTAAATCCGTGAAATCATTATTGACAAGGAGGGAGATGATTCGAGTGCACTCGTTTGACCGCCATGCCGGCGTGCGACCCAGACGGGATGGGATGACACAGTCATAATTTCAGTTTCCCTAGTTTTCCACAGCAAGCTGGCGCGCTAAGCCATTATGCATTGAATTCCGATGACCATTGTCGGTGTCAAAACCGGCGGATCTTGGGTAGGGGGTCCCGAACTGTGCGTCTAGGCGGATGGTAACAGGAGACAAGGGACATGATGTTTTTACCCAGGTTCGGGCCCTCTCGATGGAGGTAAACCCTACTCCTGCTTGATTGATATTGATTATATGGGTAGTACAAGAGTGGATCTACCACGAGATCAAGGAGGCTAAACCTAGAAGCTAGCCTATGGTATGATTGTTGTAATGGTTGTTAGCCCCACGGACTAAAACCCTCCGGTTTATATAGATCTAGGAGAGGGCTAGGGTTACAGTCGGTTACAATGGTAGGAGATCTACATATCCCAGATCGCCAAGCTTGCCTTCCACGCCAAGGAAAGTCCCATCCAGGACACGGTGACGAAGTCTTCAATCTTGTATCTTCATAGTCTTGGAGTCCGGCCGATGATGATAGTCCGGCTATATGGACACCCCCTAGTCCAGGACTCCCTCAGTAGCCCCTGAACCAGGCTTCAATGACGATGAGTCCGGCGCGCATATTGTTCGGCACTGCAAGGCGGGTTCCTCCTCCGAATAATTCATGGAAGATCGTGAACACCAGGATAGTGTCCGGCTCTGCAAAATAAATTCCACATTCCACCGTAGAGAGAATAATATGTACACAAGTTCAATCTGTTGACGTATTTTGTGGCATGACGTCATACCACCACCAAGCCTTTACTTGAATCGTTTTTTATTATACCACCTCGGTAGCGTTTAGCGGCGATTTCCTTGGCACGTCTTGTCGAGCGGTGATCGTGTTCCCCTTATTCGGGATTCCCATCAATACGGACATGGGTATTCCAACGTGCCGTTGCCACACCCCTCTATCGGAGGCGAGTCCCGAACAGTCACGGGGCGGCTCTTGGTATTCTCCTCTTTATAATGGGACCAAGGCTCGCTTCTTTTCTTCAATCCTCAATCGAATCTACTCCTTGCCCCGAGTTCCAACACCCAGAGCCCCAGATTCGAGCGCTTCGGACCTTCAACAATGTCCAGCTCCAACCTACAGGGCCGGTGGATGCCCTCCTCCGTCACGGAAGAGGACGTGCAAAAGCTGAGAGAAGCTAAGTACTTGACCTACGAGATTTCGCATAGGCTGCCCGCCAAAGGGCAAGTCATTCCCACTCCTGAGCCCGGCGAAAGTGTCGTGTTCGTGTCCCACCTCCGTCGGGGTTTAGGCATCCCGATGGATCCTTTTGTGAGAGGGCTCATGTTTTACTCTGGGCTGGAATTCCACGACTTGGCTCCGGAGTCCATCCTCCACATCTCGTCATTCATTGTCGTCTGCGAGGCCTTCCTCCGTACTACCCCCACTTCGGTTTGTGGCTCAAAACTTTTAATGTGGAGCCGAAGATGATCGAGGGGCGCCACGCAGAGTGCGGCGGGCGGTTGTAAACAGGAGGGCCAATGCTCCATGGCCCGAGGGCTCTTTCCAAGAGGAGCTCGACTTGGCAACAGAGTGGTTTTATATTACGCTCCCTGGGGGCAGCAGTGTAAGCCGCCCCATCTTCTTTCGGGACCTCCACGACGGTGATGTCATGGGTCAACCAAAGGGCTCAAGCGGGGGCCGTCAAAGGGCGTGCCCCTATTGCAGGGGCAGTTCAAGACCTCAAGCGAGGGAGATCGATCTGGTCGTGGTGATGCGAGTCATCTTGATTAAGGCGCCTCCTGCCTGCAAATGCCGTCCTCTCCGGCTGTGGGAATTTAATCTGGAGGGACCACGAATTCTCCAACACTTCATGGGTACAACACCCGTGGAGATGTACACATTTTTCTTTGGATCACGAGAGGTGTGTCCGGAATTGACCGAGGACGCCGGCCTAAGCTGCAATCGCCTGGATACACAAGTAAGTAGCTCTGTGTCCGGACATACCGTTTGTTTGCCTTTCTACGATTTGCCTTTTAACCAATTGTCCTCTAAACAGGAGTGGATATCGCAAGCAAAACTGATACGGTGTCCGCCCCCCCCCCGAGACCGCGGATCCGATCTTTGGTCGGGGATGCTGGAGGTTGCGCCTTCAGAGGAAGGCGAAGGGGAGAACAGAGGAACTACCGCCTCTACCGAGGAGGCTTTTGAGAAGGGGGGGATCGAGAATCCCTCCTTCCAAGGGGAGAAGAGGACGGCTTCCAAAAACCCGGAGGCCAAGGCCTCGAAGCGGGGGAAGAGATCCTCACCGGAGGGTCCTGCGTCCGGGGAGGCCCCGGCCGCACTATCTCCTTTACAGAATCAGCCCTCCAGTGAGCCGTAAGTAGAAAAAAGGGAGTTTTGTAATAAGGGACATCCCTATTTGTGCTTCTGAGGATAACTTAAGTTTTTACCTTGTAGTTCGGATCTCCGTCCTTCCCAGATGAGCTCGTCTTCGGGGGACCTTCGTCCGGAGATGATGGAGAGCGAGACGCCTCCATCCGCCGCGCCGTCAGGTGGAGTGGACGACCCTGAGGTGTCATCACAGAGGGTATCCCCGAGTCCGGCAGAGCCGAAGAGTTCGGCACCAACTAGTGTACGGCCGGGGGAGCTGAGGGATCTGCTTGAGAGGGCGTCTATCTCAGAAGATCACCATACATTGATGAGTATGGTGATTGGAAGAATTTCGTCCGCCGAAGGCAGGTTGTATGATGCCGTCAGAAGCTTGCTGGCGGGGTTTGAGGTATGTAAAAATGACATACCTTTTGACAGTTTTGCGCATAAAGTGCGCCTCAGATATCTGATAGCCCTCGAGACTCGGTAGGTTGTCGAGAGCGATAAGCGTCGAGGATCAAAATCGCACGTATTGATTTTCGCCTTTCCTATGCAGGTGGCGGATAGTCCGGTGGCCAGCCGGGCTGATGGAGTTGCCGAACTAAAGCGGCAACTCGATGTTGCGGATGCGGACATCGCGCTAGTCAACAAGCGACTTGACGAGTCGCAAGGTATGTTTCTTCTCCGTGGTCACCTAGTAAGGGAGCCGAAGCTCACTCCTTACAATATGTGTGCTTGATGCAGATGGTGCCGCTGCTGTGGAGGACCTTCGAGGAGAGCTTGCTCGAGCCAAGGAGCAGGCCAGGAGGAGTGATGCGGCTGCCTCGAAGGCGGCCGAAGAGCTAAAAGCCGAAAGGGCTGCTTCGCCAAGCGAGGAGGAGATGGCGAAATGGCCGTGAAGCTGAAAGATGTTACCGACCGCTTTGAGGTTCTCGAAAAAGAGCGCCGAGCGGAGCAAGAAAGCCTGAAGAAGGCCACCGCCGAAGCCAAGGATGCCCGTTCTGCAATGAGGGCTATAAAGGAGGAACTGCGCCAGGCCGGAGATATTGTGGCGGGCAAGCTTTTTCTGCTGCGTAGGAGGTTTACAGATCTGAAGTATGCTCAGCTTGGCCAGCTGTGGGGTCCGGAGGATCCTTATATGGATTTAGCGGCGAGTGCGGCAGATGCCGTTGTGCACTTGCTAAGTCAGAAGGATCACGAGACGGAAGAGCTGTTTTGGTCTCAATTCCATAGTCCGGAGCGTTCACTTCCACTGACCGATCGGTTGGCTGAGTGGGCTGAGCTGAATAGGCTATCCGGACTTGCCATGACAGATATCGTGGCTCATGTCTGGCCGGATAGGCCCAAGCCGAAGAGTTATTTTGGCTTATTGCAGCAATTTCTTGGGGCGGTGCCGCATATCAAGGGGATGAAGCGGTCGGCCTGCATAGAGGGTGCACGGATGGCCCTCGCCGTGTGAAGACATCTTGGACGGAGATGGATGCCACATTGCTATTGCGACCTGTGGTTCGGACGAGTCGGTTACCCGCCGAGCACTATTTTGGGGAAGTTCTGCGTGGTGCTCGTGTAATAGAGTCGCAGTGCTCAAAAAATGTCATGTTCAAATGAACTTTATGGTTTGTAAAACGATGTTTGTAATATAAGCGCTTTTTGTACTTGTGCGTTCAAGTATTGAAATATCTCATGTGCGGCCGTTTATGTATACGTGTGCATAACCTGAAAGATGGCAGTAGTCGGCTTCAGCCCCCACGCACAAGGTGCAGGGGTGTTTGCAAAAATAGCGCATTTTCACACTTAATCCGACGTCTCGGTCCTGTGAAGGAGGTGGTAGCGCAGCAAACGAGGCAACCAGACTATAATGCTTTATCACTTTCACTTAGCCATAGGAGTTCGAAGGTGGGGCTACGATATAGCCCCTAGGGGCACCGTGCTCTCCGAATTCGGGGCGCGTATGTGCCTGACCGGGAAACGGTCCTTTGTCAAAGTGGAGGAATTCTAAACATTCTGGTAGTCGATCGAGTGGTTGACCAGTCTCTCGCTATATCATGACAGTCAGTTTTCGGCTTTCTCATCGAGGTGCTCGCCCGCCGAACCGGGCACAATCGCGATAGTTCTCCTGGTGCCGCTAGTTAGCCGATACGGAACGAAGGCAACAAAACACGTGGAGCTGGGCAAACCCAACATTTGACCAAAGACATGATTCGGAGCTGATGCATATAAGGCCTAACTCGAGACGCCGAACACTCCCTAAGGTATTCGGTCTTTATGATAACGGGCAGAACAATGCCCTAAGCCCCTAGTGTCCAGGTACAGGCGAGAATTTCTGGCGCGGCCGATGCCAAAACGCCAGCCTCCTTGCTGGTTATGGTAAAAAACCGTGGGATGTGAATCAACAAGAGACAGTAAGAAAGGTCTACGCATGGTCTTAATCTGAAAAGAATCCTTGCGACGGGTCCCTGCTGCACGTCTGCGCCTGTGTCTCTGTTGTGCCGTATCCTGGACGGGTGTATACGCTGTCCATCTGTAAAAAGAGAGGAACTTAGTTTGAAAAGAAGTCGTGCAAAGAATGTATTAAAAATCAAAATATGAATGAATGAATAGAGCTGAGCTTTTATTAGCTCTTTATTGCTTATACGCACAGCCCCTTGTGAAGGGGTGTGCGGCTAGGGAGCCCCTAGTTTGTTTGTGCCGGACTCGTCTGGCCGTGTCCGGGGTCTTGAATGACCTTTTAATGAGATGATGCCGTGTGGACCGGGCATTTTAAGTGTAAGAGACGCGTAGTGTGGTATTGCGTTAAAGTGGACGAAAGCTTCACGCCCCAACAGTGCTTCATGGCTACTTTTAAATGGGGCGATATGGAAGATTAGCTTTTCGCGACGGAAGTTGTCGGGCGACCCGAACACAACCTCTAGTAGTAAGGAGCCCGTGCACTTGGCGTAAGGGCCTGGCGTCACTCCTTTGAAGGAAGTGTGGCTATTGTGAATTTTAGTGGGGTCTATCCCCAACTTGCGGATTGTGTCCGGATATAGCAGGTTTAAATCGCTGCCGCCATCCATCAGGACTTGTGTAAATTGTAGCCCGTCGATTATAGGATCCAACATCAGAGCAGTCCATCCTGCGTTTCGAATATTTCTGGAATAGTCCAGGTGGTCGAAAGTCATTGGTTTTAACATCCAATCTCGGGGTTCCGCTGGGGTGGACCGTGCGGCATGTGCTTTAGCGGGTGCCACACTATTGTTCCGTGTTATCACATGAAGTGAGTTTACTATTTTGACTTCTTGTGGGAAAGTCTTTTGTTTTCCGGTGCTCTGCTGGTGGGGTTCGTCATCGTCCTCACTTGGCGCGTCGAGCCCCTTGTGTTCGGTGTTGAGTCAGCCGGACTATTTGAAGACCCAACAATCTCGGTGGGTGTGGTTTGTAGGTTTCTCGGGGGTACTGTGGATTTGACATATCCGATCCAGAATTTTGTTTAGGTTGGATAGCTCATCACTGTTGTCCTTAAGAGGCAGTGTTTTGTTGTTCGGCCGCGAGCTTTTGAATCCGGCGTTGACCGCCGTGCTCTTTGGGCTCTTTTCTTTATTTCGGTGCTGGTCCTTTCTGCGCCATGATTTTCCGTTTCCATCTCTGATCTCGGATGTACTTGGGTCGCTGGTGCTGCATCTTGCTAGCCAGCTATCTCCCCCCTCGCAAAAGCGGGTCATTAGGTTTGTTAGCACGGCCATTGTTCTTGGCTTCTCCTGGCAGAGGTGTCGGGCGAGCCATTCGTCTCGGACGTTATGTTTGAAAGCTGCTAAGGCTTCGGCGTCCGGACAGTCGACTATTTGGTTCTTTTGGTGAGAACCTATTCGAAATTCTTGTGGCTCTCCGGGCTGTTGGGTTATGTGACTTAGATAAATCGCATCCGGAGGGCGGACATAAGTCCCCCAAAATTTGCTCTAAACGCGTCCTCGAGCTCTTCCCAACTTCCAATGGTATTTTCTGGGAGGCTTTTGAGCCAGTGCCGAGCTGGCCCTTTGAGCTTGAGGGGTAGATATTTTATGGCATGGAGATCATATCCTCTGGCCATGTGTATGTGCAGGATGTAATCCTCAATCCAGACTCCGGGGTCTGTTGTTCCGTCGTATGCCTCTATGTTTACAGGCTTGAACCCTGCTGGGAATTCATGATCCAGCACCTCGTCGGTTAAACATAGCGGGTGTGCGGCGCCCCTGTATTTAGGTGTGCCGTTGTCTTCGAACGCTCGGTGTGTTGCTTCCTAGGCCCCTCCTTTTTGGCCCATAAATGGACCTGACCGGGCCATCTGTTTTGCGAGGATCGTGTGTCGGCTTGTGTGCGGTGCCGCTTGTCGCTTTTGGCCTGTCATCCGGTCGTCTATCCGGCCGAGCGGCCTTTTTGCTTTTTGACTGTGGGGGCTCTACGGCCTCCTCGTCGAATTCGGGCAGCAGCTTGTGCTTCGGATAGCCCTTTGTTTGGTGGCTGTTGCCATATTTGTCTGCGGTCTTGAGTACTTTGCTCCACCTCATTCTGAGTATGTCTTCCGCTGTTTTGAGCTTCCGTTTCTCCTTCTTCAAACTTCTTGTAGTGGCGACAAGCCTTTTTCGAAGGTTCTTTTGCTCCGGTGGTGTGTCCGGCGTGAGATCTTCTGGACTGTTGTTTTCGCCGGGGATGGATTGATTATCCGATTCATCCTGCTCGGATGGTTGCTTGTTGCTGTTAAATCGCCCTTTGGTTTGCCTGCTCTATGGCTGGGTCCTTATGGGTGCTGTTGTTATCGAGGCAGGACTTGGGGCGGCGCTTGCGTCGCCGTTTTGGTTGTTTTTCGGGGGAATTATCCTTCGTCGTGTCCCGTTACTCCTCGTTATCGCTCCCTTTTGGGGTGTCCACCATATGTACATCATGAGTTGAGGTGGGTTTCCGTGCTTTCGGTGGGCGCTGGTTCTTGATCGTCTCGGCATCGTCGTCCATACCGCCGATGTCTTGAGTCGTAGTCTAACATGTCGGTTAGATAAATCGATAGTGGCTATAAAGTGGGTGGTGGGTGGGCTTTGAATTTCTTCATCGTCTGCGTCCCAACCATCGACCGCGCGATCCGTCGAGGCTCTCGATAACGAGAGATACTTTAGCGAATTCGAGGATGTCGCCAAAGGGTGAGTCTTGAAAGATGTCCGGAGCGGTGAACTCCATGATCGGCGCCCAATCAGATTCGATTAGCGGCGGCTGGAGGTTGAGTCCGCATGGAGTCGGCACCATGGAGTCACAAGCTTTGCAAGGGACAAGGTCGAGATTCGGCTCCATCGCCAGCTATTGCAGCCCTCGAGGCGGTGTCTAGCCACCGGTCCTCGTCTGCATGGTCGGCTCGAACTATGGGTCGGGCGGATTCGTGCAGCCTCAAGGTACTATCCGTGGCGAGCTAGATCATGCCGATCGTGACAAAGTGCGACACACTCGGCTGTGGCTCGAATCCATCGAAGATCAAGTCTCCGCGGATGTCAGCCGTGAAGTTTAGGCTTCCAAATCTGACTTGATGGCCAGGGGCGTAGCTTTCGATCTGCTCCAGATGGCCAAGTGGATTGGACCGCAGTGCAAAGCTGCCGAACGCGAAGATCTATTCGGGGAGAAAATTCTCACCCTAGACTGCGTTGTTGTTGATTGAAGAAGCCATCAAACCTATTGGTGATGGCACAGAGGAACTCTCAATGAAAGCACCAATGTCGGTGTCAAAACCGGCGGATCTCGGGTAGGGGGTCCCGAACTGTGCGTCTAGACGGATGGTAACAGGAGACAAGGGACACGCTGTTTTTACCCAGGTTCGGGCCCTCTCGATGGAGGTAAAACCCTACTCCTTCTTGATTGATATTGATGATATGGGTAGTACAAGAGTGGATCTACCACGAGATCAAGGAGGCTAAACCCTAGAAGCTAGCCTATGGTATGATTGTTGTAATGGTTGTTCGTCCTACGGACTAAACCCTCCGGTTTATATAGATCCGAGAGGGCTAGGTTTACAGTCGGTTACAATGGTAGGAGATCTACATATCCGTATCGCCAAGCTTGCCTTCCACGCCAAGGAAAGTCCCATCCGGACACAGGACGAAGTCTTCAATCTTGTATCTTCATAGTCTTGGAGTCCGGCCAATGATGATAGTCCGGCTATCCAGACACCCCCTAGTCCAGGACTCCCACAACCATCGCGCTACCTTCCCCCTATAAGTACTGTTTCCCGGCCTTCTCCGGTGCCACCGTGACCCAACTCGCCATATCCTCATAAGCCCCCACCGGCCCGACATTGCTCGCCATGTCCGCCATGCCCTCGCCCGTCCGCGGTAGGCGACGCCAGAGGCGGTCACCGCCGGAACTAGTGTTCGGTTTTTCACCGGAAGGCAGACGGAGGGAGGAGGCATTCTATCCATCTTTAGATGGCAATGCGCAGATTGAGGAGTTGTTGGAGCGCGACCGCATGGCGGAGGAGCAGGAGTTGTTGGAGCGCGACCGCCTGGCGGAGGAGCAGCGTATCGCCGATTTGCGCCGCCAGCGGGACATGGAGCAGCAGCGCACCGACGCTCTGAGTCGCGAGCAGAGCGCCCGCAACTGGGCCGACTACGTGGAGGCCAGTGCCCGGCAAATAGACCTGGAGGCTGTCGGGCATGCACGCGTTCGCGATGCTGATTTTTACTACTAGCTCGTCAAGTGGGTTTCCCGCTTGGAAGCCGAAGCTTCGGTGGACCACGCCGGCATGGAAAGGGCCAGCGCGCCCGAGCCACGCGCCCTATCGCACCTCTGGCAAGTCCGAGGCGAGGCACAGGACGCCGGTGCTGGCGTTTAGCTTGTACCACAGATGGCGGCCGACATCGTCTAGTTAGCTAAGAGTAAGTTAGTACTTGTCTAGTGGGAGTAGATAGTTAACTTGGCTATGATGGTTGTCAACGTGGAAGTTTAGTACTCTATATGTGGATCAGACCTGTAACTTTGCTCTGAATGTTGAACTTTCCGTTTAAACGTATGGAATGGGATGTTATTTTTTAATGGGTTGTATTTGTCCTCCACGGGTTTAGAGGCTGACTTGTGGGCCTAGCAAGTTGACGCGTACACAATCAGGAGATGATTGTACGTGGAGAGGATGACAACAGGGACCCGCCAAGGTCATGGCAGTATGCAAGCAAGTGCCTCCTTATCTCAAGCCAATAAAAAAATGGCTCCTCCTAGTGGATTTCTGACATCTGGGTCCCATGCCATTGTCAACGTAGTCAATAAACGAGAGAATTGCACAATGGCGGTGACACGAGGACCCAAAGAGCTCGCCCAGTTATTTTTGTTTTGGGTTAATTTGATAAATGCCACTCCAAATCTGGTGTATCAGAAATGCCACCGCAATTTCAAACTTTGAAAATGCCATTTCATGCCATTTCTAGTGGCATTTTTCAAGTCTGGAGTGGCGTTTTCAAAGTTTACAAACCGCGATGGCGTTTTCAAAGTTTGCAAAAATTGCGATGGCATTTTCAAAGTTGGAAATTGCAGTGGTATTTTTATGAATCGCCATAATTGGAGTAGCATTTATCTAATTTGTTTTTGAGACGGAAGCAGGGTGTCAACTGGGCTGTGCAGGACACTCTGGCCTGTCTAGACAACCTTTTCTTTTATGTTTACCACAGACCAGCCAGTAGTTTTTTCTTTACGAAAATGGCTAACCCAGTTTTTGTGATTTGTCAAGTAAGTCGCTTTATCGGGCTGTTGGGCTGCAAATCTTTCAAGGCGAGGAGAGCTTCATTCGGTGGCGAGAAAATAGCCTATCGAGAATGAGAAATGGGTTGTACATTTTAAAACACATCAAACCGTAATTAGTTTCAAATATCTTTTTCATTTCGAGATTTTAAATTGCATTGATTTTTATGCGTGGACAATTTATTGGATTTTATATTGATATACATTTATTTTTAAAATCAGTCTGAATGTGACTCGAAATTTGGGATTCAAAACAGTTCGCATCAAGACCGACATATGCAAAATTTAGTATAATTTTTAACCGTGGCCACAATATGGGCTGTAATGCTAACAAAAGAATATGGGCTCCAAAAAACCCGTAGAATTAGCAAATGGGCTGTAAATTATTTGAAATAATGGCAGATGGGCTGTATCTTTGTTTTCCCTGATTTGAGGCTTTCCACGGATGGCTCGTATATTGTTGGATGTCCATCCAATGGCCGTCGTCTTCTTCAATCTCTGCTCTTCTGTTCTAGCCGCTCAAACAAGCGCGGCAGACTGCTGCTCTCCTCCTCCCTTGACTGCTTTGTGATGCCGCGTGAGGCCTCACCGCCCCCGTACTCCCATCAGCGGCCTAGCCATCCCTCTACTCACCCACAGTCCCACACTGCTGTTATTCTCCGTGACGGCAGGCAACCGATAAACTCTTATGCAGTCGTACTCCCCTCGCGTGGGAAACAAGCGCCGAGTCTTCCCCGCATCCGTGTTGTTCCTTCCTAGGCCTCACCATCGTCCACCGCCACGGTGCTCTCGGCGTGGCTTGGTCAGCGTGGTCGGCGACCGACATGCATCTGAAGTGGGATGTCGTGGAGGCCGGCAGCTGGAGTCCTGGCCGCACACAAGGAAATGCCTCCTTATTACGCGCAAAATAGTGATTCCTCCACCCGACATCTGGGACCCACCGAAAGGGCCTCTGTATTTCGCGAAAAAAACGTTACCACCGCTGACAGCTCGGACCCACCAGCTATATCTTCGCACGCAAGGAAGTGCCTCCTTATTACGCACAAAAAATGAACACCCCCTGCTAGCTGGGACCCAGTATAGTGGGCCTACTAAGTTGACGGGGATGAAGGGCTTTGTCAACTTAGTCAATATGCACGATTCTAGCTCGACTGACCGTATGATGTCCATCCAACGGCCGTAGTGCTTCTTCAACCTCTGGTCTTTTTGCTCCAGCCTCCCAAAGCAGCGCCAGTCATGCCACCTGCTCCTGCCTTTCGTTGCCGGCTGTGCTGTCGCGGAGGCCTCACTGCCCCCATACTACTCCCACCGCTTGGCAGGCCATCCCTCCACTCCACTCACCCACACCCCCTGTTATTCTGCGGCGACGGTAGTGCAGCCGAACCAGTGAACCCTCGTACTCCTCTCCGCGTGGGCATCCACTGCCGCGTCTTCCCCGGCTACCGCGTCGTCCCCTTCCTAGGCCTCATCGCCGTCCACCGCCGTGGTGCTCTCGGTGCGGCGTGGTCAATGTGGTCAACAACCGAATTCCATCGGAAGAATACTGTACGTGGAGAGGCTGACAACTGGGTCCACGGTAGCCGCAAGGAAGTGCCTCCTTATTACGCGGAAAATAATTATTCCTCCACCTGACAGCAGGGACCAACTAGACGGGCCACCAGTATTTTGCGAAAAAAACGTTTGCCCCTGACTGCTGGGACCCACCCAACGGGCCACCGTATTTCGCAAAAAAACGTTCCCCTGTTGTCAGCTCGGACCCACCGGAAGTGCCTCCTTATTACGCACAAAAAATGAATACCCCCTGCTAGCTGGGACCCACCTTGGTGGGAGGTTGACTTGTAGTCCTACTAAGTTGACGGGGACGGAGGGCTTTGTCAACTTAGTCAATATAAACGATTCTAGCTCCAGTGACCGTACGATGTCCATCCAATGGCCGTAGTGCTTCTTCAACCTCTGGTCTTCTTGCTCCAGCCGCCCAAAGCAGCGCCGGTCGTGCCGCATGCTCCTGCCTCCCGTGGCCGGTTGTGCTACCGCGGAGGCCTCATCGCCCCCTATTTTTCCCACCGCTGGCCAGGCCCTGCGGCGATGGAAGCCTCACACCGCAGCCGAACCAGTGAACCCTCGTACTCCTCTCCGCGCGGGCTTCCACTGCCGCGTCTTCCCCGGCTCCACGTCATCCCCTTCCTAGGCCTCGCCATCATCCACCGCCATGGTGCTTTCTGCGCGGCGTGGTCAACATGGTCAAGGAACGACTTCTATCGGATGGGGACTGTACGTGGAGAGGCTGACAGCTGGGTCCACGACCGCAACAAGGAAGTGCCTCCTTATTACGTGGAAAATAATTATTCCTCCACCTGACAACGGGGACCCACCGGACGGGCCACCGTATTTCATGAAAAAAACGTTTCCCCCTGACTACTGGGACCCACCAGCTACATCTTCGCACGCAAGGAAGTGCATCCGGGCTATAAAAAAATGATTCGCCCCCCTGACTGCTGGGACCCACTAGCTACACCTTCGCACGCTAGGAAGTGCGTCTGGGCAAAAAAAAAAAACGATTCGCCCCCTTGATTGATGGGACCCACCAGCTACATCTTCACATGCAAGGAAGTGTGTCCTGTAAAAAAAAACCAAAACGATTCGTCCCCCTGACTGCTGGGACCCACCAGCTACATCTTTGCAGGCAAGGAAGTGCCTGACAATCGGGACCCACCTGGTCGAAGTGTACGTAGCGTTGTCATTCTGGTCACGAACGTGTACGTACATATATACTGGTCGATGTAGAGGCGCGCACGTGTCGTAGTAGAGGCGCGTACGTGTCGTAGTAGAGGCGCGTACGTGTCGTAGTAGAGGCGCGCACGTAGCATGTACACCTACGTACAACGGCTCATGTACATGGCTGGATCAGAACAGAGAAACAACGTCGTCGTCGTGTTCATGGGGAGGCAATGGAATGCGTCGTGTTCATGGGGAGGCAACAAAATGCGTCGTGTTCATCGGGAGGCAATGGAACGCGTGGGAGCCAACCGGCTTGGACGGAACAAGCGATGAAGCGAGGCTGGCGCATGCGCGAAGCGAGAGAAACGATCTTGTGTTCGACCGCCACGTTCAAAACGGGGTCTGTTGATCGGGAGAAGTCAGTGTACCGCAAAGCGGAGAAGCAGACCTCCTACGGTCGAAGCAGAAGTCTGTTGATCGGGAGGGTGTGGCGATCATAAACGGATTTAAACGGACCTCCTACGGTCGAAACGGGGGTTCTGTTGATTGGGAGGGGTGTGGCGTACCGCAAAACGGAGGAAACGGACTTGTGTTGGAGCGCTACGGTGAAAACGGGGGTCCTGTTCATCGGGAGGGGTGTGGCGTACCGCAAAACGGGACTCCACGGAATATTGTTCATCTCCACCGTCGACCTCCTCCAGCCTCCACGGGCTACCGTCGACCTCCTCCAGCCTCCACGGGCTCCTGTTCATCCAGCGTCCACCGCGCGCTACTCCACCGGCTATTGTTCAACCACCCCTCCACGGACACCCCTCCACCGTCTACAGTTCATCCAGCCCTCCACACCACGGGTTCCTGTTCAACCACCCCTCCACGGCCACCCCTCCACCGTCTACTGTTCATCCAGCCCTCCACACCACGGGGTCCTGTTCATCCAGAGGCAACGCCGCCGCTCCCTGTTCATCCAAAGCCCCCCGCAACACTCACTGTTCATCCCAAAGGCAGCATCGATCGGCTTCAGTTAGCAGCAGTAGCGAAGGAATCGCTCGATCGGGTTCAGTTAACAGCCATCGATCGATCGCTCGGGTTCGATGTCGTAACTGCGGTCAATCGCTGGGTTGATTAGAGCCCAACGCCTCCCTCGGGTTCTGTTAGAGCCAACGCCTCGCACGTGTACAAGAGAAACACGCATCGCTCGGCCCCCGACCTCCCACCGTAACCAACAACTCCCCGAAATTTTCCTCCCCTCGCTTCTACCATAGTTTTTTCCCTCATGGACGGCCCAAAGAATGTCATGCAGCTGCGTCTCCGGCCCGCCCAGGACGAAAAGCCCATTTTCTGTCATGATTTTTTGTCATAGAAGTAGGAGCCCAGTACATCTATGATGATACCGGGTTTTGTCACAATTATCGTCATAGAAGTGTCATATGTATGACAGAAAAAATTTCCGTTCGGCCCAAAATGTCACGGATGTGTCTTTTTTTAGTAGTGTTGGCACAAGCCAAGGGGAGTGCCCATACCCGTTTGCTCAAGTCTCCTTTGGTGATGATGATGGAGGTGTGGGCTTGTCCTCCAAAATATTTATGAGTGCCTTCCTCAAACTTTGAATTTCCCGGAGGGCTCGACGAAGCAACTCAGTGTTCCTCTCCACCTCAGCCATAATATGTTTATTCTCCGGTCCCCAAGAGTTTGTTCCTGCATTGCTTTCTCTTGGACGAGATATGTCCCAATTGGACGGTATGTGCATACGAGGAGTATTTTCGACCCCATAGTTATGAATCAAATTGTGAAAATTGTTTTGGTGTAACCTGTTTAAGGGCTTCCTTGGAGGGAGTCCTCCTTGCACTTCATAACTTCCTTGATCATTTGTTGAACTCATGACTTGATGGGGATTTGGGATAGTGGAGATGCTAGCCAGCGTGCCCCTATCGGAGGCCTAAGAGTGGACTCCAAGCGAGTTCCCTTCATATTCTTCCATGGTTGCCTCCTCGATTCCCTCTCCCCTTAACTCCACCTGTAGCAACCAAGCATCATCTTATACGTGGTTGGAGGCGGGAGAAGATATGATGCCTGGCTTGATAGATCCGACAAAAAACAACACGAAACAAGAACAGAGGATTTCTCCGTGATACGATGGTCAAATCGTCCGGGGGTATATATAAAGATTCTTTTTATCTTGGAAAACAAGTATACGGAAGGAAAACGAAGTCGGAAGGTGCCCGAGGGGCCCACTACCCACCAGGGCGGGCCCTGGTGCCTTGTGGGCACCTGGGTTGCCTTCCCGGTTGTTTCTTATTTTTCTATTTTTCTAATATTCCATAACCGACAAAAAATATTTTGTGGATTTTTTGGAGTCCGTTTACTTACCCTATCACGTACTTCTTCCTTTTCAGGGTTCTAGAGTGTTCTATAAGGTTTCTTTTATGTGTTCCTCCGGTGTCATGGTTTGGATAATGTTAGTTTCAACATTAATAGGCGTACTTGAAATATAGTGTTTAATTCTTTGTCCATTGACCATCTTCGGGTTGGTACCTTCGGCATTATTAATCTTGATAGCTCCATATCGATAAACTTCTTCGATGATATATGGTCCTTCCCATCTGGAAAGAAGTTTTCTTGCAAAAAATCTAAAACGAGAATTGTACAATAGTACATGCTCACCAACTTTGAATTCCCGCTTTTGGATTCTTTTGTCATGCCATCTTTTAACTTTTTCTTTGAATAATTTGGCATTTTCATAGGCTTCGATTCTCCATTCATCTAGTGAGCTAATATCAAATAGCCTCTTTTCACCGGCAAGTATGAAGTCATAATTGAGTTCTTTAATTACCCAATATTCTTTACGTTCTAACTCAAGAGGCAAATGATAAGATTTTCCATAAACCATTTTATATGGAGACATGCCCATAGGATTTTTATAAGCTGTTCTATAGGTCCAAAGTGCATCGTCAAGTTTCTTAGACCAATTTTTTTGGGACATATTGATGGTTTTTTGTAATATTAATTTTATTTCTCTATTGCTAAGTTCAACTTGACCACTAGATTGAGGATGATAGGGTGATGCAATTCTATGGTTAACATCGTATTTAGCAAGCAATTTACGGAAAACACCATGAATAAAATGTGAACCACCATCAGTCATTAGATATCTAGGGACTCCAAACCTCAGGAAGATAATTTATTTAAGCATTTTAATGGAGGTGTTGTGATCAGTACTACTAGTTGGAATAGCTTCTACCCACATAGCGACATAATCAACATCAACCAAATTATGTGTATACCCATTAGAGGAAGGAGAAGGTCCCATATAATCAAAGCCCCAAACATCGAATAGTTCAATCACAAGTGAATAATTCATAGGCATTTCCTGTTGCTTACTAATATTACCAACTCTTTGGCATTCATCACAAGATAAGACAAACCTACGGGCATCTTTGAAAAGAGTAGGCCAATAAAAACTAGATTGTAATACCTGGTGTGTAGTTCTATCTCCCCCATAATGTCCTCCGTAGGTTTCGGAGTGACATTTCCGTAGATTTGTTCTTGTTCATGCTCAGGTATACAACATCTATACTACCATCTATTCCTTCTTTATAAAGATGTGGACCATCCCAAAAGTAATGTCTTAAGTCATAGATGATTTTTTTTGTTGGTATGTGAAACTAGCTGGTATAAATTTAGCAACAATGTAATTAGCATAGTCAGCATACCAAGGAGTACTATGAAAAGCATTTATGATAGCTAGTTGTTCATTAGGGAAACTATCATCGCTAGGTAGTGGGTTATCAAGAATATTTTCTAACCTAGACAAGTTATCAGCCATGGGGTTCTCGACTCCTTTCCTATCAATAATATGTAAGTCAAATTCTTGTAGCAAGAGAAACCACCTAATGAGTCTAGGTTTAGCATCTTTCTTTTCCATAAGATATTTAATAGCAGCATGATCGGTGTGAACAATTACTTTGGAATCAACAATGTAAGATCTGAATTTATCACAAGCAAAGACAACTGATAAAAGTTCTTTCTTGGTAGTAGCATAATTTCTTTGGGCATTGTCTAGAGTTTTACTAGCATGATGGATAACATTTAATTTCTTATCAACTCTTTGTCCTAGAACGTCACCAACAACGTAATCACTAGCATCACACATAATTTCAAAAGGCAAGTTCCAATCAGGTGGTTGAACAAATAGATGCAGAAGTTAAGGCTTTCTTAAGTGTTTTGAAGGCTTTTAAACAATCATCATAAAAACGAAAGGAACATCCTTTTGTAAAAGATTAGTAAGAGGCCAAGAAATTTTAGATAAGTCTTTAATGAACCTCCTATAGAAACCGACATGACCAAGGAAACTACAAATACCTTTAATGTCTTTAGGACTTGGCATTTTCTCAATTGCATCAACTTTAGCTTTATCCACCTCAATACCTCGTTCAGAAATTTTACGCCCCAAGAAAATGCCTTCATTAACCATAAAGTGGCACTTCTCCCAATTCAAGACAAGATTAGTTTGTTCACATCTCCACAAAACCCGATCAAGTTTGCTTAAGCAATCATCAAAAGAAGTTCCGTAAACAGAAAAATCATCCATGAGAACCTCAACAATCTTTTCACAAAAATCAGAGAATATAGCAATCATACATCTTTGAAAGGTAGTAGGTGCATTACATAAACCAAAAGGCATACATCTATATGCATAAGTTCCAAAAGGACAAGTAAAGGTGGTTTTCTCTTGACCGGGTTGTGATACAAGTATTTGAGAGAAACCGGAATGTCCATCAAGAAAACAAAAGTGTGTGTGCTTTGACAATCTTTCTAACATTTGACCAATGAAAGGCAGAGGGTAATGATATTTTCAAGTAGCTTTATTTAATTTTCTAAAATAAATTACCATTCTATAGCTAGTCACTATTCTTTGTGGAATGAGTTCATTTTAATCATTAGGAACAATAATAATACCTCCTTTCTTAGGGACACAATGAACGAGACTTACCCATCTACTATCAGCTATGGCATAGATTACACCTACTTCAAGAAGATTTAGTATTTCAGTTCTTACCAGTTCCTTCATCTTAGGATTTAATCGCCACCGGTGATCAACAACGGGTTTAGCATCAGGTTCCATATTAATCTTGTGCTGACAAAGAGTGGGACAAATGCCCTTATGATCATCAAGAGTGTATCCAATAGTAGCATGGTGCTTCCTGGTCCGTCTCCAATCTATCTATATTGATTTTTTTATTTGATTTGGCATTATTCAACAATAAAAAAAGAAAAATTTCGACAAATTCCTCAACAAATATAATCTGTTTGGCTATTCTAAGTGGTTCTTTTTTTCTGGGTAAAGAGGAACTTGTCATTTTGAATTCTTGGGTTCAGGAATTCTTCTATAATTTAAATGACTCAATAAAAGTTTTGATTATTCCATACTATTATATTATCATTCTTGGATGTTTAACAATAATTTTATAATCATTTTTTGGTACTAACCTATTGACATAGTGCCCAGTGCCAGTTGTTGTTTTCTGCCTGTTTTTACATCGCAGGAAATCAATACCAAACGGATTCCAATGCAAAGAAACTTTTTTGTTGATTTTTTCTGGACCAGAAGACACAAGATGGGCTGAAGAAGTACCAGAGGGGTGCCCGAGGGGGGCACAACCCACCATGGTGCGCCTGGGGGCCCAGACGCGCCCAGGTGGGTCATGCCCACCTCGGTGGCCTCCCACACCGCCTCTCTGCTCTATAAATACCCCAATATTCCAGAAACCCTAGGGGAGTCGACGAAAATCAATTCCAGCCACCGCAAGTTCCAGAAACACCAGATTCAATCTAGACACCACCACGGAGGGGTCCATCATGTCCATTGGTGCCTCTCCGATGATGCGTGATTAGTTCATTGTAGACCTACATGTCCGTAGTTAGTAGCTAGATGGCTTCCTCTCTCTCTCTCTCTCTCTCTCTCTCTCTCTCTCTCTCTTGATTCTCAATACAATGGTCTCTTGGAGATCCATATGATGTAACTCTTTTTGTGTTGTGTTTGTTGGGATCCAACGAACTTTGAGTTTATGATCAGATCTAAGTTTTTATCCATGAAAGTCATTTGAGTCTTATCTGATCTCTTATATGCATGATTGATCATAGCCTCTTATTTCTTCTCCGATATTTGGGTTTTGTTTGGCCAACTTTATCTATTTATCTTGCAATGGGAAGAGGTGCTTTGTGATGGGTTCGATCTTACGGTGCTTGATCCCAGTGACAGAAGGGGAACCGACACGTATGTATCGTTGCTATTAAGGATAACAAGATGGGGTCTATTTCTACATAAATAGATCTTGTCTACATCATGTCATCGTTCTTATTGCATTACTCCATTTTCCCATGAACTTAATACACTAGATGCATGCTAGATAGCAGTCGATGTGTGGAGTAATAGTAGTAGATGTAGGCAGGAGTCGGTCTACTAATCTTGGACGTGATGCCTATATAATGATCATTGCCCGGATATCATCATGAGTATTTGAAGTTCTATCAGTTGCCCAACAGTAATTGTTCTTCCACCGTTTGCTATTTTTCTCGAGAGAAGACACTAATGAAATCTACGGCCCCGGGTCTCTTCTTTAATATATTTGCCTTTGCGATCTATTTTGTTTGCTTTTATTTGCAGATCTATTAAACCAAAAATACAAAAATACCTTGCTGCAATTTTAGTAATTTGTTTTATCTCACGTTCCCATGAGATCTCTTTATCCAGTCTACTACAATTTTACCTATCTTTTTACCCGTGAAGGATTGACAACCCCTCTCTTACGTCGGGTTGCAAGTATTTGTTCTTTGTGTGCAGGAGCTGTTTACGTGGTGTTGCGTGGTTCTCCTACTGGTTTGATAACCTTGATCTCATCACTAAGGGAAATACCTACTGTTGTTGTGCTGCATCGTCCCTTCCTCTTTGGGGAAATACCGACGTAGTTCAAGCAAACATCAAAAGGAATTTTTGACGCCGTTGTCGGGGAGGATCAAGTCAAGATAGTCTCCCGGCTCTGTGCGAATTTCGTGTGCCGTTGCCAGGGAGACATCATCAACATCAACCAAGTGAAAGGATCGATATGGTTGACTAGAGGGGGGGTGAATAGGCAACTACCAATTTTTAGCTTTTCTTCACAAATTAGGTTTAGCAACAAATAAGTTGTCTAGATATGCAACTAGGTGAACAACCTATATGATGCAAACAACCCACAACAAGAAGTGCAAGCAAATGATACAACACAATATAAACTTGCACAAAGTAAAGGCAATAGACAACCACAAGTGGAGCCGGTGGAGACGAGTATGCGTTACTGAAGTTCCTTCTCTTTGGGGGAAGTACGTCTCCGTTGGAGCGATGTGGAGGCACAATGCTCCCCAAGAAACCACTAGGGCCGCCGTATTCTCCTCACGCCCTCACACAATGCGAGATGCCATGATTCCACTAGTGGTGCCCTTGAAGGCGGCGATCGAGCCTTTACAAACAAGGTTGGGGCAATCTCCACAACTTGATTGGAGGCTCCCAACGATACCATGGAGCTTCACCACAATGGAATGTGGCTCCGAGGTGACCTCAACCGTCTAGGGTGCTCAAACACCCAAGAGTAACAAGATCCCCAAGGGATTAGTGGGGGGAATCAAATTTCTCTTGGTGGAATGTAGATCTGGGCCTTCTCAACCAATCCCTAGAAAATCAGCAAGTTTGATTGGCTAGGGTGAGAGATTGGGGGAAAATGAGCTTTGGACCAACAATGGAGCTTGGGGGAAAATAGGTAAGTCAACTTGGATAAGAAGACCTCCTTTTATAGTGGGGGAACAAATCAACGTTACCCCTCTTGACTCAAGACAGAGCGGTACTATTGCTGGTAGCAATAATATCGCCGGGACCACCATGTACTCTGAAGGAGGCGAGTAGAGGCATAAGAGGGAGAACGGGAGAGAGAAGGAGAGTTTGGGAGGCACTAGTAGCGCTGGTAGCTGAGGGAGTCCTGGATTAGGGGGTATCCGGACAGCCGGACTATATACTTTGGCCGGACTGTTGGACCGTGAAGATACAAGACTCAAGACTTCGTCCCGTGTCCGGATGAGACTTTCCTTTGCGTGGAAGACAAGCTTGGCGATCCAGATATTATATTTCCTTCTTTGTAACCGACTCCATGTAAACCCTAGCCCTCTCTGGTGTCTATATAAACCGGAGAGTTTAGTCCTTAGAGACAGAATCATAATCATCATAGGCTAGCTTCTAGGGTTTAGCCTCTACGATCTCGTGGTAGATCAACTCTTGTAACACTCATATCATCAATATCAATCAAGCAGGAAGTAGGGTTTTACCTCCATCGAAAGGGCCCGAACCTGGGTAAAATATCATGTCCCTTGTCTCCTGTTACCATCAGCCTTAGACGCACAGATCGGGACCCCCTACCCGAGATCCGCCGGTTTTGACACCGACATTGGTGCTTTCATTGAGAGTTCCTCTGTGTCATCGCTGTGAGGCTTGATGGCTCCTTCAATCAACAACAACGCGGTCCAGGGTGAGACTTTTCTCCCCGGACAAATCTTTGTGTTCGGCGGCTTCGCACTGCGTGCCAATTCGCTTAGCCATCTGGAGCAGATCGACAGCTACGCCCCTGGCCACTAGGTCAGGTTCGGAAACTTGAACTACATGGCCGATATCCGTGGAGACTTGATCTTCAACGGATTTGGGCCTGCGCTAGGAGCGCCGAACAGTCACGATGAGCATGGCTTAGACCTGCTACCGGACAATGCTCGGGATATCGCCCCTGCAGGAGCCCCGGACCTAAATCCGGAGCAGATTGCGTCGCCCGAGGACGGGTGGATGGATCCCGCCCCAGAGGCCGCACACTCATCGGCGGTAGAGCTGAACACAGGCCTCACCCCCAAGGAAGCCTGTGACACCGGACCCCCGGACTCGTATCCGGCTATAGGTTCCAGTCTGCGTACTCCCGAGCCTGCTGAATCCGGTAATGGAGTTCACCGCTGCGGATATCTTCCAGTGCTCGCCCTTTGGCGACATGCTAAACTCATTAAAGTCTCTCACTTTGTCAGGAGACTCCTGGACGAACTATGTCCGGCTCAAGGGGGAAGAAGGTGATGAAGAAATCCGCTGCCCACCCACCACCCACTTTATAGCCACTGTCGACGATGTATCAGACATGCTTGACTTTGACTCCGATGATACCGACGGTATGGACGTCGGCGCAGGAGACGATTTAGAACCAACGGGGCGTTGGACTGCCACCTCGTCATATGATATATACATGGTGGATACGCCTAAAGAAGACGACGGCGACAAACCAGAGGATAAAACCCCCGGACAAAAGTTAAAAGCAGCGGCAGCGACGCGCGCCCAAGTCCAAAGCAACAGTAAAAATAGCGATAACAACGCTAGAAAGATCGACACCCCAGTCAACTCCGAAGGCAACAACGACCATATGGACCCAGCAAGGGAGCAGGATGAGCCAGGTCACGCCGAACACAGCTCAGAGCAGACGCCCTATCACAATGATCCCGAGGGACGAACTCATCAAACCGCCCTAGGACAAGACCACAGTCCGGACGACAACGCATTTATCATCTCGAAAACACGCTTGGAACGAGATAATCTCCACAGAAGGCTTATTGCCACTGCGAGAAGTCTAAATAAGCAGAAGCAACGGCTTAAGGCCGCACAGGAAACGCTCAATCGCAGATGGAATAAAGTGCTAGACACTGAAGAAAAGTACGGTGACGATCGCCACACAATGAGCTATCCAAAACGCAAGCTGCTGCCAGAATTTGATGATGAGGCCGTTCCACCAAAGAACAATACGGCCAGGAGGCCGGACAAACCACTTCGTAACCGCAATAGAGTAGCTACCGACACCGCACACGATTTACGCGAGCTCCTGGACAAAAAGGCCGGTGCGGCTAGGTCCATCTATGGATCTAAAGGACACACCCCGATGCAGGACTATGGTCACCAAAATGATCATACCGATCAGATACCAGTTCGGAATCAACACTGGACACAACAACAGCCGACGACATGCCACAACACGTCCAGATACAGAGGGGCTGCTCACCCCTTGTGCTTCACCGAAGAGGTGCTGGACCATCAATTTCCACAGGGTTTAAACCTGTGAACATAGAGGCATACGACGGAACGACAGACCCAGGGGTCTGGATCGAGGATGTTATCCTGTATATCCACATGGCTCGTGGGGACGACCTCCACGCCATCAAATACCTTCCCCTCAAGTTGAAGGGACCAGCTCGACGCTGGTTGAAAAGCCTCCCCGAAAATTCAATTGGAAGTTGGGAGGAACTCGAGGATGCTTTCAGGGCCAATTTTCAAGGGACCTATGTCCGGCCTCCGGATGTGGACGATTTAAGTCACATAATTCAACAGCCCGGAGAGTCCGCCCGCAAGCTTTGGAACAGATTCCTCACTAAGAAGAATCAAATCGTCAATTGTCCGGATGCTGAAGCCCTAGCGGCCTTCAAGCACAGCATCTGGGACGAATGGCTCGCTAGACACCTCAGCCAAGAAAAGCCGAGGACAATGGCAGACCTAACAAACGTTTGACCCGATTTTGCGTAGGCGAAGATAGCTGGTTGGCCCGTAAAGGCACCAACAACCCAAGTACATCCGAAATCAGATATGGCAATGGGAAGCCACGACGCAATAAAAACAAACGTCAAAACAAGGAAGAAAGTCCGGACAACACAGCGGTCAATGCCGGATTCAGGGGCTCTCGACCCGGTCCACAAAAGAAGCCATTTAAAGGCAGCAAAGAGGGACCGTCCGACCTGAACAAAGTCCTGGACAGACTGTGCCAAATTCATGGTACCCCCGAAAAACCTGTGAACCACACTCATAGAGAATGCTGGGTCTTCAAGCAGGCCGGTAAATTAAATGCCGAACACAAGGAAAGAGAAACACCAAGTGAAGACGAAGATGAGTCTCGCCAGCCGAGCACTGGGGGACAGAAAAAATTCCCCCCAGAGGTAAAAACGGTAAACATGATCCACGCGACTCACACATCCATGAGAAGGCGCGACAGCACGCTCAGAGACGCATACGCTATAGAGCCCGTCGCACCCAAACTTAACCACTGGTCGGCTTACCCAATCACTTTTGATCACAGGGACTGCCCGACTAGTATTCGGCATGGAGGATCAGGTGCCTTGGTGCTCGACCCAATAATAGACGGATACCATCTTACTCACATCCTCATGGACGGCGGCAGTAGTCTTAATCTAATATACCAGGACACTGTCCGCAGGGTGGGGATAGACCCATCCAGAATCAACCAAAGTAACACCACCTTTGAAGGGGTGATACCAGTCTTTGAAGCCTTGGCGGCAGGGCCTCGCATGGAGGTAACATTTGGTTCCCTGTGCAACTCGAGCTTAAGCACTACTCTTCACCATCGCCCCCCTCCAAAGCGGCTATCATGCATTGCTTGGTAGAATGGCCTTCGCCCGCTTCAACGCAGTACCGCATTACGCCTACCTTAAACTCAAAATGCCCGTTCCACGTGGCGTCATCATCGTCAACGGAAACACAGAGTGTTCTTTACGCATAGAGGAATACGCGACGGCTCCAGCAGCCGGACTCTAAGCGGCCTCTAATACCAGAAAGCATGATTGGTCGTTAAGACCACAGACACGGTTAGACGAGTCTAGCAGCCCAGATCAGCCTGATCTAGGCACCACACATGTGATCCCATAGAGGACACCAGGGGCTATAGATAACTAATAAAGCCCAATTCTTGGCCTGACCTTATTAACAGGCCAATGTCTTACACTTTTACTATCCATTAGTGATAGCCAACTTTTCGCATGCTTACGTCATACTCTTCTACATGAGTTTCCCTTTTTACAGACACCATTCATGCGACACCCTCCCAGGGCACGACACAACAGGGACAAAGGCGCAGACGTGCAGCAGGGCCCCGCTCAAAGGTTTCTCTTTAGATTAAGCCCCTGTGTCAACCTTCTTTATTGTCTCTTGTTGCTTACACATCCCATGGGTACTACACCCACAGATGATACTGCCGTCATTGGCATTTCGCCACGACAGACTAATGCACGTACCTGGGAATACAGGGTTCATAATAAAGGGCGTTACTCAGCTCAGTATACGTTATAAAGTCTGAATACCTTCGGGAGTGTTCGGCGTCGCGAGTTTGGCCTTATATGCATTAGCTCCGAATCATGTCATTGGTTAAATGTTGGGTTTGCCCGGCTCCTGGGTTCGCCGCCTTACGTTCCGTTCTTATCGGCTAAGGCGGCCAAAGGAGAACTACTGCGATTGTGTCCTGGTTATTCTGGACGAGCACATCAGTAGAGAACGCCGAAAACTGACTGTCATGATATAGAGAGAGACTGTTCAACCACTCGAAGACTTATCAGAATCTCTAGGATTCCTACGCATTAACAAAGGACCGTTCCCCGGTCATGTACACACGCACCCATATTCGGATGCACACAAAGGTACCAGGGGCTACATAGTAGCCCCACCGTCAAACTCCTATGGCTAAGTGAAAGTGTTACAGCTATATAGTCCGGTTGCCTAGTTCGATGTGCGATCACCTCCTTAATGGACCAAGACGTTGGATCAAGTGTGATTACGGATATTTTTCGCGAACACCCCCGCATTGTATGCGTGGGGGCTGAAGCCAACGACTGCTAACTTTCAGATTACACATATACATAAAAACGGCCACACAAGAGGCCCAACAATACTTTCGGGCAAAAATTATAAATATAGCCTATATAACCAAAATAACATTGTTTTACAATTTGTCACTCGAACATGACATTCTTCGAGCACTGAGCCTCTATTAAGCGAGCACCTTCTACTACTTGCTCCAAAATGTGCTCGGCGGATCCCGCCGCCGCCAATCGGGTCGCAACGATGGTGGCCTCCATATCTGTCCAGTATGCTTTAACACGGGCAAGAGCCATCCGTGCACCCTCTATGCACACCGACCTCTTCATGACATCGATCCATGATACGGCACCAAGGAATTGTTGCACCAAACCAAAATAACTATCCGGCTTAGGCCCCTTCAGCCATAGATGGTCTATTACAGACCGCATTGCAAGACCGGACAGCCTGTGGAGCCCGACCACAACAGCCATCTTCTCACTCAAAGGAAATGTGCGCGTTGGAGCGTTGAACAGCGACCAGAACTGCTTTTCCACTTCATCATCTTTTTGATCCTCAAAAAACTTGGCTGCATCAGCCGCACTCTTCGCCAAATCCGCATAGGCGTCTACAGGACTCCAGCGTTGATCTAGAGGAGCATACTTCGGATCTAAAAACTTCATCCGCAACAAATAGGGGTTTCTAGCCGCGATCTCTCTGGCCTGTCGAAGCTCCTCCCGCGCATCCCTAATGTCGGAACACATCTCCTTGGCCGCATCAAGGGCCTTCTTCAGGTCAGCCTTATTCGCATGATTTTCTTTTTCAAGAATCTCATACCGGTTGGCGGTGTTCTCTAGCTCCACAACCATTTCGGCTATTTTGTCTTCGCTCCGGCGGTGAGCAGCCTATTCGGCTATCAACTCTTCGGCCGCCTTTAGGGCAGGCGCATTGCTCGCCCGGGCCTGTTCCTTGGCCAGGGCAAGTTCCGCCCTCAGGGCTTCCACGGCAGCAGCACCGTCTACAGTCGAAGCATATAAAATTAGCATTATGCTCCTCTCAGTTTTTCCTATAAAAAATAATAAGGAAAGCAGAGCACATACCTTGTGACTTGTTAAGCCGCTCGTTCTCCAGTGTGATATCGGCATCAATAGCTCCAATCTGCCTCCTTAGTTCGGCAACTTCAACAGACCGGTCGGCTGCCGGATCCTTAGACACCTGCGCATAAATACAGCATGATCGTTACTTAAACAATATGATCCTCCGATTGCCGCTTAGGGCGGGTAACCAGAGTCTCAGGGGCTACTATCCATATGGAGCACACCTAGCGCGTGTGTCACAGCCAAAAATTATGTATTTTTCATTACATACCTCAAAGCCTCTGAGTAGGCTCGTAAAGGGTTCATTCAACCCACTTGTGGTGGAGGAAATCTTCTCGAGCACCGTGCTCATTAATGAACGGTGCCCCTCCGAGAGAGCAGCTTGCTCCAGAAGGCCCATCAGTGTGTCCGGCCGGACACCGAACTGTGCCGGACCCTTCTCATCGCCCCCCATGGGAGCCGAACGCACTGGGCTCAGGGCGGCCAAAGGATTAGCTGCTGGCTTCGGCAGATCCGGACTCCTCCGTGACGACACCTCGGGGTTGCCCGCCTCATGAGGTGGAGAGGTTGGTGGGGTCTCACTCTCCATCATCTTCGGAAGGAGATCCCCCGAAGACGAGCTCTGTCGAGAAGAGCTGCTAGCCGGACTGCAAAGAATGGATCCTAGTTGTTGTTCTCAGAGAAAAGCAGTACCTTCATATTTACGATTAACTTACAGCTCAGCTGAGGGCTGGCCCGTTGGTGGGCATGACGCGGTGAGGACGCCCTTCGGGGCAGGGCCCCCTGGTGAAGCTTTCTTCCCCTGTTTGGGCACCTCCGTCTCCAAGTCTTCGGAGGCGGCCCTCTTCTTCCCGCGAGGGGAGGAGGCCTTAGATTCCCTTTCCCGGCTATCCTCCTTTGGGGAGGTAGCAATTCCCAGCTTGATGCTTAATGTGAAGTTCTGCTTCCCTGTTCTTCCCTTTGTCTTTCCCTGAGGGCATTTTGCTTAGCACACGACCAAGCATCTTGGCTATGGTGGGACTTAGCAAGCCTTTGGGAAGTGGTGCCAGACACCTGATTCTCTCCGCCTTACTGAGCCATTCCTGGCCACGGAGGATTTTCAGAATAATGACTATGACAAAAATAGACGAAGTGTTCGGTTTGTGGGTTACTTACTTGGGTATCTGGGCGATTGCAGCTCAGGCCCGCATCTTCAGTGGTATCCGGACACTTTACTTGTGGTCCAAAGAATAATTTACACATCCTTCGAGCGTCAGGCCAAAGAAGTGCAGAATCCGCGGACCTTTCGGATTGAACTCCCACATCCGGAGAGGATGACATTTGCACGACAACATCCGTCGGATTAGCATTACCTGAATTATGCTGACAAGGCTAATGTCCCTCTCAAGAAGCTCCCGAATACGGCTCTGCAGTATTGGTACATCGCTAGCAGATCCCCAATCCCGTCCTACATTGGTCCATGACGCCAGTTGAGAAGGAGGGCCCAGACGGAAGTCGGGGGCAGCCACCCACTTTGTGCCTCTGGGAGCCGTGACGTAAAACCACCTCCGCTGCCATAGATAGGACACCTCTGGGAAGGAGCCCTATGGCCATGGGGCGTCGGCATTCCTACTTATCACAGCGCCTCTGCACTCCACATGTCGCCCCTCAATCATCTTCGGCTTCACATTGAAGGTCTTGAGCCATAAGCCGAAGTGTGGAGTGACGTGGAGAAAAGCTTCGCACACAACGATGAACGACAAGATATGGAGGATAGCGTCCGGAGCTAGATCATGAAAATCTAACCCGTAATAGAACATGAGCCCTCTCACAAAGGGATCAAGGGTGAAGCCCAAGCCGCGGAGGAAGTGGGAAACAAATACGACACTCTCGTTGGGCTCGGGAGTAGGGATGACCTGCCCTGGAGCAGGAAGCCTGTGCTTGATGTCGGCGGTCAGATATCCGACCTCCCTAAGCTTCGCAATATCCTCCTCTCTGACCAAGGAGGCCACCCACCGGCCTTGAAGGTCGGATCCGGACATGGTTAAGGATCTGAGGTGCTTGAGCTTGGGCTTCGGGTGTTAGAACTCGAGATGCGAAAGGGCGCAAGGGTGGTGTAAAAGAGGGATAGGCCTCAACCCCTTTATATAGGGGGTGAATATCAAGCGTCCTCAGCATAACCGCTCGGGACTTACCTAAAAACACAGAGTCATACCAACAGACATCATGGGACGCGTGCACCTATATTAATGGAAGATCCCGCGCTAAGGGGAGCACGATCCCTGCTCTGGCAAGGCATGCGAGTAAAACTGTCTCGCAATGCGTATCGGGGGAGGCCAAGTAAAACCGGTTCATGTAGGGCCGGGCCACAATGCAGGAGCACGCCGGGCAAAAATTGCCGGCAGATCAGATTTATGAAGTGCTATGCTGTGAAGATCATCTTGCAGATCTGGACACGGTTCAAGTGTTCGATAACTACTTTGGAGTATTCGAAGATGGAACCCGCCTTGCAATGCCGAAGACAGAACTGCGCGCCGGACTCATCATCATTGAAGCCTGGTTCAGGGGCTACTGAGGGAGTCCTGGATTAGGGTGTATCCGGACAGCCAAACTATATACTTTGGACGGACTGTTGGACCGTGAAGATACAAGACTCAAGACTTCGTCCCGTGTCCGGATGAGACTCTCCTTTGCGTGGAAGACAAGCTTGGCGATCCGGATATTATATTTCCTTCTTTGTAACCGACTCCATGTAAACCCTAGCCCTCTCCGGTGTCTATATAAACTAGAGAGTTTAGTCCTTAGAGACAAAATCATAATCATCATAGGCTAGCTTCTAGGGTTTAGCCTCTACGATCTCGTGGTAGATCAACTCTTGTAACACTCATATCATCAATATCAATCAAGCAGGATGTAGGGTTTTACCTCCATCGAGAGGGCCCGAACCTGGGTAAAATATCGTGTCCCTTGCCTCCTGTTACCATCAGCCTTAGACGCACAGATTGGGACCCCCTACCCGAGATCCGCCGGTTTTGACACCGACAGTAGCCGCGGTACTACCGCTCATGGGTGGTACTACCACTGCTAATGCCGCACAACCCGACACGAGAATAGACATCCTCAAATTGAGGCGGTAGCGGTGCCGAACCAGGACGGTACTGCAGCCGATGCACACAAGCGGTACTACTATCAGGGGACAGCAGATCGCCACTTGAGGCCCATGGGCGGTATTATGGCAAGCGGCAAGATTACCGCTATCTCCTCATAATCTCCACATCTGTTGAAACGACAAACTCCAAGGAGAGGAAAGGAGCTGGGGGTGCAAAAAAGAAGTGTACGTGTTGATTCCACCCTAGCCTTTCCACTGCGGACCCCCTCTTTGATAATATGGTGTCTCCTACGACTCAAGTCCACCAAAATCGAAATGAAAGAGACTACACCATCTTTACTTAGAGCTCCGAGGGGAAAGAATCATCTGATGCCAATGAATGAATCTCTAAAAAACTCAACGCACACGATTAGTCCACAAAAGCATTGTCATCAATCACCAAAACTACTTAGCGTGAGACATGCCCTAACAATCTCCCCCTTTTTGGTGGATTGATGACAACACGGGATTTGCACAAAGGAATGACATGAGAATAAATGAATCCCAGAGACTACAAAATATAGACGGGGCTCCCCCTAGATGTGTGCACTTAATTAGAGGTGCCTTTGGATTGCAAAGTACACAGATTAGGATCAACACTCCCCCTATATTTTATAGTCTGACAACATTTGCATCAAAGGAGAGACATATATGAGCTAGGATGCAATAGAGTAGCAAGTGAGCAAAGTAGACATATGAGATAAGCATGAACTCACAAACTACTAAAGTACTCGACATACAAAGATAATAATAGGATAGGGTAGCGTATGTCTCACACCATTTGATCGGGTACCAGGTCTCACGAGCACAAGCCAAACTTAAGCAAAAGACGAGAAAAAAGTTTGCGAGAGAGAAAGACAGGTCAAATAAGACACATTCGCAAATCGACAAATCCCTAAACTCTCTCCCCCTTTGGCATCGAGACATCAAAAGGGCAAAGAGTGCTGCTATGCCCACAGGTGATAGCATAACTGACAATCTCCATCATCACATCCCTGACCGTCCGCTCCTCCGTCATCGGCAGAGGGCTGCTCAGTGCCTGAGTCTATCCAAGGGCAGTGATGCTGAACCCACTCCTCCTCATCGGTGATCTTGCCCTCAGAACCGCTGGCAATAGTCACACCAAACGGACGCATGAGCTCCTTGTGGTGACTCCTGGCCTTCTTCTCAGACACATGAGCCAAATACTGTCCATGAGACTCCATGCAGAAAAGTTGCTTCATCTTGCGCTTGAGCTTCTTTGCCCATGAGGGCTTCTCTCCAGAGGGCCCATAGTCCTCATCATCGTCAGCATCAACCTTTTCCTCAGCCCCGTCAGCTCCTAACGGAATCCCAGACTTCAGAACTGAAGTGCCCTAGTTCTCCTTCTTCCTTAGACGCTTAACCTCATGAAGGACCAACTCGCCAGTCTCCAGCATGACACCAGGATAAGTGTGCTCCCAAGCCTTCTCAATAAGCAACATGAGAAAAGGAGCATAGATAGGGCTCATGCACTCAGAGGTAGCAGAGATAAGCTCAGACCACATGACATGAGAGATATCCAAGGAATCTCCAGTGTTTTCTTCCTTCTCATGATGACAGAAAAGTAACATGTCCACAAGATGCGATGAAGGATGTCCAGAAAGGCAGGCTGCTCGCAAGACTCCATCTTCGTCTCAGGGTTAATCTTCAAGGTGCAGTAAGGCCAGAGAGATTGCTTGTGAGTAGATGTTGCATTGCAATGAGGACGAAAGCCAACCGGATTCTCAAGCCCTTGATCTTCAATCCCAAACAATTCCATGAACGCCTTCCATTTGACGGATAGAAGTTACCCATTTGTCATCCAAGTCAAGGTCCTTTCTGCATCAGTGCCAAGATGGATCGTGGCATAAAACTGAGCCACCAAATCCGCATCAAAGTCCTTGTTGAACTCCATGATCCTGAGAATGTTCAACTGAGTGCACATATGCAGAGCTTGCAAAAGTAGGCAGGATCTGTTTCCATATAAGCAAAGTCGATGGAGCGGACATAAACATAGAGGATTTTCTTTGCTTTGATCACATCAAAGTAGACAACATACTAAAAATGGTTCCAGAACGGGCGGTTGACCATAGTGGGTTCTTGATCTTCCGCATACGAGTTGCGTCGATGCCTTTCCCAGAACTCCTTGGCAGTCATATCTGTCACAGACCTGGCCCTAGGCTTGGGCTTGTTCGCAACAGTCTTCTCGGGCGAAGGAGGAGGAGGAGGAGGAACACTTGAGGAAGCAGCATTTGACTCGGAAGTGCGATAGCGCTTTGAACTAGTACGCCCAAGGTTGACACGACGGACAGGTTGTTTTGAAGGGCCATCACCTAGAACAAAACACACAAACAGAAGAAACAACACGAGAGAACAAGCATAAGCACTACAAAAAATACACTTCCATGATGATACGTGTTTGTCACACTAGGTAGCATTTTTTGTCATGCATGTGCATCCATGACAAATTTATGACAGAATCAAGATAGTCATACCTATGCTGTCGTAGAAGTGTTCCCTGACATTACCAAAATTATCATCACGAAGTGTCCACTTCCATGACGATAAATCGTCGGCCACGTAGTGCTTTCGCCAAGGGTGACCGAAATGTGGCATCCACCGTAACGGAACGCCGTTAAGCTATCGGGTCGGGTTTTGGATCCGATAACCCGTTAACAGCCCCGACCAATGGGGATTTCCCTGTAAAATCATCATTGGTCGGAGGAGACACGTGTCGTCCGCTACCGCACAGTGTCACTCATCCAATGGGCGAGATGCGCCTATGATATGTTGACACGTGGACCGCCCATCAAGTTTAAATGGGCCAGCCCAACTAAAGGCCCACAAGATTTTATGACCATAATGGGCCGCCCACTAAAGGCCCACGAGATTTTGCGGACCATAATGGGCTGGCCCACTAAAGGCCCACAAGATTTTGCGGGCCATAATGGGCCGCCTGTAAAGGCCCACAAGATTTTTGTGTGCCATAATGGGCCGGCCCAGGTAAAGGCCCACAAGATTCTTGCGGATCATAATGGGCCGGCCCGGCTAAAGGCCCACGAGATTTCATTGACATTAATGGGCTGGCCCAGCTCTAGGCCCACAAGAATTTGAGGACCCTAGTAGGTCGGCTCATTAACTGGCTGCCATGTTTTGGGCCAAATGCCGGCCCATATTTGATCCGGTCTATTAATGGCCTGCCATGTTCCGGGCCTAATAGTGGCCCATATGAGATCCGGCCCATTAAAAGCCTACCATGTTCTGGGCCAAATTACGCTCCAGATCAGGTCCGGCCCTTTAAGAGGCTATGGGCTCAATTATGGCCCATATCAGATTCGGCCCTTCAACTGGACACTATGCTTTTGGGCCCACTTGCTAAAGGCCCACTTAGTAATTCGGCCTGATATTAGTTTTGGCCTCTTAAGGGCCCGTTTAACAGTTCAGCCCTATATTAATTTCGGCGTGTTAAATGCCCATCATATAGTTGGGCCTAACTACGACCCGGTTTGCATCCGGCCTGCTCGCAGCCGATATCTGATTGGGCCAAACAAGGACCGAGACAATTTTGGCCTGTTAAAAGCCCGTGATTTGATTCGCACAATCATGGGCGGGGTTCATTTTAGTGCTGCCGCCCGTTAGCTGTTCGGCACGTTTCAGGCCCAACCTACATCGTGATTGCATGACGGCCCGATTATGTACCGTAATTTTACGGTTTGGCCGGTTTACTGCGAAGACATGATATATATACAGTAAAATAACTACATCATCGTGAATAAGAAAAAACCTAGACTGTACAATAAATAAATTACAACATATTACATCCACTGGGCATCAAAGTTCGGCACTACGATAATAAAGCACAAGCAGACAACAGATTACATACACTGGGCATCAAAGATCGCCACCAGTGCAAATAAACACGCCGACAAAATAATATACAAAACCAATAACACTTCAATAGAGTTCAAGAAAGGTTAGCCCTGCTGGGGAGCTGCAGCGCAAGCAGCTGAGCAAGATGATGAGACTGCGCTTGTTCAACACTTAAATCTTCCTCACTCTGAAAGATAAACAAGCAGACAGATGACAGGTTTTGCACATAAAAGTATTAGTGCTGACAATTCATCACATTTCTTACCGACGAATAAAGTGACACAGTTTAAAATTGCATTAACACAATATGGTATTGTTCAGGTCAAGAAATGGCAGGAAATGACATTGTGAAGGAGTTGTCAGCTTCACGACACCACTGGATTACAGATCAAGAACTCATAAGTATCAATCGTTAGTGTGCTGTCAATTTATCCCATTTCAGATTGGCAAATAAAGAGACGATTTAAATAATACTCCCTCCATCCGGAATTACTTGTCATCAAAATGGATGTGTCTAGAACTAAAATACATCTAGATACATCCATTTCAATGACAAGTATTTTCGGACGGAGGGAGTAGTAGAATGATATGACATTGTTCATAGTTAAGACATTATAGAATATGACATTGTGCTGTAGTGGGTAGGTTCACCACACCACTGGATTACGGATGAAGAACAGAAGCATACATGCAGTGCAAAAGAAGATCACTTGCTCTGTATAGTTTAATTTACATGGTATGAATAAGGAACTTGGTTGTAAAACTGAAAACTTAAATTGAGAAAGGACAAACTTTTGTTTATGAACTACATAATAAACTTTAAACATGCAATTTGATGCAAACACCAAAAATAAACAATCATTGGTAGTCATGCCTAACCAAATATATACAACAAAGTTTGAAGGCTTGAGATGGACAAACTTACATTATTGGTGAAGACAGGCTCTATAAAGGCCTTGTCCATGCTGATGGGGGGGGGGCAATTCAAGAAGTTTACCACATAATCTTCTTCATAAGCATTGCCTTTATTCTACATTTTGTTAAGAGTAAATATAGATGTGATAATATACGAAAAAATAGAGAATATTTAAGATAAGATGAAGAGTGATGCTACATAACCAAGTAGCTATAAATTTAAGTGCAATGATACAGGCAAAAGGTACAGCCAAGAGCAATGCACAGCTAAACTTCTTCAGTACCAACCTTATGGTAAGAGTAAATATAGATCTGATGTGTAGAAAATGGAGGGCAAAGGAAAATAAGCTATAGAGTGATGGTACATGAACAACTACCTGTCATTATAAGTACACTGATAAAGGACAGCATGTACTTACAAGAACAATGCAGAGCTAAAAAAACATTGGCATTGGATATATTCTACACTAATGTAACCATTCATATAGATCATATAATTTGGAGCGAACAATTGATAAGCAAGCTATCATGCATACTGCTGTCACATAATGAACCAGGTATGTATGCAAGTACAGTGATACATGACAACAGGTACTAACAAGAGAAAAGCAGCGGGCAGCATATTTGCGATATCCTGTCGTTCTTTTCAAACCGGAATTCTTCTTCAAGCAGATTTCCTGCAAAAAAGATCCGTAAGGCACATGCGGAAAAGTAGAAGTTCAAATTATCATGTGATTTCATAGACAGTACCTCATCCTGGGAACGAGACCAATGCATAACAAGGTTTTTCCATTCAATGTCTTCTAAATTTAGCACAGGAGACTTCACCAGAAATTCGTTTATAGACTTGCCACCAAAGTGTGATTTCCTCAGGTAACACCGATACTGCTGCAATGCTTCCTTGAAAAGCACAAGCAAGCTTTGCTCGTCATGACTATCCAGATTGACCCTCGCCTAGTTACAACAATGTAATGTAAATCATTGATGTGTTCAATCGGTAGAAAACAGGAAAATAATAACCATGAATAATAGCACTTACACGTAAGTTGGACAGGAAGATGTGAAAATGGTGTTTGTCTTCACAATAATCTTCCCATGATGGGAATACATGCACGTAGTCCCTAACAACATTGAAAGCATTGTCTTTTAAACTGGGAATAAATGGAATGGGGTTCCAATCTGCAGGAATTAGCCGTCTCTGCAGTTGGGATAGGTCTTCGGCCGGTGGACTTGTTGTACTTTTTGTGAGTGGGATTTTTCTCGTGGTACACCGGTGCTATGGCAAATGAAATCGGTATACCTTTTCTTTGGAGTGCAGTCCTGTGTGGTGGGGCTAGTGGTGTGGCCAGTGAAGTATGGGTACAGTCATCGAGTTGATCCTACATTTTGTGTCACCGTTGTACATCCAATATAAGTGGGTGTCGTTCGATTTCTCCAAGCACCACCACGCTTTTTCAAGGACTTTGTTGGTGCTCCTTCGTGTTCGCAATCACCCTCTTCCTTTTTGATGTCTGATGCACATGAACAACATTTGAGTGAAAAACATGGTATGATGACAGATGGAATATGTATTGATAATGGATGGGCATGGCATCTCGACATATATGATGAGTAAACTAAGAAGATGGTAGTGCAACAAAGTAGAAGAAATGCAAGACAACATATGCAAGATACACGCAATCAATAAAACATTGCCAAATTAGAACAGGCACCTTGATGGGTGAACAGGACATGCCATCTGCCTTTGACTCCTCGAGGTTAGAATAGTCATTAGGATCATATTCTGAACAAGAGTCAACAGATGGGGAGCGTATGAGTTTCATTGCATCCAGAATGGCACTCAATGCCTTGGTGCCAATTTTGTAAGTCCTTGCAGTGTTTAGCTTCGAGAGTGGACTGCTGCTAGTGCGACACAAAGCAGCTACACAGATCATAGTGTAGATATAATGGGAAAACCTTAAGCATCAGAGTAAAATCAGTAAAGTGGAACTTGCTGGAATATATGTGCTAGTATTGCCGGTACGGCTAGAAAGGCTTTAGATACCAGCTCTCTTCAAGTGAAGGTGCGGTACTGTTAATATCAGTGTAACTCTCAAAGGCGACACGACTTCGCGCATTTCCTTGCTATTCTTATAGGATTCAAGTGGGCAGGTGATATGTCTCCAACGTATCTATAATTTTTTATTGCTCCATGCTACTTTATCTACTGTTTTGGACTATATTGGGCTTTATTTTCCACTTCTATATTATTTTTGGGACTAACCTATTAACCGGAGGCCCAGCCCAGAATTGCTGTTTTTCCCTATTTCAGTGTTTCGAAGAAACGGAATATCAAACGAAGTCCAAACGGAATGAAACCTTCGGGAACGTGATTTTCTCACCGAACGTGATCTAGGAGACTTGGACCCTGCTCCAAGGAACAAAAGAGGCAGTCACGAGGGTGGGGGGCGCCCCCCTAGGGCGCGCCCCCTGCCTCGTGGGCCCCCTGTTGCTCCACGGACATACTCCTTCCTCCTATATATACCTACGTACCCCCAAATGATCAGAACAAGAGCCAAAAACATAATTCCACCGCCGCAACCTTCTGTATCCACGAGATCCCATCTTGGGGCCTGTTCCGGAGCTCCGCCGGAGGGGGCATCCACCATGGAGGGATTCTACATCAACACCATAGCCCCTCCGATGAAGTGTGAGTAGTTTACTTCAGACCTTCGGGTCCGTAGCTAGTAGCTAGATGTCTTTTTCTCTCTTTTTGGATCTCAATACAATGTTCTCCCCCTCTCTCGTGGAGATCTATTCGATGTAATCTTCTTTTTGCGGTGTGTTTGTTGAGACCGATGAATTGTGGGTTTATGATCCAGCTTATCTATGAATAATATTTGAATCTTCTCTGAATTCTTTTATATGTGATTGAGTTATCTTTGCAAGTCTCTTCAATTATCCGCTTGGTTTGGCTAACTAGATTGGTAGTTCTTGCAATGGGAGAAGTGCTTAGCTTTGGGTTCAATCTTATGTGTCCTTTCCCAAAGGATGTAGGGGCAGCAAGGCACGTATTGTATTGTTGCCATTGAGGATAACAAGATGTTTTTTATCATATTGCATGAATTTATCCTCTACATCATGTCATCTTGCTTAAGGCGTTACTGCTTTTTAACTTAATACTCTAGATGCATCTTTGGATAGCGGTCGATGAGTGGAGTAATAGTAGTAGATGCGTAATCGTTTCGATCTACTTGTCTTGGACGTGATGCCTATATACATGATCATACCTAGATATACTCATAACTATGCTCAATTCTATCAATTGCTCAACAGTAATTTGTTCACCCACCGTAGAATATCTATGCTCTTGAGAGAAGCCACTAGTGAAACCTATGGCCCCCGGGTCTATTCTTATCATATCAATCTCCATTACTTTATTACTTGCTTTGTTTTTATTTTACCTTTTACTTTTCACTTTGCATCTATATACCAAGAATACCAAAAATATTATTTATCATCTCTATCAGATCTCACTCTTGTAAGTGACCGTGAAGGGATTGACAACCCCTAATCCGTTGGTTGCGAGGAGCTACCGTTTTGTGTAGGTACGAGGGACTTGTGCATGGTCTCCTACTGGATTGATACCTTGGTTCTAAAAAACTGAGGGAAATACTTACGCTACTTTGCTGCATCATCCTCTCCTCTTCGGGGAAATCCAACGCAGTGCTCAAGAGGTAGCAAGAAGAATTTCTGGCGCCGTTGCCGTGGAGGCTCACGCAAGAGCAAGTCAACCATACCAAGTACCCATCACAATCCCTATCTCTCGCATTACATTATTTGCCATTTGCCTCTCGTTTTCCTCTCCCCCACTTCACCCTTGCCGTATTATTCGCCCTCTCTTTCCCAATCTCCTCCTCTTTTTCCCATTTGCCCTTTTCCTGTTACCTTTCTGTTTGCTTGTGTGTTGGATTACTTGTTGCCATGGTGCAAGATAATACCAAACTATGTGACTTCTCGAATACCAATAATAATGATTTCCTTAGTACTCCGATTGCTCCTCTTAATAATGATGAGTCTTGTGAAATCAATACCGCTTTGCTGAATCTTGTTATGAAAGATCAATTCGCCGGCCTTCCTAGTGAAGATGCCGCTACTCATCTAAACAATTTTGTTGATTTGTGTGATATGCAAAAGAAGAAAGATACGGATAACAATATTGTCAAATTGAAGTTATTTCTGTTTTCACTTAGAGATCGTGCTAAAGTTTGGTTTTCGTCTTTCCCTAAAAATAGTATAGATTCTTGGAACAAGTGCGAAGATGCTTTTATCCCTAAGTATTTTCCTCCCGCTAAGATCATCACTCTTAGGAACGATATTATGAATTTTAAACAACTTGATCATGAGCATGTTGCCCAACCTTGGGAAAGAATGAAATTGATGCTTCGCAATTGCCCTACTCATGGTTTGAATTTATGGATGATCATACAAATTTTTTATGCTCGATTGAATTTTGCTTCTAGAAATCTTTTAGATTTGGCCGCGGGAGGCACGTTCATGGAAATTACGTTAGGAGATGCTACAAAATTGCTTGATAATATTATGGCTAATTATTCTCAATGGCACACCGAAAGATCTTCTAGTAAAAAAGTGCATGCTATAGAAGAAATCAATGTTTTGAGTGAAAAGATGGATGAACTTATGAAGATGTTTGCTACTAAAAATACTTCTCTTGATCCCAATGATATGCCTTTGTCTACTCTGATTGAGAATAATAATGAATCTATGGATGTGAATTTTGTTGGTAGGAATAGTTTTGGAAACAACGCGTATAGAGGGAATTTTAATCCTAGGCCTTATCCTAGTAATCCTTCTAATAATTATGGAAATTCCTACAACAACTCTTATGGAAATTTTAATAATATTCCCTCTGAATTTGAGAATAGTGTTTAAGAGTTTATGAATTCACAAAAGAATTTTAATGCTTTGCTTGAAGAGAAATTGCTTAAAGTTGATGATTTGGCTAGGAAGGTTGATACAATTTCTCTTGAAATTGATTCTTTAAAGCTTAGATCTATTCCTCCTAAGCATTATATCAATGAGTCTCTCAAAGCCATGAGGATTTCCATTGATGAGTGCAAAGAAAGAACCGCTAGGATGCATGCTTCCAAAGATGCCTTTATTAAAGCGTGTTCTTCCAATTCCTATGAAAATCAAGATGAAGATCTAAAAGTTATTGATGTGTCCCCCATTAAATCTTTGTTTTGCAATATGAATCTTGATGAAACTAAAGATGATCTTCCTTTACCTAGAAGGCGTTTTAAGAATTCGGAGTTTCTAGATCTTGATGATGAAATTGATAAAAGTGGGATTGAAAGAAATAAAAACCTAGATGTTGCTAAACCCACTATTTTGGATCTCAAGGAATTTAATTATGAAAATTGCTCTTTAATTGATTGTATTTCCTTGTTGCAATCCGTGCTAGATTCTCCTCAGGCTTATAGTCAAAATAAGGCCTTTACCAAACACATTGTTGATGCCTTGATGCAATCTTATGAAGAAAAACTTGAGTTGAAAGTTTCTATCCCTAGAAGACTCTATGATGAGTGGGAACCTACTATTAAAATTAAAATTAAAGATTATGAGTTTCATGCTTTGTGTGATTTGGGTGCTAGTGTCTCTACTATTTCCAAAACTTTGTGTGATTTGCTAGATTTCCGTGATTTTAATGATTGCTCTCTAAACTTGCATCTTGTGGATTCCACTATTAAAAAGCCTATTGGAAGAATTAATGATGTTCTTATTGTTGCAAATGGAATTATGTGCCCATAGATTTTATCGTTCTTGATATAGATTGCAATCCTTCATGTCCTATTATTCTTGGTAGACCTTTCCTTAGAACGATTGGTACAATTATTGATATGAAGGAAGGGAGTATTAATTTCCAATTTCCCTTAAAGAAGGGCATGGAACACTTCCCTAGAAAGAAAATAAAATTACCATATGAATCTATCATGAGAGCCACTTATGGATTGCCTAACAAAGATGGCAATACCTAGATCTATCCTTGCTTTTATGCCTAGCTAGGGGCGTTAAACAATAGCGCTTGTTGGGAGGCAACCCAATTTTATTTTTTGTTTTTTGTTTTTGCTTCTGTTTATGAATAAATAATCCATCTAGCCTCTGTTTGGATGTGGGTTTATGTTTTAATTAGTGTTTGTGCCAAGTAGAACCTATAGGATAACCTACGATGATAGTTGATTTGATTCTGCTGAAAAACAGAAACTTTGCGTGCACGAATATAATTTTGTTAAATCATAGAAACGTGATTTTGCGTTGATTCTTTTTGATGATGTTCAATAAACAAATTGTCCATGACTTCCTATTTTGGTAGGATTTTTAGAGTTCCATAAGTTTGCGTTAGTTACATATTACTACAGACTGTTCTGTTTTCGACAGATTCTGTTTTGCGTGTGTTGTTTGCTTATTTTGATGAATCTATGGCTAGTAAAATAGTTTATAATCCATAGAGAAGTTGGAATACAGTAGTTTTAACACCAATATAAATAAAGAATTAGTTCATTACAGTACCTTTAAGTAGTCTTTTGTTTTCTTTCTCTAACAGAGCTCACGAGATTTCTATTGAGTTTTGTGTTGTGAAGTTTTCGAGTTTTGGGTGAATTCTTTTGATGGATTATGGAACAAGGAGTGGCAAGAGCCTAAGCTTGGGTATGCCCATGGAACCCCCAAGATAATCCAAGGATACCAAAAAGTCAAAGCTTGGGGATGCCCCGGAAGGCATCCCCTCTTCCGTCTACTTCCATCGGTAATTTACTTGGAGCTATATTTTTATTCACCACATGATATGTGTTTTGCTTGGAGCGTCTTGTATTATTTGCGTCTTTGCTTGTTAGTTTAGCACAATCATCCTTGCTGTACACACCTTTTGAGAGAGCCATACATGAATTGGAATTTTCTAGAATACTCTATGTGCTTCACTTATATCTTTTGAGCTTGATAGTTTTGCTCATAGTGCTTCACTTGTATCTTTTGAGCGTGATAATTTTTGCTCTAGCGCTTCACTTAGATCTTTTAGAGCACGGTGGTGGATTTGTTTTAAAGAAACTATTGATCTCTCATGCTTCACTTATATTGTTTTGAGAGTCGTTAATAGCATGGTAATTTGCTTAATATTAATATACTTGGTATTCAAGATATGTGAAACTTTCTTTTGAGTGCATTGAATACTAAGATAAGTTTGATGCTTGATTATTGTTTTGAGATATGGAGGTGATAATATCAAAGTCGTGCTAGTTGAGTAATTGTGACTCTGAGAAATGCTTGTGTTGAAGTTTGCAAGTCCCGTAGCATGCACGTATGGTTAAAGTTGTGTCACAAATTTGAAACATGAAGTGTACCTGGCTTGTGCATCCTTATGAGTGGCGGTCGGGGACGAGCGATGGTCTTTTCCTACCAATCTATCCCCCTAGGAGCATGCGTGTAGTACTTGATTTTTGACGACTTCTAAATTTTTGCAATAAGTATATGAGTTCTTTTGACTAATGTTGAGTCCATGGATTATACACACTTTTACCTTTCCGCCTTGCTAGCCTCTTCGGTACCGTGCATTGCCCTTTCGCACCTTGAGAGTTGGTGCAAACTTCGCCGGTGCATCCAAACCCCGTGATACGATACACTCTATCACACATAAAACTCCTTATATCTTCCTCAAAACAGCCACCATACCTACCTATCATGGCATTTCCATAGCCGTTCCGAGATATATTGCCATGCAACTTCCGTCATCATATTCATGACATACATTACTTTTGTCATATTGCCATTGCATGATCATGTAGTTGACATCGCATTTGTGGCAAATCCACCATGCATTATTTTTCATACATGTCACTCTTGATTCATTGCACCATCCCGATACACCGCCGGAGGCATTCATATAGAGTCATATCTTGTTCTAAGTCTCGAGTTGTAATCCTTATGTTGTAATCAATAGAAGTGTGATGATCATCATTATTAGAGCATTGCCCAAAAATAAAAAAAAGAAATAAAAGAAGGAAGGCCAAAAGAAAAAAAAAAGAAAGGCCAAAGAAAAAAAAAGAAAAAAGAGGCAATGCTACTATCTCTTTTTCCACACTTGTGCTTAAAAGTAGCACCTTGTTCTTCATGTAGTGAGTCTCATATATTGTGCTTCAAAGTAGCACCTTGTTCTTCATGTAGTGAGTCTCATACGTTGTCTTTTTTGTACTAGTGGGAATTTTCATTATAGAACTTGGCTTGTATATTCCTACGATGGGCTTCCTCAAATGCCCTAGGTCTTCATGAGCAAGCGAGTTGGATGCACACCCACTAGTTTTCTTTTGTTGAGCATTCATAGCTCTAGTGCATCGTTGCATGGCAATCCCTACTTGTCATGTTGACATCAATTGATGGGCATCTCCATAGCCCGTTGATTATCCTCGTCAATGTGAGACTTTCTCCTTTTTTTGTCTTCTCCACACAATCCCCATCATCATATTCTATTCCACCCATAGTGCTATATCCATGGCTCACGCTCATGTATTGCGTGAAGGTTGAAAAAGTTTGAGATTATTTAAGTATGAAACAATTGCTTGGCTTGTCATCGGGGGTATAGAAGTTGGGAACATCTTTGTGTGACGAAAATGAAGCATAGCCTAATTATATGATTTTGTAGGGATGAACTTTCTTTTGCCATGCTATTTTGAGAAGACATGATTGCTTTGATTAGTATGCTTGAAGTATTATTATTTTTATGTCAATATGAACTTTTGTCTTGAATCTTTTGGATCTGAATATTCATGCCACAATTAAGAAGATTTACATTGAAATTATGCCAAAGTATCACTCCGCATCAAAAATTCTCTTTTTATCATTTACCTACTCGAGGACGAGCAGGAATTAAGCTTGGGGATGCCTGATACGTCTCCAACGTATATATAATTTTTGATTGCTCCATGCTACTTTATCTACTATTTTGGACTATATTGGGCTTTATTTTCCACCTTTATATTATTTTTGGGACTAACCTATTAACCGGAGGCCCAGCCCAGAATTGCTGTTTTTTGCCGATTTCAGTGTTTCGAAGAAACGGAATATCAAACGAAGTCGAAACGGAATGAAACCTTCGGGAACGTGATTTTCTCACCGAACGTGATCCAGGAGACTTGGACCCTGCTCCAAGGAACAAAAGAAGTGGTCACGAGGGTGGTGGGGCGCCCCCCCTAGGGCGCACCCCCTGCCTCGTGGGCCCCCTGTTGCTCCACCGAGGTACTCCTTCCTCCTATATATACCTACGTACCCCCAAACGATGAGAACATGAGCCAAAAACCTAATTCCACTGCCACAACCTTCTGTATCCATGAGATCCCATCTTGGGGCCTGTTTCGGAGCTCCTCCGGAGGGGGCATCCACCATGGAGCGCTTCTACATCAACACCATAGCCCCTCCGATGAAGTGTGAGTAGTTTACTTCAGACCTTCGGGTCCATAGCTAGTAGCTAGATGGCTTTTTCTCTCTTTTTGGATCTCAATACAATGTTCTCCCCCTCTCTCGTGGAGATCTATTCAATGTAATCTTCTTTTTGCGATGTGTTTGTTGAGACCGATGAATTGTGGGTTTATGATCCAGCTTATCTATGAATAATATTTGAATCTTCTCTGAATTCTTTTATGTGTGATTGAGTTATCTTTGCAAGTCTCTTCGAATTATCCGTTTGGTTTGGCCAACTAGATTGGTAGTTCTTGCAATGGGAGAAGTGCTTAGCTTTGGGTTCAATCTTTATGTGTCCTTTCCCAAAGGATGTAGGGCAGCAAGGCACGATTGTATTGTTGCCATTGAGGATAACAAGATGTTTTTTATCATATTGCATGAATTTATCCTCTACATCATGTCATCTTGCTTAGGCGTTACTGCTTTTAACTTAATACTCTAGATGCATCTTTGGATAGCAATGATGAGTGGAGTAATAGTAGTAGATGCAGAATCGTTTCGATCTACTTGTCTTGGACATGATGCCTATATACATGATCATACCTAGATATACTCATAACTATGCTCAATTCTATCAATTGCTCAACAATAATTTGTTCACCCACCATAGAATATCTATGCTCTTGAGAGAAGCCACTAGTGAAACCTATGGCCCCCGGGTCTATTCTCATCATATCAATCTCCATTACTTTATTACTTGCTTTGTTTTTATTTTACCTTTTACTTTTCACTTTGCATCTATATACCAAAAATACCAAAAATATTATTTATCATCTCTATCAGATCTCACTCTCGTAAGTGACCGTGAAGGGATTGACAACCCCTAATCACGTTGGTTGCGAGGAGCTATCGTTTTGTGTAGGTACGAGGGACTTGTGCGTGGTCTCCTACTGGATTGATACCTTGGTTCTCAAAAACTAAGGGAAATACTTACGCTACTTTGCTACATCATCCTCTCCTCTTTGGGGAAATCCAACGCAGTGCTCAAGAGGTAGCAGCAGGCCACTACAAATCCTATTCCTATGTTTACAAGATCCTACGAATCAAAGAGGCTCAAAGTGTCCATCACAACCGACCGTATAGACCTCTACACCGCAAATGTCCTCGCTCATCTTCAAGACAAGGAACATATCAGACTATTAGCATACTCCCTCCGTTCCAAAATATAAGTCTTGGTAGAGATTTCCACTATGGATCACATACAGATGTATCCAAATACATTTTAGAGTGTAGATTCACTTATTTTGCTCCATATGTAGTCCATGGTGGAATCTATACAAAGACTTGTATTTAGGAATGGAGAGAGTACGTATTAAAGAAGAACGGAAGAGGAACATGGTAAAGAAGAGCAAGCAGATTTTGCATAATAAAATGTTGGTTGCGCAGTGCCCACACATGATGAACCAGAGCGCATTAAGAATGCAACTCCGAGCTATCTCTCGACCATTTCAGGCGGTTGGATGAAGATCCTACGTCTCCTAAGCCTTCTTCTTCCTCGTCTCTGATTCTTCCCATATGAGAACACCGACGGGCCGGGCGGACCACCGCCCCCACCGCCGTGTTCCTCCACCACCCCACTGCCGGTGTCAAACCGCGGATCTCGGTAGGGGGTCCCGAACTGTGCGCCTAGGCGGATGGTAACAGGAGACAAGGGACACGATGTTTTTACCTGTGTTGGGCCCTCTCGATGGAGGTAAAACCCTACTCCCGCTTGATTGATATTGATGATATGGGTAGTACAAGAGTGGATCTACCACGAGATCAAGGAGGCTAAACCCTAGAAGCTAGCCTATGGTATGATTGTTGTAATGGTTGTGTGTCCCACGGATCAAACCCTCCGGTTTATATAGACACCGGAGAGGGCTAGGGTTACACAGTAGTCGGTTACAATGGTAGGAGATCTACATATCCAGATCGCCAAGCTTGCCTTCCACGCCAAGGAAAGTCCCATCCGGACATGGGACGAAGTCTTCAATCTTGTATCTTCATAGTCTTGGAGTCCGGCCGACGATGATAGTCCGCTATCCGGACACCCCTAGTCCAGACTCCTCAAGAGCCCTCGAACCAGGCTTCAATGACGATGAGTCCGGCACGCATATTGTTCGGCATTGCAAGGCGGGTTCCTCCTCCAAATAACTCATAGAAGATTGTGAACACCAGGATAGTTTCCGGCTCTGCAAAATAAATTCCACATTCCACCGTAGAGAGAATAATATGTACACAAGTTCGATCTGCTAACGTATTTTGTGGCATGACGTCACGCCACTACCAAGTCTTTACTTGAATCATTTTTTTCTTTATACCACCTCAGCGTGTTTAGCGAAGCGGTTTCCTTGGCACGTCTTGTCAAAGCAGAGATCGTGTTCCCCTTATTCTGGGATTCCCATCAATACGGACATGGGTAACCCAACCGTGCCCATTGCCCCGCCCCCTCTATCGGAGGCGAGTCCCGAACGGTCACGGGGACGGCTCTTGGTATTCTCCCTCTTTATAATGGGACCAAGGCTTGTTTCTTTTCTTCAATCCTCCATCGAATCTTCTCCTCGCCCCGAGTTCCAACACCCAGAGCCCCAGATTCGAGCGCTTGGACCTTCAACAATGTCCGCTCCGACCTCTGAGGCCGGTGGATGCCCTCCTCCACACGGAAGAAGACGTGCTAAAGCTGCAAGAGGCCAAGCACCGACTTACGAGATTTCGTGACAGGTTGCCCGCCAAGGGCAAGTCATCCCCACCCCGAGCCCCGCGAGTATGTCGTGTTTGTATCCCACCTCCGTCGGGGTTTAGGCTTCCCGATGGATCCTTTTGTGAGAGGGCTCATGTTTTACTATGGGCTGGAATTCCACGACTTGGCTCCGGAGTCCATCCTCCATATCTCTTCATTCATTGTTGTCTGCGAAGCCTTCCTCCGCGTTACCCCTCACTTCGGCTTGTGGCTTAAGACCTTCGACATGGAGCCGAAGATGATCGAGGGGCATCAAGCAGAGTGCAGCGGGGCGGTTGTAAGCAGAAGGGCCGACGCTCCATGGCCCGAGGGCTCTTTTCAGGAGGAGCTCGGCTTCTGGCAGCAGGAGTGGTTCTACATAACGCTCCTGGGGCAGCAGTGAAGCCGCCGCCCATCTTCCGCTCGGGCCCTCCACAGCGGGTGATGTCATGGGTCAGCCAAGGGCTCAACTGGGGACCGTCAAAGGACGTGCCCCTACTGCAGGGCCGGATTCAAGACCTCCAAGCGAGGGAGATCGATCTGGTCGTGGTGATGCAGGTCATGCTGATTAGGCGTCTCCTTCCCTGCAAACGCCATCCTCTCCGGCCGTGGGAGTTTAATCCGGAGGGACCACGAATTCTCCAACACTTCATGGGTTCGACACCCGTGGAGATGTACAAATTTTTCTTCGGATCATAAGAGGTGTGTCCGGAATTGACCGAGGACGCCGGCCTAAGCTGCAATCGCTCGGATACACAAGTAAGTAGCTCTGAGTCTGGACATACCGTTGGTTTGCCTTTCTATGATTCGCCTTTTGACCAATTGCCCTCTAAACAGGAGTGGATAGCACAAGCAAAACTGATACGGTGTCCGGCCCCCCTCCCAGAGACCGCGCCGGATCCCGTGCTGGTCAGGATGCTGGAGGTTGCGCCTTCAGAGGAAGGCGAAGGGGAGAACAAAGGAACTACCGCCTCAACCAAGGAGGCTTTTGAGGAAGGTGGGATCGAGAATCCTCCTTCCAAGGGGAGAAGAGGACCGCCCAAAAACCCGAGGCCAAAGCCCAAGCGGGGAAGAGATCTTCACCAGAGGGTCCTGATCCGAGAGGCTCCGCCGCACGGTCTCCCTAAAGAATCAGCCTCCAATGAGCCGTAAGTAGAAAAAGGGAGTTTTGTAATAAGGACATCCCTATTTGTGCTTCCGAGGATAACTTAAGTTTTTACCTTGTAGTTCGGATCTCCGCCCTTCTCGATGAGCTCGCTTTAGGGAACTCCGTCCCGAGATGATGGAGAGCGAGACGCCTGCATCCGCCGCACCATCGGATAGGGCGGACGAGCTCAAGTGTCATCACGGAGGGTATCCCGAGTCCGCAGGCTGAATAGTTCGGCACCAACCGGTGTGCGGCCGGGAGTCAAGGATCTGCTTGAGAGGGCGCCCATCTCGAGAAGGTCACCGTGACATCGATGAGTACGGTGATTGAAAGAATTTCATCCGCCAAGGTGGATTGCGTGATGCCGCCAGAGTTTGTCAAGGGGTTTGAGGTACGAAAATGACATACCCTTTAACAGTTTTACACATAAAGTGCGCTCAGATAGATAGTAGCCCCGAGACTCGGTAGGGTGTTGAGAACGACAATGCGCCGAGGATCAAAATCCTGTGTATTGATTTTCGCCTTTCCTATGCAGTGGCGGATAGTTCGATGGCTAGCCGATCGATGGAGTTGCCGAACTAAAGCGGCAGCTCGACGCTATGGATGCGGACATCGCTACCTGGTCAATAAACGACTTGACGAGTCACAAGGTAGGTTTTGTTCTCCGTGGTCACCTAGTAAGGAGCCAAGCCCACTCCTTACAACATGTGTGCTGAATGCGATGGTGCCGCTGCTGTGGAGAGCCTACGGGCGTAACTTGCTCAAGCCAAGGAGCAAGCCGAAGGAGTGATGCGGCTGCCTCGAGGGTGGTCAAGAGCTAGAAGCCGAAGGGTACGCACACCGCCGGGCTAGGAGGAGATGGCCGAAATGGCCGTGAAGTTAAAAGATGCTACCGACCGCAATGAGGTTCTTGAAAAGGAGCGCCTAGCGGAGCGAGAAGACCTGGAGAAGACCACCGCCGAAGCCAAGGATGCCCGTTCTGCAATGCAGGCTATAAAGGAGGAGCTGCGCCAGGCAAGACATTGTGGTCGGTAAGCCCTTTCGCTGCGCCAAGGTTTACAGATCCAAAGTATGCTCAGCTTGGCCGGCTGTGGGGTCCGGAGGATCCTTATATGGACTTAGCGGCGAGTGCGGCAGATGCCGTTGTGCACTTCCGAAGTCAGAAGGATCACAAGACGGAAGAGCTGTTTTGGTCTCAATTCCATAGCCCAGAGCGTTCACTTTCGCTCACCGATCGGTTGGCCGAGTGGGCTGAGCTGAATAGATTGTCCGGACTTGCCATGACGGATATCGTGACTCATGTCTGGCCGGATAGGCCCAAGCCGAAGAGTTATTTTGGCTTATTGCAGCAATTTCTTGGGGCGGTGCCGCATATCAAGGCGATGAAGCGGTCGGCCTGCATAGAGGGTGCACGGATGGCCCTCGCCCGTGTGAAGACACATTGGACAGAGATGGATGCCACCGCTGTTGCGACCCAGAGTTCGGACGAGAGCCGGTTACCCGCCGAGCACTATTTTGGGGAAGTTCTGCGTGGTGCTCGTGTAATAGAGTCGCAGTGCTCAAAAAATGTCATGTTCAAATGAACGTTTTGGTTTGTAAAACGATGTTTATGATGTAAGCGCTTTTTGTACTTGTGCGCTCAAGTATTAAAATATCTCCCGGCGGCCGCTTATGTATACGTGTGTATAACCCGAAAGATGGCAATCGTCGGTTTTAGCCCCCACGCACAAGGTGCGGGGTGTTCGCAAAATAGCGATTTTCACACTTAATCCGGACGCCTCGGTCCTGTGAAGGAGGTGGTAGCATAGCAAACGGGCAACCGGACTATAATGCTTTATCACTTTCACTTAGCCATAGGAGTTCGAGGTGGGGCTACGATATAGCCCCTAGGGGCACCGCGCCTCCGAATTCGGGCGCCAGATGTGCTCGACCGAAACGGTCCATCGTCAAAGCGAGGAATTCTAAACATTCCGGTAGTCGATCGAGTGGTTGACCAGTCTCTCGCTCAGATCATGACAATGGCCGCTTTCATCGAGGTGCTCGCTCGCCAACCGGGCACAATCGCAGAGTTCTCCCGGTGCCGCGTTAGCCGATGATACGAACGAAGGCAGCAAAACACAGGAGCCGGGCAAACCCAACATTTGACCAAAGACATGATTCGAGCTGATGCATATAAGACCTAACTCGAGACGCCGAACACTCCCTAAGGTATTCGGTCTTTATGACAACAGGTAACAATGCCCTAAGCCCCTAGTGTCCGTGTACACGCAAGGTCCTCCGACGCGCCGATGCCAAAACATCAATCTCCTCTCTCGTTATAATGAGAAACCAGGGATTTATAGCAACAAGAGACAGAAAAAGGTTTACGCAGGTCTTAATCAAAAGAATCCTTGCCACGGGTCCCTACCGCATGTCTCTGCTACTGTGTCTCCGCCAGTCAGATATCTCGACAGGTGTAACACGCTGTTCATCTGTAAAAGAGAGGAATTTAGTTTGAAAAGTAATCGTGCAAACAAATGAATTTAAAATAGAAATATGAATGAATGAATAAAGCTGAGCTTATATTAGCTCATACGCACAGCCCCTTGTAAAGGGGTGTGCGGTTAGGGAGCCCCTGGCTTATTTATGCTGGACTCGTCTAGCCGTGTCCGGGGTCTTGAACGACCTTTTAATGAGATGATGTCGCGTGGACCGGGCATTTTAAGTGTAAGAGACGCGTAGTGTGGTATTGCATTAAAGCGGACAAAAGCTTCACGTCCCAATAGTGCTTGATGGCTACTTTTGAATGGGGCAACATGAAAGATTAGCTTTTCGCGTCGGAAGTTGTCGGGTGACCCGAACACAACTTCTAGTAGTAAGGAGCCCGTGCACTTGGCGTAAGGGCCTGGCATCACTCCTTTCAAGGAAGTGCGGCTATGTCGAATTTTAGTAAGGTCTATCCCCAACTTGCGGATTGTGTCCAGATATAGCAGGTTTAAATCATCGCCGCCGTCCATCGTGACTTGTGTAAATTGTAGTCCGTCGATTATAGGATCCAATATCGAGCAGTCCATCCTGCGTTTCAATACTTCGAATAGTCCGTGGTCGAAAGTAATTGGTTTTGACATCCAATCTCAAGGTTCCGCTTAGGGTGGGCCGCGACACCTACTTTGGCGAGTGCTGCATTGTTGTTCAGACATCACATGAAGTGCGTTATCGTTTTGACTTCTTGCGGAAAGTCTTCGCTTTCCCAACTCTACTGGTGGGGTTCGTCATCATCCTCACTTGGCGCGTCGAGCCCCTTGTGTTCGGCATTGAGTCGGCCGGACTGTTTAAAGACCCAACAATCTCGGTGGGTGTGGTTTGCAGGCCTTCCGGAGGTGCTGTGGATTTGACATATCCGATCCAAAATTTTGTTTGTTGATAGCTCTTCACCGTTGTCCTTAAGAGGCGGTGTTTTGTTGTTCGTCATGAGCTTTTGAATCCGCATCGACCACCGTATTCTTTTGGGCTTTTTCCTTTATTTCGCGCTGGTCCTTTCTGCGCCGTGATTTTCCGCTTCCATCTCGATCTCGGATGTACTCGTGTCGCTGGTGCTGCATCTTGCTTGCGGCTGTCTTCCCCCGCAAAAGCGGTCATGAGGCTTGTTAGCGGCCATTGTTCTCGGCTTTCTGGCCGAGGTGTTCGCGAGCCATTCATCTCGGACATTATGTTTAAAAGCTGCTAAGGCTTCGCGTCCGGACAATGACTATTTGGTTCTTTTTGTAAGAAACCTGTTCCAGAATTTTGCTACCGACTCTCCGGCTGTTGAGTTATGTGACTTAAATCGCTCAGATCCGGAGGGCGGACATAAGTCCCTTGAAAATTTGCTCTAAACGTCCTCGAGCTCTTCCCAACTTCCAACAGTATTTTCTGGGAGGATTTTGAGCCAATGCCGAGCTGGCCCTTTGAGCTTGAGGGGTAGATATTTTATGGCGTGGAGATCATCTCCTCTAGCCATGTGTATGTGCAGTATGTAATCCTCAATCCAGACTCCGGGGTCTGTTGTTCCGTCAGATGCCTCTATGTTTACGGGTTTGAATCTCGCTGGAAATTATGATCCAAAGACCTCATCGGTGAAACATAGTGGGTGCGGCGCTCAGATTTAGGGCGCGCCGTTATCTTGAACATGCGGCGTGTTGTGTTGCTTCTCGGGCCCTCTTTTTGGCCCATAAATGGACCTGACCGGGCCGTCTGCTTTACGAGGATCGTGTCGCCTTGTGTGCGGGCGCCGCTTGTCGCTGGCCTGTCACTGGTCGCCTATCCGCCAAAGGCCTCTTCGCTTTTGTTGTGGGGGCTCTATGGCCTCCTCGTCAAATTCTGGCAGCAGCTTGCGCTTCGGGTAGCTCTTTGTTTGGTGGCTATTGCCATATTTGTCCGTGGTCTTGAGTACCTTGCTCCACCTCATTCTGAGTATGTGTTCCGCTGTTCTGAGCTTTCATTTTTCCTTTTTCAGACTTCTTGCAGTGGCGACAAGTCTTTTGTGAAGGTTCTTATGCTCCGATGGTTTGTCTGGCGTGAGATGTCTGGACTGTTGTTTTCGCCGGGCATGGATTGATTATCCGATTCGTCCTGTTCGGATGGTTGCTTGGTTGCATGTTCGTCGTCCACTGGTTTGCCCTGCTCTATTGCTAGGTTATTAGGAGTGCTGTTTTTGTCGAGGCGGGACTTAGGGGCGCGTCGCCGCCGCTTTGGTTGTTCGTCGGCGGAATTATCCTTTTCGCGCCCCGTTGTTCCTCGTTATCGCTTCCTTTTGGGGTGTCCACCATATATACATCATGGGTTGGCGTGGCCTTCCAAAGGTGCTTCGGTAGGCGCTGGTTTTGGTAGTCTCCGCATCGCCGCCCATACCGCCGATGTCTTCGGAGTCGTAGTCAGCATGTCGGTTAGATCGCCGACATGGCTACAAAGTGGGTGGTGGGTGGGCTTTGAATTTCTTCGTCGTCCATCCGATCTCAACCATCCCGACCGCAGTCCGGCCAGGGTTCTCCTGATAACGAAAGATGCTTTAGTGAGTTCAGGAGGTCGCCAAAGGGCGAGTGCTGAAAGATGTCCGCAGCGGTGAACTCCATGATCGACGCCCAATCGGATTCGATTGGTAGGGGCACAGGAGGTTTGGAGTCCGGCAAGGAGTCCGGCACCTCGGAGTCACGAGCTTTATAAGGGACAAGGTCAGTATTCGGCTCCATCGCCATAGAAGTTGCAGCTCCCGAGGCGGTGTCCAGCCACCTGTCCTTGATCTGTGCGGTCGGCTCTGAACTATGGGTCGGAGCAGATTCATGTGCGGCCTCCAAGGTACTGTCCGGCGGCAGAGCTAGATCATACCCATCGTGACAGTGCGGCACGCTCGGCTATGGCTCGAATCCGTCGAAGATCAAATCTCTGCGGATGTTGGCCGTGAAGTTTAGGCTTCCAAATCTAACCTGATGGCCAGGGGCATAGCTTTCGATCTGCTCCAGATGGCCAAGTGAATTTGCCCGCAGTGCAAAGCCGCGGAATACGAAGATCTGTCCGGGGAGAAAAGTCTCACCCTGGACGGCGTTGTTGTTGATTGAAGAAGCCATCAAGCCTATCGGTGACGCATACGAGGAACTCTCAATGAAAGCACCAATGTCGGTGTCAAAATCGGCGGATCTCGGGTAGGGGGTCCCGAATCGTGCGTCTAGGTGGATGGTAACAGAGACAAGGGACACTATGTTTTACCTGTGTTCGCCCTCTCGATGGAGGTAAAACCCTACTCCGCTTGATTGATATTGATGATATGGGTAGTACAAGAGTGTATCTACCACGAGATCAAGGAGGCTAAACCCTAGAAGCTAGCCTATGGTATGATTGTTGTAATGGTTGTGTGTCCTACGGACCGAAACCCTCCGGTTTATATAAACACTGCAGAGGGCTAGGGTTACACAGAGTTGGTTACAATGGTAGGAGATCTACATATCCGTATCGCCAAGCTTGCCTTCCACGCCAAGGAAAGTCCCATCCGGACATGGGACAAAGTCTTCAATCTTGTATGTTCATAGTCTTGGAGTCTGGCTGACGATGATAGTACGGCTATCCGGACACCCCCTAGTCCAGGACTCCCTCACCCACCCCCCACCTGCGTCGAGTTTTCTTTGTTCGGCGAGGCCTCACAACCACCCGAGCCCCTAGGATCGCACCGGTGAACTCCGGTGAGCTCTGAAAAATCGACTGACCCAATTTTGAAAGTTAGTCTACTGTGATTTAACTAGTGTGGAATATAAAAGGGGAAAACCATAAGCATTGCGAGTATAGTGTTGAGCGTGACATGGCGGATCTAAAGGTGCAAACCGGACAAAGGCAACTTCGCAACCAAGACAAGAAATCAGAGTAAAGAGTGGTGATCTATTTTCTTGCTGCGATAAATAAGTTGAGCAGATACGAAAGAGTACCGCCTCTGGTGCGGCGCCGTGTACGCATCTGCTGAGAATTTGATGGTGCTACGGTAGCGATGGCTATCGGCGGCGTGGAAGCTGATCTAGGAGGGTAGACGGTGGCGGCGGGGCGCAGTGGACGAGACGGTCGCAGGAGCGGCGCCGGCAAGGTGGACGCATCAAGGATGAAGCGAGAGGACGGGATGCAAGGATCCCAGTCCGAAGGCGTGGATGAGAGAGGTCGATCTCTTGTAATGGACGGCAGCGTCAGGGTATCAGCTCCAGCATGGTGGAGGAGGACGGCAGTGGATGGGGTGGCAGACGGCGGTGGACGGAGGAGGGTGGGGTGGAGAGGGTGTTTTGGCACCCACGGAGTACGAATGGGGAAAGGGAGGTAGAGAGGAAGGGGGGAGTCCATGTATTCAGGGCGCGCTTGTCTCAAATGCGAGGAAATTTACAAACTTAGCCCCCGTTTCAAATTTCTACTACATCACAACAACATTAGTCGGTTGGGGATAGGACGGTAATCTCGCATACACCGAATATTTGCCGACGAGAGTTTGTTTTTGGCGCCCACTGTGTATGAATCCGAATCGAGGAGGGAGTCGATTTCGGCCGAGGGCACACTGTGTTTTGGCGCCCACCGTGTGAATCCGGGTGAGAGGCGGTTACGTCACATTTGGGTGAAATTACAAACCTACCCCTATCGAAACCTATAGAAATCCAGCAGATAGGCTTTGCGTGGCACAGATAGGCAGTAGTGATTTCCATCTCGTAGATTTTTGTTTCGAGCGGTTACTGCGACTTTCCCCGCTTCGTTCAAATTTTGCAGACTGCACATTTACTGTGCCAACTCAATTCGAACCCCGTTTGTATTCTACTATTTTTTTCGGGCGGGATCCATTTTTAATTGGAATTACATTCTATATACATCATTTTTTATATATACTTTCAAAAGCACAACAAAGAATTCTGCTCCTTTATATGTATAATATGATTGGGACAATTAGCTTTGTGCCCCTAGTTCTGTCCACCTCATCTGTTTTACCCCTAGTTTGTGAAAGTCACCGGTTCTTTCCACACCACTTTGGAATTCTTTCGTTTTTTCCCTTCCGTCACGGCTCCGCTTGGTCAGCGCCGTTTGACCACATGCGGCTCTCCATTTTGGACCCTGCTTGCCCCCAGCTATGACAGAACGCACTCGGGCCCATATCACTCTCATCCCTACTCTCTCCCGTTCCCCACTCTCTCCCCGTTCCCACTCTCACGAACCCTAGTTAGGAGGCGACAGCGGTGACAACGTTGACGACTGCGGTGCCCGCGGTGACTGCTGCAGATGGTGGACGACGGCGACGGCAGCGGTGCACCTGCGGCAACCGCGGCCGCAAGGCAAGGATGGTGGACGATGGCGACGGCAGCGGTGCCACCTGCAGCGTCCGCGGACGCAAGGCAAGGATGGTGGACGACGGCGACGGCAGTGGTGCCACCTGCAGCGCCCGTGGCCGCAAGGCAAGGACACGGACGCAGACAACATTAGGGTAAGTCCCCCCATCCCAGATCTGCTGTTTCTTCCTCCCCTAGATCCCAGATCTGTTGTTGTATGTTGATATTGTGCCTTGTTTGCATAGGATTGATCCGGCTAGAGCATTTAATATCAGTGTTAGAATGGAGACATGCACTTTAACTGCTATTGGTACAGAAGGAAAAGAAACTGGCTTCACATTTCCATCAGTTGTGGACAACAACAACACATTTGAGCAGTTTAGGGCAACAATATTTGCCAAATATCCATGGGGATTACATGATGCTATTGAGCTAAGGTACTGGGATGTGTCGAAAGTTGCTTGGGTGCCCGTTCAGTCTGATAATGAGTTAGGTGCCATGTTTGCAAATAATGCACAAACCATGTCATGCAATCTGGAAATCACTGTTATTCAGAGGCGTAGGCCCCCCTCTGGTTCAGAAAATAATTCAAACCCCACTGCTCCAAGGCCCTCTGGTTCTAAAGCATCTGCAAAACCTAGGACTAACACAAGGGGAACAAGTAGCAGTTGCAGGCCACCTACAACCCCAAGTGCAAATGCTCAGTCTGAGCATTCTTGCAGTAAAACTCAAGCTAAACCTAGCATACCATTTGATCCTGTTGTGGAGGAAGCAGAACCGGATGCAGCACTTTTGTCTGATGAAGAAGATGAGAAACTTTATCCATGCTATGGTCAGCACAACAATGAGGAAGATCATGTAGATGAGGAGTACATTCTTGCTGAATTCTCTGATACAGATGAAGATGAGAAGCAGGAGGACCTGGACATTGGAGATTTTCAAGCTGAAGATGAGGTCAGACCTGTCATGATGTATGACAGAGATAATCCCTCTATTGGGGAAGGTGTAGTTTTCCTTCAAAGAATTGATCAGAGAAATGCAGTTGCAACTTTCTCAATTACCACTGAAACAGAGTACATCACTTTGAAAAGTGACCAAAGAAGGTTTACTGTAAAATGTGCCTCTGATAGATGTAAGTGGAGGTTGCATGCCTCTTTAATGAGGAGAAGCACATTATTTCAGGTACTAATGCATTTTCTGTTTTCCTTTCTATAATTATTGTTCAAAATTTATGTTTCATCTTTCATGTACTAATTGCTTGTTCTTTTTTAACAGATTAAGGTCAACCCTTACCCTCACAACTGTCCAAGTGTTAACAGATCTCAGAGATTGAGGGCTGCAAAGAGAAGATGGATAGCAGATGCTTCTATGGCTTGGATTAGAAAAAATATCTAGGGATAGATCCAAGGGAAATTCAGCACAGGTTGACAGAAGTATGGAGTGGAGGTGCCATATAGTAGGTGTTATTTTGGTAAAGAGATGGCACCAGACAAGATGTTTGGCAAGTATAGTGATAGTTTCAATCTGATTTATTCATTCAAGGCTGAAGTTGAGAGAACATCACCAGGCAGTGTAGTTGAAATTGACAAGCACACTATGGAATACTCATTGAGAGGAAAGAAACTGCACAAGGAGTGTTTCAGAAGAGTGTTTGTGTGCTTCAAGGCATGTCAGACAGGTTTCTTGGAGGGGTGTAGGCCTTACCTTGCTGTGGATGCAACAACACTGACTGGTAGGTACAGGGGCCAGCTTGTTTCTGCTTGTGCCCTTGATGCACACAATTGGTTATTTCCAGTTGCCTATGGTGTCATAGAAGCAGAGTCAATTGAGAGCCGGACTTGGTTCTTCCAACAACTGAAGAAAGTAATAGGACATCCAGAAGGTTTAGTCATACATACTAATGCATGCAAAGGATTGGAGACAACTGTTGATGATGTATATGCCGGGGTGGAGCATAGGGAGTGTATGAGGCATTTGGCTCAAAACTTCAGCAAGAAATTCAAAGGCAAGTTCTATGATGAGAATTTGTGGCCATGCTCACTTACATATAGCATTAAAAAGCACAACTATCATCTGAATCAGTTGCACAGTAGGCCCAAAGTTAAAGAATATTTAGAGGAGCATCACACAAAAATATGGGCTAGAGCACACATCAATAACATTTGCAAGGTAGACTATGTGAACAACAACCTTGCTGAAGCTTTCAACTCAAGGATCAAGATATACAAGGGGCTTCACATAGCTGACTTGTGTGACAAGATCAGGCAGTACATTATGCAAAAAAATTGATATAAGGAACATGATTGCCATTGATCATTTTGAAGGCCATCTCATTGTTCCATCTGTGTGAAGGCCTTAATGGCAAAAACAAAAGGTTTAGAGATGAGTTTGATTAGGAGAAGCCCAGCAGAGGTCAAGTTATCGCATCGACAGAGAAAAAGAGAATGGAGGTACCCTATTGACTTACGTATGGTCTTGTAGTTGCGCATAATGGCAAGTAACTGTAAGCCATGTATCCATGCTCGCTTCTTTGTCACTTCTCTTAGAGGTGAAGCCAGTGGAATAGATCAAGATGTGCACAAGTTTTATTCTATTGAGAAATTCAGAGCTACTTATCTTCGACAACGCTCCAGCTTTGGAAGGAAGCAACAGTGGGAAATTGTGAATCCAGATTTAAACTTTCCGCCCGATTAAAAAACAGAGCACCTTGCAGGCCGAGGAAAACTAGAATTAGGTCCAGCAGTGAAGGAAAAGGACTAGGTCCTAGGAGTAAAAAATGTGGCAGGTGTGGAGGACGAGGACACCATGCCAACAAATGCAAAAATTCAGTTGATGTAGCCTTTGGTGAAGATGAACATTGGGGAGTGAGAATGCAGAAGAGCCAGCAGTGCAAGTGGAAGCAGTGGAAGTAGATGATGGAACAGATGCAGAAGATCCACCACAAGAGCAACCTATAGAGCCAACACCAACATCTACACAAGCTACTATAATCAGGTGATGTTTGTGTACGTTCGTGTATATATGTTTGTTTTCATGCAATCATATGAAATGTGACATGCTTGCACTTTTCACAGCCCAAGAAAGAATTATAAGAAGGCAACAAATAGAGGAGCTTCTCCAGCTAAGAAGCAGACAACAACAATTGAAGTTCCTGGTGTGCTAGCCCCCAACCCAGCAAAGAACACTAGGAGCAAAAAAAAGGCTAGCCCCCAATCCAGCTGAGAACACCAGGAGCAAAAAACTCAAGTTTTAGTTCTTCATTTGCACTTGCTAGTGACTGTTTGAGATGACTGTATGTTGAACTAGTATTTTCACTTGCTGTTGAACTACTGTTTGAGATGTCATGATGCTGAACTAGTATTTTCACTTGCTGTTGAACTACTGTTTGAGATGCTGGCTATGTCATGCTTTAATTCGAAGTTGTTTGAGTTGTTTGATCATATGTGATGCTTGCTATGTCATGCTTTAATTTGAAGTTGTTTGATCATCTGCCAATATGAACCAAATTGTCGTCAACGATGACAATTTGGTCATCTCCCTTGTCATCTACCAATATGAACCAAATTGTCGTCGACAACGACAATTTGGTCATCTCTCTAGTCATCTGCCAATATGAACCAAATTGTCGTCGACGGCGACAATTTGGTCATCTCCCTAGTCATCTGCCAATATGAACCAAACTGCAGAAATTTAGAACACCAAATAGCATTACATGAAGATTGGTACATTACAAAGTTCATCCATATCCTGCACTACAACAACATACTTGCTTCACTTAGTGGCTTTATTCTGTGATAACACTGATAATGCCACAACTACAACACATACAACAATTCCACTAAACAACACTGCCCAAACATTGAGCATCTCATCTCTCTCCTTCAATTTCTTGTTCAAAGCATGGTTCTTCTTTGACAGCTCCATATTTTCCCTCTGCAATTTGTGAGACTTGATCCAGATGCGTTCAATCTCTGCATGTAGATCTTCAAATGCAAGGGCCACACGCAGTGGAGGAGGAGGGTCAACCCAAACCACCCACTTGCACTCATCTGGCAACTAATTAGATGAACAAAATTAGAAATTTCAAAATAACAACAACCACCCAAATTGACAAGGAAATTGACAAGCAACTACTTACATTAAGAGGGCAACCCAAAAATCGTCGGCCTGTGCTAGCCCCTCCCCAAGCCACCCGACGAGCAGGAACTAGGCCATGTCCAGGGCAACGGTGCTTAGATCTGGGCTCCAAGCCGGAAAACGATTCATCTGGGTGATGGTACTCCGAGACAAGCTCCACAATCCCCATCCCATCGATCTAAATTAGAAGAAGAGCAAAAAAATCCCCAAATCAGAGAAACCCTAGAATGAGGGGGTCAAATGGTTGAAACCCTAGAAAATCCCGAAATCCCCACGGAGTGCTCCACTTACCTCTCAAGGGCAAGAGAACCACCGCCGCCGAGGAGTTTGACGACGGAAGCTTGTCGTCCGTGATCTTCTCCTCCCGCCGGGCCTCTCCCACGGCGGCTCTAGATCCCGTTCTTCACGAGCTCTCCCACTCTCTGTTTGTTTCTGCACGTGAGCTCGAGGAGGACGAAGGGGTATCTGGGCTGGGGACACAGGGGCAAAAATGTCCAAAACGGAGCGCCGTATGTGGTCAAACATCGCTGACCAAGCGGAGCCGTGACGGAAGGGCAAAAACGAAAGAATTCCAAAGTGGTTTGGACAGAACCGGTGACTTTCTCAAACTAGGGGTAAAGCAAATGAGGGGGTCACAACTAGGGGCATAAATCAAATTGTCCCAATATGATTTACAAATACAACGATCTCGAAATCTTAAGGTTGAATTCGAAAAAATTTAACCAAATTATGTTCTACTAAAATGTATGGATCAGTAATATCTACATATTAAATAACATAGATGTCCGTGAATTCATATGAGTATGCATGTTTGATAGATCAATTTTGGTTTGAGTATGGACATGTATCATCATCTCGAATTCAAATATTTGAATCCCTTCTTTGTTCACTCCTTTCACGCCCATCTCTCTCGCATGCATGCTCCTTCAGGTAGCTATCACTCTCTTTTCTCCAGCTCACCCGCATGCTCACTTCATGTTTCTCCTATCCTCGCAAACATGGTCTCTCGACGTCTCCCTTGAGAAGTGTCACACTCTCCCTATCATTATACATTACACGGTTTTCATTATCTCTCATGTCTCTACTGCTTCTCTGGTATCACTGCACCTAAGCTTTCTTTTCACCGCCACACACACAGTCTCCACTGCCTTTCACTTTGTCTTTCTCTCTATGGGGTTCTATCACACACCCTATATGTCTCTACATATGACTCATACCACTAAAATTACTCTCTCTCTCTCTCTCTCTCTCTCTCTCCTCAGACACAACATTTGTTGCGGTCTCTTTTTCGCTCCATCCTGCATCGACATTATTCATTTGTTTACCAATGAGACAACCCCGACTACCGTCTCCTCTCTCTCTCTCTCTCTCTCTCAGACACACACACAACTCCTACTTCCACTCCCCTTCTCGACTACTGTCTCTCTCTCTCACAAACAAAACTCTCGCTTTCGCACCCCGACTCGTATTTCTCTCACAAACATTTATCGACTAGCTAGCCTCTAGATAGGTTTATACACCCGCACACTCGTGCTTCCACGATAGCATACATGTCTCTCTCCCGCTCCTTGTATCTATGTAGCTTTTTATTCCCTTCTTGAGACACGCCCTCTCGATCGTGCACACACACACTATCGCCTCATTTTAAGCTGATACCTATCGCACACACACTACTTGTGTCTTTGTCACACATGCACTCCGTCCTCCTCCACTCTCCCTCTCTCTCACACACACATGGGCTTTTTGCAACAACTAGCAAGGTGCCCATGCGTTGCATGGAACATCAAGATGCATTTGTATGAGTAGTTTATCTTGTGGGGAAAAGGATGAATGAGGAAGGCCTTATTTGCAAATGTGGAGAGGGTGCGGGTATCTTTTGCAAATTGTTATAGTTTTTCCTATCCGTCATATATAGATCGGACGACCTATATTGCAGGATGGCAGCACACAATCATCACCGACAATGATTTTTATAAGAGTAGGGATAAAAATAGAGTTGGTGATGATGGTGGGCCTGCCATCCTCAAGAATGTAGGTCGTCCGATTTATATCCGACGGATAGGAAGGAAAATATGGCAATTTACTCCGACTCTTCACCACATTTGCAGATAAGGCCTTCCTCGCTCATCCTTTTCTCCCACAAGATCTTGATGTTCCGCAACGACGGCATCTTGCTAGTAAGAGTAGAAATTAGACATATACCACTTCTCAAATCTTGAAACCAACAACATTCCTCCCTTATCTCATCAAAACCGCCAAAGGAATATATTTTGAGTGAAACATAACATATTTTTAGTGATATAAGTATTTCAAAACTAGACTTTTTTTCTATCAAATCGGTGAATATGTATTAATCTACTTTGATCGTGTGGCAACGCATTGACACATTGCTAGTAGTTATTATATTTTTTTGGACACCAGACAAACGGTGGAGTACATATATGAAGAGAAGAGGCGCACGCATGCAGTCGGCCTCTCGCTGTCTCGCACACATGAGTGTTACGTAAAGGCGACGTTAACAAATAAACCCTAAAACCCTAGGTGCACGATTGGTGCATTCGCGGGTACTGGGTACGTGGTGGAGCACCTTTGTAGGAGTTGATGGTCGGGACCACAGGTGAACGACTTGGAGCGCGGTGGCTCGCTAGTTGCCACAGATCGAGTAGCCACGTTTAAAATATTGTTTTTTAGCAGGGGTTAAGAGTTCCGATTTTCAATGGCACGTTATAAGTAGTAAGTAGTTTTTAGAACGATTGGTATGGAGCGAAAATGGAATTCATAGTACTACGTACCTCCTTGGCGTATGGTTGTATGGGTTTATGTTGCGAGATGTTGAACCTGGTAGTTCTAGGGAAAATACTATGGTTTAGATTTAGATGCTGGTTTTCAGTAATCGGAAGGGGAAACCCTTCTTTGATTAAAAAAACTACTACCTCCATTCTGGTTTACTAGTCCCCATCATACTTTGGGTCAAAGTTTGTCCATGAATTTTACTTGTAAAATGTGAATGGAAAACGAGATTTTGTTATACACAAACAAAAAAGGACAGGAGGGAGTGATTGCTCTGACACGGACGCGACCTCTCATAGCGCAGGCATTGAACCCAGCGCCAGCCAAGAGGGCAGACTGCAGCAGCCCGGCTGAGCACGCCTCGCCAAGGCAACCAGCTTAAGACTGCCCCGCCTGCCTTCATTGAATCCGCGCATGTGCTGGCAACACGTCCTTCCGCGAGCCGGCATGCATTTTAGAACAGAAAAAATGACTAAAATATAATTAGTTTACGCATGGTCTTTGTTGGAAATATGCCCTAGAGGCAATAACAAAAGGATTATTATTATATTTCCTTGTTCATGATAATTGTCTTTATTCATGCAATAATTGTATTATCCGGAAATCGTAATACACGTGTGAATACATAGACCATAATATGTCCCTAGTAAGCCTCTAGTTGACTAGCTGTTGATTAACAGATAGTCATGGTTTCCTGACTATGGACATTAGATGTCGTTGATAACGGGATCACATCATTAAGAGAATGATGTGATGGACAAGAACCAGTCCTAAGCATAGCACAAGATCGTGTAGTTCGTTTTGCTAGAGCTTTTCCAATGTCAAGTATCTTTTCCTTAGACCATGAGATCGTGTAACTCCCGGATACCGTAGGAGTGCTTTGGTGTACCAAACGTCACAACGAATCGGGTGACTATAAAGGTGCACTACATGTATCTCCGAAAGTGTCATTGGGTTGACACGGATCGAGATCGATTTGTCACTCCGTGAGGACGGAGAGGTATCTCCGCCCACTCGTAATGCATCATCATAATGAGCTCAAAGTAAACAAGTGTCCGGTCAAGGATCTTGCATTACGGATGAGTAAAGTGACTTGCCGGTAACGAGACTGAACGAGGTATTGGGATACCGACGATCGAGTCTCGGGCAAGTAACGTACCGATTGACAAAGGGAATCATATACGGGGTTGATTGAATCCTAGACGTCGTGGTTCATCCGATGAGATCATCGAGGAGCATGTGGGAGCCAACATGGGTATCCAGATCCCGCTGTTGGTTATTGATCGGAGAGCCGTCTCGGTCATGTCTACGTGTCTCCCGAACGCGTAGGGTCTACACACTTAAGGTTCGGTGACGCTAGGGTTGTAGAGATATGAGTATGCAGCAAACCGAAAGTTGTTCGGAGCCCCGGATGAGATCCCGGACGTCACGAGGAGTTCTGGAATGGTCCGGAGGTAAAGAATAATATATAGGAAGTGCAGTTTCGGCTATCGGGAGAGTTTCGGGGGTCACCGATATTGTACCAGGACCACCGGAAGGGTCCCGGCGGACCACCGGGTGGGGCCACCTATCCCGGAGGGCCCTGTGGGCTGAAGTGGGGAGGGGACCAGCCCCTAGTGGGCTGGTGCACCCCCCCCCTCTGCGCCTAGGGTTGGGAACCCAGGAGGGGGGCGCCCACTTGCCTTGGGGCACTCCACCCCTTGCCGCCGCCCCTAGAGATCCCATCTCTAGGGCGGGCGCCTGGGGCCTATATAAGGAGGGGGGGAGGAGGCAGCCGCACTCAAGTCTTGGCGCCTCTCCCTACTACACCTCTCCCTCGCAGGCTCGTGAAGCTCACGGAACTCGCTACATCCACCACCACGCCGTCAGGTTGCTTTGGATCTTCATCAACCTCTCCTTCCCCCTTGCTTGATCAAGAAGGAGGAGACGTCATCCACTCCGTACGTGTATTGAACGCGGAGGTGCTGTCCGTTCAGCACTTGGTCATCGGTGATTTGGATCACGACGAGTATGACTCCCTCAACCCCGTTCTCTTGAACGCTTTCGCTCGCGATCTACAGGGGTATGTAGATGCACTCTATCACTTGTTGCTAGATGAACTCATAGATGGATCTTGGTGAAACCATAGGAAATTTTTTATTTTCTGCAACGTTCCCCAACAGTGGCATCATGAGCTAGGTCTATGCGTAGTTCTTCATTGCACGAGTAGAACACAAGTTTGTTGTGGGCGTAGATGTTGTCAACTTTCTTGCCGCTAATAGTCTTATTTTGCTTCAGCGGTATTGTGGGATGAAGCGGCCCGGACCGACCTTACACGTATGCTTACCTGAGACAGGTTCCACCGACTGACATGCACTAGTTGCATAAGGTGGCTAGCGGGTGTCTGTCTCTCCCACTTTAGTTGGAGCGGATTCGATGAAAAGGGTCCTTATGAAGGGTAAATAGAAGTTGACAAATCATGTCGTGGCTTTTTTGTAGGTAAGAAAACGTTCTTGCTAGAACCCTATTGCAGCCACATAAAAGATGCAACAACAATTAGAGGACGTCTAACTTGTTTTTGTAGCAATTGCCTTGTGATGTGATATGGCCAAAAGTTGTGATGAATGATGAATGATATATTGTGATGTATGAGATCATGTTCTTGTAATAGGAATCACGACTTGCATGTCGATGAGTATGACAACTGGCAGGAGCCATAGGAGTTGTCTTAATTATTGTATGACCTGCGTGTCAATGATTTAACGCCATGTAATTACTTTACTTTATTGCTAAACCGTTAGCCATAGTAGTAGAAGTAATAGTTAGCGAGCAACTTCATGGAGACACGATGATGGAGATCATGGTGTCATGCCGGTGACGAAGATGATCATGGAGCCCCGAAGATGGAGATCAAAGGAGCTATATGATATTGGCCATATCATGTCACTACTATATAATTGCATGTGATGTTTATTATGTTTATGCATCTTGTTTACTTAGAACGATGGTAGTAAATAAGATGATCCCTTATAATAATTTCAAGAAAGTGTTCTCCCCTAAATGTGCGCCGTTGCCACTTGATGGTCGGGTGTGATAGATTCTTACGTTCACATACAACGGGTGTAAGACAGTTTTACACATGCAAAAACACTTAGGGTTAACTTGATGAGCCTAGCATGTACAGACATGGCCTCGGAACACAGAGACCGAAAAGTCGAACATGAGTCGTATGGAAGATACGATCAACATGGAGATGTTCACCGATGATGACTAGTCCGTCTCACATGATGATCGGACACGGCCTAGTCGACACGGATCGTGTAACACTTAGATGACTAGAGGGATGTCTAATCTGAGTGGGAGTTCATTAGATAATTTGATTAGATGAACTTAATTATCATGAACTTAGTCTAAAACCTTTGCAAATATGTCTTGTAGATCAAATGGCCAACACTCATGTCAACATGAACTTCAACGCGTTCCTAGAGAAAACCAAGCTGAAAGATGATGGCAACAACTATATGGACTGGGTCCGGAACCTGAGGATCATCCCCATAGCTGCCAAGAAAGCATATGTCCTAGATGGACCGCTAGGTGAAGCACCCATCCCAGAGAACCAAGACGTTATGAACGCTGGCAGTCACGCGTCGATGATTACTCCTCGCTCAGGCGGCATGCTTTACAGCCTAGAACTGGGGCTCCAAAAGCGTTTTGAGCAACACGGAGCATATGAGATGTTCGAGGAGCTGAAAATGGTTTTCCAAGATCATGCCCGGGTCGAGAGATATGAAGTCTCCAACAAGTTCTATAGTTGTAAGATGGAGGAAAATAGTTTTGTCAGTGAGCACATACTCAAAATGTCTGGGTTGCACAACCGCCTGTCCCAGCTGGACATTAACCTCCAGACGAGGCGGTCATCGACAGAATCCTTGATCGCTCCCACCAAGCTACAAGAGCTTTGTGATGAACTACAATATGCGGGGATGGTGAAAACTATTCTCAAGTATTTTCAATGCTGAAGTCGGCAGAGGTAGAAATCAAGAAAGAACATCAAGTGTTGATGGTCAATAGAACCACCAAGTTCAAGAAGGGCAAGGGTAAGAAGAACTTCAAGAAGGACGGCAAGGATGTTGCCGCCTTGCAAGACAAATTGCCGGAAGAAGTCAAAGAATGGACCCAAGCCTGAGACTGAGTGCTTTTATTGCAAGGGGAAGGGTCACTAGAAGTGGAACTGCCCCAAATACTTAGCAGACAAGAAGGCCGGCAACACTAAAGGTATATGTGATATACATGTAATTGATGTGTACCTTACTAGTACTCGTAGTAACTCCTGGGTATTTGACACCGGTGCCGTTGCTCATATTTGTAACTCATAGCAGGAGCTGCGGAATAAGCGGAGACTGGCGAAGGACGAGGTGATGATGCGCGTCGGGAAAGGTTCCAAGGTCGATGTGATCGCCGTCGGCACGCTACCTCTACATTTACCTACAGGATTAGTTTTAAACCTCAATAATTGTTATTTGGTGCCAAGTTTGAGCATGAACATTGTATCTGGATCTCGTTTGATACGAGATGGCTACTCATTAAATCCGAGAATAATGGTTGTTCTATTTATATGAGAGATATGTTTTATGGTCATGCCCCGATGGTCAATGGTTTATTCTTAATGAATCTCGAACGTAATGTTACACATATTCATAGTGTGAATACCAAAAGATGTAAAGTCGATAACGATAGTCCCACATACTTGTGGCACTACCGCCTTGGTCACATTGGTGTCAAGCGCATGAAGAAGCTCCATGCTGATGGACTTTTAGAGTCTCTCGATTATGAATCATTTGACACATGCAAACCATGCCTCATGGGCAAAATGACCAAGAATCTGTTCTCCGGAACAATGGAGCGAGCAACCAACTTATTGGAAATCATACATACCGATGTGTGCGGTCCAATGAGCATTGAGGCTCGTGGAGGATATCGTTATGTTCTCACTCTCACTGATGACTTGAGTAGATATGGGTATGTCTACTTAATGAAACACAAGTCTGAGACCTTTGAAAAGTTCAAGGAATTTCAGAATGAGGTAGAGAATCAACGTGACCGAAAGATAAAGTTCCTACGATCAGATCGTGGAGGAGAATATTTAAGTAACGAATTTGGTACGCACTTAAGGAAATGTGGAATCGTTTCACAACTCACGCCTACCGAACACCTCAACAGAACGGTGTGTCCGAACGTCAGAATCGCACTCTATTGGATATGGTGCGGTCTATGATGTCTCTTACCGATTTACCGCTATCATTTTGGGGATACGCCTAGAGACAGCTACATTCACTTTAAATAGGGCTCCGCCTAAATCCGCTGAGACGACACCGTATGAATTATGGTTTGGGAAGAAACCTAAGTCTGTCGCTTCTAAAAGTTTGGGGATGCGATGCTTATGTCAAGAAACTTCAACTGAAAAGCTCGAACCCAAGTCGGAAAATGCGTCTTCATAGGATACCCTAAGGAAACCATTGGGTATACCTTCTACTTAAGATCCGAGGGCAAGATCTTTGTTGCCAAGAACGGATCCTTTCTGGAAAAAGAGTTTCTCTCAAAAGAAGTAAGTGGGAGGAAAGTAGAACTCGATGAAGTACTACCTCTTGAACCGGAAAGTAGTGCAACTCAGGAAAATGTTCCTGTGGTGCCTACACCTACTGGAGAGGAAATTAATGATGATCATCAAGGTACTTCGGATCAAGTTGCTACTGAACTTCGTAGGTCCACAAGGACACGTTCCACACCAGAGTGGTATGGCAACCCTGTCCTGGAAATAATGTTGTTAGACAACAGTGAACCTTCGAACTATGAAGAAGCGATTGCGGGCCCAGATTCCAACAAATGGCTTGAAGCTATGCAATCCGAGATAGAATCCATGTATGAAAACAAAGTATGGACTTTGACAGACTTGCCCGATGATCGGCGAGCGATAGAAAACAAATGGATCTTTAAGAAGAAGACGGACACGGATGGTAATGTTACCATCTATAAAGCTCGACTTGTCGCTAAGGGTTATCGGCAAGTTCAATGGGTTGACTACGATGAGACATTCTCTCCCGTAGCAAAGCTGAAGTCCGTCTGAATCATGTTAGCAATTGCCGCATACTATGATTATGAGATATGGCAGATGGACGTCAAAACGGCATTCCTTAATGGACATCTTAAGGAAGAACCGTATATGATGCATCCGGAAGGTTTTGTCGATCCTAAGAATGCTAACAAAGTATGCAAGCTCCAGCAATCCATTTATGGGCTGGTGCAAGCATCTCAGAGTTGGAACATTTGCTTTGATGAGATGATCAAAGCGCTTAGTTTATGCGAGACTTATGGAGAAGCCTGTGTTTACAAGAAAGTGAGTGGGAGCTCAGAGCATTTCTCATATTATATGTAGATGACATACTCATGATGGGAAATGATATAGAAATATTGGACAACATTAAGGCCTACTTGAATAAGTGTTTTTCAATGAAGGACCTTGGAGAAGCTTACATATTAGGCATCAAGATCTATAGGATAGATCGAGATGCCTCATAGGTCTTTCACAAAGCACATACCTTGATAAGATTTTGAAGAAGTTCAAATGGATCAGTCCAAGAAAGGGTTCTTGCCTCAGACATAAGGTGTGAGATTGAGCTCGGCTCAATGCCCCGACCACGACAAAAGATAAAGAAGAGATGAGTGTCATCCCTATGCTTCAGCCATAGGATCTATTATGTATGCCATGCTGTGTACTGACTGATGTAAACCTTGCCGTAAGTTTGGTAGGAAGGTACCAATGTAATCTCGCAAGGAACACTGACAATGGTCAAGAATATCCTGAAGTACCGAAAAGGACAAAGGACATGTTTCTCATTTATGGAGGTGATGAAGAGCTCGTCAGAAGGGTTACGCCGATGCTAGCTTCGACACGATCCGATGACTCTAAGTCACAAACCGGATACGTGTATATGTTGAATGGTGGAGCAAGAAGCTGGTGCATTTGCAAGCGAGCGCCGTGGCGGGATCTACATGTGAAGCGGAGTACATGGCGGCCTCGGAGGCAGCACATGAAGCAATTTGGGTGAAGGAGTTCATCACCGACCTAGGAGTCATACCCAATGCGTCGGGGCCGATCAAACTCTTCTGTGACAACACCGAGCTATTGCCTTGTAAAGGATCCTGTGTTTCACAAGAAGACCCGCACATCAAGCGCCGCTTCAACTCCATCCGTGAAAATGTTCAACATGGAGACATATATATTTGCAAAGTACATACGAATCTGAATGTCGAGATCCGCTGACTAAACCTCTTTCATGAAAGCAAAACATGATCAACACCAGAACTCTATGGGTGTTCGATTCATCACAATGTAACTAGATTATTGACTCTAGTGCAAGTGGGAGACTGTTGGAAATATGCCCTAGAGGCAATAATAAAAGGATTATTATTATATTTCCTTGTTCATGATAATTGTCTTTATTCATGCTATAATTGTATTATCCGGAAATCGTAATACATGTGTGAATACATAGACCATAATATGTCCCTAGTAAGCCTCTAGTTGACTAGCTCATTGATCAACAAATAGTCATGATTTCCTGACTATGGACATTAGATGTCGTTGATAACGGGATCACATCATTAGGAGAATGATGTGATGGACAAGACCCAATCCTAAGCATAACACAAGATCGTGTAGTTCGTTTTGCTAGAGCTTTTCCAATGTCAAGTACTTAGACCATGAGATCGTGTAACTCCCGGATACCGTAGGAGTGCTTTGGTGTACCAAACGTCACAACGAATCGGGTGACTATAAAGGTGCACTACATGTATCTCCGAAAGTGTCATTGGGTTGACACGGATCGAGATCTGGATTTGTCACTCCGCATGACGGAGAGGTATCTCTCGCCCACTCGGTAATGCATCATCATAATGAGCTCAAAGTGACCAAGTGTCTGGTCACGGGATCATGCATTATGGTATGAGTAAAGTGACTTGCCGGTAACGAGACTGAACGAGGTATTGGGATACCGACGATCGAGTCTCGGGCAAGTAATGTACCGATTGACAAAGGGAATCGTATACGGGGTTGATTGAATCCTCGACATCGTGGTTCATCCGATGAGATCATCGAGGAGCATGCGGGAGCCAACATGGGTATCCAGATCCCGCTGTTGGTTATTGACCGGAGAGCTGTCTCGGCATGTCTACGTGTCTCCCGAACCCGTAGGGTCTACACACTTAAGGTTCGGTGACGCTAGGGTTGTAGAGATATGAGTATGCAGCAAACCAAAAGTTGTTCGGAGTCCTGGATGAGATCCCGGATGTCACGAGGAGTTCCGGAATGGTCCGGAGGTAAAGAATAATATATAGGAAGTGCAGTTTCGGCTATCGGGAGAGTTTCGGGGGTCACGGTATTGTACCGGGACCACCGGAAGGGTCCCAGGGGACCACCGGGTGGGGCCACCTATCCTGGAGGGCCCCGTGGCTGAAGTGGGGAGGGGACCAGCCCCTAGTGGGCTGGTGCGCCCCCTGGGCCCCCCTCTGCGCCTAGGGTTGGGGACCCTAGGGGAAGGGGCGCCTCCACTTGCCTTTGGGGGCACTCCACCCCTTGGCCACCGCCCCTAGAGATCCCATCTCTAGGGGCGGCGCCCGGGGCCTATATAAGGAGGGGAGAGAGGCAGCCGCACTCAAGTCTTGGCGCCTCCCTCTCCTCGCTACACCTCTCCTCTCGCAGGCTCGGCAAGCTCTGCTGGAACTCGCTACATCCACCACCATGTTGTCGCGGTCTGCTGATCTTCATCAACCTCTCCTTCCCCTTGCTGGATCAAGAAGGAGGAGACGCCATCCGCCTCCGCACGCGTGTGTTGAACGCGGAGGTGCTGTCCGCTCGCACTTGGTCATCGGTGATTTGGATCACGACGAGTATGACTCCCTCAACCCCGTTCTCTGGAATGCTTCCGCTCGCGATCTACAAGGGTATGTAGATGCACTCCTATCACTCGTTGCTAGATTAACTCATAGATGGATCTTGGTGAAACCGTAGGAAATTTTTTATTTTCTGCAACGTTCCCCAACAGTCTTGACTTGTTGTGCTCGCACTGGTAGCAGGAACTAGTAGAGGTTTTTCTTTATTTATAACTCTCCTCACATTTTTTTGGCTTTGAAGTGAATCATGGTTGTGGACATTATGTATGAATGTGCAGATATCTGTGAACATGTGTTTGATGTGGAAGTTGAACTTGGAATGTCGGGCTTGCGCGTGAACTATACCATGTCCAATGCTTTGTCTGTTATTGTTTGGAAAGTAATTGCTGTTATTACATGACCAAAAAAAACATTTTGTGCCACAACAGTAGATGCACATACATCACAATAGGCATGCTGATTGGATAAACATTTGAACCTAGCTACTATGAAGGAAATTTTGTATTGACAACAGTTTTAGATAGCAGGAGACGCCTAGCCTGCTCTGCCTCTGCTAGTTTATTTCTGGCTTCTTCTATCTCTTCTTTGGCTTGGGCGAAGAGAGCATCTGAGTTGCTCTTTTCGCTTCTTCAGGAACTCAGCTACATTCTCAAGGGCTGCTGCACGCTTTCTTTCAGCCTTTACTAATGCCACGAGGACACGAACAAATGACGACTCCACCGGCTTGTGTGTAATCCAAGATCATCTCGAATTTGCACCTTGTGTCTAAGCCAACATCATTAGGAACTGCACCTTGTGTGTAATCCAGCCTCATTTTGGAAACATGATCTCGAGGTGGCCATATTTCCTCCTCGCAGAACTGATCCCGACATGAAGTTGCTTTTTTTAGATCAATAGTCGAGAAACCTAGATCCATTTAGTAGAAGCCGATAAAAATAACTCGGAGAAGTGAATTCAAAAGGAAAAGAAATATAAAACAGACTACAAGGTGAGAACACCCACTTCCTACATCAAGTTAAAATGAAAGCATTAGGACGATTAAGACTCTTCTTATTACACATCAAAGAACATCACGCTTAAGAGAAATGTAAACTACAACATATACACATCAAGAACACGAGGCTAAACGAAAGTAATTGAAAGTGTGTTACTTACCAAAGCTCGCTTTTACAGTGTTCGTGCAGCTCCTCTTTAACTTGCCATGCTCCTTGAAGATGTCCCGAATATCCCGTGTTTGGTCTTCATTGCTCCTCCGCATGTTCAAACTCGTGGTTTTAAAATCTCAACATGGCAAGAAAATACTACTAGTAATACTCGCGAGATCGTGGACAACATTAAAGCACTCGCCCCGCCATGTTAGAGCATCTCCAACAGAATCAAGAACGCTGCGGGCGCTTTAAAAAGCGCCATCTGTGCTGAGATCGAGAAGTAGATACTAGAGAGTAGAGGATAGTTCTCAAGATAGATAGATAAAAAGATAATTCAACTACTCCTCGTCGTCCGACTCCTCCTCGGTGATGTCCTTCTCCGATGACTGACTGTAGGCGTGAAGATACCGATCATCGTCGGATTCCCAGGGCGACGCTGCTCCTAGCCACATGTTGAATTGAGCGTCCGCCGCCACGCTTGTCCTCGCGATAGGCGGCTCACCCGCCTCCTCTTATCCTCTCCGCCTCCTTTGCGCCGTAGAACTTGCGCCGCTGATGATGTCCTGCGGGAAGTGTTGGCACCACAGCGCCATGGCTTCCTCATCCATCTCGGTGATGCCGAGACGATGCTCCCGCCTCCGGTTGTCGCGACGATCCTCGTCGGTGCTAAGCCGCTGCAGAGGCGCGAGCTCCTGCGCCCGCTCCCGCGTAGGCACGTTGGGGAAGTTCAATGTTCTATGAGGCCACCGGAGGCGCCACGCCGCCGCGTCGTACGCGCAGGCGGCCTCGTTGGCGGTGTCGAAATTGCCGAGGCCGAGGCGCATCCGCAGAACCGGATCTCGGCGGAGAAGCCGCTGGAGGGGCGCGCGCGGACACCGCGGTATCCCCAAGTTTCCTGGCAACGCGGCGGCATGGTGGCACGGCAGCGGCGAGGCGAAAAAGAGTGGGGAGAGAGCGGTGGCGAGGCACAGCGCGGTGGCAAGGCACAGAGCGGTGGGAGGGCGTTGGATTTTATAAAGCACGCCGGACGCCGCGCGCCAAAACTAGCGCACGCCCGACCATTTTTCCCGGGCGCGCGGGATCCTTTCCCGACGTCTCTGCTATCTCTACTCTCTTCTCTACGGTTATATTTATTTTATATTTTATATTTAATATTTATCTCTACTTCCTTTATTGTCTACTTTTTTTTCTCTATACTTTTTTTCTTGCAATATAGGCCGCCGATTTATATCCGATGATAGGAAGGAAACAAATGGGAATTTTGCAAAAGATACCCATACCCTCTCCAGATTTGCAAATAAGGCCTTCCTCGCTCATCCTTTTCTCCCACAAGATAAACTACTCATACAATGCATCTTGATGCGTGCAACGCATGGGCATCTTGCTAGTTCTAAAACCTTTCCATCATTTGCCACACTCATCTGGTTGCGTATGAAAACCTACCAAGCACAACGCGATACAGGAGCGATGCACAATTACAAGCTGATATTCCATTGGACAATGGAGGCTGTAACCAATTACTTTTACGGGAACAATAGCACCCAGGAAAATTGAAGGGTAGGTATGAACAAAATTGGAACTGCACATGTACTGCTAAGTGATTCAATACACACATTACCAATCGAGGAGGAGAACGATGGTCGCGGAGGCCTCTATGAGTCATGGTCGACAACGGGAGTCAATTCATTGTCCATGACGGTGGTACTTCTGCGCTTGGCATCGGCTTCCGGGAAGCAGATCCGAGACCGTGGAAGACGATGCCGGGGAAGAGGCTCTGTCTACGACGATGACGGTGGGCTGGCTCCAGTGCGGCGTACGAGGTCATCGATGAGGCAGATGTGCTATGGTGGACAAGTGCGCTGATGTAAAGGGGAGGAGCACGAAGGCTGCGGTGCCGTGGAGAAGTCTATTTTGCGGTGGGGATAGAAAATGCGGAGTATTCAGGTGTACTACTCTGGGTGCCTGGGTGGGGTTGGCTGGGCAGGGTGAACCTGAAGTTACGAAAACAACCCCTACCAAGCGTCGTCCGTAGGCCTATTTCGAAGGCTATGATGGTAACTTCCCACTGCTGGAATCAGGCTCGCGGGAGATTTTCCCGCCGAGCTCAAAATTTTGTGAGACTGGACTCCCCGTGTGGCGTGTTGAGTGATTCGGCTAAGCAACTAGCGAGTAGTAGTAGTAAACTCTGCATATTAGGTTTGACCGAAGTCAAACTTCCTAAAGTTTGACCAAGTTTATATAAAAATATAAACATTTACCACAACAAATATGTATGATGTGGAAGTACATTCAATAATGAATCTAATGGTATTTATTTGTTATTGTATATGTTAATATTTTTGTTATAAGCTTTCTCGAGAGTTTACAAAACTTGACTTTGACCAATGCTAATACGCCGAACTTAAATAAAAACGGAGGAGTACACATTTGTTTTCTTAGTTTGTAGTGAACTAATCATTTGTTGAAATTGTGAAATAAATATATTAGGCTATTGACTTGAATGTAATGGTCTATACAATTCAATAGTTACAATCATTGTCGAATCCCAAGATGTATACAAGGTCTATAGTACTTCACAACATGCTCAAACTCACATAATCCCAGTCAAATGAGAATCTAAATGCATTTCATAGTTATTACTTTGTAGGATGCAACATAAACAACCAAAACTCTACATCAGCCATTATAGAAGCAACATTTTGACATATCCCATTGTGTGAATGAAACGTGCAAAGAGAGCTTTTGAAGATGGAGCAGATAGGGCAGGAAAGATTGTATGTATGTGGACGAGAGAATAGGAGACAAACCTAACGAGACAGAGAGAGAGAGAGAAAGAGAAAGAGAGAGGAAGAAGTTAGGTCTGTGAGAAATATGGAGACATGTAATATACGTGAGATGTGTGTGCATCCGAATTCTGTATACGTGGAAGGAGAAGAGACAACATGTTTGATGAGAGAGCTGGAAAAACATGGACGAGAGGGGAAGGATCTCATGGGTTGAGGGATTGACAATTTTGTGCGGGGGAGAGAGGGATTGGTAATTTGTGCAAGAGAGAGAGAAAGGGTGGGGGGAGGAGTCAGTCAGCCGTCGTCACATCACCCTGCTTCCAAACGACCCCGCATTCTCTAGCGCGGTGTGGTCGCCGTCTTCGATCTGCTTGATGCCATCTTTGAAGATTGAGGTGTTGTGCATGTTGGGGTGCAAAGAAGCACAAGCGAGAGTGGTCGCCGTATAACCTTGGATGGGGATGAATTGTGTGCTCGGGGGAGTGTGTGTGTGTGTGTGCACGTGCACGCGCGTGTGTGTGTGTCAGATATTGAGCAAAAACAAACCTAAGGAGAGAAATGGGTATTCACGAAGAGATTGTGCGGGCCTTGAGGTGGGCAGGGGCCGAGTGAGGGTGTCAAAATGTGCACGTTGATGCATGTGTTGCATGCGATCATGCGAGGGACGGACGAATCGAGAGAGATGGTTGTTGTGTTACCGATGCTCCTCTCTCTCTCTGTGTGTGTCTCTCTGTCTCTCTCTCTCTCTCACACACACACACACACAAGTAAAATAGAAGACTGTTCTCTCATGTATACACAACGTATCGGCATCTGTCTATGTCTCACTCATGCATGATCATTTGCACATTCACACCTCTCTATGTCTGTATCACACGCACACCGTCTCCACATTGCCCGTCCGCCACAACACACATATGGACACATACACACGTTCTCTCTCAGTCACACACACAAAATAAGTATTAAAAAAATTAGGGCGCACCTAAAACGTCCAAATCCAAATAAACACAAACTGGAGCTAAATTCAAATTTACGGAAATATTGCAGCATCAAGAACTTTCCCAGGAAAAAAAGTTGAGTAATATTCGAGGATTGTTTTCACACACACAAAAAGGTTCGGTGGATGTCCTTCGAGCACGACACGGTGACGCACCGTTCGATCGACCGCACGGCGCGGTTCACACGCTTGCACAGGATTCCGTATCGTGGCTGTGGTACTAACTTCAATTTTTTTTAATAAAGCACTGCCTAAGTCTAATGTTTACGTGTACTAGTACGGTTTTCTTTTAAGTTTGACCAACCTTATATAAAACTAAAGTAAGCTCCCATACGCGCACTCATCAATATGCCGCCGCCGCCGTTGCGCATGCCGGCGCCGCTGTTCCGCCAACAATTTCGCCATCACCGCCCGTCGCCGCCATCCTCGTGCCATGAAGCCAAGGCTCGCCCGCACGCCGTCTGCAGCCCCTCCTGCCATGCCACCGCGCTGCCAAGCACGCAAGCAGCTGGTGGAGCGCCTATGCACGCAGCATACAAAGAGGAGGACGAGCGCGTGCTCCAAAGAGGCCGGTGAGGAGGAACTAGCATGTCATTGTCGCCTCCGCCACATGAGGAGGCGCGATGGTGGCTATCGCTATGAAGCCGGTCGACGCTGCCGAGCCCGCAAACCGGTGCGGACGCAGAATCTACCTTCGAGACCTTGAATGCCATGTGGATCCCGCAATCAAGGAGCACTTGGGTCACCGACTCATGTGAGCCGTTTGATGCAACATGGATGGCTAGAAGGGCTTCTTCCACCTCTTCGCCGTCTTCTTCCTTCGCTCCGTCGAACTTCTTTCACAAATCGACCGACTCAAATTATACTACTAGTACGAACGTATTAAGTACAAGAGGAACACGAAGATACGAGCAGAGTACCAACTGCAAGAAGAACAAAGAGTAAGACATAGTACTAGTACTACTCTACATACTAAAGAGTTCAAATAAAACATAGTTTCGCTGGGGCCTCAAAGACAACACACCCTTGAAAATAAACTAAGCAACTAGTCCGCTTGACACCGCAAGAGAACCAGCATGAGCGACGGCATCGCCACCTACTCGAGTCCGAGTCCACGCCCTCGACTTCGCCTCGTCCCTCTTCCTCTTCCTCGTCGCCGACCCTTCTTTGCTTGAACCGACACTCGGGCTCGCTTCTTCATCCAACCCATGTAGATATTTAAACAAAAGTAGGCATCCTTTGCTGCGTGCAGGATGTGATCTTCATCTAATATCTTCGACTCCCATGCATGATGAAACTCGTGATGAGGTTTCTTCAGTTTAGCGTACGAAGGATCAATCATGGCTGCTGCCAGGGTCAACATTGAAGGTTGAGATGAGGACACCAGGCTTGCCTTTTGGAGATCGATGGGCTGGCCTACAACGAGACCTATCTGACGCAGGACATCCTTGTCGTTCTTAAAGCCTACAGTAACGAATTTCACTCTTTTGTCCTTGAGGAAGTTCTTAAAATCCTGGCACTCAACGTCGACATGGCATATGTGGTAGACCAAGCAAACGTTATGTACGCAAACCTGGATCACGGCGGGCTTCTTCCTCTCTTTGTCCTTTAGATCCTTCTCTCGTCCCAGGACTGTGGTGTACTCAACATCTAGCCCAGCGACCCACTCATCCGTTGAACTGTTGAACATGCGTAGGAAGCAAGCAAGCCATGCTTTCACCATTGCGGATCCACGTGTATAGATGATGATGAACTGATCGCCGGTGATGGCTCTAACCCAGTACTCAGCGGCGACCATGGAGATTTGGGTGGCCATGGATTTTGGAGGAGGGTTAGGAGAAGTTGAACTGTTGTACCCCGCAAAAACTGGGAGCGAACTAATGTGAAAGGACGGGACGACTGGGAGCGAACTGTTGTGAGGTAGAAGACGGGGATGAGTAGGGCGTGCGAACGGTGTGGGGTTGCTGGCTTGCTCGGTGGATAAACGGCTGCAAGCCCCCAAAGAGTTCTCGAGAACTATGCGGGACCCACTAGATGTCATGTCTACTAGACCCATATCGTAGGCCTGACGGTATAGCTTCTGCCTGTTCGCACGCCATGCCAGTGCGTGGATGTAAGTTCACTTAATTCCGTCAACCGTCGCGCCTCCCACGAGCTTCGCCTCCCTCGCGTGGTCGCGCCCTTTGAGACTTCGACCGGCTATAATGAGCAATTTTTTTGCCTACTCCGCACGCATGATACTCCCTCTGGTCCTTTTTACTCCCGTCAACCGTTTGCAAAGTGTTTGACCAAATATATACTTTTTTGAACACCACGTTATATTTATTAACCAGCCACACCAGTACACTCATTCAATACAATATTCACCACATGTGTATGTACATTATTTACAAGAATACCATCTAATCTATTGTCAAAGCTATACTTAGCGATTAAGTGTGCCACCTTATTGGCCGAACGGCTAATCTTTGACAATTGAAGATTGTTGATCAACTTCGAGATGCTCAACGCTTTCATCTTCGTGTCACGACAATGCACTGGCTATAGTCCCCCGATGCAAGAGACGCTACCACAAAAGCGCAATCAGTCTCTAAAATTACAGGATTATGAAGAGAAATACCTATGTAGAGACCAGCAATGCAAGCCCTAAGCTCCGCTTCCTCCATGCTTTGACAGGCATCAATGAAATCCCACGACCAAATTTATACTAAAAATATCAATATCTACAATACTGATTATAATGAGTATAAGAACTACGTTTTATAATGAGTGTAAAAATATTGATTTGACATTGTGAATGTTGATACTCCCTCCGTCTAGGTGAGTAAGTCATCTTAGGCTGTGCACCGTGACCAAGGAGGAGGGGAAAACGAGACACATTAATGTTTATATGCTAATTAAATAGTATTGCATGCAATGAACTAACCACTGCATGTCATGTTTGATAGTCTCAGGTCATTAAAAGCATGCACACCCTCATCTCTTATTGGTTGATAGTCAAGAAACAAGAAACAAGGTAGAAGTTAATGCATCGTGCCTACGTGTTTTGGGATTATTTGGTTTTCGTAAGATGACTTACACACCTAGCTATTAGAGTACCACTACCTCCCTTCTAGTTTAAAGGGCTCGACTCAAAAATTTCACCTACTCTTAGCAAGATAGTAGAGGCGGTGGAATAGTTTTTGAAGTCTGCAAAAGTAGTCAACTAATGCTGTCGTTCTTCACAAAAAAATGTGTTTACCAATGTATGCATGAACACTAGTTACTCTAACCCCCCTCTCTTCTTTAATTCTTTGCCACATCAGCATGTTTGCTATTCCCGTGTGCATGATACCAGCTAAGATACCACCATTATGGCGAACCTCAATCATCGCATGCAATAATTTAGTGCACCTTGAAATATGAACATGTGTGGGGTGTGTATGTTTTTAATGACTTGAGACTATACCTAGCCCGGCATGCAAGATGACTTATTATGCACCGCTCCTCATACCTACAGAAGCCCGCTCGTCTCCAAATCTTTTCCTCTCCATGTGTGGAAACAATATGCCCGCCAAACTCTCCTTCTCCTTCCGGTGGTCCCACCACTCCACCCCGTGTGAAAAAATCTGCATGGATGACTCTCTCCCCCATGCTCGTCCAATCCTACAGACCAGCAATATTTCCACCCTTCGCTCCCATGTAATTTACTCCAACAAATATGCCCACGTAGCTTTTACTTAACTTCAGTGCATTGGGTCATCGACATACGGGCCCAAGAGGTAATCGCCCACATGTCGCTGACGAACCGACCTCGCAGCTAAGTCGCAGCTCATCCATATCTTACGAGGTGTGCCATTGCTCGCTATAAATACTGCGCCACCCACGACATCGCTATCTCCTCCCCCTCACGTTCACGTTCATTGCTATCTCCTCCCCCTCCCTCTCATGTCGGCCACCATGGCATCGCCCCTCCCAAGCCCTAGGAGCCCCTCGCTGCACCGCGCGGACGGTCACGCGTCGCTGTTCCGTTCCTCGCCGCCACTAGTCGAGGAGGACGCGTTGATGTTCCGCTCCTCGCCGCTACACGATGCGTCGCCGTTCCGTTCCTCGCCGCCACTAGTCGAGGAGGACGCGTCGGCTCCCCACTATGAGGAGAACGTCGTGCTGCCCGCTGAGCCACCCAGCCTTGAGGAGCTTTGTAAAGAAATGGATGTCGCCTTGTGGGAGGCTTTGCCTCCAGCAGAGCGCGCCAAAATAGAGGCGGAGAAGAAGGCCGTGGAAGAGAAGCGCACCGCGCAACAAGCTTTCTGGGAGATCTATGTCGCGTCCGAGAGAGTCAAGCAATTGGTTCTTTGGCAGAAGGCTCGTGTGAGGGTCGTGAGAGTGGTGGAGGACACCCGTGCCTATGCCCTGAGTGCAGTCGGGCCCAAGCGCCTCATCTACGCTTGGCGGTATGTGGATCGGGTGCACGCTTCCAGCCAGGAGGAGTACCTGTTGGCGCCAGATCACCACACCGGTGAGATCGCGCACCGCCAAGAAGTCATTAATTAGCACCTCGCGAGTTGCGAGGCTGAGGAAGAGGCGCTGTGTCGGCGCTGGGAAATGGCCGGCACTGTGGCACTCATGGCGGCCGCAAGCGCCTCATGAGCGCCGTGGCTTTTAGGAGGAGTATAGTTTTTGTTTCGTAGGCGATCTCATTAGTTTTGGGACGCAAATGATAAATCCTTAACGCTCAGGAATTTTAGCGCCCTTAATTAAGTATGTAAAAGGGAAAGTTTGGAAACGTTGTGTATTATTATGCATTTTGCAAGTACGTGCATATAGCACAAACTTTACTATATACAATCGGACTACACGCTCTCTCGATATATGCTTGCAGACCGTGCTACTCCCTCCGCCCGTGTCAATAAGTCATCTTTGGTTGTGCACGTGACCAAGAAGGAGGGAAGACTTGTACACCTAGACGGATGGAGTACTACTATTACTTATGTAATGCAAATGCATGTTTTAACATTACGATGCGGTTTTTGTAAAAGTAGAAAACAACACTAGTCAAGCTTGTGAAATGATTCAATGCAAAACAAATGCAAAATGCTCGCTTGATTGTTTACTTTAGCTTCCTTCTCCGTGGTTATTTCTCTGTCATACTTTGTACGGAGTATCTCACCGGTTGGAAAGGCATGCAAATTCCCAAACCGCTTCCTACACCTCAGACGATTTTTTGCCTAACAAGTTGTGCCGTGCAATTGAATTCCAACTTGAGTACTACTACTAGTAGGAGTACCAGGGCCGATTCTTTTAGGCTTCTAGATTAGTAATCCCATAACTACTACCTCCGGCCCCGGTTTATTGGTCCCCATTGTAATCTGTGTCAGATTTTGATCATAAATTTAACTAATGAAATGTTAGTGCATGTCACATGCACTAGTCCATCAGTCTAGGTGAGTAAGTCATCTTAGGCTGTGCACCGTGACTAAGGAGGAGGAGAAAACGAGAAACGTTAATTTTTATTTGCTAATTAATAGTATTGCATGCAATGAACTAACCACTGCATGTCGTGTTTGATATCTCTAGTCATTAAAAGCATGCACACTCTTTATCTCTTATTGGTTGATATGTAAAGAAACAAGAAACGAGGTAGAAGTTAATGCACCGCGCCTAAGTGTTTTGGGATTATTTGGTTTTCGTAAGATGACTTACACACCTAGATGCACCGCGCTAAGTGTTTTGAGGAACATTTTATCGCTTAAATCTTTGGTCAAAATTTAGCACAAATTACAATGGTGAGGAATAAACCAGACGGAGGAGTAGTTTAGAAGCCCAAATAAATGAGTGAGGCGCCTTATTGTTACTCTCCACTGTGACTAGTCTTGTGGGAAAAGTCGGGAAGCCGCCAAAAGAACTGGCCCTAGGAGTAGTAGCTAGGATCAAGTGGGAGATGAACCGGGAAAGTAAATGTAGAGAGATGAAATGCAAAAAGACGGAGGGATGTGATGGTTGCTTGTCCGCTTATTTTACGAGGCCATTTATTACGGGAGTGGTTGGGTTTTGTGATATGACGGTTTTATCGCAAGGCCACGAAAGCGGTGTGAGAGGTGAGACTCCTGCAAAGGCCGCCTCTACACTTGTACTAGATCGGTCGTGGTTTATTAGTCCCCATTGAATTTGATCAAGATTTAATCGACAAAATGTTAGTGCATGTCAACAAAAACTATATCGTTGGATTCAGATTTGAACATAGTTTTGAATGATATAATTTTAGGTGACATGCATCAAGATTTATCGTACTATATATAATGTTAGTTCAATTTTTGGTCGCATTTAATCTATAGTAGTAAGGTGCCCGTATGCTGCAATCAAGAGTGAAATGCATTGATCGGGAGTTTTTATTTTGACAAAGGATGTGGGGTCATTTCATGTGTAACGGTATCGATAGGTTTCTTCAATATTATCTCATCTCTAGAGCTCACAAACATCCGGGTGAAATAGATAAAAGGTATCTTTGCAAACAAAAGCGCTCAACTGCTCAACCTGCATCCAAAACTTGTGAAGAAATAACACTTATTGTGCTTTGCAAGAAATGATCTTTAAGAATTAATTTTTGAGTATCGATTGTTATACATGTTGGCTACAGATGACATGGCACTTTCTTATAGTCAATAGTTGGCTATACTATTAAGTAATATTAACCATGCCCTTATACACCTAGACGGAGGGATTAAATCGGGATGACTTGCAAGGGGGCAGAGGAGAAGTAAGAAATGGTTCATCGTAAGTCTTTCACCAGTACCGTAGTAAAAATTCATACATGGAAGATTCTAGACTAAACCATAAACGGATACACTTTTATTCATCCGCGATACTCCAATAGAGCAACATCTTGCATGGAAGTCTCCACATGCTTAGACAGCGGATTACATTGAGCGAAGACTAATGATCAACATTTAACTTGATAATGCGATTTTTTAGAAGAACAGAGGTTCTCCCGGTTCCATTATCAAATGAAACCCAAAGTGTCTTACATCAGCTCACTAAGAGGAGCAGTTCAAAGGAAGGATCTGCGCGAAAGCCACTCAAGTTTAATGACAAGCTTACGTAATCAAAAGCTGCAAAGACACGGGCCATAAGCGCCACACACACACACTACATGTTTTCTAAGTGCACTTGATAATGCGATGTCCAAGTGAACCTCCTTGAGTCCCCTGCACCGCGTCGGCGGGTAAAGGATGGAACGGATGCCATGGGTTTTCCAAGTCCACATTGGCGGGATAGTCCCAGCTCCCCAGAGTCCAAGTCCGTCCGATGAGGCCGGTGTCGCCGCCCACGCGATCCGGAGGGGTAGTAATAGTGACCACGCACCCGTACATCTGCCTCTTGTCAGTGTCAGTGTCAGCGGTGACGCCCCTGACGCACATTATAGAGATGGGGTGGCGGCCTGCGCGGGTGAGGGAGTCCTGGACTAGGGGGTGTCCGAACAGCCGGACTATCATCGTCCGCCGGACTCCAAGACTACGAAGATACAAGATTGAAGACTCCGTCCCGTGTTCGGATGGGACTTTCCTTGGCGTGGAAGGCAAGCTTGGCAATACGGATATGTAGATCTCCTACCATTGTAACCAACTCTGGGTAACCCTAGCCTCCTCCGGTGTCTATATAAACCGGAGGGCTTTAGTTCGTAGGACACAACATACATTACAACAATCATACCATAGGCTAGCTTTAGGGTTTAGCCTCCTTGATCTCGTGGTAGATCCACTCTTGTACTACCCATATCATCAATATTAATCAAGCAGGACGAGGGTTTTACCTCCATCGAGAGGGCCTCGAACTCGGGTAAAACATCGTGTCCTCGCCTCCTCGTTACCATCCGCCTAGACGCACAGCTCGGGACCCCTACCTAAGATCCGCCGGTTTGACACCGACATTGGTGCTTTCATTGAGAGTTCCTTTGTGTCGCCACCGATAGGTCTGATGGCATCTTCAACCAACAACGCTGTCCGTGGTGAGACTTTTCTCCCGCATGATCTTCAGATTCGGGCGGCTTCAAGATCGCGGCTGATTCGCTGGCCATCCGGAGCAGATCGAAGCTACGCCTCGCTGTCGTCGATTCGAAGTCTAAACTTCACGGCCAACGCCCACGGAGACTTGATCTTCAACGGCTCGAGCCACGCCAGCAAGCCGCATCGTTACGACGAGCATGATCTAGCTCGCCACGGACAAGGTTTTGGCGGCCGCACACGAATCCGCTTTCGCCATTAGTCCGAGCCGATTGCCTGCATCGAGGATCGTGGATGGACACCGCCTTTGGGGCTCCAACTTCCACGGCGATGGAGCCGAACGCTAATCTTGTCCCCGCGAACTCGTGGATTCCGAGGTTCCGACTCCTTGCCGACTCAACCTCCCGCGCCTCTACCAATCGATTCGGATTGGGCGCCGTTATGGAATTCACCACCGCGACATCTTCCAACGCCGCCTTTGGCGACATCCTAAATTTGCTAAAGCACCTCTCGTTATCGGAGAGTCCTCGCCGACTATGGCTAGGATGGTTGGGGCACGGGCGATTTAAGAAATTCAGAGCCCACCCACCACCCACTTTATAGCCACCGCCGATTTATCTAACCGACATGCTAGACTACGACTCCGACGACATCGACGCTATGGACGACGTATGCCGGAGACGATCAGAACCAGCGCCACAGGCATCGAAGACCACCGCCATACGACATATACATGGTGGACACCCCAAAAGATGGGGACGGCGGAGGAGCAGCGGAGGCGACTCTTTAAAGAAGCAGCCCAAACGCCGCGCCGGGCGCCATTTAAATCCCGCCACAAAGAAGAATGGAGATTCCGCACCGGAGATAATAATACCCCGTAGAGTGCCGAAGACAATCCCTCCAAAGAAGACTCAGCGCAGAGGATGCGTAGCAAGCCCTCACGAGAGGACTGCAGATTTAAGAGGTTGAGGATCATAACTATATGCCTCCTCCAAGACGGCAAGCCTCAATGATGACGAATTCGCTATACCCGAGGATCCCGCCGAGCAAGAGCATTTCAAGCGCAGCTTATCGCCACAAAGAAACAGCCTAAAGAAAAAGCAGCAACAGCTTCAAGCTGATCAGACCTGGCTGGCCGATCGATGGACCGAGGTCCTCGCGTCAAGAGTATAAACTCGAACGCCTCCAAAGCTACCTAAGACGCAAGCTGCTCCCCGATTAGAGGAGGAAGCATACATACCTCCATCACCAACAAGACGATATGGTCGACCGACCACCCCGTGGTCGCGGATGAGAGGCATCCAGCCCCCACCAAGACCGCATTTCAAGATCACCCAAAAGTACGGCCAAGAGGGAACACGCCGGACTTGCGTAGACATGTTGAGGACAAAGCAAGGCAATCCAGATCCATCTACGGATCACGTATGCCCACCACCCATGATTTAATACCGTCGCACGGATACAATAACCCCGCCGGTCGAACACAGCAGATAGCGCTTCTCGAGCTGCGCCGCGATATTGCTCAATACAGAGGCGCCAGACACCCGCTTATGCTTCATCGACGAAGTAATGGATCATCAAACCTCAAGGGTTTAAACCCATAAACATCGAATCTACGATGGCACAACAGACTTCGTGGTTTGGATCAAGATTATCTTCTTCACATCCATATGGCCCGCGCGACGATCTCCATGCCATCAAGTATCTCCCACTCAAGCTTAAAGGACCAGCTCAAGATTGGCTAAACAGCTTGCCGCAGAGTCAATTGCATCGAAGACCGAAGCCGATTCCTCGACAACTTCCAAAGCACGCCCAGGCGACCACCAGACGCCGATGACCTAAGCCACATTATTCAGCAGCAGATGAATCGCCGCATAATTTCGACACGGTTCTTGACAAAGAAAACCAAATCATCGATCGTCTGGATGCAGAGGCCCTTGCAGCCTTCAAACATAACATCCGGGACGAATGGCTAGCCCGCACTGGGCAGAAAAGCCAAATCCATGGCAGCCCTCACATCATTAATGACCCGCTTTGACGGAGAAGACAGCTGGCTAGCTCACAAAGAACAATCTCCAGAAAATTCGCAGTCCGGATACTAAGGACAACAACGGCAGGTCACGCCGAACAGAAACAAACGCCGCATTAACGGCGATTTATAAGGAGGATACGGCGTCAACGCCGGATTCCGAGGCTCTAAACCCGTCACCGAAGAAGCCATTCAAAAGAACCACTCCGGTCCGTCCAATTTGGACCGAATACTCGACCGCTTATGCCGATACACGGCACTTCGAAAAACCAGCTAATCACACTAATAGAGATTGCGGGTGTTCAAACAGCAAGTTAATTGTCAAAACAATGACAAGGGGCTAAATAGCGACGACGAGGAAGAGACCCGACCGCGAACAATAGAGGATGTATGGTTTTCCCCACAAGTGCGGACGGTGAACATGATTTACGCGACCCATATACCCAAGAGGGAGAGGAAGCGCGACTAAGGGATGTCTACGCGATGGAGCTAGCCGCCTCAAGTTCAATCCATGGTCCTCTTGTCCGATCACTTTCGATCAAGAGACCATCCGACTAGCATACGCCATGGCGGATTCGCCGCATTGGTTTTAGACCCAATCGCCGATGGATTTCACCTCACGAGTCCCGATGGATGGCGGTAGTAGCCTCAACCTCGCTTTATCAGATACAAAGGCAAATGGGCATAGACCCTCAAGGATTAAACCTACAAAGACAACCTTTAAAGGTGTCATACCGTGTGGAAGCCAATCTGACAGCTCAAGAACACCGAAGTGGTCTTCGGATCCCTGACAATTTCCGAGCGAGGAGTTAATCTTCGACATAGTCCCGCTTTCAGCGCTATCACGCTCTCGCCGGACGAACCGCTGCTTGCAAAATTCAACGCAAGGTCGCATTATGCATACCTCAAGCTCAAGATGCCGTGCCCTCGCGGAGTCATCACGGCCAACGGAATACGGAACGCCCTCCGAACGGAGGAGCATACAATGCTCACGGCAGAAGTACAGAGCAGCCTCTAAGGCATTTCGAGTCCGCCGTTAAACGGCCGGATACAAAGAAAACGCGCCAAGCAATACCAACTAAGACCACCGGGCGCGATCAGAGCACGCAGAGTAATGCGGCTCCCAACCCCGCCTGCGGATTACAAGAATAACCTCCGCGACATCATTACGCTTTGAGGTACCATGGGCGAGGGAAGGGGCACGATCGCAATGGACCCAGAGTGCGGTTCGACCACACCAGGCTCGCAAGTGTGCCCCTTTTTAATTTTTATTTTCCTTCTTTGTGTACATAGGACTCGCTAATCAGAGGTCTCCGTCTGGCAAGTGAACCCGCCGAACTCATGATGCAACAAACAGGACTAAAGAAGGCTGCATTTAACACTCGTGTGGTCTCAATTACGAGCATTAAATTCGATTATATACACCAAGTCCGCAGCTCACCCCCGAGGGGGGACATGTTTAATTAGTCCAAACCTTGCTTATCAAGACTATTTGTATCACCGCACTCATAGCGCACTTTCTTTCATAAATAATGCAGACCTTTTTGATCAAGAATTACATTACTTTTATATATATATATATATATATATATATATATATATATATATATATATATATATGCTCATTACATGACATCTTGCACCAGATATTTTGGTACGCCTAATACACCAGAGCTTATGTTCCCACACTATGGTGTGATAAGTCCTAACACTTTCATAAGTGCGGCACCCTAACTTATATCATTATATGAATCGGCTCCAATCATGTCTTGGGTCAATAGTTGGGTTTGCCTGCCCCACGCTTTTGGTGCCTTACGCTATGCTCGTCGGCTAAGGTGGCACTAGGAGAACCATCGCGATTGCGCCCTGTTGAGCCGGGCGAGCGCCAAAGGAGAAAGCTAAACTGACCAGCATGATAAGGCGAGAGACCTGGTCGCTGTTCGAGAGGTTTTTCGGTCCTTAAAGACTCACGCCGAGCGAAGTTCCGACAATGTCCGACGGCGTGATAGTGCCCCGATTCGGCCTTCCGAATACCTGGGGCTTCACTAAATTTAAAATTATAGAATTCTATGGCTAAGGAGAGTGTTCAAGCATTATAAGTCCGGTTGCTTTGTTCGCTGTGTTGAGCGCCACCTCTAGATGGACCCAAAATGGGAACAAGAGTGCTCAAGTTTATCCCGAACACCCCAAAGACTGTGGGTTTGGGGGCTCAAGCCAACGACTTGCCATCTCTTAGATTTTATAAACGGCCGCATGTAAGGTAATATTTTAAATTAAATAAAGTTGCTCAAGGCGACATGAACAAAGTTCCACAAGCATGTGATAATACATAGCAAGTTTATTCAAAGATTACATTTCGGGGCACTCATCTGCAATATCACGGGCTCCCTTCAGGACAGTTTTATAATACATTTCGGGCATGCGATACTCCTTGCCCGGTGGCGGTGGGTCCGTGAGAAGCTTCTCCGCATCCAACCTGCCCCAATGCACCTTGGTGCGGGCGAGGGCCCGGCGAGCACCCTCAATACAGGCGGAGCACTTGATGACCTCCACCTAGGGGCATGCATCCACCAGCCGCCGCACAAGGCCGAAGTAGCTCCCAGGCATGACCTGTTCAGACCACAGCCGGACTATAAGGCCCTTCATGGCCTCCTCAGCTACCTTGTGGAGTTCGACTAGCTGCTTCAGCTGGTCGCTTACGGCATCGATGGCCGGCCTCAACAGATCGAGACCGTAAGACCTTCTCCGCTGAGCTCCCTCCTCACCACGATAGAATGCGGCGCATCGACGACTACGCCGAGATCCGCAAACGCCTCGAGAGCTCCGACGCGGTAAGTGTCGTAGTATACATTAACATGCTCGCGGTATGAAATATGCCTTATCCGCCGCTATCTTCTTTATATCTTCAACCTCCTCAAGGGCCTTATGGGCCTCGCCTTGGCGGATTTTGCACTTTCGAGAGCCGAGGCAAGCTCGACTCGAAGTCTTGAGTCACGCCCAAACTCTCATGCTTCTCCATGAGAGCCCGGAGTTTTGCCGAACTTCCGCCACCCGTGCCTCCCCGCTTTCGCTTCGCTTGCCTCATGTCAAGACTGCTGCTCGCCACGACACAACCTCCTTCGTGGCTGCCACCTCGTTAGTGGCCCCGCAATACCCATATTATCCTTGTTAACTTTATTGCAACCAAAACCTTTTTCAGAAGGTAACTATTCAAAGTGGTGTTACTCACCCTCTTTGTCCTCGAGCTGCTTCTTCAAGATGGTCGAGCTCTCGTCAAACGCCGAGATCCCGCTTCAAGACATCGACCTCCGCCGTTAGTGCGGCAGAGGTTAGCAGCGCAGCCTCGCAAACCCATATTGACATATTTTAAGCAACCTCACAGATATCTTTTTAGATCCTCATCCGCTTTTCTTTCCAACACCGAATCGAGCATCGTGGGCTACCGCCTATGCGGTATTACATTACATAACTTTAACTTACCTCAAAGCTCGTTAGAAGGTTGCCGCAGCTTCGGCCAGCCCGCTTGCCAAACCGAATTTTTCAATCACCGCGACTCATGATAGTGCGGTGTTCTTCCTCGATGGAAGCACCTTTAAGCGCCCAACAAGTTATCCGCGCCCGTTGACGGAGGTCGCGGTGTCACGATCTTGCCCTTCTTTTGAAGGCCGCCACGACTCGAACCACCGCAGTTTCGGCGTAGAGTCCCAAGATAAAGTCCGGAGGCAGCTCGACGCGCCTCCGAGCTTCCTCCCGATGGGTTCTTCGATCCCACCACGGCCCTCGCCGGGGGGTAGTGGCAATGAAGTGAATCCACATCCGACGGGGCTGACCCGCTTGATGAAGGGAGATCATCATCACCGGACTACGGATAGAATGCGCGTTAGAAGGACACTATGCGACACAAAAAAATTACATATCAAGGATCCGGATATTTACGATCTTGCCGGACGCCCGCCCTTGAGGCCACTCATCCTCGCCAACGGTGGTGTTGGCAAACTGTCCGGGGATAGTCCTCCTCTGACCTTCACCCCCCTATTGGGGAAGCCTTCCTCTTATTCTCTCCTCCTCCGGAAGAGAGTCCTCCTCCTCCTCGCTTCGGGAGGAGTCCGCCATTGACGCCGATTGCGGAACTCTTTCGAGTCCCCACGCCACCTTCTGGTTTTCTTCTCCGCACCACATGCGGTGCCGAACCAGCAGCCCCGCTAAACGGGCGCCCACTGGGTCTTCCGCATGGGAGCCGGCTGATAAGCTGCGGGCCTTTCCATCCATTCCGTCAAAGGAAAAGAAAGAATGAAACCTCTTAGAATCAATTTGATTACCACAAGTGTCCCGTAATGGGGTTGATCACTTACCTCGCCACCAGATGTGCGAGAGAAATCCGCGATCTTCCGTCATGGATGCGGGGCTTTGGCGCCTTAAACAAAGACCTCCAGCGCCTTTCAGATGTTGTATCAAGAGCCCGCCAGCACCTGTGATGTTCCGGATTGAACTCCCACAGATTGAATGCCCGTTTGGCATGGGAGAATCACGGATGAGCATGACTTGACCACGCCGATGGGCCCGAGCTTATTGCTCACCCTCGGATGCGTGCTCGAGTCCCGCCACCTCCTTCGGATTGCCCCACAAAGAAGCCCTTCTTTCCAGAGGTGAGCTGCATGGGGACGCCAGATCTAAACTCGGGGCCACCATGTGGGCTTGCGCTGCTCGGTGATGTAGAACCACCCCGATTGCCACCCCTTGACGGAGTCCACGAAGGCCCTTTCGAGCCAAAGGACGTTGGGCAACTTACCCAACATGGCGCCCAAGATTCCGCTTATGCGTTCTTCACAACCTTCGCTTGACGTTGAAGGTCTTGAGCCACAGCCTAAGTGGGCCGGATGCGAGGAAGGTTTCGCACACGCATTTATAAACGCCGAGATGTTGAGGATGAAGTTCGCGCCAGATTGTGGAAATCCAGCCGTAGTAGAACATGAGCCCCTGACGAATGGATGGAGTGGAAAGCCCAATCCGTGGAGGAAGTGGGGAAGGAAGACGACCTCTCATGAGGCCTGTGGGTAGGATGAGCTGCCCCTCATCGGGCAGCCGATGCGCGATATCGCCGGAGAGGTATCCGAAGTCGCAAGTAGCTTGGTGATGTGCTCCTCCTTAACGGTGGAGGCTAACCATTTGCCTCCCGCCCGACATATTCGGAGAAGGTCGAGGCGAGATGTGCGAGCTTGGGCGATGGAGCTTAAAGCGGAGATGGATAAGCAAAGGAGGAAGAAGGCGAGGTGAGATGGTAAACTTATCCCTTATATATAGGCGATTTAAACTGCGCGCCCCCACCGCCCGTAAAACTCGCTATCTCGAAGCGCCACCATCAATGGCGCGTTGGGTTACCCACGTCCGTATTGATGAGAATCCTCGAATAAGGGGAACACGATCCGCTCGACAAGACGTACAAGGAAACCGCCGCTAAACGTGCCGAGGTGGTATAGTAAAAACGATTCAAGTAAAAGCATGGTAGCGGTGCTGTCACGCCGCATAATACGCCAAAGAATTGGACCAAAGGTACATTTTATTCTCTACGGTGGAATGTGGAATTTATTTTGCGAGCCGACACTATCCTCGTGTTCATGATCTTCTCGATTATTCAAGGAGGAACCCGCTTTGCAATGCCAAACATTATCCGCGCCGGACTAATCGCCATTGAAGCCCGGTTCAGTGGGCTACCGAGGAGTCCTCGACTAGGGGTGTCCGGACAGCCGGACTATCATCGTCCGCCGACTCCAAGACTACTAAGATACAAGATTGAAGACTCCGCCCCATGTCCGGATGGGACTTTCTTGGCGTGGAAGGCAAGCTTGGCAATACGGATATGTAGATCTCCTACCATTGTAATCGACTTATGTAACCCTAGCCTCCTCCGTGTCTATATAAACCAGAGGGCTTTAGTCCAGAGGACACAACATACATTACAACAATCATACCATAGACTAGCTTTAGGGTTTAGCCTCCTTGATCTCGTGGTAGATCCACTCTTGTACTACCCATATCATCAATATTAATCAAGCAGACGAGGGTTTTACCTCCATCGAGAGGGCTCAACTCGGGTAAAATATCGGTCCCTCGCCTCCTGTTACCATCCGCCTAGACGCACAGCCGGGACCCCTACCCGAGATCCGCCGGTTTTGACACCGACAATGGGCCTCGCGGTGCTCCACGATCAAGAGGAAGACACCGCCGCCCTCCTCCGAGACTAGCAGCGGCGGTGATCCTCCAGCCGATCCGCATGGTGAACCGTAGAACTTGATGTTCTCCGCCAGGGCCAAGAAGGATCGCAGACGATCCGTGAGGTGATGCACCATGTTCGCCGCAAGTTTACAAACGGCATCGGGCACTCATAGCAAGGGACGAAGGGCCTTGGAGGCATCGGTAGGCTGTCCATGAAACGGAGTGGCTGTAGGGACATTGCGCCAGCTTGAATATATGAGCAAGTTACTACGAGATTTAATCCTAATAAGCACAAAATAAATCATGACGGCTATAACAGAGATGAAACTAATCATGTGGACTAGCATAGTAGTAGGATACAGAGTAGAAACATGAATTCTACCACGATTTCAACAGAAGGACAGAACACATACGGTGCAACAGAGCAGCACTGCTGGCGCTGGAGGTTGTCGCCCATGTCGCTGAGGAAGAGGTTGCCGAGGTCGGGGAAAAATCGCCGCCGAGAAGTCGGCTACCAGAGTATGAGAGTGCGCCCCAGATTTCAACAAAGGCTCATTAATGGAGCGCAGGAGGGAGTGGTCTGAGGGACGCCGCGTCACGAATGGAGCGCAGGAGTAGCACACGAAGCAGTAGATGGTGTCCTTACTAGTACTCCCTAGTCTCTATCTATCTATATCTATATATATCTACTCTTATGGAAAACCGAGTTGGTGATGATGGTATGCCTACCATCTTGTAATATAGACCGTCCGATCTATATCTGACGGACAGAAAGCCAACTATGACAATTTTACAAAAGATACCCGCACCTCTCTCCACAATTACAGATATGGCCTTGCCTCGTCCATCCTTACCTCCCACAACCTCGTGCTCCTCCCTATGTCTCTATCTCTACTGCTCTTTTTTTATTTATAACAAATCGAATAGTGTTGCGCCATCCGCTGCACGCCCGGCTGAACATGCTTCCTCGCCTCCATCATCACCAACTGAGTCTTTTATAGGAGTAGGAGTAGAGAAAAAACCGAGTTGGTGATGATGGTGTGCCGTGCAATGCACGGGCATCTTGCTATTTTTTTGCATATAAGTCCAAACACAACGTAGACACAGTCTTTGAGCACGATTCGTAGTTGTTCTACGATCAAGCATTGAAGTTTGTAACTATTTTAGATTAGAATATACTACTCCTCCGGTGCTAGTAGTAGAGCAGAGTCCTACTCTACTACTCTACTCTAGCAAGCTAGGGCATAGTACGTAGTAGGTGCCGAGGGAGTACCAAGATCGTGATCACACCAAAGAAGTTGTCCGCATCAATATAACCCTACGCTGCGGTATGTGTCTCGAAGTCAAGTGGCATGTCAGAGTCATCATCACCCGTCCACTTCCCGCAACACATATTCGCTTCTCCATCTTTGTCCGCACATAATCTCGCCCAAGCTTCCATTCCCGCTAAGGCGCCCCTCGTCCAAAACCAAGCACTAACAATGGCGTAACCGAGCAGCTCGCCGAAGATCGCTGGAATTCGCTTCCCCACGAGGTAACCAAGCTCATTGTTTCGCTGTGAACAATCTCAAGACTATGCCGCCATCGCGGCTCGCTCGGGCTGTATTGCTTACTCAAAGCCCTCAAAGCCGTAGATTTTAAGCCAGCTCCTTGCTTGCCGATGCCACCGATCTTCATAAATGGCGGTCACGCAGATAACAATCGAGGGTGGCGAGCATCAACCCCTTCATCGCGATCCGATCCCCGCCAGCCTCAAATTTACATTAACGGTATGTACTGGTTGGCATGAACACGCCTTGATGGTGCTCATCGACGATCGCGCAGCTGGATGCTTGTGGAGGTATACACCGCGCATTGATCCCTTCTTTGACTAACACCGCACCGCTTTGGCACCGCTGCCTAGAATACTGGAATCTTAAAGTAGCCAACATGATACTAAGTTTGATTTGCTCAAGGTTGTAATCTGCCAAGTGCCCACAAGATTCGCGAATTATAAAGATTTCAAAGCTAATTGCATTCTTCAACCGCGTCTCGCTTATCCGATGTGTCACTATGGTAAGTGGATAAATCTGCACGCCCATCGCAGATCATACATCCTCCATGGTTCTTTGATGCCATTGAACACAAGGGCTTCATTTACACCGTCAATTCTTCTATGGTCGGACGATTGTCTGGCCTACTCCAATATCGCTACAAACGGCTGTTACAAAGAAAGATGTTACTTTCCTATGATATCATGACGGCTTGCTTATATTATCACAACATTTATCAAAAAATATTCATGCTCATAACATGCTGTTCTTAAGATTGACTAAATCAAGAGCCCTTTTTTATTTGACTCCAACTTGATATGATGTTGTAGGCCACCTGGTATCCCTACCCTTCCTAATCCCATAACCTTTCAAAGAAAAGTGGCATGGCAGTTGCAGGAGGTTCCTGGATCGATCAGACGATGGCGAAAGATTGATGATCGTCAGACGCATCGGACGGTTGTTTCGCGGAATACAATCACGCCACCGCAAGGTCTTTGAGCAGATCCCAGCTTTCTAGGCCTTCGTGAATTTTAGATCGAGGTTGGTAAGTAGCCTTGGTACACGCTCGCTTGTCGGACCAATTATCCGATTAACTGTGAGATAACCGACGGCAAGGATCATGATGGCAGCGCAGCTTTTTCATCGTGCAAAGCTGTGTGTACACAAATGCATCATGCATCTCGCATGCACCATACCCCGATATGTGCCGCCACACTCGCAGCCCAAAGTAGGAGAGAGGGTCGCAAGTATCGACTTCGACCATTGGCCGGAGTTTCCGTCAGCACCCATCCGTTCAAGCCGCCACCAATCTCAACAAATTAATAAATAGTAACGCCTAACCGAGCCGCTTAGTTAGATGCGCATACTTGGTGTAGTAGGATCTTTATTTAGTTTGATGCATACACTTGTTCTTTTTGGCAGCCCTTTGTAATGATGGCTGATGTTTCGCTTTGGAAGAGAGAGCCGCCTTTCACTCTTTTCCGCCTCGCCATCGCTTCGTTGCACCCCCAGCCCCGGTTGTCGCCGTTGCTGTTTTCAATGTACAATCAAGAGTATATTTCGTCTGCTGGTTGAATAAATGTGTTGTTAGAACGACAAACACAATGTTTTGGAAGTCGCTGTAACGGTTCGATCCTTTAGTGCCCCTGCATCTGCACGTAGCTCATACTATTTTTCGTGACGAACACATTTTCCACTTGTTTATAACATGCAACCCATCGATGAAGGCCCAATAGAGAAGCCCATAATTAATCGGAAGGGAGGTTTCACATGAATCCGCCTGTGTACATGATCATGGTCCCTAAACATAAATAAGTAAATAAATAAATAAAGCTAAATGCTCATGCACTAGTTCTTTGGGGAAATAGGTAGCCCATTATTTCTTTTTGAAGAATACCCAAGCTAGGCCTATTGGTTTTCTCCGAATTACTGGGCTACAAATCTTTCAAGACGAGGAGGGATGCATTCCGTCCTGGCCAAAGAGTATGGTCAATGTCTGTTAAATGTAATATCAAAAGGGGTTGAAAATTCCAAAAAATTATAGCAAATGGGATATTAGTTTTTTTGAATTTTGTTCTTCACTGATATCTTATACGTATTTCATTGGATTTAACATGACATAGTACTAGTTTATTTTTAAATTTGTTTTAGTATGGCTATTAGTTTTTGGATTAAGAATATTTCGTTCCCCAGCAAAAATTTGCAAATTTTCAAAATTTCCCACATATTTAGTTAATTTTTTGACCCTGGTACTGACCAGAAAATGGTCGGCAATTCTAAAAATGGAAAACGGGTTGGAATAAATTCCATATGAATAAGAAAATGAGTAAAAATTATAAAAATAATAGCAAATGGGCTGTACACGCCACAGATTTTGAGGTTGACTTGTTTACGCAAGGCTTTGTCAGTGAACACACGATTCTAGCAGCAGTGACTGTTGGATGTCCATCCAATGGCCGACATGCTTCTTCAATCTCTGATCTTCCTGCTCCACCCGCCTAAACTAGCGCCATGGATCGCTCCTCCTCTTGTGGCTCATTGTGATGCCGCCAGCAGCTTCACTGCCCACCCTACCCTCCATCGCCTGGCCGCACGCAATCAATCGCCTCCTTATTACGTGAAAAAATGATTCTCCCATCGACATCCGGGCGCACCGCTGGGAGGTCGACCAGGCCTACTACATCGACGCTGCACGCAGGCTTGTCAACTTAGTCAACAAACGATTCTAGGCGCAGAATCGCTGAATTTGAATCAAATGGTCCCGCCGCTTCTTCAATCGCTGCTCTTCTTGCACCAGCCGCCCAAACCAAAGGCCGGGAGACCGCTCGCCTCGCCTCCAAAGGGTGGGTCAGGTCGCCATTGAGGCCTCATCGCCTTTACTACTCCCACCGCTAGCCAGTTCAAGGTGACGGCAGCCTCACACCGCAGTAACCAAGTGAACCATCATACTCCTCTCCACAGGACATCTGCCACTGCCTTCCTCGTTCGCTTGTCCCTTCCTAGGCTCGCCGCCCACCGCCTTTGGTGCTCTCAGCCAGAAGCGTGGTCAATGTGGTCAACGACATTCCATCGGAAGAGTACTGTACATGGAGAGGCTGACAGCTGGGTCCATGGCCACAGCCCAATTTTTTTGTGATTTGCCAAGTAAGTCGCTTTGTCAGCCCTAAGGCTGCAGATCTTTCAAGACGAGGAGAGCTTATTCTACCCGCCGAGAAAATGGCCCATCAAGAATGATAAATGGGTTGTACATTTTAAAACACATCAAACCGGCAATTAGTTTCAAATATCTTTTTTTCATTTCAAGATTTTAAATTACATTAATTTTTATGCGGAGAATTTGTTGATTTTATATTGATATACATTTATTTTAAAATCAGTTTGAATGCGAAGTCTAAATGTCGGGATTAAAACAGTTCGACCAAGACCAAATATGAAAATTTTGTATAATTTTTAACCGTACACAATATGGGCTGTAATGCTAATAAAAAGAATATGGGCTCCAAAAACCCTTAAGAATTAGCAATGGGCTGTAAATTATTAAAAATAATGGTAGATGGGATGTATGCTGCTTTCCATGATTTGACGCTTCCTAAAAAAGGTCGACGACAAGCAAAGGATCGTTAGATGGCCATCCAACGGCCGCCGTGCTTCTTCAATCTCGCTTCTTCCCTCGCCCAAATTGGCCAAACAAGGCCAAGGGATCATGTGGTTCTCCTCCTCCCAAGGCCGGGCTCGACACTGGACCCACTAGCTATATCTTTGTACGCAAGGAAGTGCCTCCTTATTACGCACAAACAAATGAATACTCCCTTGTTAGCCGGGACCCAAAGATAGTGGCAGGTCGACTTAGGGCCTACTAAGTTGACAGGCGAGGGCTTTGTCAACTTAGTCAATATGCACGATTCTAGCTCCAAAGGACTGCACGATGTCCATCCAACGGTCAGAGTGCTTCTTCAACCTCTCGTCATCTTGCTCCAATTACCAAACCAGCGCCGATCGTGCTCGTGCTCCTCGCCTCCCGTGGTCGGGCTATGATGCGACGGAGGCCTCATTGCCCCTACTACTCCCACCGCCGCCAGAAATCCTCTACTCACCCACACCTCGTTATTCTCATGGGCGATGGCAGCCTCACACCGCAACGAACCAGCTGAACCTCGACTTTCACGCATGGGCATCCACTGCCGCGTATTCCTCGGCTTCGCGTCGTCCCCTTCCTAGGCCTCGCCGTCGTCCACCGCCCTGGTACTTCGGCGCAGTGTGGTCAACGTGGTCAAGGAACGGCTTCCATCGGACGTGGGCTGTACATGGAGAGGCTGATAGCTAGGTCCATGGCCGCAGCAAGGAAGTGCCTCCTTATTACGCGCAAAATAATTATTTCTCCACCTTACAGTGGGGACCCACCGGACGGGCCACCATATTTCACGAAAAAAAACGTTCCCCCCTGACTGCTGGGACCCACCAGCTACACCTTCGCATGCAAGGAAGTGCGTCTGGGCAAAAAAATACAAAACGGTTCACCCCCCTAACTGCTGGGACCCTCTAGCTACATCTTCGCACGCAAGGAAGTGTGTCCGAAAAAAAACGGTTCGCCCCCCTGACTACTGGGACCCACCAGCTACATCTTCGCACGCAAGGAAGTGTGTCCGGCAAAAAATGATTCTCTCCTCGATCGCTGGGACCCACTAGCTACATCTTCGCAGTAAGGAAGTGCTCGATACCGGACCCACCCGGTCAAGCGCACGAAGCGCTGTTATTCTCGTCGCGAACGGTACGCACATACCGGTCGATGTAGAGGCGCCGACGCGTCGAGTAGAGGCGCGACGTAGCATGTACACGCACGCATAACGGCGAGGGTGCAAGAAAGAAAATACGCAACGCACGCATACGGGCAGGTCTCGAACGCCTACTCGCCGATACGCACGCGGGCTGGGTTGGAACAGAAACAACATCATCGCCGTGGTTCATGGGGAGCCAACCGCCGGGTCGTAATGTAATGCGGGTCGGTTCATCGGGAGGGCTTGGACAGAACAGACGATGGAACGAGGTCCGCGCATCGCGACAACGGAGGAAACGGCCTTGTGTTCGACCGTCCATGTTCGAAACGGGATCCTGTTGATCGGGAGGGGCCTAGTGTACCGCAAAATAGAGGAAACGGACCTTCTACGGTTGAAATGGGGGTCCTGTTGATCGGGAGGGGTGGGCGCATCAAGACGGAGGAAATGGACCTCCCACGATCAAACGGGGTCCCGCTGATTGGGAGGTGTGGCGCATCGCAAAACGGACGAACGGACTTGTGTTGGAGCGCCACGGTCAAACGGGGTCCCGTTCATCGGGAGGGGTGTGGCGATCGCAAAACGGACTCCACGGATATTGTTCATCTCCACCGCCGACCTCCTCCACCTCCACGGCCCTCGCTCATCCACCTCCACCACGCCTACTCCACCACCATCGCTCAACCACCTTCCATCGCTCACTGCTCATCCAGCCTCCACCATCTACCTGCTCATCCAGCCTCCACACCACGGGTCCCGCTCAACCACCCTCCACGGCCACCCTCCACCGCTTCATCGCTCATCCAGCCCTCCACACCACGGGTTCTCGTTTCATCCAGAGGCAACGCCATCGCTTCATCGCTCATCCAAACCCCCGCAACACTCATCGCTCATCCCAGAGGCAGATCGATCGGCTTCAGCTTAGTAGCAGAGCGGCGAATCGCCGATCGGTTCAGCTTATCAACGATCGATCGATCGCCGGGTTCAAGAACGCGTAGCTCTCGCAGGCAATCGCCGGGTTCGCTAGAGCCCAACGCCGCCAGTTCGCAGAGCCAATGCTCGCACACACGCTGCATTCTCAGAGAGAGAGAACGCGCATCGCCGCCCCGACCTCCCACCGAACCGCAACTCCCCAAAATTTTCCTTCCTCGCTTCTACCACGGTTTTTCCGCCATGGACGGCCCAAAGAATGTCATGTACCGCTCTCCGCCCGCCTGTGACGAAAAGCCCATTTTCGTCATGATTTTTGTCATAGAAGTAGGACTCACCACATTTATGATGATACCGGTTTTGTCACAATTATCATCATAGAAGTGTCATATGTATGACAGAATTTTTTTTCGTTCGGCCCAAAATGTCACGGATGTGTCTTTTTTGTTGTGAAGCCAGCAAAAAAAGAAGCAACAAGGATGAACATTTGGTACGAGTATGGTGGAAGTTGACATCCAGCGGTAGTACCATGCTCTGGAAGCGATAGTACCGCTCCAAGGGAGCAGTAGTACCGCTCCATGCGGGGGACGGTGGTTTCTACTATCGCGCCAAACCGCATCACTGGGTTGCCAAATTCAAAAATAAACATACCAAAAATCAATCCAAACAGACTAGAAGCCCTCACCATCCAACTCAAGCCTCGACGGCTAAAAATCAATGAATGCAAAGCCTATTGCCCTAAAGACTAGATCCAAACCTAGAAGCAAAGAGAAAGAGATTGTGGGCAATACCAGCATCCATGGCTAGAGGAAGGGGTGGGGATTGCCCATCGGAGGAAAAGGTGAAAGATGGCTCGGAGGAGGCGGCCCACTGGCCCCCTCCCACGACGAGTTCGTCGCTGGCGCACGAAGAAGACATGAGGGTCGAGTGAATGGGTATGGGGGAAAAAGAAACTCCCCCTGCCCCAACATAACCCCCCAGTCCCGCCCCACAGCGATAGTACCACTCGGGCGGGCGGTCGTACCGCCCAGCGAACAACTCGAAGACTAGTCAGAAAACAGGCTTAGCTCAAGCAAGGAGAACACACAAGGAGGCGAGGGTGAAGGAAATATGCCCTAGAGGCAATAATAAAGTTATTATTTATTTCCTCATATCATGATAAATGTTTATTATTCATGCTAGAATTGTATTACCCGGAAATTTAATACATGTGTGAATACATAGACAAACATAGTGTCACTAGTATGCCTCTACTTGACTAGCTCAGAATCAAAGATGGTTAAGTTTCCTAACCATAGACATGAGTTGTCATTTGATTAATGGGATCACATCATTAGGAGAATGATGTGATCGACTTGACCCATTCCGTTAGCTTAGCACTTGTTCGTTTAGTATGTTGCTATTGCTTTCTTCATGACTTATACATGTTCCTATGACTATGAGATTATGTAACTCCCACTTACCGGAGGAACACTTTGTGTGCTAGCAAACGTCACAACGTAACTGGGTGATTATAAAGGTGCTCTATAGGTGTCACCAAATTTACTTGTTGAGTTGACGTATTTCAAGATTAGGATTTGTCACTCCGATTGTCGGAGAGGTATCTTTGGGCCCTCTCGGTAAGGCACATCACTATAAGCCTTGCAAGCAATGTAGCTAATGAGTTAGTTATGCGATGATGCATTACGTAACAAGTAAAGAGACTTGCCGGTAACGAGATTGAACTAGGTATTGAGATATCGACGATCGAATCTCGGGAAAGTAACATACCGATGACAAAGGGAACAACATATGTTGTTATACAGTTTGACCGATAAAGATCTTCATAGAATATGTAGGAGCCAATATGAGCATCCAGGTTCCGCTATTGATTATTGACCGAAGACGTGTCTCGGTCATGTCTACATAGTTCTCGAACCCATAGGGTCCGCACGCTTAAAGTAATTTGACAGTTATATATGAGTTTATGTGTTTTGAGGTACCGAAGGTTGTTCGGAGTCCCGGATGTGATCACAGACATGACGAGGAGTCTCGAAATGGTGAGACATGAATATCGATATATTGTACGACTATATTTGGACACCGAAAAGGTTTCGGGTGAGATTGGGACAATACCGAGTCCTGGAGGTTATCGAACCCCTCGGGAGGTATATGGGCCTTAATGGGCCTTAGTGGAAAGGAGGGGAAAGGAGGGGGGCCGCCCCCCTTTCCTTCCTCCCTCCTTCCTCTTCCTTCACTCTCCTCTCCATAGGAAAGGGGAGTCTCACTCCCGGGAGTTGGACTCCCCTCAGGGCGTGCCACCCCTTGGTCGCCTCCTCCGCCTCCTTTATATACGGGAGGGGGCACCCATAGAGACAACAATTGATCATTGATCTCTTAGCCGCAGCGGTGCCCCTCCACCATAGTCCTCCTCGATAATATCATAGCGTGCTTAGGCTAAGCCTCGCGATGGTAGAACATCATCATCGCTACCACGCCGTCAGGTCGATTTAAACTATCCTCGACACTCGGCTGGATCGGAGTTCGAGGGACTTCATCGAGCTCAATGTGCAAGAACTCGGATGTGCCGCAGCTCGTGCTTGATCGGTCGGGCCATGAAGACGACGACTACATCAACCGCTACAGTTAACGCTCCGCTTTTGGTCTACGAGGGTACGTGGACACACTCTCTCTCTCGCTATGCATCACCATGATCTTGCGGTGCGAGGAATTTTTTGAAATTACTATGTTCCCCAACAAGGCATCCAAGCCTAGGTTTTATGCGCTGATGTTATATGCACGAGTATAACACAAGTGAGTTGTGGGCTAGACAAGTCATATTGCTTACCAAAGATGTCATACTTTGGTTCGGCGGTATTGTTGGATGAAGCGCCTGCACCGACATTACACGACGCTTACACGAGACTGGTTCTACCGATGTGCTTTGCACATGTGTGGCTAGCGGGTGTCGCTCCAACTTTAGTTGAACCGAAGTATACGCCCGTCCTTGAGAAGGTTAAAACAGCACTAACTTGACGAACTATCGCTGTGGTTTTGATGCGAGGTAAGAATGGTTCTTGCTCAGCCCGTAGCAGCCACGTAAAACTTGCAACAACAAAGTAGAGGACGCCTAACTTGTTTTTGCAGGCATGTTGTGATGTGATATGGTCAAGACGTGATGCTATATTTTATTGTATGAGATGATCATGTTTTGTAACCGAAGTTATCGGCAATCGGCAGGAGCCATATGGTTGTCGCTTATTGTATGCAATGCAATCGCCCTGTAATTGCTTTACTTTATCACTAAGCGGTGGCGATAGTCGTAGAAGCAATAGTTGGCGGGACGACAACAATGCTACGATGGAGATCAAGGTGTCGTGCCGGTGATGATGGTGATCATGACGGTGCTTCGGAGATGGAGATCAAAAGCAAAAGATGATGATGGCCATATCATATCACTTATATTGATTGCATGTGATGTTTATCTTTTATGCATCTTATCTTGCTTTGATTGACGGTAGCATTATAAGATGATCTCTCACTAAATTTCAAGATAAAAGTGTTCTCCCTGAGTATGCACCGTTGCCAAAGTTCGTCATGCCCAGACACCACGTGATGATCGGGTGTGATAAGCTCTACATCCATCTACAACGTGTGCAAGCCAGTTTTGCACACGCAGAATACTCAGGTTAAACTTGATGAGCCTATCATATGCAGATATGGCCTCGGAACACTGATATCGAAAGTTTGAGCCTGAATCATATAGTAGATATGATCAACATAGTGATGTTCACCATTGAAAACTACTCTATTTCACGTGATGATCGGTTATGGTTTAGTTGATTTGGATCACGTGATCACTTGGATGATTAGAGGGATGTCTATCTAAGATGGAGTTCTTAACTAATATGATTAATTGAACTTAAATTTATCATGAACTTAGTACCTGATAGTATTTTGCTTGTCTATGTTTGTTGTAGATAGATGGCTCGTGCTGTTGTTCCGTTGAATTTTAATGCGTTCCTTGAGAAAGCAAATTTGAAAGATGATGGTAGCAATTACACGGATCGGGTCAGAATTTCGAGGATTATCCTCATTGTCGCACGTAAGAATTATGTCCCGAAGCACCGTTAGGTGCCAAACCTGCCACAGGAGCAACACCAGATGTTATGAATTTCTGGCAGAGCAAAGCCGATGATTACTCGATAATTCAAGGTGCCATGCTTTACGGCTTAGAACCGACTTCAACGATGTTTTGAACGCATGGAGCATATGAGATGTTCCAGAGTTGAAGTTAATATTTCAAGCAAATGCCCGGATTGAGAGATATGAAGTCTCCAATAAGTTCTACAGCCGCAAGATGGAGGAGAATAGTTCACAAGGAGCATATACTCGTAATGTCCGGGTATAACAATCACTTGATTCAACTAGGAGTTAATCTTCCGGATGATAGCATCATTGACAGAATTCTTCAATCACTGCCACCAAGTTACAAGAGCTTCGTGATGAACCATAATATGCAAGGGATGGAAAATACTATTCCCGAGCTCTTCGCAATGCTAAAGGCTGCGGAGGTAGAAATCAAGAAGGAGCATCAAGTGTTGATGGTCAATAAGACCACCAGTTTCAAGAAAAAGGGCAAAAGGAAAAAGAAGGGGAACTTCAAGAAGAACAACAAACAAGTTGCTACTCAAGAGAAGAAACCCAAGTCTGGACCTATGCCTGAGACTTAGTGCTTCTACTGCAAGCAGACTGGTCACTAGAAGCGGAACTGCCCCAAGTATTTGGCGGATAAGAAGGATGGCAAGGTGAACAAAGGTATATGTGATATACATGTTATTGATGTGTACCTTACTAGAACTCGCAGTAGCACCTGGGTATTTATACCGGTTCTGTTACTAATATTTGCAACTCGAAATAGGGACTACAGATTAAGCGGACACTGGCTAAGGACGAGGTGACGATGCGCGTGGGAAATGGTTCCAAAGTCGATGCGATCGCCGTCGGCACGCTACCTCTACATCTACCTTCGGGATTAGTTTTAGACATAAATAATTGTTATTTGGTGCCAGCGTTGAGCATGAACATTATATTTGGATCTTGTTTGATGCGAGACAGTTATTCATTTAAATCTGAGAATATGGTTGTTCTATTTATATGAGTAATTTCTTTTATGGTCATGCACCCTTAAAGAGTGGTCTATTTTTGATGAATCTCGATAGTAGTGATAAACATATTCATAATGTTGAAGCCAAAAGATGCAGAGTTCATAATGATAGTGCAACTTATTTGTGGCAGGCCGCTTAGGTCATATTGGTGTAAAGTTTATGAAGAAACTCCATACCGATGGAATTTTGGAATCACTTGATTATGAATCACTTGGTACTTGTGAACCATGCCTCATGGGAAAGATGACTAAAACGCCGCTCTCCTAACTATGGAGCGGCAACCGATTTGTTGGAAATCATACATACCGATGTATGTGGTCCAATGAATGTTGAGGCTCACGGCGGATATCGTTATTTTCTCACCTTCACAGATGATTTGAGCAGATATGGGTATATCTACTTGATGAAACATAAGTCCAAACATTTGAAAAGTTCAAAGAATTTCAGAGTGAAGTTGAAAATCATCGTAACAAGAAAATAAAATTTCTACGATCCGATCGTGGAGGAGAATATTTGAGTTACGAGTTTGGTTTACATTTGAAGCAATGCGAATAGTTTCAAGAACTCACGCCACCCTAACACCACAACAGAATGGTGTGTCCGAACGTCGAATCGCATTTTACTAGATATGGTGCGATCTATGACGCCTCTTACCGATTTACCGCTATCGCTCGGGGTTATGCTTTAGAGACGGCCGCATTCACGCTAAATAGGGCACCATCAAAACCGCTGAGACGACGCCTTATGAACTGTGGTTTGGCAAGAAACCAAAGTTGCCGCTTAAAGTTTGGGGCTGTGATGCTTATGTGAAAAGCTTCAACTTGATAAGCTCGAACCAAATCGACGCTCATAGGATACCCAAAGGAAATTGTTGGGTACACCTTCTATCACAGATCCGAAGGCAAGATATTTGTTGCCAAGAATGGATCCTTTCTAGAGAAGGACTTTCTCTCGAAAGAGGTGAGGGAGGAAAGTAGAACTTGATGAGGTAATCTGACTCGCTCCTTTATTGGAAAATAGTTCATCACAAAAACCGGTTCCTGTGGCGGCTACACCAATAAGTGAGGAAGCTAATGATGTTGATCATGAAACTTCAGATCAAGTTACGAAAGAACCTCGTAGGTCAACCAGAGTAAGATCCGCACCAGAGTGGTACGGTAATCCTATTCTGGAGGTCATGTTACTTGACCATGGCAAACCTACAAACTATGAGGAAGCGATGATGAGCCCTGATTCCGCAAAATGGCTTGAGGCCATGAAATCTGAGATGGCATCCATGTATGAGAACAAAGTGTGGACTTTGGTTGACTTGCCCGATGATCGGCAAGCCATCGAGAATAATGGATCTTCAAGAAGAAGACTGACGCTGATGGTAATGTTCCTGTCTAGAAAGCTCGATTGTTGCAAAAGGTTTCGAAAAGTTCAAGGGGTTGACTACGATGAGACTTTTTCACCCGTAGCGATGCTTAAGTCTATCCGAATCATGTTAGCAATTTCCGACTTTATGATTATGAAATTCGCAAATGGATGTCAAAACTGCATTCTGAATGGATTTTGAAGAAGAGTTGTATATGATGCAACCGAAGGTTTTGTCGATCCAAAGGATGCTAACAAAGTGTGCAAGCTCCAAATGATCCATTTATGGACTGGTGCAAGCCTCTCGAATTGGAATAAACACTTTGATAGTGTGATCAAAGCATATGGTTTTATATGACTTTTGGAGAAGCATGTATTTACAAGAAAGTGAGTGGGAGCTCAGAGTATTTCTAATATTATATGTGGACGATATATTATTGATTGGAAATGATATAGAATTTCTGGATAGCATAAAAGGATACTTGAATAAAAGAATTTCAATGAAAGACCTCGTGAAGTTGCTATATATTAGGCATCAAGATCTATAGAGATAGATCAAGACGCTTAATTGACTTTCACAAAGTACATACCTTGATAAAGTTTTGAAAAAGTTCAAAATGGATCAAGCAAAGAAAGGGTTCTTGCCTGTAATACAAGGTGTGAAATTGAGTCGGACTCAATGCCCGACCACTTTGGAAGATAGAGAGAAAATGAAAGAAGTTCCCTATGCTTTCACCATAGGCTCTATCATGTATGCAATGCTGTGTACAAGACCTGATGTGTGCCTTGCTATTAGTTTAGCAGGGAGGTACCAAAGTAATCCAGAGTGGATCATCGACAGCGTCAAGAACATCCCAAATACCGAAAAGGACTAAGGATATGTTTCTATTTATGGAGGTGACAAAGAGCTAGTCGAAAATGGTTACGTCGATGCAAGCTTTGACACTGATCTGGATGATTCTAAATCGCAAACCGGATACGTGTTTATATTGAACGGTGGAGCTGTCAGTTGGTGCAGTTCTAAACAAAGCGGATCCAATAAAAGCAGCAAATGAAGGAGTCTGGATGAAGGAGTTCATATCCGATCTAGGTGCCGTACCTAGTGCATCGGGTCCAATAAAAATCTTTTGTGACTATACTGGTGCAATTGCCTTGGCAAAGTGTAACTCCCCAAAAATTTAACCATGTTTTGATTATCAAAATTTTGCCAGGAGTTTAAAATGTTTGCTTTCTGGATTTTCTTTTTATTTCAGAACCCCTATTTCTTTTCAGACAGAAGTTTTTGCCCCAAGTAAAAACTTTCCAAGATTATCATTGGGCTTGTATACCCTCAAGAAAAACAATTTTGTATCAAGGATGTATTTGCATAATTATTTTTTAGCTTTATTCTTTAAAGTGATTTTTATATGTTTTAGAGCCTCTTTTGCACTGCAACCATTTGATAAAAGCTCTAAAATTTTCACCAAAATTTGGGGATGTCATGTGGTGTTTTTAAATCACTCTGGAGCAAAAATATCTCTTATCCATTGGATATTTTGAGCTCTACCCCAAGTTTTCAAAACTGGTCCAGTTGATCAAATTGCACTACAACCTAGTTAATTATTTCTCTAAAGCCTCCACCATAATTTTGGGATGTTAGTAGTAGTATATTATTCAACTTTATGCATTAACACACCGATGTTTTTGATAATTTTGAGCAAATCATCCTCGCTTGCTCTTCTCTCGCCCAGCTTGGGTGTTTTCATCGATCCCTAATTATTTTTGCCCTAGTGACCATGAGCTTTCTCCGCTTGTAGTACACCCTACTGCATCTTTAAGTCCGTGAGATTGGGTC